>CAWUFW010000772.1:2400000-3075000 GCA_963921515.1 Calotriton arnoldi
TTGCTAGCTAACTCCAATCTAAAGTTAGACTTTATTGAAGTTTAATAAAGCCTTACCATGCTATCCTATGAGGCTAGCATTGCCACAATGGGGAAAAATTACTTTGCCTGTTTTTCCCTACTAGGGCATATAAAACATATTTTATGTTGTCCCTGCTTTTTATAACAATGTACCCTACCCATGGGGCACCTCTGGCATACCTTATGGGTGACCTATATGTGATAAAAGGTAGTTCTGGACTTTAGAAGAACTGTTAATTCCAAGTCGAATTCGGACATAGTTTTATTTTAAAACCAGCCTGCAAGGCAGTCTCCAGCGGGACAAGGAAGAGGTCTATAGCCGAAGACAGTACTATGAGGCCAGCTACCACTTTGGCGAAGGACCACTGAAAAGGGTTTGCTGCTGCAGTGAAGATCGCAGCGGGAAAAGCCACAAAGGCAATCTGACTGGCAATTCACCTTTGGCAGATAGGCAAGCAGTTTAGTCCCAGTCTCCTCCTGGTTCTCAGAGCATTTTTGGCCAAAATATTTTTAAGTCCTCAATTTTGGAATTTGGCTATGTGGGCACCATTAACACCACAGCGAAGAGTCGAGGACTAGCAGGACACCTATTGGGGGTTCAGGACTCACTCAGGCTGGGTCCAGGTGCTGGTTCAGGATGGTGAGAGCCTTTATAGCTCTGAACAGAAGGCCAGCAAACTAGCCCTTGGAGCCACTCTGGTAGTCCTAGGTTCAGATGAAGATGCAGGGCTCAACAGCAGGAATGGCCTCTGAGGGTTCAAGGCAGGCTCCAGTCAGCAAAGTAGTCCTTCCAGGTACAGCAAAGCAGTCTTGCAGAGTGCACAGCAGGTCACAGCAGCAGGCAGTCCTCTTAAAGTCCTTCTGCAGGTCCAGGAGTGAACTGAAGAGTTCTTACTCTGAGGATCCTATTTTTATACCCTGGTTCCCTTCTTCTGGAAGGTGGGAGAAGGTTCTAGAAAGGTTCTTTGAAGTGCATGGAATGTCCTTCCTCCCCTGCCCTGGCTACAAGCTGGCTGCAGTGACAAGGGTAGGTGTTAGGCCCAGTAGCGGTCCGTGGTAGGAGTGCCGGCCGGGCGTGACGTGGGGCGGGGAGGGGCAGGGTGGGGGTAGTAAACCACGGATTACGGCCGAATACAGGTAAGTAAACATTTAAATAAATAAAACGAATTTCGTTGCGCGCACTGCATCGCATTTGGCGATGCAGCGCTCACAACGAAATTCGTTTTATTTATTTAAATGTTTACTTACCTGTATTCAGCCGGAATCCGTGGTTTACTACCCCTCCCCCGCCCCACGTCACCGCCCGGCACTCCTACCACGGACCGCTACTGGTTAGGCCCTTTGTGGAAAGGCAGAGCACACCCTATTCAGTTGCAAGTGGGGCTGTGCTCAGCTCTGACCCATCCTGCCAGCAGGTGGCCCATTGAGGCACATCTAATCCTGCTATTGTGTGACTGTCTCGTAGGAATTCACAAAGTCTAACTACACCCAGTCATGTAACCTAAGACAGGTTGCAGACACAAAGGGCTAGGGGCAGGAAAATGCCAACTTTTCAAAAAGTGCCATTTTCAAAATTGTAATGAAAAATCTGACTTTACCATTAAAGAGGATTTATCATTACAATTCCAGAGATACCAAACATGATATAGCTACCTGCTCTCATTTGAAAATTCCAGCCTATTAAATGTAACAAGGAATCCTCAATGTTATCCCATGGGGCAGGTAGGCCTTTCACTACCATTACATGAAAAACTTAAAAGTACATCTCCAACCTTTTAATCACACAGCACTGTGCCCTATGGGCTACCTAGGGCCTACCTTAGAAGTGACATATATGTAATAAAAGGGGAGTTCAAGACTTGGCAAAGAGGGTTAAATGCCAATTCGACATGGCAGTTTAAAACTGCATTTAGGCTGCAATATCAGGCCTGGGACATGGTTTAAGGTGCTACTTAAGTGGATTGCACAATAAGTGCTGCAGGCCCACTCGTAGTATTACATTTATAGGCCCTGGGTATATGGTATACCTCTCTACAAGGGACCTATATGTAAATGAAATATGCCAATCCGGTGTAAGCCAATCAAACCATGTTTAGAGGAGTGAGCACAAGCACTTTAGCACTGGTTAGGACAACAAAAACAAATTCTGCAAAAAGTGTAGGGTAAAAGGCAAAATATTTGGGGGTGACCCTGCAGCGAGAGCCAGGTCCGAACATTTACTTTTGGGAAGCAGGTCCTAAATTACTTTTTAACAGGGCACCCAAAGCACAGACAAAATAAATAGCTGGTGTTTAAAGTTCGTATATAAAAGTAAATAAAATAAAACACACTTTGCACTGGATGTTTCACTTGAGAGAAAATACCAATTTTAGGCAGATATAAACAATATGCACAAGCTTTGTTCAGTCACCCAAAGTGAAGGGAGCCAATGAGTAAAGCGGGCTGTCCCACTGCCTAGTACTCTGTGCTGTGGTGGGTGGAAGCAAAACATGAATGACAATTTTGCAGACCAGTAGAAGAAGACCACTAATAAAACAAATCCTTTTGTCATGTATATTTATGTATAATTGTTTTGGGGAAAAAAGGTCTGGTAAGACTCTCAAAGGCCAGATTTAAAACAAGAGATAAATCAGATATATACGGACACAACAAAGTAGCTTGCTTTAGCCATAGCAAAATATGAAAGTGTTATTTAATTGCAACACTTAGGATTATCATTCAGCCTCAATTACAAAAACAAAGTTTGGGACATCCAAATAGGAACCAATAAAACCCTTATTGCCAGTAAAATAGAAATAGTGGCAAAGGAGAAACTCATAAATAATCAATATTTGGCACAATACAAATGTCACTAAGAACACGTACAAATGTGCTGTAACTCTGAATTGAGGTTCATCCTTGCCATGGCATATATTCAGATCAAATGCCAGGCTGGAGGAGCCCAAGAAAATCCAATACTAGCGGTTGGGGAAGCATTTTAATAAAAAATAAAAAAACGGGAAAATAATATAGCTTATAATAAGTGTGCAGTATTAATGTGTAGGCTTTGATAAAAAAATAATGCGTTTAAATGCAGAATCTGCAGTAGGCAACCATATTTACTCACTGAAAAGCTATGTTTGCACTGCTTGACACAAAACTGACATGACTTAAGAAATACTAACATATAGTAAAATGTTTATTTCTTGACTTATCCATGGACATATTTTTTATAATGAATAATAGTTGCATTAAATGTTTTCAGCTAACTCCGCAAATGTGTCTATTTACACAAAGAACACTGTTAGCAAATGATTAAAAATTAGTCTTTAATGGGGTAATGAAGAGTTCATATACGAAGATGCAGCATTCTTAAAGAGAATAAATGGTTGCTGTGCTGAATGTTTTTTTCTTTTCGTTATATTGATGTATCAACTTCTACATAGACCATTGTTAATAAACTTGGGGCCTCATTTACTACAAAATGATGCAGCACGGTGCCACAAGCCATTTTGCTGCCCTGAGCTACGTCATTTTAAAAGCACAGGGATGTGTCATATTAACAACAGTACGACATATCAGTGTGCTTTCCCCTGCGCTGGCGCACAATTGACTGCTATGAGCCAGCACCGGCTCCCTTGTGTCATGTTGCAAGGGTGCCTGCGTTGCGGGGATGAATGTTTTTGTGCAGGAAGCAACACCATCTTGCATAAAAACAATGATTGATGGCATTTTCCTCTTTCTATGCGTGCTGCAGAATACAACGCGCATAGAAAGAGGAAAAAGCAAGAAGAAATCAGAGTATTTCTCCTCGTTGTGCCACTCCTATGCCTCCCCTGGGGAGGCGTAGGATTCTGACGCATTCCCAGCTTTACAAAATGTTGTAAATCTGGGAATGTGTCAGGTTCCATGGATGTTGCATGGGAGCACCCACAGCAGCACCCATGGAATGCCCCTTTCACGCAGAGCAATGTGTGAAAGAAGCCCATATTTACCAGGCCATGAAAAGTCACGCAGCTGACTTTACATGGCCTTGTAAATATGGGCAAGCACATTGCGCCGATGGTGAGTTATAAAAAGTGATGCACCGGAAGCAGAATGGGCTTGTAAATATACCCCTTGATATATTAGAAGATTAGAAAAGTAGATTATACGTGGAAAAGTAGACCTGAATGGGAGAATGACCTAAACTGAAACTTAGAATTGATAAAACGTAGCTGCAAATTCGACATTGCTGTTTGTGGACTATTCTATTTCCGTGAGAAAATGAGGCGTGGTCCTGTTCCCAGGAGAGCATCAAAAGCTGATTGTCTGACTAGACACGGAAGGAGCAACATGTTGCAAAGCTTCATGAAATGTGTAGTATAATAGTGCGTGTTCCTAGAGTAGCTCATTCCTTTTGCCACTTGCCATTACGATTTTTCCATTTACCCTTATTCCACGATGCTCTGAGACTCTACAGAGTTTCTTGAACGCCTCTCTATGAGCCGTTCTGCTTTATTGATATTTTGACCTATTGAGCTGACCTTAATGCTGAAAGCTTTATAGTTTTCCCTCACTCTCTTGAACTAGAATTCTTTATGGGTTCTGATTGACACCTTTTTCACAAATTATTTCCTTTATGGAACGGGTTTAATGCATTTATTATGATTTATATTGACTAATATTGATTACTGATTTCTGTTTATGTTTGATCATTGAGATTAATACGAATTAACTTGTGATCTTAATAAAGGTAAATTACTAAAAGATCGGATTAATAAAACCCTTTAACTCACACCAAAATGTCATTATTGACTGAAAATAGATTAGTGATTGTGATGATAATTTATGTGATGTACAGCTCCTGATCTTCTCTAAAACAATGGCAAAGATCCATCACCTCAGTGAGCGGGGTTGGGGGTTAGAAAAGAATTCCTGGCCAAAAAGCTCCAACACGGTGCAACATTTAAACACATGACATTGTGTAATGCACTTGCATTTTATCTTAAGCACCAATCACCAAGTCTACAAGTGCTATTCAATCCAAACAGGAAATACCCAGAAATAAAAGTTCTACATTAACTAGAGGCCTGAGGATTCCCTTAAAAGACATCCATCTGTGCCTTCAAATCCAAGAATATTTTACTTTTTTTAATGTGTATAGGCACCATTCTACTTTATTTAATGGTTATTCCTCTGCCTTTTCTGATCACTCAAGGTGTATTTTTAATTTTCATTTCTTAACTGACACTGTGAGTCCCCAATTCCCCAATTGTGTGTTTAAGGCTTTTACATGAGGGTGTGTATGGAAGACGGGATAGTGTATAAGTTTCCTACAGCTTGAGCTCCTTCAATTCCGCTCTTCTTCACTCCATTTGCCGACTTCCATGCTTGTCTTTACCCCATTTGTCCACTTCCCTTCGTTTATGAGCTGTGGCTGAGATAAGGCGTTTGACATAGTTCAACGACAAGTACAATAGTAGACTTGGTGCCCACCCCATGAAAATTCTTTTTTTTAAATGATTGGAATGTGTGGATGTAAAATATTATTTATAAAACACAACTTATGCTCAAAACCAAGCTTCAAGGCCCCAAAGTCACAAGAAAGAAAGAGCTGGGGAGCAGCGATAACGTATAGAAAGATGTCAGAGGTCTGGTTTTTGCAAAGAGCCACGTTTTTCTAAGTGAACCAAGTTCTGTTAGGTTCAGAGTGAAGAGATGAAGGAACAGAATTCCAAGGTTTGGCTCCTGCAACCACTGCAGAGCCTCCTCCCAACCGAATAGTGTGGTATTTGTGGGGAAAATTAGAAAAGGATTAGAAGATCTAAGTAATCTGAGTGGAACATGAAATTTAAACAGTTTCTGAAGACTGAGTGGGCCAGATAGAAAAATGGCCCTGTGTATGTGCACCATGACCTTAAATTGAACCCTCTTTTGAATAGGATGCCAATGAAGATCCTTTGATTTAGGTGAAACTGAACAACATCTGGGACGAAGCAGGAGAAGCCTGGCTATCTAGTTTGGCACCTGCTGAAATTTATTGGTGTGTTTCTTAGGAAGCCCAAGGTATAAAGCATTAGAATAATCAAGCTGAGATGTTATTAATGCATGGATCACTGCCTTTCTGGCCTTGAGAGGAAGAAAATCTAATACCTTACAGAGAACTTTAAGTAGCCCAAAGTAAGTGAAAGAGACTGACAAAATCTGCTGAATAAAGGAAAGCTCACTATGGAATTTCACACCTTCACACACGAAGTTCTTCACAACAATGTTGGGTGAGGAGATGGGCCAAATTTCAAAGACCACCATAGGTCACCCCAAAGATGTTTATTTTTCCCAACTATCATCAATTCTGTGTTATCTATATTAAGGTTTTGGCGATTGTCATTCAAGTCAAGTCAAGTCAATCTTTATTTGAATTTATAAGGAAATTCATAAAAGATACATAATTATGAAATATATAAAAACCGTTCCATAATTCATACACAAGCACATTACCTTACATTCCATGGAATAAATAGACAACTTGTAATTAGTAAAAGGGAGCATTAAAATTATTTAAATTAACCACAGTTACAGTAGATGGTATCTACTCTAGAAAGTATAATCCCACATTCTATTCATTTTATTTCGTATCTAAGATCATCTAAAAAGGTAAGCGATTTTCCTCTTTGCAGGGCCATTTTGATAAAAGTGCCAATGGAATATCACATATGAACATTTGATAATTGTTTAAGATAAGTAAAAGCCACCTTGTGGTGAATTATACAATTAGACAGAAAAAGGGGGTGAAGTACAAACTTTCTAATGTCACTATAACATTTACAAAAAAGCATAAAGTGCAAGGTTGATTGTATAGCCTTCCCATCACAATGGACATGTAGGTAAATTACGGGGCCATTAATCAGATTTTGGGAAAACCACTAGAATATAAAATGACTGCAAATGCAATCTGGTGAGCAAAAATCTATTGTATACATTCTTTACTCCAATCAGATAGTCTTGAATCTTTTGTGCTCTATATCCTTGGAGATATCTGGTAACTGTTGTCTTAGACATTTCCATATAATCTCTTCGGGTGTTCATTTTATCCACAAAAATAACTTTGATCCATGAGGTTCCAGGGGGTTCAGGTTTCCCCTAGTTCTGATAACAAAGATCTCCCATTTTGTAGCCAGTGGATTTTCTCTGAGTGATCCAAACCTAAACAGTCTTTTATGGCCTCTCTGGTAAACTCAGTGCTCTCCTTTGACCAGGTGCTATACCATTTTCTCAAAATACTTATTTGAATGGTCTCTTCAGTATATTCCATACCCAATTCTTTATGTATAATTGAGGTGGAAGTTGAGCTGGGTATGCCCAATAGTCTTGGCAAAGATAGGTTTTCTTGTACATTTAACAAATGGCACTTATCTCTGCCCCACAGTGGAGAGCCATATAGAGCTACCGGTAAACATTTACTCCTGTACACCTTAACTATATCTCTCACAGGTTTGTTTCCCACCTTCTTAGAATATCTAAAAATCGCTGCTATAACCCTTATAAAGTTTAATTTAGCTGCCTCCATATGTTTTAACCTCTGTCAATTTTTGTCCATGTATATAAAAACTTCCCGGGTCTCTTCTTATTCCCACAGGACCTAATAAAAGTTTTCCCTAGTATTATTTTAAGGGCTCTATCTTCCATAAAACCTACAAACTGATGGATAAGCTGCTCTAAACCATTTGGTGTCCTAGAAATAAGTACTGCATTATCTGCATAAAGCAGGATAGGAGTAGGGCTTGTACCTATCCTAGGGGTGTCAGCACTAACTTCTTGCAGCGAGCGGTCTACCCTATTTATGTGCAGAGAGAATAAAAGAGTGGCAAACACCCAGCCCTGTCTGATTCCCTGTGTCACCCGAAACTTCATACTGCATTCTCCATTTCTACCAAATTGCACAGAAGTTGTTAAAGTCGCATATAGTCGGGAAAGGAAGCAGACAATATCACAGGTGACACCCATATCCATTAAAACTTGCCAGAATGTCATGGTTCACAAGATCGAAAGCACTCGATAAATCAGCAAAACATAAATATATATGCCCCTCTCTTGCCTGTGTATATTTACTGATTATAAGGTGTAGGTTAATCCCTTGCTCCGCCATACCTATTTGTTTCCTAAAACCAAATTGGATATTGGAAATTACCCCATGTTCTTGGGCCCAAGCTTCCAACCTTGCCATTATCACCCTACCCATTACCTTCAAAGAAGAATCTAGAAGTGATATGGGGTGGTAACATCTGGCGTCTCCTCTGTCCCCTTTCTTAAAGATGGGCACAATCACACTTTCTGTTCAGGTAATTGGGTAGTAACCATGAGCAGCAGCCTTAAAAATATGAGTGAGAATTGGAACCCATTATGATGGATATAACTTAAAAGCATCCACTGGAACGCCATAGGGCCCTGGCGCTTTACCCAACATGCTGTTCCTTAGAGCAGTGCTAACTTCCTCTATGGTGATAAAATCCAATGGGATATGGTTTGTGTTGTTAATAAACACATTCACTTATGGACTCTCTATGTTAAATATAGCACCAAAATGGGAAGTCGAGGTACCTGGTGGGACTAAATTTTCCAGACTTGGCGTGGCACAATCTTTCAAAAATTGTGAATTTATGATTCTCCAAAACAATATATCATCGCCAGTGTCGGCTGCCTGCTCCAAATCTGCCCATGTCTGTTCCCAAAGTTAATTTGTCCTATTAGCAATTTCAGTCTTTTAATTAGCTCTTAACATCCTAATTGTTTCCCTATCCCTTGGGGTGTCCTGGAGGGCTTATCTCAAAGTTTGGTTCGCTTTTGTACATATTGGATTAAACCACCGCTGGGAGGTTTCTCTTTTCTCTTTCTTCGAGCTGGCCTATATAATTTATCAGAAATAGCTACAGTGGTTTTACCAAATGCTTCCACAATTTTGTTATGGTTTTCGCCCCATTCGGTATAAATCCCAAAAGACTCCCATTGTTTAGAGACAACAATGCTGTATAACAAGGGTTCGTTATATTGCACTGACCATTTGATAGTAACAGTTTTACTTCCTACGCACTTAATTAAAGGTGCTGACCCATGAGACTCCCCTCTATTACAAGTGATATTCAAGGTCAGAACTAAAGCAGCATGATTGCTAAGAACTGTATAGATTGTTCTATAATCTTTAATAAACAGTGAATCCTTAGCTGTAACAAGGATATGACCGATCACAGAACAAGGCCTATTACCAACAAATGTTGGCATATCAATTCCATCTTCCTTCAGATTCTGAGCAACAATCTCCATGTTAAACTAGTATTTTATTTCAATTAAAATATCCCCATGGGGATCATGTATAAAATGTGATTGATATGCCGTAGAGCAATCCACATAAAGACAGACAGCATTACCATTAGTCTGACATTTTTTAATGTTAAAATCTCCAACCCAAATATATATGGGATCTAGAGGTAACTGATTTAAAACACTCTCCCTGTCTTTTCTTAATTCCATTGCAACTCTACCTCAGGTATTATTAAACAGATTATTATAATAATTAATCAAAACAATCTCCAAACTATGGTTAAATATAAGACGAACTAACTGATAAAAGGAAGATTTTGTCGTTATTTTCCCAACCTTAATGGGTATATGGTTTGAAATAAGCACAGCTAACGCCTTTTGCTCACCCATGTACTGATGGTATAGCAGGAGTTGAGGTGAAAAAATAACCATCTACGTATAGATTTTCCTCCAGCCAGGTTTATTGAAGACAGATTATATTAGCAAGTTTGAAGGTCCTGAACCAGTCCGGGTTTTTTATTCTCGACCTAACTCCGGCCGTATTCCAGCTCATAATTTTCACGAATTCCCTTATATCTTGAAACCTTTCTCCATTTATCTTGCTACTTATTGTTTGCCCTGTTTCCTTTTCTTCCCCCAAACTACTATTCACACCACCAGATTCCCCTGATTGTCACTCATCAATGAGCCAACTGATAGAAGGCATTGCCTGAACCTTTCATGGGCAGATTCCTAGTCACTCGTTAATGATACAATCAATTGTGTATCATCCAATGGGACAATACATCTAATCCAAAGCCACAGATAAAGGCAGTCAGGGGGATAATGTAAATATTAAAGAGGGTTGGACTCAACGATGATCCCTGACATACTCCGCAATCCAAAGAAGTGGGTTTGGAGCTAAAAGGAGGGAGGCACACTGATTGGGCTCCATTAGTTAGAAAATGAGAGATCCAAGTTAGAGCAAGACTTTCAACACCTATTTCCCTAAGTCTCTGAATGAGGATGGTATGTGAAATGGTGTTGAAGCCACAGACAAATCTAATAAAATAAGAGCCGCAATGTCTCCCCTGTCAAGCAAATGTTTAAGGTGCTCAGATACTGACAAAAGAATTGACTCTGTGCTTGTGAGAGGCACAGAAGCCAAATTGAGATCGATCAAATATGTCGTTAGCCTCTAAATAATCCAAAACCTGCCAGTTAAGCTGCATCTCCAGCATTTTTATAGGGCCGGGGGCAATGAAATAGGCCTAAAATGTGCAGGAAATAATGGGTCGGCATTGGTCTATTTAAGAATCGCAGTAACATATGCAAGTTTCCATATGTCAGGTATGCAGGCAGAATAGCTAGATTATTTAAGAATAGTGTACAGTAGCAGCAAAATTAAACAAGATCCTAGTTTCAAAATAGAGGGTGGACACGGATCAATAGGTAAACTAGATTTGCTTTAAGCAAAAGTTCTTGCATGTCCGAGAGTGAAATGGATGAAAATTCCTTAAGCCTTACTAAATTCTTTTGATGCAGAGGAATGGAGCACTATGTTCGTCTGTCATAAAGGATCCTTGACTATTCTAGGTCTTGTCTTTAAAATAACAAGCTATTGAGTCACAAACTGACTGAGAATGTGGTATCTGCTGATTCAGAGAAGCTGGGGAGTCATTGATATGACTAAGAAAATCAATTCCTTTGATAAGTGTTTAGCAGCATCTATTTTCCACGCATAGAAGATGGAAATTGCTAATTTAAACTTTTGTGATAGGATCTGATGGCTATATGTTCTCTTGTTTTTTTTGCCTCATCAAACATGTTATGCCATTTCCTTGCTAACTGAAGGCATTTTCTTTTACGAGACATAAGCTTCTGATTGAACCAGCGACATGACTCTCTTCCCTGCACACCTTTATCTGTTTAAGGGGAGCTATTGTGTTTAAAGCAATTGTTAACCAATCCTGAAATAAATTAAAATCTGCCTCACTATCACCTGTCAATGTTGGATGATTAGCAATCAAGGTCCCATTAAAGGCAATCAATAAATCATGCATATTTAAGTAGAAAGCATTCATCATATTGGACTTTAGCAACCTAGGGCCATATGTACGACGAAGTGGCAGAGCATGTCGTTAGCCTCCTGGGCTTAACGATACGCTCCGCCACTTCAAAAACGCAAGGCTGCACCATATTTACAAGAATGTGCTGCAGCCTTGCGTTTCCCCTGCGATGGCGCTAAGTTTAACAACTTAGCGCCAACGTAGGCACCCTTGCACCAGAGTGCAAGGGTGTTCAGTGTGCAGGGGAGGATTGGTTATGTGTAGGAAGATGTCCCTTCCTGCACATAAACAATCCTAAAATGCCATTTTGTAACTTTCATGTGTGCTGCTTCATGCAGCACACATGAAAGTTACAAAATGGCATTTTTAAAAGGTTTGTTTATGTACAGGAAGGGACACCTTCCTGTAAATAAACAAACCATGGCATTTGCTTTTTCCATGTGTGCTGCACAAGGCAGCACACATGCAAAAAGAAAACGAGGAGAAATAATGCATTTCTCCTCGTTTCGCCACCTTAAGACCAGGGTTTTCCTGGTCTTAATTTTGGCGCTGCCTCCTATGTACGCCACCCTTGTACATAGGGGCAGCGTCAATACAATGGGTGTTGCGGTGGAATGCCCACCACAACACCCACTGCACGCCCTTTTCATGCTAAACATAGCGTGAAAGGGTGCCTTATGTACAAGGCAGCTTTAAGCCATGTTAAGTGGCTTAACGCTGCCTTGTACATAAGGCAAGGCCCCTATCGCCACGGGAACGTCACAAAAAGTGACGTTCCCGTGGCGATAGGGGCTTGTACATATGCCCCCTAATAACTTAATTCGCTGGCCATCTGAACTTTGCGCATGTATTACAGACTGACCAGTCCACTAAGCATCTGTACCCTAGAGCACACACACCCCAAGATATCTTCACTAAAGCACTTCTTAGCAAAACCCTTAGGGGCATATTAACAACGAGGCGATAAACAATTATCGCCACTTTAGCGTCCGTTTTCGGATCGAAAAGCGGCGATAATCTTATCGCCTAATCAGCAAGGTCACGCTATCGTGTGAATCCTTGCACTATCGCCTCTTTCCCCAACGCCATCTTTGCATCTCTAATGAGATGCAAAGTGGGCGTTACTGGCGTACCCCGGATGGGCTACGTTGCAAATATCGCCGATGTTCACATCGCGATATTTACAAGTCAGCCCACAGGATTATAGCAGATGTTAAATTTTGGCGAAACGGCCGTTTTCGCCAAAATCTAACGTCTGCTATAATACTGACTTACCTATGTTAGACATAGGAGGTGGATTCTGATGATACGACCACAGGGTCGTATCAGCAGGTTATCGCTGCTTGCAGGGAACATCGCTGGAAAACCAGCGATGTTCCCTGCAAAACGGCGATAACCTCGCTATCTCTGGAATTTTATCGCCTTGGCGATGCGCGTTGTTGATAACGCGCTAACCGGGCGATAAATTGCAGCGATAGCCGGCGATAAATATGCAAGCGCTAAGCGGCGCTTTGCGATATTTATCGCCGGGCCTTGTTAATATGCCCCTTAGATTTTTGGCCCAGAACTTGATGCACATGAACTATGAATCTACTCAACAGCACCAGTACCAAGCACGTCAGTCTACATTCTAAGTGGCCCAGTATGTACCATGACTCTCTGTACAACAGCCTATCAAACAGAACCCAGAGCAATTGATTCTGTAATCTGACTACAGCAACCAGTGCACATCATTCTAATAACCCAAATGTGCACCAGCTTCTATGTTAGACACAACTTTCCTGTAATCCTCACCACCCTTGCCCTCATGTGCACCCTTTAAATTAAGGCAGCCAAATTTTCAAAACCAAAATCTAGAAGGCCAGAGAGGCATCCAACCATATGGCAACAATCATAGGCACAAAATCACTAGCATAACACATGCACTTGTTCTAGTGTTTAGTAACACAAATGTGAAAAAGGCAGTTTGAGAAGTAGGCAGCCCTGCTAAACCTCTAATGTGACATTACAAATACTTCTCAACAAGATTGGTATTATTTGAAAGGCACAGTACTGGTGTGTGACAAAATTGTTGATATCTCCTTAAAGCAATGGTATCAGAAATTCTCAACATGTTACCTATACTATAAAACAATTCAAGAACCTGTTAGTAGAGATCCTATACATGTAATGGGACAATTGGTTGGGTGTCAGAAATAGATTATCAATTTGGGAATCAGAGCACTTAGCAACCTAAAAACTTGCCCTGGTTAGCTCTGAACATAAGTCTCAGTAAAAATCTGCTCAATCCCTTGTACACAATTTCCCAGAGAGATATGCATGCTTACTTCAAGCAGCACCAACATTTTTAAAGTCAAGAAAACAATGCATTAAACAAACTAATTTAGAACAAAATGATCCAAATCAGATAAGGGAACTGGAGATATGATATTTTAAAGTTTTAAAGCAAAAATCTCTTGTAACAAGTCAAATACCATTATAAAGTATCAGTTCACAGTTGACCAAGACTTGGGCATGATTTCAGGCCAACTATGATAAAGCAAATGTTGGATACATCAAATGGTTCATCCTGGGCAGCGTTTCTACTTTCTGACTTAGTCTACTTTTTGGAAGTCAAAATCTACTGGCCCAGGAAAGTCTATGGCTGAGAGAGTCCCTCAAAATTGGATATGTCATAATTGAGCTCCTGCCGATTACATTGGCTTTGGGACCTAAAACTCCTATCAGGAGAAACCTGGATTTTGTAGCCACTTAGGTCACTTCATTGCTGCAAGAGATTTGCCACCTCACCTTAGTTCAAGGTTTACCTTCAGGTTTGGTAATTTTTTGGGTTCTCAAAGTCCTCCTGTGGAAAAAGGCTAGAAGCTGTGTATTTTCAGGGCTACATGAGGCCAAATACCTTCAGCATGAGATCTGGCTGAACGGGTTGTCAGTGTAGTAAACAGATCTGTACAAGACAAACCTGGTTGCCCAATTAAGGTGCAACCTCTCCCGTTCTCCAGAGGTAGAAAAAATGAGTAAGTCCTACTTTTCTCACAACTGGTGGAAAAGTTCTTTCTGGTCACTCCTACAGCCCTCAAGTCTGCAGGGGAGGCTTCTAGGCATCCGATCTCTCTCTCGCCAAGGATCCTGTAGGATCCAGGCCTCTGTGGTCAGCTATGCCTTCTTGGAGTCAGACGTCTTCTACTTGTTGTGTCTTTGCAGCAGGCAAAAAAGGAAGTCAACAATGTGACCCATGGAGAGCGGTTCTGGTCCCTGGGTATCAGCAAGAGTCATTAGTCCTTGAGTTTTCTTTCTTCCAGCAAGGCCTTGTTCTTCAGAGGTAACCTTTCCAGGTCTGATGGTTTTCTGATAAGGTGGTAGTGAATCAATAAGTCAATCTTATCCTATGCACTAGCCACTGACTGGATAATATTTCCTACCCAATTCTGTCTATTTTCTTGCCTTGTACCCACCTCTTTTTGTGGCACTTCTTTGCTTTTCTTTAAAAATTCTGCGATGTCTAACTTCATCTTCAAACAGAAGTAGGCCTGGCTCTCCTGAAGCCAAACCCATGCTTAGAGAAAGTGTCCTCCCTCCTTCGTGCTGAAAAACTGTTTTTCCCCAGCTGGGACTGGAGTCAGAAAGTCTCCAGTGGCCCTGGGAATGAATGGGAGCAGACCCTGTCAGTCCTTGTTGACATATCCAAGTCAAAAGAGATAGTGTGAAGGTTGTCATTCACAATGCTCTTATATAAATCAACTGTCACTCTTTGAATTTATGCTTGTCTTTGGCCCTGCGGAGCACTCCATTGCCTTTTGGCTAGGTTCCCGCTATAGAAATAGCACACACATACATATATACATACATACATATATGCATATAGATGGCTACACACTGTTAATTGGGCAGTTGTGGACTGCATCTCTATTTTCCTAGGCCCAGAGGCCAGACAATTATCCTCTAGAATCCAGGGTTATTAACTGAAGCCAGGAATGGGTATGGGTCTCTGTAGGTGAAACAAGGGGCTAGTTCAAAGCCAGGGTTGGCTTAAGCAATTTTTATTAATTTACTTTTTAAATAAATGTATCAAAAATCTGCTTTTACAATTAAATTATATTTTTTAAAATGAATGGAAAATAACTTTTAATCATTCAACTAGCATTTTCTCAGGCAATGATACAAATTAAGGTTATTAATTTTATGGAGGCCTGTTTAGGCAGAATGTAGCTGAACCTTCACAGAGAGAAAAAGCTTTGAGATATGTATTCACTGTGTGGTCACAGCATTTCAAACTTATAGTGTGACACTTTACTATATATATATTGTGCACCCAGACCGATGGGCTTGCAATGCACACTTTGGGGGTGACTTATTAATATATAACATTGTTTTTCTATGTGGCAAAGACATTTTCCTTTCCATGTGTCAATGCAGTGCTTTTAAACTGCAGCCCATCGAGAGTATGTTGGTGGTGTTCCTAGTAGTCAAGTATGTGTGTTAGTGCAGGGTGAGGCAAATACATACTCAAGTCCAATTTAACATTTAACTTTAATGCCACTGATGCATTTTGGGTTATATACCATGGCCCTAAAGGAAAGCTTTATAAGCCAGTTAGGTATACCCAAAGCAGAGTACATGTTTTCGTATGTTCAAGGGCACTATACTACTGTTTAGCCATGGTGCACTGCAATTATTCCTAAAGCCAGCAAAACCAGAGAGGAAAAAGGAGGGGACTGTGAAAAAATTATGTCCTTTCATACAGCTGGTGTTCTGATTTATAATGCAATCAATATAGGTAGATGTTTCCATTTTTTGCATTCTGGATATGGTGGCTGGCCTCATCATCAATCCTCCCAATTGCTAGCTTTATCATATGGACCATCAGGCCTCAGGAAAGAACTAAATGCTCCTACGTTCAGATAGCTTGGCCTCCCATTTCTCACTCCAGAACATGTGTGAGTGCTGCTGTTATGGTGTATACTAGGTGCCTTCAGGTCTCAAAGTATAGGCCATTCATTCAATGTGTATGGAGCAGTTTTCTCAAAAATCTAAACTTAAAAAAAATTATGGCAATGCTGTTTGTAGCAAATAGTACATACTCATTTGACTGTAATATTAAAAAGCATTGCTTTAGCAGAGAAAGGTATATTTATGTTTAGGATAATTTTAGTCTGTTATGAATACCTTTCCACCATACTTGTCTTACTGGTACTATATAAACATATGTAGGTAGTCATCTTTCATATTTAGAATCCTCCCATCACTTCCTATCATCTAAAAGATTTAGTGTTCCCATCTTATTGAGTCTCTAATTTATTATTTGTTTTTTTTGTTGGCTGAAACTAGAGTTAGCTTAGCACTAGTTCAAGGTATTTTATTTAATTGCATTTTTCAGTTTGTGATTTTGTTGTTTAGCTAAGGGTCCAAAGTCACATTTGATTTTATTCTTTAAAGACAGTTGTTTTCAATGTCACTTTTTGGCACAGTCTAAAACTAAGGACCAAAGAAGAGCTTTAGTACTTTTGTTTGGGTCAGATTTTTTTGTTCTCAATTTTGAAGCCTGGTATGTAATAACAGAGAAGCCTTATAATATAATATAATATAATATAATATAACATAATATAACATAATCAATAATACACCATGTCTGGAGGATACTGTGTTTCCTTTTCGGTGAAGGATAGAATAATCCTCTGTATAGGTCTGATTTGTTGCAAAGTGATTATATCACAGGCTATCCATGCTTTCCAATTAATGGGCTTGCTTGCAGAGCATAATGTGAGCATGGAGCCTGATGTCACCTTTTACTCTCCAGACTAGGTATACTTCTTTTTAGTATGTTGTACACAGGGTAAGATGCATCACAGCTAATAGGCCAGTGACTGAATGGATCTGGATTCTGATCTGTCATTTTACTCTTCAGATCAAGGCCCTGATTTAGAGTTTGGCTGGTGGGGATGTATTGCAAGTGCATTAGGATGTGATACATTTGTAATAAGGGGGACAGCAAATCTGTCATGTCTGTGTTGGAGTAGCCCATCTGCCAAACTCTAAATCAGTCCCCAAGTGTTATTGCTACTGGTATCACACTTACAAGGTACCATCTACAATACTTGCATGCACACATGACAGCTATAGCACAGACTAACGGTTATAGCACAAACTGCCACAGCTTTTCTCACACAAACGCATGGTATGGAAAGCGCAGTGAAAACTCAACATACAAGCAGAGTAAAACGACAAAGGGATCAGCAGTGTAGGCTACTTAAAACACAGAACACTTTGGAATACAAATGCCAGGATCCACAATTAAATCAACACCCAGACACCAATGTATCACCAGTCTATTATTTAAAATTGAAACCCTCTCTGTCATTGTTGTTCCTCAACTACTGGGGGAGCTTGTCTCCACCCATGCTGTCCCTGCTCTCTTCTATCCTGGGATTTAGTGCTCCTCAAAATCACACAAAAATAACCGGGTCTGTACACGGTCATGATATTTGTTGTCACTCAGTGAAGGACAGCGCTGTCTCTAACACATTGAAAATTATTTTTCTTAAATTGGCACCTTGGCCGACGTCCTCAGCAAGCACCAGTGACACAGGAGAACAGAGAAGCTGCAGCCCAGGTCCTCTTGTCAGGTAGCCTTGAGTGGAGGCTTGTTACCCGAAGATAATGGGTATACCATAACAGTGGATCTTCAATGCTCTTCTTAAGACACTGGTTGTAAACTTTATATTATTATTTACATTATTAACATTAGCAGAGTGGCTTCTTTTCAATCCTGACAAATGCCCCCACACCTCATTAAGGGTAACACTAGGGCAGAAACACATTGACAAAATTTCTATCTGAGGTTGAATTTCTTCCCCTGTTTTGTTTTGTTGCTTTTAATCCTAACCTTGGGGACAAAGTAAAGTAGTGTAGTTCCACCAAGAGATAGTTTTAGCTGACTATTGTTTCAATTGCACTCTGCACCATCACACACACCTCACACTCACAAAGGGATTTGATATCTAGAAGAGCCCCTCCTGTGCTCAAGAGTCGAAAATTGCTGAGGTGGTCTATCTTCCTACAGGGAATGGACTTTATGGTGGAACACAGACCTAGGGTAGGCTACGCAGGGGCTGATGGTCTCTTCAGGTTCTTCCACCTTAGTGATGAGAACTCTCTAGAGATTGGGTAGCTCTCCCCACTTTCAGCTGAGGGAGACACGTGATAGACCTGATAACTTTAGGGTGGTCTTCCCCCAGATTTTTTGCCTGCTTGCCTCCAAGTTTGCTGAATTCTTTTTGTTGGCCTTAGGACTCTGAGCACACTACTATGAACAACTATTGCTAAAGTGAATGTGCTTCTCCCCTAAAACATGGTTTGATAGACATATCCACAATTGGCATTTTTAATTTATCTATAAGTCCCTACTAGAGTGCACTAACTGTGCCCAGGGCCTGTAAATTAAATGCTACTAGTGGGTCTGCAGGACTGATTGTGCCACCCAAACAAGTAGCACTTTAAACATGTCTCAGGCCTGCCACTGCAGAGCCTGTGTGTTCAGTTTACACTGCCATGTTGACTTGGCATTTAAAACCCCTTGCCAAGCCTTAAGCTCTCCTTTTATTACATATATGTCACCCCTAAGGTAGACCCTAGTTCGCCCACAGGTCAGGGTGCTGTGTGATCAAAAGGTAGAACATGTACTTTTAAGTTTTGCATGTCCTGGTAATGGAAAACACCCAAATTTATTTTTCACTACTGTCAGGCCTACCCTTCTCATAAGTTAACATGGGAAATTCCTCAGTACACAAATAAGCTGCAATTCCTGATTGATAAGGAGTAGCTCTGTCATGTTTTATATCATTGGAGTGGTAATGATGAGTCCTCTTTACTGGTAAAGGTGAATTTATCACTTCCATTTTAAAAATGCCACTTTTAGAAAGATTGCATTTTTCTGCTCTTAGCCCTGTGTCTCTGCAGCCTGTCTCCAATACACGTCTTAGGTGGGTGACAGCTGGACTTTGTGCATTCCCTCTAGACAGCCACACACAAGGGGAGCTTAGATGTGACTGAGTGTCCATCCACATCCTGATGGGCCATCCTGGGCAGGATGGGAGGGATGAGCTGACACACCTAAATAGACTGTGTCCTGTCCGCACACAAAGGGCTGTATATACCCCTGTTATCAGTCTGGAGCCAGAGCTGGGAGGGAGGACCTTCGTGCACTTCAAAGCCCCTCTTTGAAGTCGCCTCCACTTCAAAGGCACAACTGACTGTAAGTACTGGGTCTCCGACCCTACCAAATCAGACACTACTGGACCTATGAAGAAACTCCACCAGGAGGAAGGCCTGCTGTGCTGCTACAAGGACTGCCTCTTTGCTGTACTGCTGCTCTGGAAGAACTGATTTTCTGCTGTGCTGCCCTGCTACCCTCTGTCCTGCTGAGGAAGGGCCGGACCCATATCACTTGAACCCAAAGTGACTGCAAGGGCATGCTGACTTGCCCTGTTCTAAGTCTCAGGGACCTCAAAGACTTCTCATCCACCTGCAACAGCACCTGGACTTTGCTTGCTGCAAGTCGTGCCTTGCCAAGTTTTGCCAATCCAGTCCTGGGCCCTTGGAAGTGGGTATAAAGTGCTGCAACTGCTAAAAATCCATGCATCAACAACGTTGCGTCGATCGGCGCTGTTGCATCTCCCTCAATGTTGATGCATCGCCACTGCTGCTCGGACCGTGGACCTCGCATCGCCGACTGCATGGTGCATCGCCTCTAGTTCCTGATGGATCGCCTACATCCTGTGGCTCGACAATGATGCATCTTCGCTTTGCACAGCTCGATGACGACGCATCGCCTTCAATCCAGCCGCTCGATGTCGCTCATAGCCTCTTTGCTTCTCGCATCTCGACTTCGTTGACGATGCATCTCAGTTACTTTTCAGCGGACCAGAGCTGCTCCATGTATCTGACCCACGCTCCATCGTGGTCAACCTTAACTTTCGGATTTACCCCGGTCAAGTGCGACCAGATGTCCCCGGTTGGCACTTTAACACTATATTTTCATTTATTCACTAAAAATTCATAACTCTGATTATACTTATCGGATTTTTGTCGTTCTGATCTTATTTTGTTTATAAAAAATATAAGCTATGTTTCAAACTGGGTGTGGAGTCTTTTGTGGTGTTTTCACTGTGTTACTGTTTGAAGTGTTTCAGAAATACTTTACACATTAATTCTTAAGTGAAGCCTGTCTGCTCTGTGCCAAACTACCAGAGGGTAAGCACAGGTTAATTTATGGTGTGTATCTGACTTACAATGACTAGGATTGTGGTTCCTTCTTGGACAGGGTACATACCTCTTCCAACCAGAAACCCAATTTCTAACAGGCAGTTTCAGAACTACAAGGAACGCATGTAATGAATGCTAACTATCTCACTGCTATGGGGGAAAAGATGGATCCCAGTACTACAGAAGGGAGATGAACAGAGGAACGTTGATACAGAAATGTATGCTCTACCCTGAATAAGCATTCTTACATTTTTAACTGTTTTCAAAACCAATCATGGAGTAAAGTTTAGCTTACCACTTGATGAACTTTATCTGATATTGTCAGAAATTCCTTTGAGTCCTTTTGTCTGTATTCAGGAAGGAATTCGGTGTTGGCAATGCGAAATAGTCCAACAAAGTACAACACCTCCTTGTTTTCTGTGCGAACTGTGGAATGTAAATATCATTCACAGTTATGTCTCAAAGTCATCTTACATATCAATCAGTTACCAACTTCTTAATGCAACATTGTATAGAAGATGCCCTTATTGTGTATTGTATTTTCTCAAAATAACACTAAATTCGTCCTTTGAAACACTTTAAAGCAGTAAAGGGTGTAGGGTCATTGTTTATACCTTCGAGACTGAGTAGCAAAAATAAACTTGTAAATAGACTCTATCAGAGAAACACTAACCTAAAGCTCTGGTGCTAAATTCTGGTTCTTTGGTTTCACCACAACACAATATATATATTCTAAACTCAGAACTAGAAGAACAGGGGATCACCATGATAGCTTAATGGGCTTTCTACAAGGTTCGCTATGAAAGATAGAAGAGTTTTCTATAAGGAAATTGATGGGAAGCGGTACTATTATCAGGACACATTTATCAGTACAAATATTGTGTATGTTCAAATTAATGGATGTAGAAATGGTAAGCGCAGATTAGGGTGATGCTAAGCTGAGTCAAATATAGCAAACACTGCTCAATCAGGTTTCAGAAAAGGGGATTCATTTTAAGGGAGATTCCTTTCAAATTCGATACATGCATCTCACAGCGAATCTTTCATATAATAAGAGTACATTGGCACTCATTGGACTTTTGAGATATTCTGTGCTTTTGTCTATGCTGCTCATAGGGACGTTTTCCTTTGCTCTGAAGACTCAGTAAGACAGAAGTTATTTCACAATCTGATTTTGTTGTTAGTTCTTCAACACATTGAATTTGGTAGATAGCAGGTCTAGAAATAGAGTGAACCATAGGCAAAATGGCACAGGAGGTCAGGAAGTAACACCAGCATTTGTAGGTGGTCTTATGTGGTTGCAAAATCCCACCCTCCTTTGGGTCAAACAAATCAATTTCCTGAATTTCCACTATAAAACTGAAAAAGAAGCAGACATTTAGAATTTCCTAACATTCTACATCAAGTAACCATCTGAAGAGAGTAAGATCTCAGTTTCAACTGGGACCAAGTTTATCTATGGTACTACAGGACCACATCTGGCTTTATGAGGCAATGGTCAACCTGGAAAGCTTTGTCCTTTTTATTCTAAGCAGGAAATTAGAAATGCACACAGTACCAGACTGCTGGTTCTAGCTGTCAATTGGGAATTGATAACAATGCACACCCTTTTTGACTCTCACTTTATATACTTCAGGAAGGATTTTACTCTTATATTTTAAATAGGATTTACTGAAACTGTAGTTATTCAGCCAAGTCACAAGCTCATGTAGGCGCAAGTTGGGTATAGGTTCTCCAATTTGTCTTGTTCAGTAAGCATAGAATAAATGTGAGGAGACAATAGTACTATTTTAGGATTTCTGTCTAATAAAAATCAAGGCTGATGAAAACTGAGCTGCAGAATTTCAGTAAATAGCCCCTTTGGTATCGGGCATACCCAAAGAAAGAGGTCCATCACAATGAAAGATGTGAAAACAATTTTGGTCAGTCCTTTCAAATCCCTAATTATCAAAGCTTAATTACGTAAATATTGTTGCATTCTGATTTTTATTTTTTAAATGAACCATAGTAAAAGAAGCCATCTTTGCTTTTATATTTGTAACAAAAGGACTACAAATCTACATCTCTATAGATCTATAGTTGATCTCGGATTTCCTCCCTCTATTTTTTGAAGCTTCGCTATCTTCGTGAAATTGATGAAGTTGCAAAAGCTTGACAAATTTGGCAAAACCTTTCTTTGGCTATTTCACAAACTCATAGTTCACGGTATTGAATCACCTAACCAGGTAATGTATATTTCTATTCTGTCATTGAAGGTATGAAAAAGAAAGCCATGGCGTTGCATTAAGCAGCACTGTCGATCCATGGGACTTCATCAATTAACAGTTAGCATTAGGAAAGTAAATTCTATAGTTTTCCCCTTTGTGCTTTGCTCAAGAAAGGCTAAAGATAAAATTCAGGCTTAATGTCATATCTATGCCACTGATTGAACAGGAATCAGTAAAGTTATATAATCGGCCGTTCAAAAGGCCAAAAACTGGCTTAAACAAATACACTTAAAAGCTTTTTTTATCTACTACTCAAGCCAATCATTCATTTCCAGGGGACAGTGACCTAATTTTAGTTCCTCTGGTAGAATAAAATCTTGACTACAATTCATGAAAGAGGAGCTGGTCTTCTTAATCGGATTTCAGTCATTACCTTTTCAAGAATGTCTGACTTCATGGAGAGGTTAGTGACCGATCTAGCTGTAGGCAGAGCTTTTCCATCCATGGTGATCTCTGATGGACTATGAGCCTCATTTACAAGCCCCTGTGCACTGCCGGAACGTCACGGAACACAGTGCATTGCCATATCTTCAAGGCCACATAAAGCCACCCTGCATGATTTTTCATGGCCTTGTAGATATGGTGTGAGGCAATGCAGCGCAAGTTAATGTGTTATCTCAAACTACGAATGGGGAGGCATGCCATGGGCGTTACAGTGGGTGCTCCCACGTAACACCCATGACATTTGACACATTCCCAGATTTATAATGCTCTGTAAACCTGGGAATGCATCAAATGCCTACACCTTCCCAGGGGAGGTGTAAGGGAGGTGCAGCGAGGAGATATAACTTTATTTCTCCTCGTTTCTTCCTCTTTCTATGTGTGCTGCATTCAGCAGCACACTTAGAAGGAAGAAATCGCCTCCATTGATTGTTTTTGTGCAGGAAGGTGTCTCTTCCTGCGCAAAAACAATAATTCCCACAACTCACCATGGTGCAAGGGTGCCTGCGTTGGCTCAAAGCAGCCAATTGTGCACCAGCGCTGGGGAAGAGGACAAGAATGTGCTGTATCTCAGAGATATGGTGCATTCCTGCCCTTTTATTTTGACGAAGGGCAGCTCATCAAGAAGGCTTGCAGCACTGCCCTATGCCAAAAGCTTGTAAATGAGGCCCTATATTGGACAATGCTTAGGAAAAGAAAGTTTTACTGGTGAAACCATGCATCTATGTTGCAACAAAAGAGGCTCTATTTAGTCTGTGCCCAAATGCCGCTTCACTTAAATAGAGTGCACAGTGAGATTCAACATATATCTACTGTGCGGCTGATGATTGGATTATTGATACAAACTGGATTTGATTCAAACGTCAATTCAAAAGTATTGTCTTCAGTGACAAAATAAAACTGGAGTGATTAGGAGGCGTCCACCCTTGAGGATTAATCAGAAAAATCAACTGTGCTTTGTGCTACCTTTGCGTTGCCCAAGGTGATTCAGGGCAACGCAAAGGCTTACTTGGGATTTGCAAAGTTATGCAAGGCATGATTTGCGTGGCCTTGTGTGTCTTTGTAAAGAAATGTAAAGCAAGGCAGCAGCTTGCGTTGCATACATTATATTCCTTAGTAATAGGTGGAGCATGGCTGTTTCTATGCATCTACCCATGGATTTCACGCAATTCCAGATTTGCTAAGATGTGTAAAGCTGGAATTGTGTGAAATTGGTATGCCTCCCACAGAGAGGTGTAACGAGTAGAAATACATTTATTTGTCCTTTTTGCTTCCTCTTTCTATCTGTGATTCGTTCTGCATCATGCATAGAAAGAGGAATATGCGTCTTTGGATTGTTTTTGTTCAGGAAGGTGCCCCTTCCAACACAAAAAAAACCTGTAACGCAGGCTCCCTTGCAGTATGATGGAGGGGTGCCCGTGTTAGCGCTAGGCAGCCTCTAGTGTGCCAGCAAGAGAGATGAACAGCACTTTATCTTAGTAGATATAGCACTTTTAAGCTAGCTCTCATTCACACAAAACAGTGCAGCAGCTTTGCTTGCTGTCATGCATTGTGTGAACTTTTGATAAATATGCCCGCACATCTTTTGAGTCTGATAATGTCTATTTACATGACTTGTAGCTCAAAGATCAGAAAATGTAGTTTTGTGTAAATCCAACAAAGTTTTCATGTATAAATGGATATGATGTGCTACATTTAACTCACTGATTTTACAACGAGGGCTACAATCCACATAGCTCCGAAATTAGAACTCATGTGGTAATACTGCCCATTTTGCCTGCAGATAAAACCTGGCAGAATTTCTGCATGGGAAAATACAACACATCGCAAGTTTTCAACTTATATCGGAAAAATCTAGTGGTGATAACCAGAAGCTAATTGAATGTATTGGTATTTACTGTATGTGGTAATGCCACCTCGAATATCAGGGCTTATGGAATGAGGCCCAAAGTGAATTTGTCTCGAAATTATTTTGTGTTAATATTATTTTCACTCAAACCTTGTGAATAACATACAACTCACAGATGAAAACCCAAAGCAAGGACCATGCTATGGCAGCTATGACAAACAGGATCACAGTGAAAAGTATTAATTTGTTTTGAAAATTCCAAAAATCCGCTGTTCTGGCTTTTTTCTTTGATTTCAACTTGTGGTGTCCTTTCCGATGAACTCTCTTTTTAGACACCTTTTCCTCTATGCTGGCGACCTGGACAGACACGTTGGAGACCTAACGTAAAAAGAAAATATGTGAATTTTCAACAAATTGCTTCATTGTACCATCAAATTTAAATGTGGGCATGCACTAATTTTTGGATCGGATTCGTTATTCGACGATTTAAGGGGATGGGCCTGTGCAAAGGTAGATGATGCTGCAGGGTATTTACCTCCTTATTTGTAACATAACAGCTATCACCACAGTAACCACATTAACGACATATGAGAACAGAGTATTATCAAATCCAATAGATCTTGCCTTTAACAGGCAAATGCTGATCTGTTGACTTTGCCAGCGCTTGTTTAACTTTATTGCTAGAACATGGCCCAGAGCTATTAACAACAGTAATATAACAAGCATTAGCAAAGCCAGTAGGTGTCGGAGATCCGAGAGCTATAGGCGTTGTCAATGATAATGTCATTTAGCTATGTGTTATGGAGTGGAGTGGATGTTTGTAGTGTGGAGTGGAATTATGTGGGTTGGAGTGGAATTGTTTGTTGTGGAATTGTGTGGTGTTGCGCTGAGTTATGTGTAGTGCAATTATGTGGCATGATGTGCATTGGAATTATGTGGCTAGTAATTATGTTGTATTGAGTGAAGTGGAATTATGTGGAGTTGGATTGAGTGTTATGGAGTGGAATTATGTGGAGTGGTATTTGTGTTGTGGATTGTAATGGATTGTTGTGGAGTGGCATGTAGTGGAGTCGAATTATGTGGTGTTGAATTTTGTAGCATGATGTGGAATTCTGTGGTGCCGTGAACTCAAGTGTTATCACTGCCAAGAAAGGATTTAAGGAGAAGCAAAAATGACACGCACAAAGTAATTTGGGACAACAGATATGAAATTGAGCAGAGACAATCATAAATCAAATCAGAGTAATCTGCGGAAAGCAATGGGATTTATTTTGGGGGGGGCGGCTGGGAGTCAACGTAACAAAAAGCAATTGTGGTTTTGGCTTTAATGCCAGAATGAATGCCAATTGTTTTCACCTTATCATGTTAGACTCAACGACTCACTGTCTGTTTATTTTGGTGCACTTTGATGATTGTACAAAAAGTGCAATAAAGTTATCACATGACCACACACAGTGCCTTACAGAACTGTTAAATATATACCATACATTGGTGCTTGAAGGCAGTGTGATTATTTTCAAACACAAAGGTGTTTTATTTAGCAGAAGCCCTTAATAAGTGGAAAGAAATCAAGCTAATATGGCAGGCCTGAAACCCCACCTAAGCTGCTTCAGCCATGCAAGCATTATTAAAGATCAACTTTGGAAAAAATGTTAATAATGAGCTTGCAAGTTTGCTCAGACCTAGAAAAATGTCAACAAGAAAAAAGGCCTGTAATCAGTAAACAGAAGTGGCTCACAGCAACTATGAGTCACAAATGTATACTAAATTTAACCACAAACCCACCCAACTTAGCTGTACAAATACATGCAGACATCGCTGAGAATATTCATTTTTTAAGGTTTCTTCGAAAAAAAACACATCCACAGCTTTCAGGGTTGATTCCTTGTAAGGCCAGCCTTTCAGCTGGCGGTATTACAGAACAAAAGCCACAAGGTGTGGCAGCCTCACAGTCTACACAATGCGGTCACACACATGAGATGGAGCTTTAAAACCAGGACCCCTACATTGGTGGACTACAATGGGGTCAGATCCTGGCCATGGGTGGGGAAAAGAGACAACAGTAAACAGAGAATGGAGCGAGTAAAAACACGAGCGCTCATGTGAAGTGCTCAAAAACAAAGAACAAAGTAGCTCCTAAAATAGAAGCAGTGGACGGATACAAGCCAGATAGAAGTACTTGGTCCATGCTCTAGGGGAGGGCTGAACACAAGAAGAGGCATGAATCATGCATGCCATAGACCAACGGGAATGAAGGATATGAGAGCAACGAAGAAGCAAACAAATGGTAAGCTTATGGGTGGCCAGAAGCCCACAGATTGAACACAACATGTTTCTTCAAGACAGCGCATGCGTTGTCTAGCCGAGACCTAAAAATGTAAAGACAAAAAAAAGGCTCACTAGCAATTTGCAGCTGCTAGGCACCAGCTAAACAAAAGTAACAAAGCACAATGAATTTGTGGGGAGGCGGGGCAGCCAGTGTGTGTGTGTGTGCAGCAGAATGAGGAGAGGCACTGGTTTTCAGATGATCACATCCATCAATTGCCCTGGGTTGATATCAACACTGATGGATAGCTCTGTCGAATGTCAGCTGAGCCATTATACTAAAAAGGCTGAAAGAGGCTGTCCAAGATCCCATTTTTGTATATATACATATGCATGTATGTGCCTGTTGAATGCTGTATGATATCATCAGTTCTTGCCAGACAGCTAAAGCTGTCTGTAAGTGATACCTAAAATGGCTTTTTTAACGTATTCTGTTGTTACTCTTGCTCTAGCTAGCTCTAGCTAGCTCTAGAGTAAACTAATAAGTCTTTTCTTGAATCAGCTTTCCTTGCAAACTCCTTCCATGGACAGAGAGGTCCAGGCAAACTCCGACTGAACTAATGATATTCAGCAGGATGCGCAGTCTAGCCCTCAGTCTCAAGTTCCACAGAGGATAGCTGACGTGAAATTACAAAGCAAACACAGCCTGCGCTGACAGTGCTAGAACCTAATATCAATGCTCACTCTACCAGAGGGTGGAGCAGAGATACACTGAGGACAACCATTCTTAAAGCCAATAGGTTTGTGTTAAATTTAGTAACACAAACCAGGCAACCAGAAGGAGTAAACAGAGAGATCTATATTTATAAAGTTGTCTCTCATGCAATTTAATGTACCACTCAATTGAAGGTAGAAGGATATCACCTAAACAGCAATAGCATTAGGTGGGCGAATCTGTGGCAGGTAGTGCTGCAAGTGAGAGTGTGCCAGAATGAGATGAGGCACTTTTCTCAGATGTTCACATCTGTGAAATACTGTGGGCTGAGACCTATAAGTAGCAAATTGTTCTTTAACTAAAGAACACACAAAAGATCATTCGGTTTGAGTATATATTTTACTTTTAAATATCTCTTTTTGGTCAAACAACAGACTGTCATACAACAAGTATAGACAATGTGAGGAGTTAATTAGTGACTGATGTGACGTGGTGAAAAAGGTGAGGAAATTGTCAGCCAAAACATAAACACATAAATGACAAAACATAATAAAAAGTATATACATATATCTCTGTCCAAAGGTTTAGTTCAAACAGTAACCCGAAATATCAACTTTTTTATGGTTACAGTGACTATGGACATGAGTCAATGGTACGTCGACGTTTCGACCCAAGTGTCTGTACTATAGGGTCATCACGTAGGGTCTTCTTCAGGACAAAAACAGTGTGACAGCCTAAATGAAAAAAGTGGGGGGAAGGGGGAGGGTAGTTAAGATGTGTGTGTGCGAAAAATATAACTCATGATAAGAAACGGGGTCACGTGGAGACTTACTGGGTAGACATAAAATACACTCCTCCAGTCCTGGATGGAGTGAAGTGTGGATCTAGTCAAGGCATCTAAAAATGCATGAAGGGTGTAACTTGAGTACATGGCAAAGATCAGTGTAACGGTTCCAATAAATGGAAAAGGAAAGCATAGGAGTGAGACACTCACCATGAAATACTTGGCTAGTCAAAAAGTCGTCTTCCACATGGGCAAGAACTGTGCACCAAAAGGCTCCCAGTAAAGAATCCAAGGTCCGCGTAGTCAGAAGCCCCGGAGGTTAAGCTGGTGGGTAAATGTGAAAATCAAGTTGTAGGGAACTTTAATTAATAGAAGAATTGTGCGGCACAGTAGCATGTTAATGACGCCGCTCATGGAAAGGTGCACTTACCAAGGGTTAATTGAATGGTAGAGAGAACCCTCCAGAAGGGACAAACATCCATCTGATTCACGGATCGCAATAGAAAGTACAGAACAATCGTTTCCGGGTTTTCTTAAAAGAATTGCTGGCAAGAGACAAGGGATGGGGGGGAGGAGTTTTAACCGGTATGTAAAGGGAAACTAAATTGCCTGAAAGAATTTTTAAGCAGGGAATTATCTGACCAGAGTCGCACTTGATGCGAACAGGAAGCGTCAGCTACTGGTGGCTCGACGAGGGTGGACCGGTATAAGGAAGCTCACGAGACGATGCGTAACCACGCACGTCAAGTCAGCAACGCTGGGAGACCTGCCTGACGAGTCAGGTTGCGTCAGCTCCCGTCATAGAGCAGGGAGGAGGGGAGTTAATCGAGCGTCAGAGTCCCGCACTGGGGCTCGAGAAAAAGTGTAGAAAGGTAAAATTGAAGGGGTGGTGGCACAAGAGCCTAACAATGATCGAGAATGAGAGGCATAAAGGCCAAAGATACTTCCTATACGGCAAAGAATGTACAAATAATTATTGTAGAGAAATTCAAGGGGTGCAAGGATAATTCATATACGGTAATTCAACACAATGGTGTTTAACACGAACACACAATGACTGAAGGTTGTATCTGATCATTGAATTACATGTATATATGAAATTGGACATACTGTATGTGCACAATGAGTGACACGGGTAGTGGGAAACCGAGTCCCACAAATGGGCTTGAGAAAGAGTGTTAAAAAGGGGTTTAAAAATGAGGGGTGGTGGCGCAAGAGCCTACCAATGATCGGGATTGAGAGACATCATGGCCAAGGAAAGTTCAAATACGGCAATGTATGCACGGATAAATCATATACAGCAATTCAATGGATGCAAGGATAATTCATACACGGCAATTCAACACAGCAGTGTTGAACATGAACACACAATGAATGAAGGTTGTATCTGCTCATTGAATTACATGTATATATGAAACACAATTAGTGTAAAGGGAAGTCATTAACACAGCTTCTTATCAGCAGAATAAGTAGTGTGTAGCCAAGACACATTAAGAAAAACATGTACAAATTCATATTCAAAACCAGAGTAAGTATGATATAAAGATACATATTCAAACAATTGACAAATTCCCCAAGAAAGGTATCCAATTAGGATGATGAGGTAGCGGAAATGTGAGAATAAATGGCCTGTATAGTCAGGAAGGGGCTAGAGGAGTATCCAGTATGCAGCGTACTACAAGTGGGTGAGATTATATGTATGTCAATAGGCCTGATTGCCTATTGATTTCCTCCAACTCATTCAAGCCTCCTGCTACTGAGTCCAGGATATGTATCCACCTACATTCTCTTATGTTCAGCTTTTGTTGAATGTCACCACCCCTAGGGTGACATGTAATCTTCTCCAAAATCTACCATCTTAAGCTATCGGCTGGATGATTGCTATCTACGAAATGTTCCACCAAGCTGTGTACGGAGATTGGAGGTACTGTCCTTCGCCAGGAAAGAGCTAACAACATGATCTCTCACAATCTTACCTCTTTTGAAGGCAAACATTGGGTAGTCTTGTATGTCGAGTTCTGTGGCCACCAAATTCCAGTACTTGTTGACTATTTTCTTAATAGCATTGCTTTTGGTGTTGAACGTAGTAATGCATACTAATTTGTTGGAAGTGTCATCTCTAGGTTTAACCTCCAGTAGGGTGTCTCTAGGGCAGTACCAGGCTCTTTTCCTAGCTCTGTGGAGAAGGCCTCTGGGGTATCCTCTCTCCTTCAGCCTTGTCATCAGAATCTCTGTCTCTTTGAAAAAATCAGGGCGTCTGGGGCAGCTGCATCTCAACCTCAAGATTTGTTTGCCTTCAAAAGAGGTAAGAATTTGAGGGATCATGTTGTTAGCTCTTTCCTGGCGAAGGACAGTACCTCAAATGTGGCCAGTGTAAGGCATGCTAACTGACCACTGAGTGCAAGGAATTTCAACACCTTGATCGTACACACTCATTACAACATCACACAAACTGCAACACAACGCAAGTCATTTATGCCATCAGATGTCCATGTAATAAAATATAAGTGGGACAAATAATACAGAAAGCTAAAACACATATCCTCCAACACTGTAGTAGGATTCGGTGCAAAACACAGGGGGCCATGGTGGAACACTTCGTAGACAGCAATCATCCAGCCGATAGCTTAAGATGGTGGATTTTGGAGAAGATTACACGTAACCCTAGGGGCGGTGATATTCAATAAAAGCTGAACATAAGAGAATGTAGGTGGATACATATCCTGGACTCAGTAGCGGGAGGCTTGAACGAGTTGGAGGAAATCAATAGGCAAACAGGCCTTTTGACATACATATAATCTCACCCACTTGTAGTACACTGCATACTGGATACTCCTCTAGCCCCTTCCTGACTATACAGGCCATTTATTCTCACGTTTCCGCTACCTCATCATCCAAATTGGATACCTTTTTTGGGGGAATTTGTTAATTGTTTGAATATGTATCTTTATATCATACTTACTCTGGTTTTGAATATGAATTTGTACATGTTTTTCTTAATGTGTCTTGGCTACACACTACTTATTCTGCTGATAAGAATCTGTGTTAATGACTTCCCTTGACACTCATTGTGTTTCATATATACATGTAATTCAATGAGCAGATACAACCTTCATTCATTGTGTGTTCATGTTCAACACTGCTGTGTTGAATTGCGGTAAATAAATTATCCTTCCATCCATTGAATTGCGGTATATGATTTATCTGTGCATACATTGCCATATTTGAACTTTCCTTGGCCATGATGACTCTCAATCCTGATCATTGGTAGGCTCTTGCGCCACCACCCCTCATTTTTAAACCCCTTTTTAACACTTTTTCTCAAGCCCATTTGTGGGACTCGGTTTCCCACTACCCGTGTCACTCATTGTGCGCATACAGTATGTCCAATTTCATATATACATGTAATTCAATGATCAGATACAATCTTCAGTCATTGTGTGTTCGTGTTAAACACTGTTGTATTGAATTACCGTATATGAATTATCCTTGCACCCCTTGAATTTCCGTACAATAATTATTCGTACATTCTTTGCCTTATAGGAAGTATCTTTGGCCATTATACCTCTCATTCTCGATCATTGTTAGGCTCTTGTGCCACCACCCCTTTATTTTTACCTTTTTACTTTTTACACTTTTTCTCGAGCCCCAATGCGGGACTCTGATGCTCGATTAACTCCCCTCCTCCCTGCTCTTTGACGGGAGCTGATGCAACCTGATGCATCACGCAGGTCTCCCAGCGTCACTGACTTGACGTGCGTGGTTACGCATCGCCTCGTGAGCTTCCTTATACCGGTCCACCCCGGTCGAGCCGCCAGTAGGTGATGGTTCTTATTCGCATCAAGTGCGACTCTTGTAAGATAATTCCCCGCTTAAAAATTCTTTCTGGCAATTTAGTTTCCCTTTACATACCGGTTAAATCTCCTCCCCCCCTTGTCTCTTGCCAGCAATTCTTTCAAGAAAACACAGAAATGATTGTTTCATACTTTCTATTGCGATCCGTGAATCAGACGGATCTTTGTCCCTTCTGGAGGGTTCACTCTACCATTCAATTAACCCCTGGTAAGTGCACCTTTCCATGAGCGGCGTCATTAACATGCTATTGTGCCACGCAATTCTTCTATTAATTAAAGTTCCCTACAAATTGATTTTCACATTTACCCACCAGCTTAATCTCCGGGGCTTCTGACTCGGCGGACTTTGGATTCTTCACTGGAAGCCTTTTGGTGCCCAGTTCTTGCCAATGTGGAAGACGACCTTTTGTCTAGCCAAGTATTTCATGGTGAGTGTCTCACTCCCATGCATTCCTTTTTCATTTATTGGAACCGTTACACTAATCTTTGCTGTGTACTCAAGCTACACCCTTCATGCATTTTTTGATGCCTTGACAAGATCCATACTTCACTCCATCCAGGACTGGAGGAGTGTATTTTACGTCTACCCGGTGAGTCTCCACGTGACCCCGTTTCTTATCATGAGTTATATTTTTCGCGCACACACATCTTAACTACCCCGCCCCCCCCTTTTTTCGTTTAGGCTGTCATACTGTTTTTGTCCTGAAGAAGACCCTACGTGATGACCCTATATTACAGACACTTGGGTTGAAACATCGACGTACCATTGACTCATGTCCATAGTCATTGTAACCATAAAAAAGTTGATATTTCGTGTTACTGTTTGAACTAAACCTTTGGACGGAGATATATGTATATACTTTTTATTATGTTTTGTCATTTATGTGTTTATGTTTTGGCTGACAATTTCCTCATCTTTTTCACCACATGTCACATCAGTCACTAATTAACTCTTCACATTGTCTATACTTGTTGTATGACAGTCTGTTGTTTGACCAAACAGAGATATTTAAAAGTAAAATATATACTCAAACCGAATGATCTTTTGTGTGTGCTTTAGTTAAAGAACAATTTGCTACTTGTAAATTTCCATTACTTTAAAGGAATTATTTTCTACCCCATGGAACTGCTTTGTAGACTATATCGACAATACCCAGGTTCCGAGGGACACAGGGTCACCCCGTTGACTTTAATAGTAGTGGGCTGAGACTAGCTGTGGCGGACAGCTTTCTTAACTAATGTCTAAAGCTAGCTGAACCACAGTAGTCAATGTCTTATCTAAAAGTCCTTGCCTGGATATGCATGTGTATGTATGTGTATTTCGTGCATATTGTTTGTTGAGTGTTGTGTTATGTACTATGTGCGGTATGACAGCAATACCTGCTGTCTGTAGTCGAGACCTAAAATGGTCTTATGCTTTTATTTACACCAAGTCCCCTAATAGCTTGTCCTTCTTCTTTCCAGAAAGGAGGTAAGATATTTGAGAAAGGATGGGAGCTGGCTCATTTTTTATGTAACCATGTATATCATGTCTATAAAATCATTATCAGGGTCAATTCTAGCTCAGCTCAAAGGGAACTGAAAAAGAAAAAGCAGCACAGTATAGGATAGCATTCTACCTGCTGTTCAGGGGCCCTGAAAGATAGACATTCTGTCTACCCCAACACCCAGTCATTAACAGTGAGGATGGATTTACTAGAAACTTACATCCCTTAAGGGAAATGCTATAACTCGGTATGTCAAGTAATCTGAGCAACCCACAGAAAAATCTAGGAAAATATGATAGCAAGTTTCTTACAATTCTGGCAAGAAGCCATGTAATTTGACACATTCAGCTATTGTTTTGGCCGAGTGCATTTTGACTGCTTGTAGTTTTGTTATTCCTCTTCTAACTAGAAGAACACGAGTTAAAGCATGCAAAGTGTTGCTTATCAAAAGTCAATGACTGTCCACCGGTGTGACACCCAAAATGTAGCTAGATAATTGAGAAAATTGCAATGTGTAAAAGTGAGGGTTTACATATGCCAGGAATTCAAGGGGCAATAAGTGCTTGGCCAAGTGAAGTAACTCCTGGTTAAAACAAAGTCCCTAGCATTGAGAACCTAACGTTAACTCCTTAAATCCTCATTTCAAACTTTGCAATAAATAACTGGCCTAAAAAGACATAGAAAGGGTGAGCTCCCAACTGCACGCCAGTGACGGGATGGGACCTCCTTGACTGACAATGCAGATATGTCATACACAGTACTAAACTACTAGTGAGTAGAACAGTTCAGGGCAATTTGAGGCAGAGCTGGTACTCCATTGAATTTTGGTAGATTTTGCCAACCAGTATCTATCAGGGGAAAACTGTGAAGGTGCAATAAACCTCTCTGTGCACAGGCATTGGAATTTTCCTCTAAATGAGGATTGGCCCATGACATTCTTGTATGAGTGCTAACTCCTTTTACTGCACATACCAGAATTCTGAGTACCGCGGCAAACACCACACCCCACCAGTTTTCCATAGATACATTTCCAAAATGTCAAACCTGGTGAAATTTACTGAGGGAAAAACATCTGAAATATATCAGATCATGTGGATTATGGGCGATAAGTACCAAATCCATATGTTATGTCCCATTTGCAGGGGTGAAATCAGAACAGGTGTTAATTATTGCACTTACATCCTAATTCCCAGGGTATCGAATTTTAACCTATTCAATAATTAGCATATTTGGGGCAGGACCCCTCATAATGAGGGGCTTTAGGACTGATCACAAGTGGCCTGTGATAATTATTACATCTGATAACATCCAGCACTTGTGTTAAAAATTTATCTGATACGTAATTATGACTTTTACTGACTTCTTGGGAAATAGCTGGAAGATTAAACATGCCTACAGCACCACAATCTGCATGTCCAGGTAAATACTACACCTTTTTCACCTCTTAAATTCCAGCAGGTTTGACCTGCTGAAATTTAATGGAATATGCCAACTTTAGTGAACCCAGTAATTACCAGGTGAAATACACATTGTAATACTTACAATTACTATTCCTGCACAAGCATTGCAATTTAATGGGCACATGTAATCAGGCCCTAAGTTTTTTCTCAGGAGCTTGCAATGTATTTCTGTGGATTATACAGTATTTATACCAAATTAATTTCTGACACACACTGTATTAACAATGCCACGTGCCAAACAGAAAGTGTTCCAGGCATTGTAGAAAAATGCCTCTTTTTACGTGGTTACCCCCATTTTTTGTGGACCTATTGCTACTGTTTCTTTGACTCTATGCACTGGGCCTCTCCTAATCTGGCAGCAATGCAGGTGCTCTGACCCATAAAACATGTCAAAATTGGTTATACTCATAATTGCCATATTTAACTTACCTTTACATCCTTGGTACATGGTAAGTATACACAGGGACTGTAAATTAAATGTCACTAGTGGACTGAAGCACATATTGTGTCATCCACTACAGTGGTGGTGTAAACATTGCTTCAGGCCTACCAGTCTGACTGTGGCAGTTTAAAAACTGCAAATTGACCTGTCAAAAAAACCTTCTGACAGGTCTTAACCTTTCTTTTAAATATTAATAAATCACCCTAAGTGGGTCTTATAGCCAATAAGGCAAGGTGCATGTTATTTTAGAGTAGGACAGTTTTAAAGGTAATATTAGACATGTCCTTAAGTGACTAGCACCCAAAAGATATTTTCACTGTAGCAAGGCTGGCTGTCCCATCGAGGAACACTGGAATGCATTATTAAATTTAATAATACTATCTTCAGCTAGGACATTCCTAGAATTTTCATTCTTGTACTCTTTGTAATATTTATTAAATTCCCATTTCACTGGTGAAAGTGGGTATTTAGTAATTGTTGGACTTGGCCCTTTTTGCAGGGTCATCCCAGAACTTTTTGCCTTCCTCCTGGTATTTTTTCTGACCTGGTGTTGGTGGTTTTAGGACTCTGGGCACTTTATCACTGCTGTTCAGTGTTAAAGTGCATCTGCTCTCTATGGTAAACTTGGTAACATTGGTCTACCCCTGTTTGGCGTATTTAATTTACCTTTCAGTCCCTTGTAAAGTGGTATCTCATAAATTAAATGCTACTAGTGGGCTTGCAGCGCTGCTTGCACCATCCACCAAAGTAGCCTTTCAAACCTGTCTCAGGCCTCTGCCATTGCAGGGCCTGCGCATGCAGTTTACTGCTGCTGTGACATGGCACATAAAGTGGTTGCCACGTCTGTGACTCCCCTTTTACTACATATCAGTCACCCCTAAGGTAGGCCCTAGCTAGCCCTATGAGCAGGGTGTGGTGTAGGTAAAAGGTAGGACATGTGCCTTAACTGTGTGGCATGTCCTGGTAGTGACAAACAGCGTATTTGGTTTCTCGCTACTGTGAGGCTGCCCTCTCATAGGAATGCATTGGGGATTCCCTGATATGTGTTTCAGTGGTAATTCCTGATATGAGACGGGTGGCATGATCAAGTTTGGCATGTTTGAAATAATGGTGATAAATGCTGCGTAATGGTGTTCGCAGATTTATAATCACTATTTTAGAAATGCCACTTTTAGAAGTGGGCATTTCTGTGTGCTATGTGTATTTGTGCCTACCTGTTGTGATTTGCGTGTCTTGCTCTGGATGACAGTTCATGGTATCACTGTGCCCTGTTGATAAGGTATATGCCTAAGTGGGCCTGATGTGATTATTATGTTTTGCATAATATGCTGTCTTAGGTGATGTCATGATGTTCATGCCTAAGGTGTTTATGCTAAGTGCACGCATACCAGTAGTTACTGGTTGTCTCACTAACTGTGAGTGGTGAGGTTATGACAGTGGCCCGATTGGCCCTATAGATTATATAATCCCTGTAAAGTCATGCCAAGTGCCAGGTGGCACAGTGTATATATGTAATGACATTCTAATGTGTTTTATGAGTAATACAAAGGCCTAGTGTGTCGCTGCTGTGTGGGTGTTGCGCAAACGCTTTACACATTGCCTCTGGGATAAGCCTGACTGCTCTGCCAAGCTACCAAGGGGGTGAGCAGGAGTTATCTTCAGCGTGTATCTCCCTTGCCCTGACTAGAGGGGTGTTTTCTGACTGGCTTAGGCGCATGCCCTAGCCAACCAGAAATCCCATTTCTAACAGTAAATATTAAGGAAAATGTGTTTTTAAAAAGTTACCTTTTCCCTGCCTAAAGCCTCTGAAGGCTAATTTGCATTAGTCTCCAGCCGCAGTCCTCTGAGTGCGAAAGCCATGAATGAGGTATGAAAACTGCCCCAGGAGCAGAAACAAAGGTCAGGGTGTTGGCAGGGGTTTCTGTTACTCATTTGGGCAGTGCTAGGAACTTGATAACCTTCCAAGAAGAATTCCCCATAACAGATAAGTGTTAGCTGACACTTAGGCATACCCCTTTATTTGTTCCCCCAGTCAGGCAGGCTCCAATCCTGGTAGGAAGTGAGCTTCCCCCAGAACTAGTTTGAAGTGATCACAGAGGAGGGGTTGCTCATTTTTCTGGCCACACATCTGAGCACATAGGCTCTGCACAAAGGAGAAGGGTTTCACCATCTTGAATTCAGGCAGAGAGTGGCACTGTGGGATTGGTTGCACTAGGGCACACAGGAAGTGCTGCATAAGAGGGTAGGGTAACCCCTGGGAATTTTCACCCCATTGGTTAAGAAGGAGTCAGGAGTCACCCCACCCACAAGCTTGTGCCAAGCATAAATGTGGTATCAGCATTGGGTTTTGCACCTGGGTACTTGCTTCTCGAGGTGAGTACTGCCTCCGGCTGAGGGAGGGTTCTGACGGGATCTGTGCAGTGAAATATAAAATTACCTCCTATACCTTAAATGTGAAATTTAATGTGAATGAAGAGTATAGGGGTAAGATTAAAAGGCACGGTGGTGATGCAGTTCGGATGCGCTAACTGTCCTTAGTATCACATGTGAGTGGTCAACATGTTTCGGCCTTCGTTGTCCTAAAGAGTCCAGGCCTTTAATAGGACCTAGGGTCTCCAGTACCCCTGGCAATTGATTAGTCATACTACATGCAATTCAGAGAATGTAATCTATCTGATTAGATGCCCTTGTAATTACTTATATGTAGGGATGACAACCAGATGAGTTAAAATAAGAATTGTTGAACATATGAGTAATGTGAGATGTAAGAAGACAATAACAAAACTAACCTCACACTTTCTTGATATGAAGCATTCCGAAAAAGATCTCAAGTGGACCCTAATTGACAAGCCATACATCCCAAAGACTGTGAGGGATATCAAGACCTTCTTATTCCAAAGTGAACAAAGAGGGGTTCACAAGTTGCATAGCAGTGAAAAAGGACTCAATGATGCTATCCCATGGCATTACCTCAATTGCACCCATTAGGCAACAAACCAATACTACAGAGCAGCAGGATACATTAGGTATTTTTATTCTTTTAATTCTTAGAAGCCATAGTGGATTTTGTTGACCTAAAGACAACCAGAAATTAAAAATGAAAGCAAAAAAATAGTATTAGTAAATGTGAATATGTGTTATTTAATATAAGAATGTCCATTTGATGTAAAACTAGTGCTCCAAGGACATATTAAGGCGAACTAAATATCCAAATATAATTGACAGAAAGGCGAATATATTTAAGATAGATGGAGGGCGAAGAGAGCAACCAGGAAGTCTGGTTTTTGCTCTAGTAGCTGGCAGCTAAACACAGAAGAAATTACATGGCTAGCCGGAAACAAGTATTCTGAGAGACATCGTCGGAGGGCGCAGAGTGGACCTCGATGCAGTAAGTTGAACCAGGCAGTGAGTAACGGGAACCTCACATATTGAGGTGGGCAGTTGAGATCTAGGGGTCAGAGTCAGATCATGGGCAGCCAAGCACCAATAGAGATTTCGAGGGGGTCACACCATGACATAAGTCCATTTGTTTGTAAGACTGACTACAGTAACATGGGGGCAATACGAATATGTAAAATACTCTATGACAAATAGGAACGCGCACAATCTAATGAATTGAGCAAGAGTGGGAATGATTGGAAATAAGGGAGAACAGCCGGCTGACTGACAGTACGGGCTGGAATTGAGTATGTTATGGCATTACATGATGTGCAATCTGTTCTGTGTAACTTCCTATACATTCATTTAGAGTGTGACTACAGGGCGCCGTCCCCGCTCTCACCCCAGGTTTGGAAATAAAGCAATGAAACTTGGGTAAGAAAGGGCAGTGTTTATTTTTGATATGTTTATTTAAAATGGGATGAGTGTATCACACGTACGCACTGTGGTTGGTGGCACTTTGGGTGAGTGCACAATATGAATGTGACACAGAGTCGCATCCTGGTTAGATCAAGAACAGACATAGCGATGAGTTTTACATATTGAGGAAACAATATTAATAAGTTGATATTTGTTATTCTTATAGGTACTTCCCTGGAGTGTATCTACAAGGGGCAAGTATTGCGACATGTTAAATAATCCCTACCATATGTCCTTGATGAGGAGGCAGTGCTTGAAGGGATCTGTATCCTGAGGAAGGCCATTGACCCGGTTGGGCATTTGTCTATGGCTGAAACATGTCGATACCAGCTGTTAGGGTAACGGGGATGTTGTTTCTCTGATATTCCGAAGTAATTTTTCAATCCTGCCAAGGGGGGCCCAGAATAAAATTACGGTGGTACCCTCTTAGACAGTTTTAATAATTTTTTTATGCAATATGGATCCCTCAAAAACCTTTAAAATATGCGCTCCCCCTGAGCGTTGGTCTGCGTCAAGGTGTGTCAGCTGCCCTATGATGAAGCATGCCACTATTTAGTGGGTGAGGGCAATTTTATAAACCCAAAGGGTTTTCCAGGAAGGTTTAACTTTACCCCATAGTCTGTTCTATTTTGCATAATCCTTCTTGTGGTGTGAGTTTGATTGTACCTATGGGAGAGCGAGAGAAGGCTCAATCTCTTGTCCCTTTTTCTGTGTGCATAGCCGTTGTAGTAGTAGTCTGATCCATTCTGCAATCGTTTGTTTTACATCCTGTAAGTCTCATTTACTTATGCATCTTCATTATGGTTGTATAACGAGATGTTATGCAGGCTTGTGTTGAGCCTGTAACTTTTAGTATTCATGGCTCTGCCTCATAGGCATCAGGTGAGGCGAGTGTCTTGTGCCAATTTATTCAAATTTTGGCCTTTGGCGTCTTAGTCTAAATCATCCTCACCCATCCTGGATGTATATGAGGCAGAAATGATGATGCCACCTAATAAGACACCATAGTGGTGACTACTTACATCACCAGTGGTAATTACTGGTTGAGGGTTTCAGGTCAATACTCAAAGGACCCGGGCTTCACATACTGATGCAGTTCACTCTCTTTTTGATTGATAACAATACATTCATGGAAGCTGAGTGAACTCCCCCTATGCTTCTATCTCCCCCTGTTTGTGTTTTTGATAAGTGTGGTATACTCATTGCTCTCCTCAGAACACTCTGGACCTGTGGAAGAACAGAAGAAGGATTGTGCCTGCTGTTTTAGACCTGTGAGGAGACCTGAAGGGCTGGACTACTCCCACTTTTACCCAGGAAAAAGAAGTGGACACCAAGGGTCTGTTGGTTGACATCCTGTTAAGCTACATGGCCACAACAAGCTACAATAAGCCTTTTCCTGAGGATCCCAGCTGGCCATTTCCAATTAGCCCTTCCTTGGACCCTGCTGGCAGCTTCTGCAGGATTGAGTCTTGAGCCCCAGGTGCTTTCCTGAGGGCTGTGTCAAAGTCTACTCCTCCTAACCTACTGGAAAATCTGGACTTAGAATATTTTTGGCTTTAAAGGCCTCCAGAGGACTGGGAAAAACCTGACAAGTCAATTTGACCTGGGTACGTTGCCTCTGGGCTAAAGATTCAGGTTTATCCCTCTCTGAGCTTTTTCCCAGTAGCAGGAAATATGTTTCAACAGGACCTTGCAGAGAAGGTATCCAAATTGCAGCCTTGTCTTTCTGGTGAAATCTGAGCTCAAAAAAAGTGACCAAGTGCCTGATTTTGAGTTTGGTGGATGGGTTACTCCATCAGAAACGTGATGGATATCCATTCACCATATTACAAATGCATTATATCAAATAGCACTTGTAATTCAGTGGATGGGATATCTGTCATGCTTATGATAAACTAACCCATCCACTGAACTTTAAATCAGGCCTTGAGCCTGAACGTAGAAACCCTGACCAGACAAAGGTGGCAAAAGTATCCGGCAAGTGAAAGGACGTCCCTTGGAACACATTTTTCATTTTCCCACTCTTAGCTTTTCCTGCCTAAATCAATGGCTTCACCTGGGACTGGTCCAATACCTATCTGACATTGTGGAGCCCTTCTCAGTTATAGCTCTGCTGTGCCCCACTGAAGCACTTCGAGTTATTTGACGTCCGAAGGTAAAATCACTGACTGGGTCTAACCTAATAGATGTAGCCGACCCACGCTCTATCACGGTTGGCCTCAAATCATGCCTAGGTCCTGGTGTACCGCAGCTAGTTGACCAGCATTGGCACTTAACACTTTTTGGTGCTATTTTAATCTAAAACTTTAAAAATTTGTGTCTTTTGTTCCCCTAACTGGATTTTTGCCATTTTAGTGTCTTTTTGTTCATTAAAGTATTCCTTTTTTTTTATAAATTGGATTGTGTTTTGATTGTGATCTCTTTCCCACTTTTTATCTGTTTAGGTACTTCTAAATGCTTTACACATTTTCTTAAGTTACGCCTGTCTGCTCTGTGCCATAGATATCAGGTGTTGAGTTCTGGCTTAAATTACTGAAAACTTTACTGACCTAACTAGATTGCGACATTATTACTTGTGGTGGACTCCCATTTACTCCAACTAATAATCCACTTTCTCACACACATGTAATCAGCTTCTAGTTCTAAAATAATGGAGCAAAATAGCAAAAAACGTAGTTCCTAGCCTTATTTTTTTAGCATCCAAAAAAACAATGACATACACAAAGTGTAAAGTTTTCATAGATGTACTGCCTTTATCTACAGCTCACATGCGGCTTTTTGAATTTGAATTTGAATAGGTATTTATAGAGCGCTACTGTCACTCCGAAAGGAGCATCCTGGCGCTGTGCGGGCGAGAGTTAGGTGGACAAGAACAGCCCCTATATGAGTGATGAGCAAAGTTCATCTGAGGATCCAAAGATCCAGGTCTTCAAGGCCTTTCTGAACTGAGTTTCTTTTTTGATCAGCCTTAAGTGCATGGGCATAAGATTCCAGGCTTTGGTTCCTAATGCAGCTATGATTTTTCCTCCTTTGGTTTTGCACTGAAAGCAGGGGGGCTTAAAAAAGTTTGCGGATGGGGATCTAAGTGTCCTGGCAGAGGTGTAGGGGTGAATCTGGCCAAAAGGTATATAGGTCCTAGATTCCTGGATGCTCTGAAAGTGATTAAGAGTACCTTGAATAGGATTCTCTTATGCAAGGGTAGCCAATGAAGGGTTTTTAGAGCAGCTGAGGCGGAAGACCTACGTGGTAGGTTTAGCACTAGACGTGCAGCAGCATGCTGTACCATTTGCAATCTCTTGAGTGTTTGTTTATTTGCTCCTGCGAGTAGGATGTTGCAGTAGTCTAGGCGTGACAGGATAAGTGCCACCACAACAGCCTTCCATGCAGGAAGTGGGATAAAATCAAATAATTTTTTAAGTGTTTTAATTATGTTGAAGCATGTCCCTGCCACCATCAGGGCATGTGGTAGAAAGGAGAGTGAGGTATCGAATTTCACTCCCAGGTTTTTTGCCACTTCAACCGTGTTTGGGGGTGCTGGTGCGTCTTCCGGCCACTATACACTTGGCTCGAAGAGATTGTCTTTTCCTTTCAGTAGGATCTCCGTTTTATCTGTATTACATCTAAGGTGATTAAGCTTCATCCACTGGATGACCTCTGTTAGGCATAAATTCATAATTTAAAGTTGAGTTCTGCCTTGGTGGAATCTTTGTCTAAGGTTAAGATCAATTGTGTGTCAGCAGCGTATGACGTTACCTCAATATCAAAAGAGGAAATCAAGGAGATGAGAGGGGGCATGTATATGTTAAATAACAAAGGGCTGAGGGAGGAGCCCTGTGGGACCCCAGATGTAATGGGATGTTCGGAGGAAAGAAACGTTCCTAGGGCCACTGCTTGCCTATGGTTAGTAAGGAAGGATCTGATCCAAGCCAATGCTATATTTGAGATGCCGCTATTCTTTAACCGTGTGAGGAGGATGTAATGTGAAATGGTGTCAAAGGCGGCTGACAGGTCGAGTAAAATCAAAATCGCCTTCCTGCCTTTATCTAAAGTGGATTTTAGGGTGTCATCTATTTCCAATAGCGCGGATTCCGTTGAGTGCTTAGGGCGGAAACCTGATTGACGGGGATGTAGGATCTTATTGGTTTCGAGAAAGTTGGATAATTCTCTGTTGACCAGTCTTTCTGTAATTTTACCCAATATGGGTAACAACGATATTGGTCGGAGGTTTGAGAGAGTTAGTGAGTCCATATTCTGTTTTTTTTTCAGGGGTTTAACTACGGCCAGTTTCCATTCATCTGGACTGTGCCTGTGCTTAGAGAGGAGTTGACTATCTGGTTGATCACAGGGTTGATGATGTCTATGATTTGGTGAAAAACCATAGGTGGGCAGGCATCAAGAGGGGAGCCCGATTTGCAGGCAGTTATTGCTTCACATGTCTGCTCAAGTGACGATGTTTCAAAGGCCTGAAATGAAGGACCAATGTGGGTAGGGTCAGACTCTAAGGCCAGATTCTGCGTAGGGATTATAGTAAATTCCTTTTGTATATTATGGATTTTTTCTTAGAAAAAGCCCGCAATCTGGTCGCATAAGGTCTGTGATGGGGGGATTTCTCTACTCAGAGTTTTTGGGTCTTTAAAGGACTTTATGATCGAGAAAATGTTTTTCTGATCGTGGTGTGCCTCAAAAATTTTGTTTGAGTAGTACTCTTTTTGAGCTAATTTGATGTGTATGTGGTATTGTTTTCTGATTAGTTTAAAAGAGTTTTGATCTACTGGGTCATATGTTCTTCTCCACTTTCGTTCCAGTTGTTTACACTGGAGATGTAGTTGTGCTAGAGTGGGCGTGTACCAGGGGGCTTGGTGGGTATTGGCTTTACGCTTTTTGTTAAATTGTTCCAGTGGAGCTAATTCATCACTTATTGATTTTATCCACATATGGAAGAGTTGCGTATCTTCCAAAGTGTCTCCAGTTAGGGTGCGTATGGATGGATAAGCAAGGGTAGGCAACTTTGGATTGCTAATCAATTTAGCCCATTTGTGCCTAGGCTGTGGTAAGGGTATTTGCTTCGGGGGATAATTAGCAACTGGCATCATAATACTGAGGGGGATGACTTTGTGTTCGGACCATATTGGAGAGATGGGGGTGTTGACCATTAGCGAGGTGAAGTTAGAACAGACTCCATCTAGCGTGTGGCCTGCCTGGTGAGTAGGAGTTACGACCAGTTGGTGCATTCCAAATTATTCTACGATTTTGAGAAAATTACTCACTCCTGGTTCATTTCTACATTCTAAATGGAGATTAAAGTCTCCTAAGAAAGTGAAATTAGCGTATCTGAGCATGAGGTGGCTTAGAGTGTCTCCCAGTGATTCTAAAAAATCAAAACTGGGGCCAGGAGGACGATAAATTAAGCCTTCTGTATGGGAGAATGAGGCATTGAGTTTGAAGCAGAAGCCTAGGCTTTCCGCTCCCTTCAAGGAGTGGAGGTCAAAATTCGTACATTGTAGGGAATCTCGAAAAATGATGGCCAGCCCCACTCCCCTCATTTTGTCTCTGTCTTTCCTGCAAATGGTATAATGGGGGGGGGGGTGCTTCAACAATGTCTGGGTTACACCATTCCTTAAGCCAGGATTCAGTGATGAAAAGGAACTCGAGCTGTAGGTCGATAATCAACTCTCTAATATCTTGAGAGTGTTTACAGAGTGACCGTGCATTGATCAGCCCCCCTTTTAGTGGCGAACTGCTGGATGTTAACACTTTAGTATCCATGTGTTTGGGGCAGGTGTCTGTGAATATGAACCCCATTCTGCATGAGAGGAGACCTTTGACTTTATCCGGTGTAAATCGGCAGCCACATTTTTTGCTGGTGTCAAAACATTTTATTAGGCTTGGCGATAACAAAATACCTGGGCATATTTGGGCAGCATGGCTGGCGCTGGTCACGTTCCGGACGCTGACAGGCTTGCCCTTGACGCGCCAGCGGCGCGTCCGCGTCAGGGCTCTCATTTATGGGATCTGGAGAGTTATGCTCCGAGAGCAACTGGCCCGCCAACCTTCCAAAATGGCGGTTGGAGGTGTCTAGTTCGGGGACAGAGGGAAGATCAACTTCCTAGGATCGGGGAAGCCCTCCCGACTGGGCCCACAACACGTAGCCCTTTAGCAGCCTACAGACAGCAGCCTAAAAACAGGTAAAAAGACCTCACCTGCACCCTGCAACACGCAGCAGTGCAGGGGGTCAGAGCAGTTAAAATCTGAAAATTGCGCAATTAGTGCCTCAATTTAAAGTGCAATAGCCGTTCAAATTAAAAGACAGTACATTTAAAACAGTTAAATCAGTTAAATCGGAGCCCCTAATGTGTCACCCTCACTCATGAGAGCCGCTGCGCGGCCGCGTCAGGGCTCTCATTTATGGGATCTGGAGAGTTATGCTCCGAGAGCGGGGTGTAATACAGTAGCAAAGATCACATCAAAATATATCCTGCTGTCCCCTCATCAGGAATTGATCATAATGTTAGAAATCTGTGTCCTGTAGAAAACTGCTCAGGTTAAGAAATAGCCTTGATATTTGAATGAACATTTATTTGCACAGAGTCTACTGCTGAACAAAAAGAATCTCTAAATACAATATTATCTAGGCAAAAGGGTAAAAATGCAGCTGCTGCCAATCCGTCTGGGTGGAGGGGCCATACCCCCCCCCACCTTTTTCCTGACAAGAAGAGTGTTTGACAGACACTCTTCTTGTTCAGGTCGGGCAGCCAGGAGCTAGACATGAGCTTAATGCCCAGGCTCCTGGCTGCCTGAACTGAACTTTGCCAGTTGGTGTGACCTCCTCTGCCTCGCAAAAGTGCCTCGATGCCCTCCTTCTTGTGATGAGGGGGAGCGTCACTGATTGCCTCGGACCTGGACGCTTCAGTTTTAAGCCCTGTAGTGCCCCGGGCTGAGTGTCAATCAGTGACACCTTGACACAGAGTGGGGTGGAGTCAGCAGTCTCACTAACCCCATTGCACTCTGTGACAAATGAGAGTCTGCTGCCGTCTCTCATTGGCTGACCTTAGGCAGCAGTTCTAACCCAACTCCCCGAAGCTTCCCTCCCAGAGAACTGCAGTGAAGGTAAGTTTTGTTTTTTTGATGTTTGGTGCGTGCATGTATGTATGAATGTATGTATGTGTATTCGAGTGAGTGAGTATTGTGAATGGGTGTGTATGTGTGCATGTGTGTGAATGCATGGGTGTGAGTGTGTATGTGTGCGTGTGTGGCTCCTTCGCACCACTCCCCGTTAAAATTACTGGCCGCCACTGTAAAAATGTACTATTTAGATAAAATAATACATACAAATATGTCCAGACACTCAAGTCTTAGTAACGTTTTCGTTTGTGCTGACCCATTCAGCATTGAAACCAAATAGTGTATGAGCACCACTGCCATGGGAGAGATATTTATTTGTGTGGTATATTGGTATAATGTGTTATATGTATATTATGCGACACTTTTCAAACAACATTTCATTTGGGGAGCTCCCATTTAACTTAGAATCTTTACGTTAAATAGGATTTATATTTCACACTGCCCTCTCTCTGAATCATTTATTGAGAGCCCATTGTCAACAACAATATGAGTCCCTTTCAAAATAATTGGGCAAAGGATGCTTCTATGGAGTCAGTAGTTGACAACATACACGTCTGTTAAAAATCATACATACCCTAGGTGAGTGAAAATACGACACCCAGACAGTTCTCTTTTAAATTCCCCTTTTTAGCAACAGGGTTAAGAAAACACCGATATTACACCGTTAAAAGAGGAAATATAAATTAAAATGTGCAGACATTGATGTACAAATAGAACATGTAAGCGTTTCTCTGCAGTTTTTTAAGAGCACAGGCATGGCAGTCAAGTACACCAGAGAATGAACACAATTCAGGAGTCGGTACTTACACTCAGGGCCTCTTCTGACTTCGGTGATTGGTCGTCGTTTGCTTTTTCCATAGCAGGGAGCGTTATTCATAATGTGGAGCCGGAATGACGTGTGCAAAATATTCCTCGCACTGCCGCTCTCCCTCGCGCTGCGGAAGCAGCCGCTGACGCCGCTGTTGGCAAGGATCAGTTTACTTATCTACACCAAGAACTTCCTGAAACTGAACCGCTGGGGTCACTCTATTATTGATGACCCGCAGGACAGCAAGTCATGGAGGAAGCCCTTTCGAAAAACTAAAATCTAATTTCGTTGCTGAAAATCTATCGGGCATGGGGCATGTTAAATATTTTTGTTTCGGGTTCTATAGCTGTTCTCATTCATATAGGCACTACCCGTTTCCTACTGTGAGTTATATGATGCAGCTAGGTCAGGTTGGCAAAGTCCAGGAAATCAGAACATGAAGTGTAATGCGTAATGCATCATGCTACATGTTAGAGTTACGCCTTCCACCACCCTGTTCCACCGCAGGAGATTTGCCCCACGCTCCCCAGTCCACCGCAGGAGATTTGCCCCACCTCTCCCAGTCCACCGCTGGACATTTGCCCCACCTCTCCCAATCCACTGCAGACATTTGCCCCACCTCTCCCAGTCATCCGCAGACATTTGCCCCACCTCTCCCAGTCCACCGCAGGACATTTGCCCCACCTCTCCCAGTCCACTGCAGACATTTGCCTCAGCTCCCCACCTCTCCCAGTCCACCGCAGGACATTTGCCCCACCTCTCCCAGTCCACTGCAGACATTTGCCCCACCTCTCCCAGTCCACTGCCGACATTTGCCCCACCTCTCCCAGTCCACCGCAGGACATTTGCCCCACCTCTCCCAGTCCACTGCAGACATTTGCCCCACCTCTCCCAGTCATCCGCAGACATTTGCCCCACCTCTCCCAGTCCACCGCAGGACATTTGCCCCACCTCTCCCAGTCCACCGCTGGACATTTGCCCCACCTCTCCCAATCCACTGCAGACATTTGCCCCACCTCTCCCAGTCATCCGCAGACATTTGCCCCACCTCTCCCAGTCCACCGCAGGTCATTTGCCCCACCTCTCCCAGTCCACTGCAGACATTTGCCCCACCTCTCCCAGTCCACTGCAGACATTTGCCCCACCTCTCCCAGTCCACCGCAGGTCATTTGCCCCACCTCTCCCAGTCCACTGCAGACATTTGCCCCACCTCTCCCAGTCCACTGCAGATATTTGCCCCACCTCTCCCAGTCACCGCAGACATTTGCCCCAATGCCATGCTCACATGATTTCCTTAACAGGGCATCCACGCTGCTCATCTCTTTAAGGCTTATATTTAAAATGGACTGCTCTGCTCGTATCTATAGAGAGTATAGATCAGTACAATGCATTTGTACTGCTTATTATGCAACAGGTATTGAGGTGCATGTAGAATAGCAAAGATCACACACGTTCGTGAATAAAAACAGGATTTCAGTGCCAGATCTTCTATTATTATTGTCGCAAAGAGTGATTGCAATTTGCAACCAGTCTTTTTGCAACCAGAATATTTTTTATGTACTAATATAAATAAGCAATGCAAGCAGATTGCAGTCGGATCTACCTTATTAATACTAATTAGGTTGCTTGCAAATTGTGGCTCACTCTGATAAGCCAAAATCAAAGGGATGATGGACTGCAAGGATCAGCAGACTACAATCCCTGTGATTTTTTTTTTTTTAGAAAAAGAAAACTTGTTTTAAAGCAGGCCGATTTCCTTAAAGCAAATGTGGTTACTTTTTAAAAAACATCTTTTTCTAAAAGTTTCTGTGAGAGTTGACAGTGGTCCTCCTCCTACATATTGTATCCAAGTTCGCAAAGGGGGAGCAGTCCAAAGGGAACCTTCCCTTTTGTTAATAACTTACCACCCTGACTTGGGAGTCTGTGACTTTCCTGTGGTTTGCAACTGAAATTCTTGTCATAAATCATTGATCCATGTGGTACTGATTCAGTATTTGGAAGGGGCATCTAAAACACATTCCTTCCAAATACAGTATCGGCATGCAGTCGCAATCACATTTTAGAAGCCAGTAAAACTTTACCAACTTCTAAAGTGGGTTTTGTACAAGGCCTACATTTTTTTGTGGTCGAAAACTCCAGATCACAGTTTGTGTAACTTCAAAAAGTTTCTGACGTCTGGCCCTTAGTCCTTTCTTAGAACATCATATTGTTTGAGGTTGCTTGCATTATGGGTCATGACCCATTCAAATGAAGTAGTCACTTTGGCTAGACATATTCTATTTATTATTGAAGCATCTGTGCGGGAATCAGGCCCAGGTGGTCATACAAAATGTGTATCACCCAGGTGGTATCTAGCAATTAAAGCACTCTCCATATTTCCTTTGGCATGAGCTCTGGAGGCTTCTAAGGACTCACCGTGTATAGAACACTGTCCATGGAGGGATACCAGACATTGTCTTTTTGGGGGCCCCTTGTGTCCCAAGAAAAAAGGAGGCTAAGATGCCTATCTTCAGACACTGAAAGTGTTTTAGGGGCCACATTGACAATATTTGCATATGGGAATTTTTCACCGAAGCCCCTTAAGGGATCCATGAAGGCTTTTGAGGAACCTTCAGGTCCTCCTACAAAAGAGAGGAGCATGCCTCCACACAAATATGGAGCAGTAGGTGAACTCACTGCATTGTGTTTGCCTTTTGCATATTTATCTGTACAGGTGGTTATAATTAAGCTTTATTGGCCCATGCACAATGCGTTAATAGAGGTTAATGCCCTCTGAAGAGGACTTTTATCACTGACAACTGACTGCCCCACAATTATGCATCCAAGCCAAAGGTGAGAGTGCATAATGATGATGAAGGGCATTGGGCAACAAGGCTATTAATGCCAACTTCCTAATCTCACCCAACAAAGGCAAAACACAGTTAAATATCGGTTTCACGTCTCTGCACTAAGTCTAGAATGTTGGCCAGCAACAGTAGTGACTGTCAGCATTTGAAGCATTCTGATTGGTTAAGCCAATCTCTGCATCCAAGATACAACATTTCGTAAATGCACAGACGACTGCATGGAAGTAGTGCAGCTAGACCTTTTCTGACATTGTGAACCCAGTTAAATGATCACATGTGCAGCCTGGAGACATGTGCAACGTTGATAATACACCCCGGCTAGTCAGCAAAGATCCGGTTGCCCCATATATGCGTAGGAGGTACCATTGATATTCACAGATGTATGAAATTGCAAATGAATGCCCTATCAAAACCTAATGCTGTTTTAGGTGACTGACGTCTTGCATTTTGGTGCAGGTTTTAAAACAAGGTTGACCAAATCGCTAAACACATTGCGGGCAAAACATTTTTTAAATAGAAAATCTAAAAATTATCCCTGTTCTGCATGCAGCTGGAATATTCCTACTGTTGCGCAGGATCCAAAAGTCAGCCAAATACTTTTATCCTGATCACAAACTGCACTTTCTAGTACGTTTTGGAATACTACAAAAGATACTACAAAACATTCTAAAAAATGTATGTTTTACCAGTACTAGAGTGTGTAGAGATCTCCACACCGACTGTGGAGTCTATGCACACATAAGTACAGGTTTTAGTAGTAAATGTGGGAGGGACAAAGAGGAGTGGTGGGAAAAGCAGCAGACTTACTCCTAAAGGGCATGGGAGTAGGAAAAAGTAAGAAGGGTTTAAGATGGGCATCCCTGCCAGGTACCACGCATCAGGGGTTGGACTAATGCATTTTAGTGCTGGGATCCCTTCCCATTTGTGACTGGCTTATCACCAATTTGAAATTTGTGGTAAATACAATTGATTTGCGACTGTATTTTTAGTCAATCTTACATCCCTCTGCGACTCGCTATTAGGAAGGGACGCCCTTGACACGCCCCTTCCTAATAGAGGCTCGCAAAAGCTATTGTGTGAGTCAGTAGCAGGTTACTGACTCACAAAATAGATTTGGTACATGCTACAACCCTTTTTAGCGGTCTCAAATGGACCGTTTTCCTGTTTGCAGCTGCTAAAATGGTCCTACATCTGGCCCTATGACTTTGAGTTAGATGACATGCCACCACACTCCACAGTTGCTCAACATCACTGTGTGCTGTTTGACACTGGTTTAGTGACATGTATCTTATACCACCATGGTCCAATTTCTGGATTGCTACTGGAGAGCTTTTCCTCTCAGAATGGATCATCACGCTGATTACACTTTTGCTGTTAAAAATGGACATTGCACCCTCCTCCCTCCTAATATCCTTTCCTCCTCATCTCCCATTCTTTATCTTTCCCTTCTCATTTCTTTCCCCTTATTGATGTGCTCTATTTACCAAGGGATACACACTCTATCATATATGACTTTACTGCACCATATGATGATCTTTCTGCTGTTCTATCTTCCTTGGGATTATAATTACTACTTGATGAATTTGAAATACCTGTTATCTGTCATGATATTTACATGATCATTTGTGTATGATAACTTTCTATCATTTTCATACTAGCTCAAATATTGCTTGTCATGTAACCCATTTTAATTTTTTAACTCCTTACTTGTATGCATCAATTTCTGATTTTTATGTAACGCTGTTGTTTTGAAACTGTTTTTCTTTTTTCCCCCAAATACAATAGAATATTTGAACACAAAAAAATGGACATTACATTCCTGATAAAACTGTGCCTTTCCCTGTGGTTCAGGAATTGCAAGTGTATTTTTCTTCTCACAGAGCACGTTGGGATCATCATGCTGTAAACATCAATGCATATCCGGTGCTGGATAATGTGGTTTGGTAAATGGTTCCCTATCAGATCATGGGACCTACAGAGCTGTTGCAGCCCCTTATTCTTGAAATATTTCACTAGATGATGAGAGAATACCTGGTTACTTTCAGATTAATGGGACATTAAAATTACTAAAAGTATGTTAAACAATGTACAAGCATACGTCAAGCTTGACAACGAAGATCCTTATTTAAATTCTGACAATTATAAAGATATATATTGTTTTCATCACTTTGGACAGCACTACATATACAGATCTAGTAGTTCCAGAGAAATATCTAACTATAAAGAGTGGGAGAATTGTGGGGTTTCTTCCCTCAAATAACCATCCACATTTTAAAAAGAAATATCCTTCCTTTTAACAGTACTGACAGATTAAATCCATCAGCTTTTTTTGTTCACAAAAAACTGAAAGACCTCAAAAGAACCTGATTACTAATCATAAATTGATGTAGTCTGATACATTTGTTGAAAATCTTGCTATACAAGTCCATTAGTATTTGAAAGAAAAGATTAATGAAAAAAACATTTGGGATACAAAACTTTGGCAAATCTAGGGTAAAGAAGACATACGTAGAGCATGAATAATCCCCAGAGAAATTATTTGTTCTGAACAAAACTATCCAGCAGACAACTTGTCTGGGATTTGAAACCTCTGGATATTTAAAGACACTCTCAACTCCAAAAGTCAATTCGACACCGCTTTCAAATTGGCAAAAGAAAGACAACATTATAGATGTTGAATTAAATGACAGGGTCCAGAACTGTACTTATAATTTGACTGTGTTACTCGCTGAAGGGATAGCCTTTTGGCCAATTAATACTGATGTATGCATGTACATATTTCTTTTCAAGACTCTGATACCTTAGCTAAGTGCCTTGGCAGCTTATAAATGAGAGTGCCATATTTGAACCTTATAAGTTGACCTGCACACAAAAAATCATGATATGGTGTAATCTCCCTGTCTATTACAGCCCTTCACTTTCATGGGTGTCAGAAGTATATGTTGGTATGAAGAAACTGCACAAAACCTTCCTCTCCATCCTGTATGGCAGTTAGCATTTGAATTTGACTGTTACACCCAAGACAATCCCTCATTCATAAGTACAGCTGGATGTTCCACTCCTCTAGGTCACATACTCCTCTGCGATTCCATTACTTTGCTCAGAGCCTGTAAACAATTTGGGTCAGGTTTAAGATGTAAAGTATTATCTGCACCTGTTTCATCCATTCTAGCATACCACACACTCCTGAATAATGGTTCCTATTTGTTAATTACACATGAAACATACTGTGGATTGGCCAGTGACCAACCATTTTTGTTAACTGTATTAGCAACCCTAACACGATGAGGTACAGCCTTGTGTCCACCCCAGGAAGGGTTCCTAAGTGTTCCATGGCCCAAAAAAGTGTTTAGTTACTTAAAACCATTACCCATAGAAATTACTCATTAACACAACAAATAATTTCAGCTATTTTTTTATTACATTATTAGATCAACAAAGTATTCTGATGCCCCAAATCTGTGTGTCTTAAAAAGTTGTGAGTTTCCAAAACTAAGACTAGTTCCTGTCAGAGTCTTAGTTCATCATGCTGCAAGCAGCAGATGGCAGAGATTGCAAAACTAGTGCCAGTTTAAAAAGGTTTTGTTCATCACATTCCAGGCTTAACATAGGCTTCTGTTTATCAGGGCAGCATTATGGTGATTGTGTAAGAATTAATAGCTTAGCGGGCATTTGCTTCCTCCTCCAGGGTTGCTTTGTCATCTAGTAGAGAGAGAGAGATATAGTCATTCGGTTAAGATGTTTTAAAAATTCTTTAGGTGATACTTGAAGGCTCCTCAAATTTTCTGCATGTAGAGATTGGATTGCGTCTTTTAAAGAATTGTTCAGTCTGGCCTTCAAGTTTGAATTGTTTATTTCGTGACAGACCCGAACCGATACAGTATTGTTTTCAGCTAGGCAAAAACCATGGCACATCTTAAGAAACATGTTTTTTATACCCCAAGTATGTTTTGTGAGACCTGACTATAGATGCAGTTGGGCCTTTGAGATATAGTTTGAATACTAGCCATAATGTCTTAGCCGCCAATACATTTAAAAATCTTGCCATCTTTCCTGGTGCAATTTCAGTGCTGTATGTTACTGTGGGTAGGAATTTTGCCGTCATTACTTTTAGTAGGGGCCCTAAGATAGGAGCGTTCAAGGTTTTTGAAAGCTGCCAGAATCCAAATGTTAGGGAGGCAGGCTTTGACTTCATGGTATTTATGTGTGGGATAATGGAACCTCTGGAATCAAAGACCACTCTGAGATACCTGTACTGTGAGAGACATGCAAGCCTGAGACCACCAATAGTCCAAGCAACAAGTGTTCTAATTCTCTTTGTGAATGTAACCACTTTGGTTTAGTGAGGTCTACTTCTAGTTTGTTCAGCTGTGAGTAAATGAAGAGACCATTTAGAAGGCCCTTCAGCCTTACAGTTGTCAAGCTCAATAGCAGAAGATCGTCCCCACATATAAGAAGTGTGTCATCGGAAGACCAACGAGTTTTGGAGAGTGTGAATTTAAAGATTTTAAATCACGTGACAGGTCTGAAATATAAACATTGAACAGCAGCGGGGTGAGAATGCACCTCTGTTTCAGTCCTGTTGTGGTACAAATATTCTTCGAGACCCGTGAGCTATCTCCCACTTTTACACCGAGCCATGTTCCAGTATACAGGAGTTGAGTTGCTCTCAGTATGACACTAGGGATCATGGCATATGTTAATTTCCTCCATAATAGGTCGTGTGGGATCCTATCAAAGGCCGCTTCAAATCGAAAAATCAGGTGTAGGGCATAGATTCAGAAGCAAGGGTGATTCTCATAAAGATGTACGGGCAGCTAGATTAGATAATGTGCCCTGTCCTGAATGAAAGCCTGATTGATTCCATGGGATAAGTTCCATAGAGTTTGCCCATGCTGCAAGGTCTTGCAAGACAAGGCTTGCAACATATTTGGAATCCATGTCTAATAATGCTATCAATCGATAGTTGCCTGAATTACTCCTATTGCCGCTTTTATAAATTGGGTGTATTACGGATTCATGACATGAGTCAGAGACTATCTGGTTCTGAAGTACTGATGTATATAATATGTTCAGCTTTCTTGCCCAATATTCGGTGTAAGACCTGAAGAGGGCTGTGGCCAGGCCGTTGGGACCAGGAGTGCTGCCTTCCTTGCTTGTTCTTATGATGCTTTCTAAGGTGCTTAAATTTTGATCAGGGTTCCATGGTGAGTAAATGTTTAGAGCAATCCCATATTTGGCATCAACAGGGAGCATATACTATCTGTTTATCAGGCTGTGAACTTCCTGTTTGCACTTTATGTATGAAGGCACTGTTAGCTGTGATGGATTTCCTGGTTTGCCGGACAGCTTAGTGACAGGTACTTTTTCGTTGTCCTGTGTTGAATGTGTGAAGGAATAGTGATTCAGTAAATACTGTGCCCAGGATTTCTCAGGAATGTTCGCATTAAACTAAGTGGCTAGATCTTTAGCGAAATCATTTATAATTTTCCAAAAGGTTTTATGGTTACTTATTTTACATGACTGAAGCATCCTTGCCCAGAATTTTTCAGAGTGGTCCTTTTTGGCTGTCCAACCTGCCCACTTGTAGCTCTGACGCATTGCTCTTACTTTCTGCTGAGTCATATTAGTGTTATCCTTTTTTAATTTGCAATATTCTTGATTTAATGAGTTCTTTACTGAGATGAGCTGTTTGATTTGACAGGGCCAGTTTTTCTTTTGATGGTTACTTAGTGCCCGGAGATCTTATTCTTGGGGAACTTTGTTAAAAGCATTTGTCAATATCATTCCCACTAGGTAATCGCATTGGGTGTTGTGAGCTGCTGCTTCTCTAATAGATCTATGCAAATTTGCCCTGCCTGTTTCTGGTTCTTCCCTGTCACTTTAGTCTCTTCAAGTTGTCTGTGCTGGTATTAAATCTTGAATCAATATGGGGTGTAAGAAGTATATGAGCTCACTCCACTTCCAAACTGTTATCTATTTAAGTATCAAAGGAGAGAGAACCTGAACCAAATGTTATGTTATTCCCCTTGATCCAAGGAGGGGTTCCCCTAGTTTTTGTAAAAGAGCCCTGATGGAGTGAGGTTTGCAAAATACATCCTCATGAAATTAAGTAACCCCATAATAATGTATTGACTGTATGGACTAACCAACCCTGAATACACACACTCACACATGGGGCAAACGTATTTTACCTAATATACTAAACCATGATGGCATGAGCACGTATTAACTGTTTGCGCTTTGAAAAATCGTACTAATGCATGTTTATGCTATGTTGTACATTGCACATTTTGCATGTTGTGCACGAACAATGAAAAAGCTGCTTTAAATTAATAGCTTTCTCTAGGAAATAATTGATACAGGGTATTAGTATGGTGGGAGGTAAACATAATGGGTTTTATTTCATGAATTAATATTCTTTTGTGTTTATTTACTTTAGTACGAGATTGGGCCTGCATGAAAATGGCCTCTTGTCCGAACCAGCATGTGGTTGTCTTGGTCTGTACGAAAGACGCATGCACCGAATGCTCCGCCTGCTTACGAACTGCAGAGTGCACCAGCTGATGTAATCCGTGTGAAGGCCATGTTGACCTGTGTCCTATTGTTTACGTGCCAAGATGCGACAGCGACTGTGGGAACTGCCATCCCTACGTGCAATTTGAATGTGAAACGGATGTCATAATACGAGAATGTTGCAAAATGTATACCTATTGATATTAGTAGTATACGATTGTATTTATCCTTAATACTTCCTTTGTTAAAACCGGTATGGGTTGGATTTGCGATGAGAACCTGATGAGGAGACCCTAACATGACCCGTGTCAACCAATCACAGGCTGAGTTTCTACTGACACTACAGCATTGTGAGATAGTGAGCTAGGAATTAGGGTATAATTGATATCCCAATTTGGGGTGTGTCAGAACATCGAGAGAGCTTCGAGAGAGAGAACATAGAGAACATCTAGAACATCAAGAGAAAGAGATTACCGAGAGCATCGAGACACAGAGATCGAGAGAGAGAGCACCAAGACAGAGAGAGCGGACCAGCACAAAGTCAGAGAGCACCTTAGGTACGAGAACGTTGCGGGAGTGCTTGGGAGGAGACTGCGTCCGAGGAGAACTAGATCAAAGGTAGATAGAATTGGGAGATTATATTTTTGTCTGCCAGTTTATTACAAGACTTAGCTGCATCTGTCCTGTTAACTTTGTCCTCTGAGCCTATCTCTGGGGACCCCTTGCCACAACCTCGGCCAAGGAAGTGGTTTTCCTGATTCTTTGGTGGGTATCACCCTCCTTAAATGCTTTAATTTTGTAATATATTTCTGCAAAGTATTTATGCTGTACCTTCTTTCCCCTATTCCCGCGCACACTTTGATGTCGATGCAAATAATTCATTTTGAATACATTGCTTGATAAATTGCTCTCTTATATGTGGTCTTGTGTGTGCACTGACAATCTGAATTATGAGCATTTAATTTTAATGAGATAAAATTATTAACCAGATAAAGACTCTGTGGTTATTTAGTTTAAAAGTGTTAACTGTTTAGTTAATCATAGTCACCATCAACTCGTCAACTTTGGTGTCTATGCCCGACATAAGGACGGCCATTGTGTCTAACAGGTCAACCTGGTGGCCATGTTTTGAGGAGTGATAGTTCATCGCTTCCACCGTTGCCTGTAGTGTATACATCAGAATTGCCCGGCACGTTTAGGGTCTTTACGGTCTCCATCTTAATTGATCTTCTGTCGTTGCACTTGGTGTCCTCCCTCTCTCTAATGACCACTGGTATAGTCTGTGACGTGTTGGAGGTGATAGTTGAGGATAATTCTGGGAGCAAGACATTGTATTTATCCAGAGAAGACATGACTGGGTTCCTGTCGTTTCACTTGATTGGCTGCAGGAAAGACTGACTACTGGGGGAAGACATGATATAAGTGGAACAGTTGGTACTTCTTGTCACCTCGATTTTGTGATCCACCTCTTTATTGGAAAAATGGTTAACTTTGAATCTCATAGGCCTTATGGGTTTCATGTTTTCATTCAGCACTAGCGTCCCTGATGTGTCGTCTTCCGCAGTAGGTAGAGGGTGGTGGTGCTCAGTAGAGCAGGTAGGGAAATTTGTTGTTAAGTGGATTTGAGACTGTTCGTTATCTATAGTTGACAGAGTTGGGTCAATATGCCGATGGATTAACACCAGACATGTTATAATTTAGGCTCCTTTTTTCTATTTTTACAGATTTTTACAGATAAATACAGACAGAAAAACATTTATTTTCCTATCTGTATTTACTTCTAAATGTGGATAAAAACGGAAATTGCATTCTTCTTTGAGAGATTCTAAATGCTGTCAGTCATGACTGCCAGGCCAATAGCTGTGCGAATAGACAGGTAAGGGGTGAAAAAAAAGAATGGAATTTTAGTAAAGAGGCTTAAACAGCAGTAGATATGCACAACCTTGATACTAAAATGTTCATGCTTTCACATAAGTGCATTGATTGATTATCTGTGGGTGTTCCCATCATTGGAACCTAACAGGCATTCAAGCATGAATGCACATTTATCGGTTACATAATTGTAGAAATAGTTTGCCCTTGTTTTGTTTCCTTGTTGGTGCCATCAATGGTGCAGATCTGAGTCTTCCTGATCTCATTGGCACAGTATCTGAACACCGGGTAAGCCTACCAGGCCCAGATGCAGTTGAAAAGGTTTAGAGAGGCGTGCCCCATATAATCCTGACAAATTTATTTATGAGATGATTAAGTTAGTTGGCGTTTTTGGCGACGCAGGGTGCTTCTCTCTAGTGAGAGCTATCTTTCCAGCAACTTGAGCATGCTAATTCAACTCCCTACATAAAATCCTGTGTGGGACCAGATGTTTTCACTCCGGCCTGTGCTACCTCAGCAGTTTCTCAATTATTGTACCAGAACTATTGTTGTGTAACTCATAGGCGCCCCTTTGCTGTGCTCCCAGCACAGAGAGTGCTCTCACCTTGTTCACCTTTGTTTGTTGTGGGTATCGCTGTGTATACACAAGCGAGGCGTGGCCTCCAGGGATTAAAATTGATGCCCTTTTGCCACCGTTTTACCGTCCTTTATAGTCCTTTGCACTCCAGGGCTGCAGTACGCAAGTCCCAGGACCCAAGAAGATGGGACAGGGGGAGGGTGGGGAGTTAAGTGTATGCAAGCCACACCCACTGCTAAGTGGGCCGCTTCCACACTCCATCTATTGTGCTCTATCCTCCGACAGGGCCTAGTGCACCAACATACATGCCAACCCTCCCGATTCAGGCGGGAGACTACCGATTGCATGGCTAGTCTTCCGCCTCCCGATTCTTGCATTCAAAAAATCCGATTCTTCTGAGGGTTTGAGCCAGGACTGGTCTAGTGAGACTCGTAGTATTTACTGCCAGTAACCTACTCCTGCAGGCCAGTGCACAACATTTTTGTGATGCTATACAGTGCTTTCTCCATGCTCCTGACAGGTAAGGGAAAAAAACCATGGGGCATATTAGCAAGACCCACGTTAAAATTATCGCCGTTTTAGCGGCAGGAAACTGCCGCTAAAACGGCGATAATGGGCTTGATAATATGCGCTATAGAATTCCAATAGAAGCTCAGGTTAGATGTCCTGCACATCTAACCTGGGCTTCTATTGGAATTCTATAACGCATATTAGCAATCCCATTATCGCCGTTTTAGCGGCAGTTTCCTGCCGCTAAAACGGCGATAATTTTAACGTGGGTCTTGCTAATATGCCCCCATGTATCTTCATTTCTGATATCCGATCCTGCAGCAATAGACCCGATTCTGGGCTCGATAGAAGTCAATAGGAGAAAAACAATCTCCCGATTATTTTTCTAAAATCTCCCACTTCCCTCTTCTAAAATGTTAGCATGTATGCACCAACCACCCAACACCATCGTGGCAGGCCCCTCCCTGCGGCCACCTAACTAACCAGTGACAGGTGCCTTGAGCCAGGAACCGGGTGCCTGGGCCCGGGCCCAGGGCAGGCTCTGCGGCGGTGCGACCAGTGCCAGGCACCGGGTGCTGACTTTTGGGGGCGCCGTGTTTTCAGATATATTGTTGAAGTAAAAGAACCTGTTGCAGCTTCTTTGCCTCTAGCAATTTCCTGGCAACAATAAAACTGTCAAGACAACTCTGGTGATTAATGTACCTGCTGGAGAGATATGGAGTTTTGTGTAGTGGAAATTTTACTCATCATAAGGTAGCACAGGGTTAATATGCCTGATGGAAAGAACATGCATCATACAGATCACAGAAGTGCATATAATGCAAATAGTCAGTGGGTTACTGCTTTTGTCGCAGAGATCCTTTTGTTACTCGCATTTTATTAGCTAAAATCCTAATATAGACTAGTGACCTATTAACAGTCTCACATACTATCCAGTCAGAAACAAATTCCTGTTTGTGCGTGGTCTAAGTGGGAGAAGATTTGGAAATCCAGGGGCACATTTACAAAGAAATGACACTTTGCTGCAAGTAATTTAGCAGTGCTACAAGCAATTTAGCAGCGCTGCACCATTTAAAAAATGCAGTGATGCACCGTATTCACAGGAATACGGCACACCCCTGTGTTTTCCCTTGTGCTGGCACTAAAAGAGCTGCATAGCACCAACATAGACACCCTTGCGCCATGGTTCAAGGGTGCCTGTGTTGCAGGGATGATTGTTTATGTGCAGGAAGGTACACCTTCCTGCACATAAACAATCATTAAAGGCGATTTGCTCCTTCTATGTGTGCTGCAGAATGCAGCACACATAGAAAGAGCAAAATACGAGGCGAAATAAAAGTATTTCTCCTCATTGCGACACTCTACCACCTGCTTTTGAATGGTGTTGGTTTTTGGCGCTGCCTCAGATTTACAGATACTTGTAAATCTGAGGCAACGTCAAAAAGCAATGGGTGTTGCGGTGGAACGCCCACAGCAACACCCATTGCACACCCCTTTGATGCAGAAAACAGTGTGAAAGGGTACGATATTTACAATGTGACGTTAAGCCACGCAAAATGGCTTAGCACCGCATTGTAAATATGGAGCAAGACATTGCGCCACCGGAGTATTGTAAAAAGTGACGCTCCGGTGGCACAATGCCATTGTAAATATGCCCCCAAGTGACATATTTATCAAGTGCAGGCAGTGCGTTAAAAGTGTGTTGCATGTCAGCAGACATGCCCTTGCCTACTCATTTCAGTATCACTGTGACCAAGATGTAATGTATTGGTGTACTTTTATGATTGCCAGTGTCAGGTCCCAAGACTGTACCCACGGTCAGCAGCCTGATTCTTTGTGTTTAAAATGCCTCACTAGCAACAATTAATTTCTGTCATCCACTATTTACAGATAAAGAAACAAAACATAGTGCAGTCTGGTACTTGACATAAAACATGGTGGCACATATATGGCTGTTGGATAAATAATTTAACTAATTTAATAGTATTTCTATTACCTTCTGATAAGTATTCGTAATTTTCAAAGGGGACTGTTGCCCTGATTTATTACACTAAGCGTTTGCAAAACGATGCAAAATAATATACTACAATAGTATCTTTAATGGAGGATGCAGTATGTGTCCTCTCAGTTTATTCTTGAAGCATACATTTCCCCAGTAGGTGGCACCACAACACATCAAAACACTATCACCCAAATATACAAACACCATAACATCATGATGAGCTTTGTATGTGAGAAGCTTTACTGTTTTTCATTGCCGACATTTGCTTATATTGAGAAACTAGTTCGTTTAGATGCTATTGATTTTAAAATGCAACACAACGCTTAACCGCAACAATACCTTTTTAATGCTGAATGACTGCTCGTTAATAGCATGCTGGCACCATCTAGGGGTAGTATGAAGAACTTTACATGGTTTCGGCGCAACGTGAGCGCGTTCACTGAGTTAGTGGTCCAAATCTCCCCCTCTTCCACTGAGTCTAGTTGTATTTCGAGTGCAGTAAATCAGTAAAATATGGCCAATGCACGCCTGCGAGATGTTCAATGTTAATTGGAGTTTGAATCTATCTTTCAGCATTAGTATACGTGCCTCCCGCATTATTCCTGCTTGCTGCAAACAGCAGACTTGTGTGTCCCTCCTTAACAGAGCATGAATTGTAATTTCATTTGTATGCTTTTCCTGCACATTAACTAATAGTTAGCATGCTGCACCATGCAGGAGCGCTTTGTGGGAACAGTGCTGAGCTGCAACGCAGGCTATACAGGAAGCATTTTGTGCTGGGCTTGAGTGAGCAGAGTTGTGGTCTCGTCTTGTGTAAGGCAGCTTCGGGTAGGGTTGGAATCAGCAGAATCAGAATTAGTGATATTACATATGCGATTTATATTAGTTTAATGTTGGGACTGATTCGGTGGGTATCTCTAGAATTCACCCAGGAGATATAAACAGAGGTCCGCAGCATGCACTGGATACAGGCAGCCATGGAAGATGCTCTAATCAACCCTCCCAGAGCAATAGGTTTGTGAAGCACAGGTATGCACACTATGGAGTTAGCCAAGGGGCATAAGCCCATTCAGGAAGCAGAAGGGGTTTCCCACAGACATGCACAGGAGAAACAGTGCCATTATAGGTGTTCTTTAGGAACTAACCGAGAGCAACTGATGGGTTACCAACAAGGGCCCACCTGGGCAATGGAGAGTGATACATGGACACACATTGGAAACAAGGACAAATATCTATGGTGTACATCCAGGAGTGGCAGAGGACGAGCTCACAGACTGCACTGTTTACAGGCAGCCAGAACAAATACCCAATTGGATCCACCCAAGCACAAGAGAGGGGCAGCCCTCAGCATGGACTTGAAATACCCAGCCATTGTAAATGATCTAAAAATTATGCCCATGAGGGGAAGCAAACAATGCCCTACACAGCAGAAAATAAGCGTATGTGAGAATATAACCATTAGTGATAGTGGGCTATCCATCGACATGTGTTGGTTACAGGCAGCAAGGCCCCAAGGTCACAACCCTTAGACAATTGTTAGACCATAAGTAATGCTGCTAGAAAACATGATAAGCAACATATCAAAGGGGAAAACAGCCTTTTCAACAACATCTTTACCACGCAGTGCATTTACCTCATGTGACATTGGTGCCTGATGGAAAGAACATTCATCATACAGATCACAGAAGTGCATATAATGCAAATAGTCAGTGGGTTCGAATGCATAGTAAGTATAGGTAAGTAAACATATGTGAGAAACTGGGTTGTTGGCAGAAAGCAACAGCCACAATCCTAGTCAGGGCAAACCACAAATCAATCAATCAATCAAGGAATACTTGTAAAGTGCGGTTTATCACCTGTGAGGGTATCCAGGTGCTGGGTTGCTCCTGCGTACGTCCTGTGAGGAATGATGCAATCCACTTGAGTGTGTCACCCTTGATCCAGATCTGGTGCAGTCTCTTGATGAGTGAGTGGTTGGATACAGTTTTGAAAGCTGCTGAGAGGTCGAGGAGGATCAGGGACACCGATTCTTCTCTGTCGAGTAGGGCATGGATGTCATCTATGGCAGCGAGCAGGGCGGTCTTGGTGCTGTGGTTGGTGTGGAAACTGGATTGGGAGGCGTCTAGCAGGTTGTTCCACTCCAGGTGTTCAGCGAGCTGCCGGTTGATGGCCTTGTCCAGGACTTTGGTGGGGAAAGGGAGCAGCGAGATGGGGTGGTGGTTCTGGAGATAGCTCGGGTCGGTGGAGGGTTTTTTGAAGAGAGATCTGACTTCTGCATGTTTCCATGAGCCAGGAAAGGTGGCTGTGGCAATGGATACATTGAGGATGGTAGTGAGTTGGTAGCTGATTTCGTTGCTCCCTATTTGTAGAAGAGGCAGTGGGGGCAGGGGGCAGTGGGTGCTACCTAGTGGATGGAGTTCATGAATGCTGTGGTGCTCTGTGTGGTGAGCTGTCCCAAAGTGGTGAGTTGTTGTGCAGGGGAGGCTTCCATTGGGGTGAGCCCCAACCAGTTGGTTGGGGCTCGAAGTTCCAGTAGGTGGTGGATATCCTATCATGGAAGTGATTCACTAGAGCGTTGCAGAGTTCCTGTGAAGGATGCACAGTGTTCTCAGTGGATGTTGGGTGGGAGTACTCTCTGACGATGCTGAAGAGTTTCTTGATGTGGTTGTCACTTGCCTCGATGCGGTCTGCATCCTTTTTTGCATCTTTGAGTCATTGGTGGTATTTGTTGAGGGCTGATTTGAAGGTAGCTCAGACTGTAGCATCTCTGCTAATGCGACATCTTCTCTCCAGTTGTCTGCAGCTGTGTTTCATTATGCTTAGTTCTGGTGTCTACCAACTGGCTTGCTTGGTGGATCTGCAGGTTTTTGATGTTTTGATGGGGGCGACTGGGTCGGTGGCGTTGGTGATCCAGGTGTTGAAGTTCTGGACTGCTTGTTCCGGGTTAGTTGCAGCATCGTGCTGGACTGTGTTGAGGGCGTCCATGCATTGGGTCTGTGTCACTTTGCTCCAGCTGTGGAAGGAGGTGTTGGGGGGTGTTGGAGGTGGTGCATGGTGATCCTGCGATGGTGAAGTGGACGATGAAGTGGTCGGTCCAGGTGAGTTCTGTGGCATTGCTGCATTTGACTTTGTTGCTGGAAGTAAAGATAAGGTCCAATGTGTGTCCTGCTCTGTGTGTGGGGTTTGTGATCAGCTGGGTGAGGCCAATGCTGTTCATTCGTTCCAGGAGATTGGCGGAGTTGGAGTCTGTGGGGTCGTCCAGGCGAAAGTTGAGATCTCTGAGGAAGATGTAGTGCTTGAACTCGATGGTAAGAGGGGCAATGAAGTCCATGATGGCATCGTAGAGGCTGGTGCGTGGTCCTGGAGGTCTGTAGGTGAGGGTGCCTCTGATGGTTGTTTTGTCATCCGTGTGGAGTTGGAAATTTAGGTGTTCCATGATTGGTGTGGAGTCGTCTTCGGTGGTGGTGCAGCGGATTGTTGCTTTGTGGATGATGACAATGCCACCTCCGTTGGTGTGGTCCCAGTGTGTCATTCTTGTAGCTATTGGACGTTGCGGTGGCGATGTCAGGGGTGAAGGAGGGGGTGAGCCAGGTCTCTGTGATGAAATTCACGTTGGTGGAGATGGTGTCCCAGACTTCAGTGGTGTATTTGCAAAGAGATTTGACATTGATCAGGAGGCATTGAAGTGGTTCTTGGGTGGTATCAGTCAGAGAAGTGGGAGTGGAACAGGTTTCTGGGAAGAGGGTGGTCCTACGTTGCAGATGAAGAGCCAGCAGTGGCAGGTGAATGGTCGTGCTGTGGAACAAGGTGATGCGAGGCAACAGTTGTTGTGGTGTCCAGGGTCTGCAGCGCAGTACCTGTGGGTGTCTGGAGGAGCAGGGTTCCTGGCGTGGTCCAGGTGCGGACGGGCGCAGACGGGCTTCCCTTTACAAGCCTTTGGCGCACCTGCTGCGCAGCCACGCTGCGACCTCTATTAAGTAGGTCCTGGGAGGGGAGGCGCTGGGGAGGTGGGCTGCGGGATTCGGATGGCAGGAAGTGGGTGGCGGGAAGAAGGTAAGGCGAAAAAAGCTAAAAGTGAGAAGGAAAACCAATGAAACTAAGAAGCACTAACTAAAATGTGGCAACAACGCAAGTCAAACCACCCTAATGAGCACCAGATAGTCAGGAGACTGCAGCACTAGCTAGCTGGATGGTGCAGTCACAATGCCTGTGGGCCTGTGAGCATATGAACAGGCTGAATGGTGCAATAGCAAGGGGAACTGGTGTGAGGACCTGCTCAATGGATTCGCACTGCAGCCTCCATTAAGTAGGTCCTGGAAGGGGCACTGAGGAGGTGGGCGGTGGGAATTGGGTGGCAGGAATCGAGTGGTGGTGGGTGGGAAGAGGGGAAGAGGGGATGTAAAAAAAAGCTAAAAGTGAGGAGAATTTAGGACAAACAGTCACTAAATTAACTTGTGCTTAAATTTCTGATACCTTGGGAGAAAAGCAAGTCAGGCTTAACTTAGAGGCAATGTGTAAAGTATTTAAGCTATTAATCAAATGGGAGTTACTGTTCCTATTGGAAAGGAAGAGTACAATAAGAGTAACTTAAGTCGTTCCACTACTCTGTCAGTGGGGGACAGTGTGTCCTTGTCATGATGCCCTCACACACCCCGAAGGAAGTCATGCTTCATCATCGGGCTGGTGCTCCTCGTCGGGCCGGCGCTGCAATGCCCTATGGGTCCCCCGAAGGGTCACTTTTTCGGAGATCTTTTGATAAAGCTGTGTGGGTGCATGGGGGTAAGTGGCAGTGAAGTCCTAAATGTGAGATCTAAAAAATGACTGGAGGGGTAGAAGATATTTATTAAGGAAGTGATCCCTCTGTCATTATTAAAAATGCAAAAGATGTGGTGCTGCTGTGAGGGGTATTATGTCCCTCTGTAGCTAGTTGTATAGTATATCCCTAATGGATATACTTTGGGTCAACATGTTTCGCGCTTTCTCACGGTCTCTGGGGGAGATCCACAGCGCTTCTTCAGGACCAATCAGTAGAGTTTTTAAAGATAGAACAGAAAGTCCAATGACCTAGTATGATTTAGTGTCACTAGAAAAAATAAATAAAGGAGTAGTACTCTGGAACGACAAAAGTGAGAATGCGTAGCATTGTAAATATTGGTTTGAATACATAAATTCACAATGTAAAATTACCTGGATCTCCCATTGGTGGGCCAAGTGCTCGTGATGATCTGCATAATACATTTAGCAAATAATCCGTGTGGCTATAGGTGAGCTATGGAGAAAAATATATACATGACATGACGAACAGACAAACATAAACAGATGGTGTAAATTTCATGGCTAAGGCCACTCTGTCGAAATTAGCAGAACACTGACACATATGATTGGTAGTAGTAATATTGTATGCCATAGTTATACCATAGTTAGCGCAATACAGTTTCTGTGCAAATTAGAAACAAAAAGTTATGTAAATAATACCGCTAGGCCCCGCCATTGATGGCAAACCTCAGATCACTGCGTTGGTATGCAAATTGACAAATATCTCACCCCTTAGGAGCGGGGAAATTTCCCAATGAGAATCGGTCTGTGGGTCATTCGAAACCTATAGAAATATGGAAACGGCACCGTTAGAATTGTAATATCGCTGCCGCTCCTCGCACTCTTGCTGCTCCCGCCCGACATAGTACTCACTGTTACTCGAGAAATCACGGGCTGCTACGCCTAGCGACCTCACGCCGTCTCCGTCGGTACTAGCAGTGTGCCGGTGTTCTGTTTTTGAAGGGTTACTGCCGTTTCCGGTCACGTGGGTGTATAACGAGTGATGTCGCTAATTGTAAAATGTCCATGTGCAATTGGCCGCCATCTTTGAGTGGTGTCTTGGTATTGAGTTAGTATATCTATATACTAAGGTCACCATATACACTCTTGCGCAATATATATCTGTTCGCAATGGATGGAACAAAAAAGACCCTTGGTCCATCCAGTGCCTCGGTATGTCTGTATCGAGTACATTTTTCTGCATTATCTGCATTATCACCACTTACAATGGGAAGAGGGCGCAATTTACCCTTATACCAACGGATATGCCCCCATCAAGAGTATGGGTGTTTCCATTCCCTTTACACATCTACAAAAATTAATTCGTAGATATGAAATGTGACCTTAGTATATAGATATACTAACTCAATACCAAGACACCACTCAAAGATGGCGACCAATTGCAAATGGACATTTTACAATTAACCACATCACTCATTATACACCCACGTGACCGGAAACGCCTGAAACCCTTCAAAAACAGAACACTGGCACACTGCTAGTACCGGCGGAGACGGCGTGAGGTCGCTAGGCGTAGCAGCCCGTGATTTCTCGAGTAACAGTGAGTACAATGTTTGGCGGGTGCAGCAAGAGTGCGAGGAGCGGCAGCGATATTACAATTCTAACGGTGCCGTTTCCTATTTCTATAGGTCTCGAATAACCCACAGACCGATTCTCATGGGGCAATTTCCCCGCTCCTAAGGAGTGAGATATTTGTCAATTTGCATACCAACGCAGTAATCTTAGGTTTGCCATCAATGGCAGGGCCTAGCGGTATTATTTACCTAACTTTTTGTTTCTAATTTGCACAGAAACTGCATTGCGCTAACTATGGTATAACTATGGCATACAATATTACTACTACCAATGATATGAGCCAGTGTTCTGCTAAATTCGACAGAGTGGCCATAGCCTTGAAATTTACACCATCTGTTTATGTTTGTCTGTTCGTCATGTCATGTATATATTTTTCTCCATAGCTCACCTATAGCCACACGGATTATTTGCTAAATGTATTATGCAGATCATCACGAGCACTTGGCCCACCAATGGGAGATCCAGGTCATTTTACATTGTGAATTTATGTATTCAAACCAATATTTACAATGCTACGCATTCTCACTTTTGTCGTTCCAGAGTACTACTCCTTTATTTATTTTCTCTAGTGACACTAAATCATACTAGGTCATTGGACTTTCTGTTCTATCTTTAAAAACTCTACTGATTGGTCCTGAAGAAGCGCTGTGGATCTCCCCCAGAGACCGTGAGAAAGCACGAAACATGTTGACCCAAAGTATATCCATTAGGGATATACTATACAACTAGCTATAGAGGGACATATTATCCCTCACAGCAGCACCACATCTTTTGCATTTTTAATAATGACAGAGGGATCACTTCCTTAATAAATATCTTCTACCCCCTCCAGTCATTTTTTAGATCTCACATTTAGGACTTCACTGCCACTTACCCCCACGCACCCACACGGCTTTATCAAAAGATCTCCGAAAAAGTGACCCTTCGGGGGACCCGTAGGGCATTGCAGCGCCGGCCTGACGAGGAGCACCAGCCCGATGATGAAGCATGACATCCTTCGGGGTGTGTGAGGGCATCATGACAAGGACACACTGTCCCCCACTGACAGAGTAGTGGAACGACTTAAGCTACTCCTATTTTACTCTTCCTTTCCAATAGGAACAGTAACTCCCATTTGATTAATAGTATCTACCTGGGAGCAAGAGTTACTGGACCTCTCAATTGCTCCCTGCGTCCCCCCTCTTCTATATAGTGCATTCAAGTACGGCGGCTCAGCCGAGGGACCTATCTATCACTTTTCACTGACAATTCACGAACCTCACTTTCTAAGTTGAACATGACAGAACAAACAGGATTGAGCTATGATGACGACAAAGTGTCAGAAATATTGAGAACCCCTAGCTTAATAGGAATGGACGGAACAGCATCTACGAGCACACCCCAAGGTGACTGGAACAACATAGCTTCTCTCAAGAAACAACAGGTGAAGATAGCCATGCACAGGGCGATAATGACAGAATATCTACGGGCTAATATCGCACCCAATGGCCTTCTAGTGACAGTAGCCCCTCGTATCTTCCTGGAAGATATTATATTCAGGAAGGAATGGAGCCAAATAGCGTGGAAGTGTACACAAGACTGGCTTGTGCTTATAATTAGCACAGCCAAGCGTCTCTCTGATGCACTGATTATAAAAATAACCATAGCAGAGAATGCTTTGAAATCGACCATCAGCATCTCAGCCTGGAAGACACGACTAGCAGAACTAAACACAGAGATGAACGACCATAAAGAATATTTACTGCAGAAGAAAATCAACAAATTACAAAAGGATATTAAAAACTTTGAGAGGGAAAAAGTATACCCCTACACAAAGGAAGACTACACGAGCACCAACAATGACACCTCCTCTGATGATGACTCCACTACATCAACAAGATCAAAGAGATCTAGCAGCACTTCTAGCAATGGAAGCTGGAAGAGCAACCAAGGGGGACCCGGACTCCTACCAACGCCACCAATATACGACTACCCGATGCAAGGATACCCTGGACAGCACCTCCACCCTGGTATCCCGGTTACCACGGGCCACCACCTCCTCTTCCTTTTTATCAACATCAACAACCTCCTCCTTTTTGGAACAGAGGCAGGGGCAGAGGAAGAGGCAGGCGCAAAAACGACCAAAGACAGGTACAGTGGGCGGACAACGAAGAGCAACGACGAACCCGGAGCCAGACGAAGAAAAATTAGTGGTCAACTTATCCAACAGGACACTGACGACCACTGAAGAATCGGTTCTACAGAGAGGCTTGGGTTTCGTCCCCACCCCGAGAGAAGATTCATTTAAACTCACGGGCGAATTACACGCGTTTTTCAGAAAACTGAGGCTACAATCTTTTTTCCACACAGAAGACCAAAACCGTATCGACATACCAACAACAGACATGGGTCTGCGGAACCCTTCCAAGTTTACACCTACAACAGCAATGACACCCAGCGAAATACTAACATACGAGAAAGCTGTCCTGCGCGATATCAATCGCATACAACCAAGAAGAACTTTCAACAACCTCCCGGCAAAAGAAAGAAAAGCTTTGAAAGATCTCAATGATGACCCTGGTATTATGATCAAACCAGCGGATAAAGGGGGAGCAATTGTTGTCCTCAGTACTGATGATTATAACGATGAGTGCAACTGACAACTTGCCAACACCACATATTACCAGAAGATGGATACAGATCCATCAGATTCCCTCACAAGACGAATCAGTATCATGGTCAACGAGGCTCTATCTAATGGTTGGGTAACACAAAATGAAGCAGACTACCTAGTGAACACAAAACCTACTGTTCCATACTTCTATGTCTTACCCAAGATACATAAGAACACAATGCCACCGCCGGGTAGACCCTTAGGGCCCGATTCTGATGCGGGTTGGAAAAGCTTCCTGACCGAGGGCCTGATTCTGATGCGGTTAGGAAGGCCTCCTAACGGCATTTGCTCCTTCCAAATCAGATCGGGAACGTGTCTTCCCGACCGAGGGCCCAATTCTGATGCGGTTAGGAACAAATGTTCCCATTGAAGTCAATGGGAGTTCAACCAAATCGTATCTGGAAGCATCCGGATGCATCCTACTCCGCCGGTCGGACTTTCCCGATCCGAGTGGGTCAGACACCATTTCCCAACCGATTCGGTCGGGAAGCTTTTCCAACCCGCATCAGAATCGGCCCCACAGTATCTGGGATCAATTCAATCCTCGAACCATTGAGTCAATATTGTGACCATTTTTTGCGACCTCTAGTCCAGAAGACACCATCTTTTCTCAAAGACACCAAGGAAACCATTTGCCTCATCGAGAATATCCTGGAACCGGAGGAGATTACCCTATTGGTCACCCTAGATGTCGAAGCATTGTATACAAACATCCCACAAGAAGCAACAATCAGAGTGGTTGAAGAGACCCTGAGGACCACTGACTCCACCACGTCACTACCCATCAATTTCATCATGGAATGCACCGAACTAGCCTTGAAAAACAATTTTTTCAAGTTCCAAAATCAGTTCTTTCACCAAATCCACGGGACATGTATGGGCAGTACATTTGCGCCAAGTTTGGCATGCCTGTACATGGTACATTGTGAGGCTCTATATATCCTGACAGGGACAAATCCCTTCCAGAAGGAAATAAAGGAATGGAAACGGTATATAGACGACATACTGGTTCTATGGACAGGCACGGAAGAACGCTGCAAACAATTCCAATCATGGATTAACCAACAGGATCCGTTCCTCAATTTTACCCTGTCTACCTCAATAAAAGAGATGCCCTTTTTGGATCTACTAATCACTCTGAAAGATGGAAAACTCTCCACAAAAACATACCATAAACCTACGGACTGCAACAGCTTGCTGCCATACAACAGCCACCACCCCAAAGCCTTGAGGGAGAATCTACCCTATGGCCTAGAAGGAATTGCAGCACCACCCAGGATTATGAGATCCAAGCAGAACAACTAAGTGAAAACCTGGAAAGAAGGAATTATCCACAGAAGATCATCAAAACCGCAAGGAAACGGGCACAAAATAACCATCGCGAGGCACTTCTAGAGAACCATCCCAAAACCAAGGATGAAGTAATCACGTGCGTGACAACTTTCACACCTCAATCTAACCAAGTCAAGAACATTTTGCTAAAACATTGGCACATTGTCAATACAGGCGACATGAATCTGGAGCGGCCAAGATTTGCGTTTAAACGCACACAGAATCTGAAAGACCTTGTAATCCACACAAGACCACAGAAAAGACAGACAGAGGATCAAGCAACATTATGGGGCTTACCAACAGTAAAAGGGCACTACCCCTGTGGCACTTGTAATGTATGCAGACTCACCTCCCACACAAAGAAACTACAATTTTGGGACCTAGAATGGACACAACAAAGGCACACTAACTGTAACACTAAAAACTGTGTGTATATGGTGAGATACCCCTGTAACCTACTCTATGTGGGAATGACTACTAGATCTGTTAGAATAAGAATCAACGAACACAGGAGCAACATTCGTTGCAACCGAGGAACAACGAAAAATGAGTTCACATTACATAGTGAAGGGACACACACCAGAACAAATCACCTGGACCATTATAGAGTCAAACCCCCAATGGAATACGAGGACTCTATTCCGGAGGGAACAGAGGTGGGTCTACCGTCTTCAGACGAATACACAGGGCCTCAATGATGAGATCCCCTGGATAGAGGTACTATGAATCCACAGTCTATACCCTATAACACCATAAGACTCCGTTTCCAGAAGGGGACTCTCTATAATAAGATCCTCCTGATTCGTCTAAAAAACTGTACTGGAAAAAACTGTACTGTAAGTTTCTCTGACACGACTGTCCAAACTGGGCCTGACCAAGCGAACTGACAATACCTATTAACCTTATCACTTAATGAATATGCTACACAGTCTCGGCATACTCTGTCCAATATAAAGGGCCCCTAGAAGGGAAACACATATGGATCATGTACATATACACTTGTTGTTTATGTTCTGGTGATGATACACGAGAGAGAAAACGTAGTAGCATCACGCTTAAGAGCACCATATGAATTCGAGCTCAATATATATCTGTTCACCAAGGATAGAACTATGAAAACACTCGGTCCATCCACAATCTCGGTGTGTCTCTTTTGAGTCCATTTTCTTGCATCATCATCACATACGAAGAGACGAGGGCGCATATTATCCTTACATCGACGGACTTGCCCCCATTAAGAGCAAAGGTGTTCCCACCCCTTTTTTGCAGATCTATGCAATGATCAATTCATAGATACGAAGCGTAACCTCTTTATACTAACATTCTAAACCTAATACTTAATACACTTTTTAGAGCACCATATACACTCGAGCGCAATATATATCTGTTTGCAATGGATGGAACAAAAAAGACCCTTGGTTCATCCAGTGCCTCGGTATGTCTGTATCGAGTACATTTTTCTGCATTATCACCACTTACAATGGGAAGAGGGTGCAATTTACCCTTATACCAACGGATATGCCCCCATCAAGAGTATGGTTGTTTCCATTTCCTTTACACATCTACAAAAATTAATTCGTAGATATGAAGTGTGACCTTAGTATATAGATATACTAACTCTATACCAAGACACCACTCAAAGATGGCGACCAATTGCACATGGACATTTTACAATTAGCCACATCACTCGTTATACACCCACGTGCCCGGAAATGCCCGAAACCCTTCAAAAACAGAACACCGGCACACTGCTAGTACCGGTGGAGACGGCGTGAGGTCGCTAGGCGTAGCAGCCCAATGATTTCTCGAGTAACAGTGAGTACAATTTTTGGCGGGAGCAGCAAGAGTGTGAGGAGCGGCAGCGATATTACAATTCTAACGGTGCAGTTTCCATATTTCTATAGGTCTTGAATGACCCACAGACCGATTCTCATGGGGCAATTTCCCCGCTCCTAAGGGGTGAGATATTTGTCAATTTGCATACCAACGCAGTGATCTGAGGTTTGCCATCAATGGCGGGGCCTAGCGGTATTATTTACATAACTTTTTGTTTCTAATTTGCACAGAAACTGTATTGCGCTAACTATGGTATAACTATGGCATACAATATTACTACAACCAATCATATGTGCCAGTGTTCTGCTAAATTCGACAGAGTGGCCAAAGCCATGAAATTTACACCATCTGTTTATGTTTGTCTGTTCGTCATGTCATGTATATATTTTTCTCCATAGCTCACCTATAGCCACACGGATTATTTGCTAAATGTATTATGCAGATCATCACGAGCACTTGGCCCACCAATGGGAGATCCAGGTCATTTTACATTGTGAATTTATGTATTCAAACCAATATTTACAATGCTACGCATTCTCACTTTTGTCGTTCCAGAGTACTACTCCTTTATTTATTTTCTCTAGTGACACTAAATCATACTAGGTCATTGGACTTTCTGTTCTATCTTTAAAAACTCTACTGATTGGTCCTGAAGAAGCGCTGTGGATCTCCCCCAGAGACCCTGAGAAAGCGCGAATCATGTTGACCCAAAGTATATCCATTAGGGATATACTATACAACTAGCTACAGAGGGACATAATACCCCTCACAGCAGCACCACATCTTTTGCATTTTTAATAATGACAGAGGGATCACTTCCTTAATAAATATCTTCTACCCCCTCCAGTCATTGTTTAGATCTCACATTTAGGACTTCACTGCCACTTACCCCCACGCACCCACACGGCTTTATCAAAAGATCTCCGAAAAAGTGACCCTTCGGGGGACCCATAGGGCATTGCAGCGCCGGCCCGACGAGGAGCACCAGCCCGATGATGAAGCATGACATCCTTCGGGGTGTGTGAGGGCATCATGACAAGGACACACTGTCCCCCACTGACAGAGTAGTGGAACGACTTAAGTTACTCCTATTTTACTCTTTCTTTCTAATAGGAACAGTAACTCCCATTTGATTAATAGTATCGCCCTGGGAGCAAGAGTTACTGGACCTCTCAATTGCTCCCTGCGTCCCCCCTCTTCTATATAGTGCATTCAAGTAGTGGAACGACTTAAGCTACTCTTATTTTACTCTTCCTTTCCAATAGGAACAGTAACTCCTGTTTGATTAATAGTATCTGCCTGGGAGCACGAGTTACTGGACCTCTAAATTGCTCCCTGCGTCCCCCCTCTTCTTATATAGTGTAAAGTATTTAAGCAGCATTCAAACAGTAGTAAAGTGAAAACAGAAATCAAATCAATGGAACCGGAGTTACAAATTTCTAAAGTTTAAAGTGGAAAATAGTGTCTAAAAGATAAAAGAGCCAACCACGGACATCTAGACACGCCAGACTGGGGCGAAGTAGAAAGTTATGGCTGACCATGATGAAGTGGATTGGGCACGGTCTTCGCTTACCTTCAGACTTAGATGACATTTTGAAATAACATTTCTGAGAATTAAAGTTCAGCAGGGCTAAGTAGCAGGCAGTATCCGAGGAGGAGGCGCCATCATCGGGTAGCTGCTGGGTGAAGTTGTGGTGAAGATTCCTTCTTTTGGACTTAGTCCCTTTTGTTGAAATCAAAGATCTCCAGCGGGACTAAGCTGCAGGCTATTGCCGATGATGGCTCCAGGATACCCCTCATGCGAGGAGCCACTAAACAGGATTTACTGCTGCTGAGAAGAATGCGGTGGGAGCTACTGTGAACTCAGGCCGACTGGCAATGCACATTGGGCGGATGGACAAGCAGGTAGGTCCCTGTCCCCTCTCGGATCCCAGAGAACTTTTGGTCAAATATTTTCTAAGTCCCAGGTTTTTGGTTTCGGCTATCTGGGCACCTTCAGCACCATTTCCAAGGTTCCAGGACTGGAGGGGAGCCACTTGGAGGGTCAGGACTCATGCAGGCAGAGTATAGGTGTGAGTTCAAGATGGTTGGTGGCTTTTTGTCCCTGAGGGTCTAACACAAGGCCAGCCAACTAGCCCTTGGAGTCACTCCAGAAGTCCTGGGTTCAAGTAGAATTGCAGGGTTCAAGCAGCAGGGCAGGCCACTGGGGGTAATATTAGGCTTCAGGCAGAAGAGCTGTCCTTATTGGTGAAGCAAAGCAGTCTTCTGAAGTACACAGCAGGCCACAGCAGCAGGCAGTCCTCTGAGAGTCCTACCACAGGTTCAGAAAGTGAAGTGAAGAGTGGGTTTTAGGGTCTCCTTTTTAGGTCGAGCATTCGAGACCTGTTGTAACTTCTCTTGTTGGCTTACAGCCATCCCCCTGCCTTCTATTTGTTTGGTTTAGTGTCCTTTAAAAATCCTTGCTTGCTAGTGGTCAGTCCTGCCTCTTTGTCCCTCCTTATTCTCTTTCATTCCTTCCAGGCAGCAGGGACTTAGTACTGAATCATTACGCTTTGATTGTATATATGGTCTTTGGGGGACTCATTTATTCCTGGGTTCCTGCTCAGCTCCAGAGCTGCTTGCATTTTATGATCTTGGCAGTGCTCAGAGCTCTGCCTTTCTATAAACAGGCATGGGCAGGCTCCCTGGTCGCACAGCTGTTCCCCCTGCCTTTCAATTTTGAGCACAATGGAAAATAGGCCTTTTATTTACGCAGCAGGGATATGTGAAGCAGTTTAACAGCACAATTTGACATATCACCAGCAGGAAATTCCAGCGTTTTTTCCTCTACAAGAACATGCTCACTCACAGCCAATTGCCGTTTGGAGCTGCCCTGGAATGTGTGGCTGTGACTAGACTGTACCAAACCTATATGTGGAGGAAGGTAATAAGCGTGCTTTTATCCACATTCAGCAGCACAGTATGTCTCTCTTTGAATGTTAACAATATAGCAGTTCAAAAACAAAGAACTTGTGCCTTTAGTCAAAGGAAAGCAGCATTTTAGCAGACATTTCCCCCTCCTCCTCCCTGCCTTGGTAGATCCAATGGCCAGTCCTCTTCAGCTCTTCTCGGGCTCAGAAAGTGGCAGGCAGCAGGACAGGGCAGGGCGACTGTTTGTGGCTTTCTTTGCCAGGCTCTCGCTTCTCGCTGTCAGATGATTGTTTAACGTCCTACAAGTGGAGCTGAAAGTCCTTCACTGCAAGTTATCTTCATGGAGGGAAACATGCTGCAACTTTAAAAATTGTTTACATTTATTTCGGCAAAAAAGTGTTGCTCACTATATTCTTTTGGCAGCTAGTGGATATAAATGTCCTGTTTGTTTCTTGATTTAACCCAGATAACCTCCCCTCCTTCAGTGCCTCACCCCCCACCATCTGGAATTACTTGTGTGTGTACAGCAACGCAGGAATGTTACTATCATCAACTGCCTTGTTGCTCGGAGTGCACACGAACGCATGCCATATTTATTTACTTCTTTCTTTTTGTGTGCCTGTTAGGCATTGAAGCTGAAGTTTGGCAGATCAGGGAAAGGGGATAATGAGGGGGCGCGGAGAGAGAAGGCCCCGATATCTTTGAAAACACTTTACCTTCAGAAGCACTGCTGGTTCTTAAAGCAGCTTTGTGTTGGAATTATTTTTGAAAGTAAAAGCGTCAGCTCCCATGTAGGCTTTAGTATTACCACTCCTGTCGTTTTTGTGGATACTTTAATATCCCAGGTTAAAGGATGCTAAGTGTATGTGCAATAATGCTTGCCGCGCGTAGTTTTATATCTCCAAAATTAAGCCAGAAAACTCAGATAATATTTATAGTCCATGCTGTATAGTACTGAAACAGGCATTCAATTTTGACCAGTAATTTACTTTACGTGCAGCATATACGTTACTGTCCTGCCGTGTTTTTAGACACGTATGTGCCAAGACCGGATCTATTACAGTTTTGACTCATGTTTTTTTTTTTTTTTTAAACTGACATTGGCATTTACATTTATTTTTGTGAAAGCTCTCATCTTGAAAATGGGAAAGTGGCTTAAATCAGACATGGTTTGTCACTGAAATGTGAAAATACTGTTCCTCAAAAATGATACTTTGTTGTATTTGATCTTATTTTAATAATTTGTTTTCACAATCCTCAATGTTAGCTAGGAATTCAGAAAAAGTGTCTCTATTTCACTGGAAAACTCAGTAATTGATTGCTGCTTATCTGAAGATAATTTATGACTGGATCGAATTTCCATTTTTATGCTTTTGATCAGGTTCAAAGGCCATCTTTGCATTAGAAAAGCGCAGGATTGGCTCAGAACATGCAGTCTACATTAACAGTATGCTGCACTTACTTTGCTGCATGCGCTTTGTGTAGATGCATGGTATGTGCTTGCTGCATCAGTCTGGACAGGTCATCACTATTTTCAGCAAGAGTTGCAGCCTAGCCCATTTGGAAGCTCCTCCAGCAGAAGCATCATTAATAAAGGGGCCTGGCTTCACATAGGGTTGTTTACTTTCTCAACAACTGTGGGAGAGCAATAAGGTACGATGGATTTGTAAGTCCTCTAAACAGTGCAGCTACCTGCTTATCTGGTCTCATCGATAATTACTCATTCTAAGTCCTCTAGACACTGCTGCTGCTGCTTCTCTGGTCCCAGTGGTAATTCCTCATACTAAGTCCTCGAGGCAGTGCTGCAGCTGTGTCTGTTCCCAGTGGTAATTCATCATTCTTAGTGCCCTAGACAATGCTGCTAGCTGCTTCTCTGGTCCCGTCAGTAATTCCGCATTCTTAGCCCTCTAGACAGTGCTGCAGCTGATTCTCTTGTCCCAGTGGTAATTCTTCATTCTAAGTCCTCAAAGCAGTGCTGCAGCTGCTTCTCTCATCCCAGTGGTAATTCCTCATTCTAAATCCTCGAGGCAGTGCTGCAGCTGTGTCTGTTCCCAGTGGTAATTCATCATTCTTAGACTTCTAGACAATGCTGCTAGCTGCTTCTCTGGTCCCGTCTGTAACTCCCCATTCTAAGTATTCTAGGCAGTGCTGCAGCTTCTTCTCTGGTTCCATTGGTACTTCCTCATTCTAAGTCATCTAGGCAGTGCTGCAGCTGCTTCTCTGGTCCCAGTGGTAATTCATCATTCTTAGTCCTCTAGACAATGCTGCAGCTGCTTCTCTGGTCCCGTCAGTAACTCCTCATTCTAAGTCTTCTAGGCAGTGCTGCAGCTGCTTCTCTGGTCCCATCGGTACTTCCTCATTCTAAGTTGTCTAGGCAGTGCTGCTAGCTCCTTCTCCGGTTCCGTCGCTAATTCCTCATTCTTAGTCCTCTAGACATTGCTGCAGCTCCTTCTCTGGTCCCAGTGGTAATTCCTCATTCTAAGTCCTCTACACAGTGCTGCTAGCTGCTTCTCTGGTCTCATCAGTAATTCCTCATTCTACTTCTGCTACTCAGTGTTGCAGCTACGTCTCTGTTGTCAGTGGTAATTCCTCATTCTTAGTCTTCTAAGCAGTGCTGCAACTGCTTCTCTGGTCCCATCGGTACTTCCTAATTCTAAGTCGTCTAGGCAGTGCTGCTAGCTCCTTCTCTGGTCCCAGTGGTAATTGCTCATTCTTAGTCCTCTAGGCAGTGATGCTAGCTGCTTCTCTGCTCCCGTCGGTAATTCCTCATTCTATGCCCTCTAGACAGTGCTGCAGCTGCTTTTCTGGTCCCATCGGTAATTCCCACATTTTAAATCCTCTAAAAAGTGCAGCTACCTGCTTCTCTGGTCCCAGTGGTAATTCCTCATTCTAAGTCCTCGAGGCAGTGCTGCAGCTGTGTCTGTTCCCAGTTGTAATTCATCATTCTTAGTCCTCTAGACAATGCTTCTAGCTGCTTCTCTGGTCCCATCAGTAATTCCCCATTCTAAGTCTTCTAGGCACTGCTGCAGCTGCTTCTCTGGTCCCATCGGTACTTCCTCATTCTAAGTCCTCTACACAGTGCTGCTAGCTGCTTCTCTGGTCTCTTCAGTAATTCCTCATTCTACGTCTGCTAGTCAGTGCTGCAGCTACGTCTCTGTTGTCAGTGGTAATTCCTCATTTTTAGTCTTCTAAGCAGTGCTGCAGCTGCTTCTCTGGTCCCATCGGTACTTCCTCATTCTAAGTCATCTAGGCAGTGCTGCTAGATCCTTCTCTGGTCCCAGTGGTAATTGCTCATTCTTAGTCCTCTAGGCAGTGATGCTAGCTGCTTCTCTGCTCCCGTCAGTAATTCCTCATTCTATGCCCTCTAGACAGTGCTGCAGCTGCTTTTCTGGTCCCGTCGGTAATTCCCACATTTTAAATCCTCTAAAAAGTGCAGCTACCTGCTTCTCTGGTCCCAGTGGTAATTCCTCATTCTAAGTCCTAGAGGCTGTGCTGCAGCTGTGTCTGTTCCCAGTTGTAATTCATCATTCTTAGTCCTCTAGACAATGCTTCTAGCTGCTTCTCTGGTCCCATCAGTAATTCCCCATTCTAAGTCTTCTAGGCACTGCTGCAGCTGCTTCTCTGGTCCCATCGGTACTTCCTCATTCTAAGTCATCTAGGCAGTGCTGCAGCTGCTTCTCTGGTCCCAGTGGTAATTTATCATTCTAAGTCCTCTACACAGTGCTGCTAGCTGCTTCTCTGGTCTCTTCAGTAATTCCTCATTCTACGTCTGCTAGTCAGTGCTGCAGCTATGTCTCTGCTGTCAGTGGTAATTCCTCATTCTTAGTCCTCTAAGCAGTGCTGCAGCTGCTTTTCTGGTCCCATCGGTACTTCCTCATTCTAAGCCATCTAGGCAGTGCTACTAGCTTCTTCTCTGGTCCCAGTGGTAATTCATCATTCTTAGTCCTCTACAATGCTGCAGCTGCTTCTCTGGTCCCGTCAGTAACTCCCCATTCTAAGTCTTCTAGGCAGTGCTGCAGCTGCTTCTCTGGTTCCATCGGTACTTCAACATTGTAAGTCGTCCAGGCAGTGCTGCTAGCTCCTTCTCTGGTTCCATCGCTAATTCCTCATTCTTAGCCCTCTGGACAGTGCTGCAGCTGCTTCTCTGGTCCCAGTGGTGATTCCTCATTCTAAGTCCTCTACACAGTGCTGCTAGCTGCTTCTCTGGTCTCATCAATAATTCCTCATTCTACGTCTGCTAGGCAGTGCTGCAGCTATGTCCCTTTTGTCAGTGGTAATTCATCATTCTTAGTCCTCTAAGCAGTGCTGCAGCTGCTTTTCTGGTCCCATCGGTACTTCCTCATTCTAAGTCATCTAGGCAGTGCTGCTAGCTCCTTCTCTGGTCCCAGTGGTAATTCCTCATTCTTAGTCCTCTTGGCAGTGATGCTAGCTGCTTTTCTGGCCCCGTCGGTAATTCCTCATTGTAAGTCCTCTATACAGTACTGCTAGCTGCTTCTCTGGTCTCATCGGTAATTCCTTGTTCTATGCCCTCTAGACAGTGCTGCAGTTGCTTTTCTGGTCCCTTCGGTAATTCCCACATGTTAAGTCCTCTAAACAGTGCAGCTACCTGCTTATCTGGTCTCATCGATAATTCCTCATTCTAAGTCCTCAAGGTAGTGCTGCAGCTGTGTCTGTTCCCAGTGGTAATTCATCATTCTTAGTCCTCTAGACAATGCTGCTAGCTGCTTCTCTGGTCCCGTCAGTAACTCCCCATTCTAAGTCTTCTAGGCAATGCTGCAGCTGTGTCTCTGCTCCCAACAGTAATTCCTCATTATTAGCCCTCTAGACAGTGCTGCTAGCTGCTTCTCTGTTCCCGTCAGTAACTCCCCCATTCTAAGTCCTCTAGGCAGTGCTAGAGCTGTGTTTCTGATCCCAGTGGTAATTCCTCATTCTTAGTCCCCTAGACAGTGCTGCAGCTGCTTCTCTGGTCCCGTTGCAACTCCTCCATTCTAAGTCCTCTAGGCAATGATGCAGCCTTGTCTCTGTTCCCAGTGGTAATTCCTCGTTCTAAGTCCTCTGGACAGTGCTGCAGCTGCGTCTCTGGACCCAGTGGTAATTCCTCATTCTTAGTCCCCTGGACAGTGCTGCAGCTGCTTCTCTGGTTCCATCGGTAATTCCTCATTCTCAATCCTCTGGACAGTGCTGCAGCTGAGTCTCTGTTCAAACATCGACTACACTCCAAACCAAAACACATAGGTAAAACACATTGTCATTTACAACACCATTAGCTCTAACTCTCAAAAATGTGAGATCTATTGCATTGTAAATGCTTGTTACATCTGTTGCCCACTCAGAAGTGGAAGAAACTTCTGAAGGCTTCCTCCACAGACATATCTGGAATATCCTGCCTCCCTGCCCTGGTCCCAGTCTGTCTACAGGCACAATAGGCTAGTGTGAAGTGCTTTTTCTGTGTGTGTGCGTGTGTGTGTGTGTGTTTGTGTGTGTGAAGCAGAGTCTTTTAAGAGCAAGTGGGGCTGCTCACAGCTGCGCCTGCCATCCTGCCTCAGATGGCCCATAAGGCACACCTAGGAGCCTATTTATGAAAAAGTAATTCAGCGCAGCAAATCACCTTGCTCCGCTGTGTGACAGGTAAAGGGCAGGAATGCACCGCATTTAAGGCAATATAGCGCATTCCTGCCTTTTCCTCTGTGCTGGCACCCTTTTGGTAGCCTAGCGCCAATGCAGGCACCCTTGCACCATGGTGCAAGGGTGCCTGCATTGCATGCAGGATTGTTTTTATGCAGGAAGGGATACCTGGCTGTCTGGGAGGAATATACAAAGGCCAACTGGCACTCACACCTAATCATGTGACCCAGGAACAGGCTACAAGCACCAAATGGTTAGGGCAGAAAAATGCCAACTTTTTAATAGTGGCATTTTTAGAATTGTGACTTAAAATCAGAAGTACCATTAAAGAGGATTTTAAATTGCAATTCCTCAGACACCAAAATTAATTTCCTACCTGCTCCCAATCAAACGTAATCACTCATTAAATGTACTAAGGTAACTCAATGTTATCCCATGGGAGAGGTAGGCCTCACAGTAGTGAGAAACACATTTGTGAGTTTTTCACTACCAGGACATGCAAAATATAAATGTTTATGACCAACTTTTTAAATACACAGCACCCTGCCCTATGGGCTGTTTAGGGGGGCCTGGTTTAGGGGTGACTTATATGTATTGAAAATTGAGTTTTAGGCTTGGCAAAGGGGTTATTTGGCAGTTTAAAACTGCTGGCAGGCTACAATGGCAGGCCTGAGACTTGTTTTAAAGGACTACTTAAGTGGGTGGGGTAATAAGTGCTGCAAGCCCACTAGTAGCATTTAATTTACCAAGCCTTGGTATATGGTATACCACTTTACAAGGGACTTATAAGTAATTAAATATGCCAATCAGGTGTAAGCCAATTTTTTAGGACCAAGCTCAGGCACTTTAGCACTGGTTAGCAGTGGTAAAGTACACCGAGCCCTAAGAGCAATAAAAATGAATTGAGAAAAATAGGAGGGGTGAAGGCAAAATGTTTGGGGGAAGACCACCCTAAGGCTGAGAGGTCTTACAATATATATTGTCACTATTCGTCACTAGGTAGTTATAGTATGGACCATGTTTCCATCTGAAAATCATTTTTGGTTTGCTAATAGCTTTGGCACAGTTTGATGAATCTTCCCAAAACTTTCCTAAAAAGATTTCATCCACCTCAGCTCCTTCCTGGAAAGTTTTGGGCTGATCCATCAAGCAAGGGCTGAGAAAAAGGGGGCGGGGAGACCCAAAATGCATATTCTCCATTCATTTTTCCATTGGAACATTAGACACAGCTAATTACACCAAATTTGGCAGAAAGAAAGATCTTGGGCCAGAAAGTGTGGTATAAGTTTGTTCAGTATTTTTACCAAAATTAAGGTTAAAACAATTTAGATATTTCACACTGGGGAGGCTCTGCGGAGCTGACAAATCTAGACATAAGTTCAATAAAGATGTGATGGCAGCCATTTTAGGACTCATGAACTTAGTCCCCAGTCCTGCAAATACATTTAAAAAAACATAGAAGGTGCAGGGTAGGGATACACGGCCCCCAGGCCAGGGGGAGGAAGGGTCCTAGATGGACCCCTCTGGGGACCAAACACAATTAAACCCCCAAAAAAGCACATTCGAGGAAGATTCGTTGTATAATGTTTTTTTTTTAAAAAGCACAGGGTCCTGCACTTTAAAAAAAAAAACAGGTGGACTAGGGCCCAGGGGTCAGCACATAATAGTTTAAAAGGGAGGAGGGAGTGCTGCCCACCTCTATGAGTCTTTTCTAGGCCCCAGGGATACCATTTCCCAGTGCCACATTCATTTGTTTGGGGAGGGGAATGTAACTTCTGCCATAAATTAACTATAACTCGTCCTTCAATATGCACTGTTAATTACCTTACATATTACATCACTCATGACTTGCTATATGACATCATTGATAACATCTCTGCTGACATCCAAAATGACATAATTAATGACAACACTGTGCATGGTGGGGGTGCGAGTTATACTTACTTTAGGGCAGGAGTTACAGTTACTTGAGCTAACTATAACCGGTGAATTTCAGTGGTTTTGGTTGTTTAAAATGGTATGTTTTGACTGTGTCCTTTAAACCTTTGCTTTTTATCAGTGAATTATATATAAAATATATGATGATAATGTTTTTAGGCCAATTAATTGAATGAATTCATGTGGAAACTGCACAATGTACTTGTTGCTTGAACCTCGCTCATCCAATCCTGCATTACAATAGGAACCATTTGAGTATAATTAATCTTGGGTGGCTCATAATGTGTCATCTGCATTAATATGTATTAATACCAAAACACATGTAAAGTAGGGATTACGATTGTATAATCATGTACAATGCTACAACAATGTGGTGAATTACGCCAATGGTGTACAAATGTTGCCGTCATGCTAAAAGTAAGGCTATAGGTTCTCGTCTTTGGGTGGCAGTGAGATGAAGGAAGGACTATATAATTGAAGTTGAAACACCATGATGGTTTGATAGGCCCAGTTAAAGGCATCACGCCGAAATGTGTCGGCCATGAATTGACTTCTTTATATTTTTGCACTTCAGCACATGTATTAATGTTTGGAGGTACCCGACGGGGCTCCGTGTGCACCGATTAAATACATTTTTGTGAGCACCGACAGTGGAATCCTGTGGTGATTTGTGCTGCTGTGTTCGAGTCCTTGGACTGGGGACACGTAGGAGCATATATATATGCGTTTCTCCCGTTCCCTTTACAGAATCAAGTAGCGCACTTACGGAGAAATACCTTTACAAGCATTTATTCGCCACAAACAAAACTTGACAGACGCGTTTTGGCACTCGGCCTTTGTCAATGTGGACGATGCCGGCATCATTATACCATTTAAGTACATTAACCTCACTGATTGGCCTGCATCAGTCGCTAACAAAAACTAAAGGCGGTCTTAATGTGACTGTGTCCTTGCACTCATGGATTCTCTGGTAGCCATCTTAAAAAGCACTACGTATGCACTTCATTAAATGACATGATTTGATTTAAGGTACATAGTTATAAACAGAGGGCAAAGTGCAGTGAGCATGACCAATGTTAATCAAATTTATCGTAATAATTATGATGCATGAAACATTCTGATGATAAGCAAATTACAGGGAAGACATTTGAATACAATGCAGTTTAGCCAAAATTGCTCCGACTCGATTTTCTGGTGGTTGTCTGGAAGAGCTTTACATACAAACGTCATGACATGATATATTTTTTCTTCACATTGTAAGTGTATAAAGAAAGGGGGCACACAATAAACCCAATAACCAATATCAATACAGTTCATCCAAATTTATCAAAGTTAATGCCGAAATCATGGGGTAGAATATGTCAAATATGCAAGTCTACCCTACTTGGATCTTGAAAAATTTGTCATTGCTCAAAAATCCTTTCTTTACCATCCGACTTATATTGTTTGACTCTATTATATAGTACCATCTAGCTTCTTTTACGGTTGCCTTAAGAGGGAGTACCTAACATCATGTCATGTGTGTGAGTGGGTGTCTGAGTGGCTGTATGGGTGTGTGAGTGGGTGTCTGAGTGGGTGTCTGAGTGAGTGTATGGGTGTATAAGTGGGTGTGTGAGTACCTGTGTGGGTGAGTGAGTGTCTGTTTGAGTGGCTACATTGGTGAGTGTGTGGGTGTGTGAGTGACTGTATGGGTGAGTGAGTGGCTGTATGGGTGGGAGAGTGGATATGTGAGTCACTGTATGGGTGACTGAGTGGCTGTGTGAGAGGCTGTATGAGTGAGTGACTGTGTGTGTAAGTGGCTGTATGCTTGAGGGAGTGGCTGTTTGAGTGGATGTTTGGTTAAGTGAGTTGGTGTGTAAGTGGCTGTATTGGAGAGTGATTGTCTGTGTGAGTGGCTGTATTGGTGAGTGAGTGAGTGTGTGAATGGTTGTATGGTTGCATGAATGGCTATGTAAGTGGTTGTGTGGGTATGTGAGTGGATGTCTGAGTTGTTGTATGGGTGACTGAGTGTCTCTGCTGAGAGGCTGTATGGGTGAGTGATTGGGTGTATGAGTGGGTATATGGGTGAATAAGGGTATGTATGAGTGGGTACATGGGTGAGTGACTGGCTGTGTGGGTGAGTGAGTGGGTCTGTGAGTGACTATATGGGTGAGTGGGTGTATGAGTAGCTGTACAGGCAAATGACTGGGTATGTGAGTGGCTGTATGGGTGAGTGAGTGGCTGTGTGAGTAGGTGCAGGGGCAAGTGAGTGACTGTGTGAATGGCTGTATGGGTGGGAGCATGAGTGGCTCAATGGATGAGTGAGTGGGTGTATAACTGGTTGTATGGGTGTGTAAGTGGGTGTATGAGTGGTTATGTGAGTGGATGTGTAAGAGGTTCTGTGGATGATGTCATCAGTGATGTCATTTGAGATGTCATCAATGATGTCATCAGTGATGTCACTATCCATGTCATGAATGATGTAATATGTGAGGTCATAAGCAGTGCATTGCAGGGGCGTAGGTTATAGTTAGCTCGGGTAACTATAACTGCTGTATTTCACTGGTTTTGTACAAGTAAAATTTGAGCCTAACTATAACGTGTCTGTAACCTTTGTTTTTTTCAGTGATTTTCTAAGGTTTTTTTAAAATTCTATTTCCTAACTATAATGTCCCTGTAACCTTTGGTTTTTCAGTGAATTTTTAAGTTTTTTTTAAATGTTATTTCTTATTATAATGAACCCTGTAACCTTTGGATTTTTTTGTGAATTTCTAAGGTTTTTTTAATTTTATGTCCTAACTGTGACCTGTAACCTTTGAGAGTGGGTGTGTGAGTGGCTATATGAGTCTGTGAGTGGGTGTGTGAGTGGCTGTAGGGGTCGGTGAGTGGGTGTGTGAGTAGTTTTGTGGGTGTGTGAGTGGGTGTGTGAGTGGCTATATGGGTCGGTGAGTGAGTGTGTGAGTGACATTTTGGGTCTGTGAGTAGATGTGAAAGTGGCAGGAAGGGTGTGTGAGTGGGTGTCTGAGTATCTGTATGGGTGTATCAGTAGCTGTGTGAGTGACTCCACTAGAACGGAACCCCACATGCCCCTTTATCCAACAAGAATCCACAGCTTTGCACAAAATGTCTATCAAACTGGAGTACTTTCTACTGGTTAATTAGTTAGTGCTACCTCATTGGGTAAATGTCTAGTGCATATTCTAGATACAGCTCCATAATGGACCACAAGGAAATGTCTCCAGTGACCTTGTGTACTTTTTGGCAATGTGATTGTTTTTCATGCGTCTTCATCCAGAAATCTGTGATAACATGAATCCTCATATATAGAAGACAACGAGACTACAAAGAGGTAAATCTCCACCAAACAAGGGTACCTCTTCTTAACTATATGAAGCAAGTGCTTCTCTGTTTGGTGCAGATGTCCTCATATTCCTAAGCATCAAGAATACATCACCAAAATAGGTGAGAAATGTGCTGGGGGGCCTCTTGTTCAGTCATCCATCATCCTGGCAAAAGGTGGGAAGACCTTTGCATACTACTAAGGTGGGTGGGGCCATATGGGCGAAGCTTCCAAGTGATTTGCACATTTTCATGCTCCTAGTAATGCAAAGAGAAAACCATGGACTCTGCTGTCACCAGGAGACACCAAGAAAGAATCTACTCGTTAGAGTCACTACAGATTGCCTCCAATAGATCAACAAGGCATTCGCATTTACCAAGGATTTCAGATCGTTTTTCACTGTGTAATTGCTGAGAAAACACACTTGTTTTGCCTTCGCCAAGCCGAGGAAGTTAGGATCATTTGTCCTTTACAGAAATGGAGCTTCAACTAGTTTACTTGCTATGTTTATATTTGTAAGTGCTTCTCGTTGAGGTTTAATTTCTGTTAAATGAGCATCAGGGCCAGAATGGAACCTCACCTGCCTGTTTATCCAAAAAGAGTCCACAATTTTGCACAAAAAGTCTACCTAACTGGAGAAGTTTCTACTGGTTAATTAATAAGTGCGACCTAGTTGGGTAAATGTCTAGTGTATATTTTACATTACAGCTGCATAATGGACCATGAGGAAATGTCTCCGGCGACCTTGTGAGCATTTCAGCAATGTGATTGCTCCTCACTCCTCTTTATGCAGAAATCTGTGATTACATGAATCCTCCTATATGGGAAACAACATGACTAAAAAAAGGCCTGCATTTTGGCAATGTGATTGCTCCTCGTGCCTCTTCATCCAGTAATCTGTGATTACATTAATCCTCCTATATAGGAGACAATGAGACTACAAAGAGACTGTGTGTTTCGGCAATGTGATTGATCCTTGTGCCTCTTCATCCAGAATCTGTGATTACATGAATCCTCCTATATGGGAAACAACAAAACTACAAAAAGGCTTGCGTTTCAGCAATGTAATTGCTCCATGCCTCTTAGTCCAGAAATCTGTGATTATATAAATCCTCCTATATACAAGACAACAAGACTACAAAGAGGCGTGCGTTTCAGCAATGTGATTGTTTCTCATGCCTCTTCATCCAGTAATCTGTGATTACATGAATCCTCCTATATAGGAGACATCAAGACTAAAAAGAGGATGTGTGTTTCGGCAATGTGATTGCTTCTTGTGCCTTTTCATCCAGAATCTGTGATTACATGAATCCTCCTATATAGAAGACAACGAGACTACAAAGACGCCACGGGGGAACCCCAAAGCCCCCCTGCCCCAGCTGGCACCCCGCCTCCAGCAGGAGCCGGCATTGCTCCCTCACGAAGGGAGCAGCCAAAAATGCTGCTCCCTGCATGTAGGTACAATCCTTTCATCTGTTTCCCTGCCTGCAAAACAGATGAAGACTCCACGCCCGATGAGAGCTGAGTTACTGTTTGCTCTTGTTTGGTGGGAGCTCTGAAAATTCCTGCCAAGTGAAAACAAACTGATATCTCCTGAGGATGGGCACCTCGAGAGACAGTAGGAGCTGGCCAAGGGTGGGTGGTGATTCCCAGGGCCATTAATGTCTCCAGGAGGGGGTTAAACTGTCCCCATCTTTTGTTCCTTAGGTCCTTAGGGAGGCAGTGGTCACCGGAGTCGAAAAGGCCCAGGAGGGGGGCCGCACAGCCCCCCTCCCTTAATACAATTGTATATGCCCCAGGGGGCTGGTGGTCCCACAGGCCCCCCTTCAAAATGATTTTTTGGCCCCAGGAGATGATGGTCCCCAGGGTCCTCCATAAGAATGGAGGGGGCATCTGTGCAGCCCCCTTCAATCTTTGGAATAAAGCCCCGGGGAGATGGCGGTCCCCGGGACTCTTAGGAGCTTAGGAGGGAGGTCATGCAGCTCCCCTCCTATTAAAAGTTGAATCGGCCTGCCCCGGGGAGGTGGCGGTCCCCGGGGCTCAAACTGTCCTGGGGGCCTGCACTCGACCCCCTCCCATTATTTATATTTAAATATGGCCCTAGGACCTCGCCCACTCAGAGGCTGAGTTTTAAAGAAGTGCATGAAGATGTCATCAGTGATGTCACTGACCATGTCATGAGTGACGTAATATGTGAGGTCATAAGCAGTGCATTGTGGGGGCATAAGTTATAGTTAGCTCAGGTAACTATAACTGCCAAGTTTCACTGGTTTTGTATGAGTGAAATCTGAGCCTAACTATAACGTCCCTGTAACCTTTGTTTTTTCAGTGAAAATCTAAAGTTTTTTTAATTATATTTCTCAACTATAACGTCTCTGTAACCTTTAGTGAAAAAAATATATAATGTGTGCTGCCATATAAAGAACTGTTACACCCTTACCAGCGCGGCTCGAGAATCTTTTCTTCTTTGGATTCATTGTGTGAATATATATATATATATATATATATCCTCAATGTGCCTGTTCTCCAATATAAAACAGGCTCCAGCACGCTCGGGCTCACTCAAAACTACTTTTTTTGTGGCTACAGATACAGGTAACACATTTCAACCACTTCCGCGGTCTTTGTCAAACCCATATCCTCTCTCCAAGTGGCTGTAGTCTCACCGAACACCTGACCGAGGGAGGAATCAACAAAAACAGAGATGGCTCACTCCATATATTCAGCCAGAGCAAGCAAGCCAAGTATGGTGGCTTAGTGGACTAATGTGTCCACTGTAGGGGCCTGTGTTCGACCTCATGCTCACAGGTTCAAATCCCGGTAGGTCCACTCAGCTTTTCACCCTTCTTAGGTTGATAAAATGAGTACCATTGAGTTATTCCTCCACCTCCTGTCTTAAAAACTGGCCCCAACACACAGGAGCCGCAGCAGTCGTGTCTTTTTATTACTTTATAGGCTGGCTGTCGTAACGCGTTTCAGCCCCGTAACCCCCTGTTCACAGAAGCGGGATGCCATCTTTGTGATCTTTTTATACATGTACAAGTGATTTACTCATTGCCATAAACAAAGAAAACATTCTTCGTTCCTCCCCAATATTCGCCACTTTTAAAGCGCAATGTACATTGAAAAAACTTGTTTTACAAATCATTATTCAGAGAGAATAAATTCAACAAAAACATCTGCAATATTTCATCATATTAACCTAGAGCAGAACACTCCTTGTTCTGACTTAGTATTTTAAACGTATGACTAAATCACAAAATTCACTAGTGAAGTCTGATAGATGATGTTGCAACAGCACCTTCAATTAGTACAATTGCCAATCTAATATGATCATCCAAAGGGGGAGTAATTTCATTTCATACGCACTCACACAGTATTGTGTGTGCACCTAAATGCACTATAATGCTCTAGTGGGCTTCTCCATCAAACTTCAAAATCTAAGGTCCCAGATCCCGACTGTACAATTTTATAAATGGGCATACAAATCCTCATCCATAGTCAGTCCCCCCCAGGGGTTTTACTATCCATTTCAAGGATGTACTTAAACTCTAACTTACATAGCTCTTTTTCTCTATGTCCTCCTCTATATTGTCTCAGTATGGCATCAATCACATAGTATTGTAACAGTTTGTTATTACTAGCATGTGTTCCCTCAAAATGAAGTGCTTCATGATACGTCTTATCTTTATTTCTTATTTCTCTAACATGCTGAAGTGTTCGTTTATAGACTTGATGAGTGTTGCGCCCTACATATGTCAAGCCACATGGACAGGTAAGTATATACACAACACAGTATGTCCTAAAATGGTGTGCTCCTAAAATCTTCATTGGTTTTCTACATAAGGGGGACACAAATTCTGTTTATTGTTGCCATATTGACAGACTTTACATTTACTACACTTTAAGATGCCCTTACTTCTACCAAGCCAGTTTGTTTTTTCAACATCTTTGGACTGGACCTCACTATGTCATTCCTCATTGTGGGGTCATTCTTGACTACAAGCCAATGTTAACACATGATTTTCCTAAGTTGGGTTTCTTCGCTACAATAAGTGGTGATGAACCGGGTGTGGCGTGTGGTACCCTCACTCTTACCTTTCCTCTTAAACAGCAGCTTTTCCCTATCTTGTTGATTTGCTCTTTGCATAGCCTCTTCTATTACTTGCTTGGAGTACCCTCTCTTCTGGAATCTCCACCCCAACTCAGTTTGTACCATTTTGTTTTCCAACTCACTACAATTTCTCAACATGCACAGGTGTTCCCCATATGGTATGTTGCGTCTTAATCTTTCTGGATGGAAACTGCTTGCATGCAGGATGGTGTTGACTGCCGTAGGTTTTCTATATGCTTTCGACTGAATCTTACCATTTTTATATAGATTGTCAAGTCCAAAAAATGTACATCTGTACTGCTAATAGTGCTTGTAAAATTTAAATTTTGGTTGTTAACTTTTATCTTGCTAATGAAGTTATGCGCACTTTCCATTGGCCCTTACTATATGACGAAAAAATTGTCTATATATCGTGCCCACAACACCACATGTTGTTTCCAATCCTCCTTATATTCTTCCTGGAGTACCTGTTCCTCCCACCAACCCATATACAAATTAGCACAGTTGGAGCAAAGCAGGTACCCATAGCAGTCCCTGTCTTCTGCTGCAACACTTCATTGTTAAACAAAAAGAAATTATTCATCTGGCACCACCTCGCCATACTCGATAACATCTGTGTATGTTTATACAGTCTCAATGGCCATGCCCCCAAAAATGTTTGATGGCTCTCAGACCATCTTCATGGCATATGCTTCTGTATAAAGGTGTTACATCCAGTGACATTATTATATAGTCAGATTCCCAGGGTACATAAAATATCCACTTTAGAAAGTCACTGGTATCCTGTGTAAAAGAGGATACGTTTTTCACATGTTCTTGTAAAAAATGATCTACATATTTTGATGTATTTTCAAAAGTTCCATCAATAGCTAAAAATATCATTCGCCTAGGTGGTTTATTAACACATTTGTGTACTTTTGGAATCAAATAAAACACAGACATTCTAGGATGGTCATTACACAAGAACATGTAGTCTTCCTGGCTCAGGAGTCCCATGTTGTGCCACTCCACTTGTTCACTGTGATAAGTAACCCTTGCTTGGCTCAATGCTTCTTTTGTGGATCTGGCAAAACATCTTGTATCATTCAATTGCTTGTAAGCCTCCTCCATATACATTTTTAATGGTCAGAGAACAATATTCCCTCCTTTATCCGCACCTCTTATTACACAGTATGTTGCTTTCCTCAGTCTATCGATAGAATTCTTGTGTTTTTCTGTGTTCGCTGTATTTTTTGTCTCTTACTTCCTGTGTTGACATACAAATTCTTAATTCCTTGAATGACCAAATCAGAGCAGATGTCAATACCATCCTTCTGCAACACCGGGTAGAAAGTGGAGGAGAGTTTGTAATCTGTGGTGTCTTCTCCAAACACATACAGTTTTTGCTCACTAATCAGTCCTTCCTCAGTCATTTCAGCCATAGTTCCTAAATTTTCATTTTTCAATTGCTGCAATTTTTTCATAAGTTTCAGATCAGAAACTTTCAGATATTCATGTGGTCCTTTGACTCGTGCTTCCAATTTCTTTTTCCCCACTTGTTGCATATAGATTTTTTAAGTTTTCATTTTCTAAAAATGTGTACACATCCACCTTTGTCTGTGCGATGTTCAACGACTTTTCAGGGCAGAAAGAAACTCCCAAAGATAGCATTTGTTTCTGTGCTTTTGTGAGATTGACATTGGCTAAATTAATTATCACATTTTGCATATTTGCTATTTCTTCCGTTTCCATTTCTGCCTTCCCTTCTCCAGCACTGTTTTTTTTTCTTTGTTCTTCTTATACGTCGATTCCTCCTCCTTTTGGGCTTCTTTCCTTTTCTTCCCTTTGTCTCAAGTTCCTGCAACTACTTATGAGTAAAAATTCAACTCATGCACTACTGCTGGTACTGAAGAAGGGCTTGCCTTATCCCCTTTAGGAGCGCCTTCATCCAAAACAATGTCCACTTCAGAGCTCAATTCTGAACTTCCCAATACATTTTGCTCCTGCTGATGTCTTCTACTGTCAGACAGTCTTTGTCTTCGGATATTGGCAAACCTTCATGCAAAAGTAAAACATTTTCCTCTTTCATAATCTATTTTGTCCCTCTTAAATTTCAGGGCTTTGTCATTCTTTATAGTTTCTTCCTGTTTTTGCAATCTTTGTTTAACTTCCATGATACACTTCTCATTTCCTGATTGGTCTCTTTTTTCAGTTCCTCCGTCACTTGATCAATCTCCTGCAAAATCCTCTTCCTATCGATATCTGCATATTTCATTAGAATTTGCATCAATCTCATTGATTCTTCTGTGTTACTCAATGTCCAATCCTTCAACATTTCTGGGTGGGGATTCTCAAAACTTGATGCTATTAGAATTCTCAAGCCTCTCGGGACATGTCTCACCTCCATATATTTTTGCAAGGATTTACTTTCCCACCATTTAGAAAGTTCCATTCTAGATAGTTTTTCCAATTCTTTTCAATTTTGTCTGTACATCATCTGCTTGTATATTACCCCCTGGCACTACTGTGGGGTACTCCCCTTGTTTTGGCATCAAACAGTTAATTCACTACTGCCTCCCTTTCCCTCAGGATCTCGAGAGCCACTGAGTCTAATCTCTTTCTCCTATTGCCGTGCAGCTCCTTTGATCACGTTACAGTTTAAATGCAGCAAATTTATCATTCCCCTCTCCGGCATGTGTGCAAATCCCTTACCTGGGGGAGTGTGCTGAACCGTCAGACATACTCCGACTCCCCAACCTCCAGCTCTCAACCTCCTGGTTTTTTTCACTCCTGTGTATCAGCACCAGTTTTTACCAAAAATGGAAGAAGGATGAATGTATATATATATATATATATATATATATATATATTCTTTCAACCTTATCACCCTTGTAACCATCTGAGGTTTGAATATCGTGACACTACAACGCCCATAATGCCCGGCAGTAAGACGCAGCTGAGCTGTCCATCCAGGACGTACTATTGAGTATTTAATTGAGGGGCTGGTTCACGCGTCAATTTGGGACTGCCGTAGCCTCTGAAGAAGGAGTTAAATGAACTCTGAAACGCGTTAGGCTTGTACCACGGCGGAGCTGTTATTATAATTGGCATGCTGGATCGAGTGCATACCCAATAAAGGCTTGAAGCTTTATACTGGTTCTCGAGTGCTCCTTGATTCGAATGGGCACCTTGGAGCAGCGATAGAAATATATATATATATATACATATATTCTCAACACAATCCTTCTGGTCAGAGGGACAAACGGATCGCACTCCGTAGTTTGTTTGCAATTTTTGTTTTATTTTCTTTACATCCTCATTTGCATGGCTATAGGCGACACGATCTATGCGTTTCGGTATCTACAAATACCTTGGTCACGATCGTGAGATTGTAGATACCGAAACGTGTAGATCGTGTCGCCTATAGCCATGCAAATGAGGATGTAAAGAAAATAAAACAAAAATTGCAAAAAACTACGGGAGTGCGATCCGTTTGTCCCTCTGACCAGAAGGATTGTGTTGAGAATATTAAGCAGCGTGGTTCTGCTGCAGGATACCGCACCCAGACTGAGCGCTGCAATAATCGGCAAAAAGGAACTGTGATGAAATATATATATACATATATATATATAACCTACTGGCGGTCGCCAGTAGGTAGTTATAGTTAGGACGTCGTTTCTATTCAAAAAGCGTTTTTTGTTTTGCCAATATCTTTGGCGCCAGTTGACGAATCTTCACGAACTTTTCAAAACTAATGGGGCGCTCCGGTCAGCTCCTGTCTTGAAAGTTTCTGGGTGATTCGTCAAGCGGGGGCAGAGAAAAAAGGGGGGTCCCAAAACGCGTTTTTCCCATGTTAATTTCCATAGGAAAAATTGGAACAGGCTACAGCCCGAACTGCTGAACGGAATTACACCAAATTTCTACCGAGTAACAAGAAAACAGTGAAAAAGAGGTTAAAAAAGAAGAAAAGGAGGCAGGGTAGAAACACCCTGACCCCCTAGGCCTGCTCAGGGGGTCAGGGGGCTTTTAGCGCACTGCTGCTCAGAGGATGAAGTCCACTTGTGTCCTGAGGTCCTCAAGACACAAGAGGACCTCATCGCCCCACCAGCAGTGTGCCAGAAGCCGCGTTTGCAGAGTGTTGTAAAAAGGGGAGTGGCCTCGGACCACCTCTCTGCAACGCAGCTCTGTGGCACTTACTGGAGGTACCTGGTGGGCTAGTTGGCCCTCAGGGACCCTCAGGATTGAAGGCTACTTAATCCCCCAATTTACAACGCGCCAGGGGGCACATTTGCACACTTGTTTTGTTAGGCCCCGCCCCCTCCCTGCACCACTGTGCAAACGCGCCCCCTGGCCCATTGTACATTGGGGGGATTAATTCCCCTTGAGTCCTAAGGGTCCCTGGGGGCCAACTAGCCCACCATGTACCTCCAGTAAGCGCCACAGAGCTGCGTTGCAGAGAGGTGTAAAAAGGGGCATGGCCTCAGAACACCTCTCTGCAACGCAGCTCTGTGGCGGATACTGAAGGTACCTGGTGGGCTAGTTGGCCCCCAGGGACCCTCAGTATTCAAGGGAAATTAATTCCCCAACTTACAACGTACCAGGGGGCGCGTTTTCTGAGTGCTGCAGGGAGGGGGCGTGGCCTCCGGCGCGATGCCGGCTTTTTTTTAAATTTATTTTTTGTAGAAGGGGGGCTGTGTGGCCCCCCTTCTTTTACAATATTTGGGGCCCTGGGGACCCCATCCCCCAGGGCCTGAGCCGTTTTTTATATATATATATATATATATAGAGAGAGAGAGAGAGAGAGAGAGAGAGATAGATACACACACACACACACACACCACATATACATACACACCTACACACCTTATACTTGCCATGTGTGGTAAAGGCTGCATGTTTAAGGAATTGCGTTGTAAAGGCTGTTTCCCTTAAATGTTTGCAAAGGTTATTGTACTCTACAATGCTGGATCTGTACAGCTTGCATTGGCACTGTGCTATATCTATTCTAAGAGCCTAATTTAGAGTGTGGTGGCCAGGATAATTTATCACACATGTAGACAATATCCCATCCACCATATTATGAGTGCATTATAGCCAATGGCACTTTTGATACAGCAGACAGGACATGTACTGCATTTTTATGGAGTATCCTATCCGCCAAGCGCTAAATGAGGCCCTAAGTACATTGCTGAGGTTAGTGCACGATGAAGCTTTATGAACATTAGACCTTTTTGCAATTTATAGGGCATCATTTAGAGGTTGATGGTCATCTGCCAGAAATCCCCTGATGCCATGTAAACCAACATTTCACTCTCTCCGCCTCTTTTAGAGGTATTTGAAACTCTGAGTTTCCAATGGCAGAGCCTTAGCTGGCTCTGCTATTGAAAACGTTGTGTGGTGGGTCATTTGCTACTAAACTGTAGGGTAAGCAGCAGCAGTAGTTGAAAATGTCACATTTCAAACTAAGGGCATGGTCTAGATAAAGGTCATAGTATTTAGGCAGTGGCCCTCGTTTAAATACTGCATTTCTTTACAGCTGCCCTGTTTGGGTCCACACTGCTCCAGGTTAAAATTGGCATTCTCATAGTGAGAGTACTGGCCTATTGTATACCATCATTGTATGCTACTGAGTATTGTATTTGTGTAGTATTGTGTTTTGTTTACTTTCCATTTGAAGTAATTGTGTTTTTACTGTAAGTATATAATATATGTATGAGATATTATTATATTTGCTGTGTACACACAGCTCTTGGCTTCTCATTTGCACTTTAATGTGCCTATGACAATTATACAGTGAATATATCATATATGCATGCGTTATCATTAGCTGTGTTGTGTAAACAGAACCATTTGCTAGAAATTATACATTATTGCACCTATAATAACTGTGTTGTACTGTAAGAAGAGTTTACCCATACACAGTCTCTTGAGTTAAGCCGTGGGCTGCTCATCCATATATACCCAGAGAGTACAGGATGCTTAGGTGACCCTACGTATTGCTTCAGACTGTGGCCCTGATGTATCAAAGTGTTTTCCCATTCTCTGTCCATGGGAAAATGTGTTAGTACATAAGGGCCTGTGTCCTTTAAGTGTTCACTGCGAGTAATGCTGAGCTTTCTCTCGATTAGAAAGCAAAATGGTCCTTGTCATTACCCGCTCTGGAGAAACCGGTCTGACCATTGGTGGCTGGTGGTAAATTTTGAGTCTGGGCCTTAAGGCATACACTATCCTAGTACAACCCAGTTCACCTCACAATAGGTCATTACATTGTTTATTGATCTGATCATTAAAAAAGAGAAGATTTGGGACTGAGGTCCTAAGGAGGGGGGGTGGTCAATGTAAACAAAGAAAACTAAAGTACTCAGGTAACACGGGTAGTATCATAGCAAAGTGCTTGCTAGAGTATAGGCTGTTCAGAATTCTCTGAACCTGAAGTGGCCACGGATCCCTCTGATGGTGTAACTCTGCTGAACCTCCCTGTCCTGTTGTTCCACCCAGTCTTGTGAGTAACTGGAGTTGGAAGAAGTCAGTGATTGATGGGTTCAAGTGGAGAAACAGAGGGAGTCTGAAGGGGAAAGGTGGTGCACAAGTGAAAGAGAAAGAAAGAGAAGTGAAAGGAGGACAGAGCTCACACTGGAAATACATTGAACAAAATTAGAAGCCTTAAAAGTCACCCCTGCATCTGTAAATCTTGCTGTGCTCCAACACCCTTCAAATCCCTGTGTTCCCGCCCTCCACATGCCAGAGAATGTAAGGGCTGATTTATAATTCGGAGGACGGAGTAATCTCCGTTGGCCAGCAGAGGATTTAATGTCTGCCAGGCCAAGACTACTCAGTTCTCCAAATTTAGAAATGACCGCCAAGTTGGTGGTCATTTCTAAAGCATTGACAGGAACCGCCGTCAGGCTCTTTCGAGTCAATACTGATTAGAGTTTGATGCAGGGCCACGTCAACACAACAGAGCCCTGCCCCAAACTGTTTTCTTTTTTATTTTGATAAAGAAAATCCCGGAGCAGGATATTTTGTTTAGAATAGAAAAAGAAAAAGCTCCCCTCGCCATGGGAGTCCTCTCCCATGGCGAGGGGAGCATTTTAACAGTTTTCACTTCCCCTTACCACCAGGGTTTTGCTGGCGGTGACAGGCAGTGAAAACTGACCCATAATTCCGCCCATCTAAATTCAGTGGTTGGAATTAGAGGTCTGCCTCCAATGGCCCTTAACCCGCAGGGCTGTCCGAGGGGTTCATGCACGGCGATGACGGAGTAGTCTCTGCCGTGATTAAACTTAAGTTCCTCCTGCATCTAAATTTGGTTGGCAGACCATTATCTTGCTGGTATCTATACCTCCAAGACATAAATCTGACCCTTAGTTACGATGTTCTCTGTGGGCAAAGATGTGTTAGCAAGATTCTTATGAATGTGCCTGTGAAGCCTATACGCTTATAGAGGAGGCGAGACCTGCAGGCTCACTTAGACCTTTCTCAGTGACAGGGAAACTGTAATTGAACTGGACCGTTATGTTTAGGTGAAATATGGGTAAACGGAAAGCTAATCTTAAATTGACCATTTATAAAACACAATCCATACAAATTAAAAGCATGTGATAAACTTTTACCTTTACGTTACCTAGGAATTATTTTTTGTGAAAAGGTGGGGGTCACAATTTAGAATAATAAATATGCTTTATGGAATATTCCTGAAGACGTTAATGTGCACAGCAGGAAGCAGCTAAAATGTGATTGCAAAAAACATACATGGAAAAATAGACCAGTCGGGTTTATTTTTTTAAAGAAAAAAAATGAGCAAATCTTTTGGAAATATGGCTAATCTTGTACATCTGCAGGGACAGAAGACACTTCTTCGTTTCGAAAAAGCTGGAATCTCATTCACGTGCCTTCGGGGTGCATGATAGGCCGGGAGATTGTATTCCGTAAATTACTATTAACGTTCAGCCATTAATAAAACAGTACAATAGGCAGAGGGACAAGTAATATAAATCAGTTAGTCTCTGAAGCATTCAGTATTCATTTTATACATTTATTTATTCTCTATATAAAGTTTGTTGGCTCTAAAACTCACCTGCTTCTGAGCAGAGTCCACTCGCTGCCCTGCACAGCACGTTTAATGCCCCGGAGAGATGTAATCGGTGCAGTTTTATAGAGAAAGAATAACTCGCTCTATTTTCCAAACACGCAGATTTATCTAACAGCGCTGGATTATGGCGGAGATTAACCAATGGCTTTGGGGGACGCGTTTGCTCAGGTACAATACTTTGTTTGGAATTTCGAGACGGCGTTCCACGTGGCCGATGTTCCGTCTCGTTTATCGGAATACTTTTTGGGGTTTTAAGTCCTGAGGTTTGGTGTGTTTTTTCCTGGCGGGAGTGCGAGATCATAAACCGGTAATTACCCTGGAGACTTCCCCGGTGTTTCAATGCCTTTCATTAACTTCATCTTTCCTGTTCCTTTTCTGAATTCACTTGAGATGCATTTTAAGGCTGCCGATAGGTTATAAATCGGAGATTTATATGCGGTGTAAATAATGCTGACGGTGTTTTTGCAGAACTAAAAAAAGGACGCACTTGTCCGATAACTATGGATAGAGGAGACTTTGTGAGCGCGAGAGACTTCTTTATTGCAGATGTATTTCCTATCTCACTTTCTTCTGTTTTTCTTATACCTGATGTAAAGGGAACGCCAGCACACAGTTTGCAACGCTGTTCAATCTGAGTTTAAAGATGGCCTCTGTTATGTTTAGCACAAAACTCAAACGCTCAGTGTTTGAAGCCTCACGCTCTCCGTCGCCTGGATATGTGAATGGTTGTGATGAGTCTTCTGCACTAGACACTTTACCCATTGTATTTTTCGTGAAATGGGGGTGCGCAGATCATAAAGTCCAATAGCCAAGTAGTGATGTATAAAATCAATTTCTTTATTTCAATTAAGTAAAATTCAGCAAACTTGAGAAACACCAGCCAACACGTTTCTTTCCCATACTGGGAACTTCATCAGGGCAATGAAAGAATAGCACGTGGAATGTACTCTCTCACAACAACCAATGTAGACGTTCCGTAATATCTGGAAGTGCGTAATCTCCCACAATGAATCTGCGTCCACGGGGAAGGAGGACCACGCATACGGCGTCCAGATTCCGGTTTGGCAGGATTTATCATACCTGTCGCTTGTTCGATTGGCTCCAGTGCATTACACAGGACCTCCCCTAATAGAATATATTATAAGAGACCTACGGTCTATAAGGATTTTAAATGGACGCAGATTAATTGTGGGAGATTACGCACTTCCAGATATTACGGAACGTCTACATTGGTTGTTGTGAGAGAGTACATTCCACGTGCTATTCTTTCATTGCCCTGATGAAGTTCCCAGTATGGGAAAGAAACGCGTTGGCTGGTGTTTCTCTAGTTTGCTGAATTTTACTTAATTGAAATAAAGAAATTGATTTTATACATCACTACTTGGCTATTGGACTTTATGATCTGCGCACCCCCATTTCACGAAAAATAATCTTTTCATCTGGAGCACAGTAGCGTCACACAACGGCTGGCGTAGGGGCTGTTTGCGCAGTAAACTTACTGATTGGAACTGGCGTGAGGTGCGGAACGAGAGATCCGCCGTTGCTCTATTGGACAATTACTTTACACATTGTACTAATTTGACCTAAATGGGCCAATTTGCTTCAAAAGTATATACGCCCTTTATTTGCACATTTGAATTTTAAACAAGCGAGACCTGCCCTTTTATATTTACAATTTTTAGAAAATTCTACTGACTGCTGATATGTGGCGAGATTTTTAATAGCAGTAATAGCAGTGTATTATGCTTATGCTTCACATTGAAATGGAGTGTATTTACATAATGACATTATTTGCTGTTTTTACTATTTTAGTATGATTATTTTATTGTACTTTTATGATTGTCAAATGCAATCGAATAAAGTAATTATTGAATTGAATTAAATTGAATGGTTTATGAGGTCAATTATAGACAAATGTTTTGAGGATCATGCTTTACTCAATAACAAAAGGGAGAGCGGCTGATCAATACACCAATAAACTACTGCGCGATCTTAAAATCATCGGGGAGCCCAGTCGAGGATGGAGTTAAAAATCTGTCGATGATGTTATCTGCAGAGCCCTCAATGAGGGCATGGCTTGTTTCATCAGCAGAGCTCACCATTTCTAGTTGGTTTCACTGAGAGGCAAGAGGTGAGCTAACTCGGCCAAAGTCATACAAGTGCGCAGATTTACTAAGGCCAGCCCGAAGCAGAGTGGCACAAAGCAACACATGCTTTTTGCTTTCCATTGAAAAAAAGTGTTTTAAACTGGCAAGGTGCACTTTTCGCAGGGCGAAAAAGGCTTTACATCATTTTGTGCCAACTAATCTCAAGGGGCCATTACTAGGGTGATCAGCACTAAAGCCTTTTGGTTTTAAGGTAAAGCCTGATCTAATAAGATAGTTGAACGGCATTTACACCAATCACTAATGCCTATTTGAAGCATGTGCAAACCCGGGGAAATATGTTAATTTCTAAATAAAAAATGACACATCTCATGCGTGTTGCAGAGCACAGCACACATCCAATATGTGCAAACCATCTTTGTTTATGTGCGCATAGGAATTTGCACTGGAAAAGTATGGTTTCAGTATATATCCTATTCTAGACAGTGCACACTCACCTCTTGAACATGGTGTGTGTCACACAATGGAGCCTTAATTGTTCGCTAGTCTTAGTAGATATGGTTCTGCACTGTGATTTCCTCCTTGCACAATGCAGAGCAGCAAATTTGAATGCCACAATGCATTTTGTGTAAAATTAGTAAATTTGGGCCTAGGGTTCAGTGGGGAGATGTGAATTAACCTTAAAAATTCTTCACATTAAAATTGGTGTGGCGGTAATCAACAACTAAACACAAGGGTTGGTGTTATTCATGCCTCTGCAAGTGTGTGTGTGTGTCTGTGTGTGCTCATTTCAGGGTGAATGTGGAGGAGATAACTTGTGATGTTTTTATATACTATATTCTGTTTCATTTGTCAAATTATCATATGAGCACTAACATTCATAACTTTGTGCATTGATATGGCATGTCTTCCATAGTACACTCATTTGAATTCTACATAGTATTCCATCATTATTCAACATTCTTACTGTGAAATCAGAAAGCTGTGCTTATTGCACTTCCTCCCCACCATGCTCACGCCTGAAAGTATCATGACATATAGCTGTTTTAAAGAATATTGGTGGGTTGCGTTATATTTGAAAAAAACCCCAACAGATTGGAGTCTAGTCCGATAGATATATATGGAAAAGGTTTCGGAGTAGTAGAGGGGATAATCCAGGTGATCTCAGAGCACTGTTGAAAGAAACATTAAAGAAAAGAGCTATGTTGATACACACTTAGATTAAATATCTGCATTCTGACCTTTTTGACTGACCTTTAGCATTTCTCTTTATATTTAATAAATAAATGTTTTGGCGGCTAATACACTGTCTTACTGTGGAGAAATAATAGAACCCTTCCACTCAAGGAACTCTAAAAATCCAAATCAAAATTCCTTTTCAGCCAAAATGGCTCCTTGTGAAATATTTACAGACTGAACTTGATTTCAGTTAGTGAGGAGGATACAATAGTTTTCTACAATATCAGGACACATCAAGTTACAAGGTTATATGTGAAGCATTCTACTTAAATGCCTATGTATTCAAAATCAATCATTATGTGATTTACATGTAGGCATGCCCTACACAAATTAAGCAATATGTGTCACTCTAATGCATGTTCTCATTTTAGGGCATACTTCTAAATGTATGAACCCTAAGAAAAGTGCAGAATGTTTGCCATATAGGAGGTGAGAGACATTTTCTATCCTCACCTGGTGTGAAAAGGGCAGGGTTTGTGATGGTTCATTGAGGTTAGCAGACAGGGGCGGCTCCTCCACTAAGGCAGAGGAGGGTCGCCCCACTGCTATCAGAGCAGGAAAAATAAAATGAAAATAAAGTAGTTATTATCATTTTATTTTTCACAGGTTCGGGCTGGGTTAGGCTGGTGGCACAGGGGGAGGAGTGGTTTGTGCACACTAAGTGCACATGACTGCTTGTTCGGCCATCTGGGACAGGCCAAACAGTCTTGCACACTTAGCATGTTCCCCACCAGGCCGCATTACACAGCCTAGTAGGGAACATGCCCAGGCTCCCTGTCCCCGTCTGAGCACCGAATCAAGGCTCGCAGACCAATCACGACACTGAATTGCAGCATTGTGATTGGCTTAGGGGAGCCCGGGAGCCCGGGTGCTTCTTGATTCAGATCCAAGCAACTGAGGACAGATGGCAGCCAGTGGCTGCGAGGATGGAGGTAAGTGTTTTCTATTTTTTATATTTTGTGTCCCCACCCCTGTTCTCTGCCAACCGCGACTGTTTTCAGAAGCTGTCCATGGGTCCTGTTGGTCTTGGCCCTCTCTGCAGGGGCAACCCCCAAAGTTTTTGCCTTCACCGCTTCTGTTTTCAAAATTTCGCTTTTGCTGGCATTAGGACTCTGTGCACTTTACCAGTGCTAACCAGTGCTAAAATGCTTACGCTCTCCCCTTAAAACATGGCGCAATTGGCTTACACATAATTGGCATATTTAATTTACTTATTAGTCCCTAGTGTACTACATGTAACCAGGACTTGTAAGTTTAATGCTACTAGTGGACCTACAGCACCCACTATGCCAACCACCTAAGTAGCACTTTAAAACATGTCTCAGGCCTGCCACTGCAGCCTGTAGTGCAGTTTTAAAACTGCCAATTCGACCTGGCAAAATATACGTTTTGCCAGGCCTAAACCTTCCTTTTTACAAGATATACATCACCTCTAAGGTAGGTCCTAAAGAGCCCATAGAGCAGAGTGCATTGTATTTAAAAAGTAGGACACATGTTTTTAAGTTTTCCATGTCCCGCTAGTAAAAAAAATCCTAAAATTGTTTTTTACTACTGTAAGGCCAATCTCTCCTATTGGATAACATTGGGTTACCTTATTACATTTAATAAGTGATAACGTTTGATTGGTAACAGATAGGAATTTCAAGTATGGACTCAAATGAAATGTAATTTAAAATCTTCTTAAATTTTAAGGTTGGTTTTTAAATCACAATCCTCAAAATGCCACTTTTATAAAGTTGGAATGTTCTTGTCCAAACCATTTGGTGCCTGCTGCCTGTGTCCTGGGTCACATGCATGTGAATAGCTTGGCAGTTGGCCTTTGTGTATTCCTCCCAGACAGTGAGACAAAGGGGTTCTAGATGATGGCAGGCTAGACCATCCTGCCAGGATGGTGGGGCAGAGCTGTTCCCTACCCCACTTACATTTTAAAGGGATGCCTCCAGCACACACTCAAAGGGACCTGACATCAGTCCTTTGCCACCTCTAACTACTTGGAGCCTTGGCAGGGGAAGGGAAGAACTTAAAACAACCAGATGTGGGGGTAGCCAGAATGTTACCCTAATTCAAAGGCTGGCACCTGGTATAAATATTGGATTCTGAACTACCTCTTTATTACACTCCTGGACCTATGGAAGACCTCTGAAGGACTTCCTTGTACTCCAGAGGACTGTCCTGCTGCCTAAGACCTGGTCTGTTCTCCCGAAGACTGCCCTGTTGTTACTAGAGGACTGGCCTGCTGCTTGAGGGCTGCCTTGCTCTTCAGAGGACTGCCCTGCTGCTTGAGATATGCCTTGCTGCTTGAAGAAGAGAGGACCATATCTTTCAACCCTGGACTACAAGAGTGGCTCCAAGGGCTATTTGGCTGGCCTCCTAGCTTGTGTTTTGTGTGAGCTACAGGGACATAACAAGCTACAGAAACCTTGAACCCTGCAACTTGCCTCTGTGGAGTGAGTTCCAACCACCTAAGAGGTGCTCCTATATTCTGGACCTATGAAAGTGGTGCTAGAGTTGCTGCTCCTGCCTAACCCTAAAAGTTGGGACATAGGAAAATGTTCACCAAATAGTGTGAGAACAACTGGAAGGAGACTGGGACCTACCTGCCAGCCAATCCACCCAAGGAGTATCGCTGTTCGGCCTGCCTCATGGAGCTGTCTTTGACTACAGCTAGCAGCTTTGTTTCATTGGAGGTTTTTGACTTTTAAATTTGCAAGGTCTGAAGGTAAAAATCTTCACCAAGCTGGACGGTGACATGCTCCTTATTGATGACGATAACCTCCTCGGCCTGGAAATCCGGCTTCCCCCATTTTGAGCTTTTTCCCACCATTGTTGACGGCTTCGCCAAGACTTTGTTCAGCCCTCCCCAGTAACAATGACTCCTCCTCGGACACAGTCTGCTGTCTTGCCCTGCTATACTCTACATTCTCCAGGACGTTTCTTCAAAATTTCTTGTAAGTCTGAAGGTAAGTCGAGACCATGCCCAGTCCACCTCATGTATCCTAACAATATTCTATTGCACTCTGCCTTCACTTTTGACATTGCCCCGATCTTGTATGACCAGTTACCTGTGGTTGGTGCTTTGATATTTTAGGTGCTATTTTTCACTAGAAACGTAACAAAAAATCATAACTCTGGTTCTATTGATTATATTTAAGTTGTTTTGGTGTCATTTTTTAAAAACTTTTTTGTTTTTCTAAATTGTTGAGGGATTCTTCTTGTGTTGTGTTTTCACTTTATTACTGTTTAAGTGCTGGATAAATACTTAACACAGTGCGTCTAAGTTAAGCCTGACTGCTTTCGTGCCAAGTTACCATAGGGTTAAGCACAGGTTACTTTAGTGACTTTTGTGGTTCACCCTGACAAGGATTATTGCTGTTGCTTGAGTAGGGCTTTCCCCCTACTTAATCAAAGGTCCCTTTATGCAGGAGTTGGTGAAGTTATGGGCAGAACCCAACCACTGGGTCTGGCCTCCTCTGACCAAAAATGTGAAGATTAAAGCAATGCTCATTAAAAGGGTTATTCTCCAATTCACAGAATAATGTAATACATGGTTACTGGCAAAATGGTTTGCCTACCAGGTACTACACATGAAAAAGCGCTGCTTGTCACATCACTGGTTTGATAGAGCGTTGTCAATTAATCCGCATTTATTAACAGTACTGTAAGAATTTCTTTGTAAGAACTCTGAACATACAAACATTTGATATGGCTCACGATTTTCAAACCTCTTATTGTCATCATGAGTTTGTTAGAGGTTTGAGAATGGCAATGGGGTACAAGTTACTGAAACCTGTGATCAGTGATACATTTGCAAACGTAGGTGCATGGCTTGTGTTTTTTGGAGAAGTTACTAACGGAAAACGTGATTATATCACACAAGTAACGTGAGAAAGGCATTTTGCGTAATAGCAAGGATGCACTAATGAAGACAGCTGAGACAAACAGTTTTCCAGAGAGGCAAAATAGACTTTTCTGAGGGAAATCAGGTATACAGAGCATGGGCGTCAATTCACCAACCAGCCCACCCCAGGAATCTGGCACTTGTTCGGTTACTAATACATAGTTAAAGAGGGGTATTAGTCTTCTTGATCAGAACTTTGGGTCTGCTTTAAATAGCACTTGAGGAAGGCCGTTTTGGCCCAGGGCACCATCTGTATGACTTTTGTTTGCAATATTTTTAAATTGCAACCCCGTATACGCTGTGCTGTCCATTATTGGGGCAAGGCTCATTAACCCTGGGGCTACTGTGTAAGAGCCAATGGAGGTGCTCTGATAGATCTTCTCAGTAGATGCTTTAATGTCTTTCTCTGGGTCCTTTTCACTTTGTACCCTACAGAGGTAATTAAACCAATCATTTTCACAGATATTGGGGTTGTTTGCTGTCACACTCCCCTTTTCTAAGTGGCTTATAGTACACCAGATTTCATTAGGGTTCTTTTCCTTATTTTCATATAAGAGCCTCTCCCAGAAATCGTCAAATTTGAATAGCATTTTTTTCCCTCTGGAATGTTTAGGATGATATCAATCAATCAGGATATATAGAGTGTAGCACATCACCCATGAGGATCTCAAGGTGCTGGGTCTCATGGTCCACAAATTTCATTAAAGTTTGGCATTTTTGCTTAGATTGGCTAAAATGTCCTCATTCAGATAGTGGTTGTGTTTGATCCAGCAAAATCACAGAAGTGGCAGACGTGACGCTGTACGCCCTTTGATCCTGATGACATCACCAGATTTGTTCCTCTATGCAGATGATTGGCCATTGTACATTTCTGTGAGCAGCCATGTTAAAAAAGCGTTATAAACATGGATTAATGACAAACAAACAGCTGCCTAAGCAAGTAAAAGGTAAATACAGCCTTAATTCCAAGGGTCTTTTTAGAGGACTCATGGTATGAATATTGCTGACAGTATCTCCAGTAACAAAATGCCATCTTTAATGGAAGTGGAGAGTTCTGTTAGGCAATGAAATCCACTCCAAGGGGTAACACCTCCAACTGCAAAAACGGTTATGACCTTAAATGCATTGCCAACTACAGTATCCCTGTTATCACCCACAATGCACCTTGTATCATAAGCACATCCCCTGGAATTATGTGATCCTGTTTCCATGGCATTTTATGTATAATTATGGATTTACCGCACTCGACATATAATCCACCACCTGCGGCATAATTTGTGCATTGTAACAAAAAATTGTTTCTAGCTCAGAAGGATCAAAAGTTACTAAAAAAGCAAAACAAGTGGTGCTGTGTGGTGGCAAACCTTCTGTAAAGATGAACTAATCACCTTTCAATTGAGGATTGCTGTATTCAGGTGTTATGCTGCTGCTACTAATAAATGTGCAACCTTTGCACTGGCAGTATTTAATATGTGTTGAAATAACAAAATTGTGAAATAATACTGCCACAGAATATGCCTCATTATGCAGCATATTTTGCCTTTTCTTGTAACATAATTGAGTCAACAGTGCTACATAATTTGGTCCTCCATTGGCTCATAATTCTATTGGACCTGATTATAAGATACAGCTTGAAGATACAGTAATTACCATACAAAATAAGACCAACTTTGCTTTTTGGCATGACTCCAGCAGCATTAAATTAGGTTTCACCAGTGATGCCTAAACCAGAAGTGATTGGCACAACATACAGGCCCTCATTATGAGTCCAAGGTTCAATTCACATAGGGATCAGAATTACGAGTTACGTGGTAATTTTTATACCCTCAAAGTTTTTCCTCTGATAGATTCCAGCAGGTCAAACCTGTTGAACCTTACTAGGGAAATAAGCCCAGAAAAAAAGGCAAAACATATGCAATTTGGTGTGTTAAAAACCGATTCCGCATGGTATGCTACATTTTCCTGCTCAAAACTTGGAATAGAGGGAATTCACAACTTGTGGTAAATACCTCACTCTGAGTTGTTGGTATTTACATTGTGTGGTAAATACCTTGTCCTATTTCGACAAATTTGTAATGAGGGCAATAGTGTTTACCAGACAAAAAGTAATTTACAGCAAGTTGTGTGTCTTCTATCACAAGCTTGAAGTGGAGATTAGATAAGTTACGTGCCTTCCAAATATATGCGCTATAGTAGCTGCTATCCCACGCTATTCTTAAATTATTTCCTTACAAATCAGGCACATTTTACCATGATTTCTTCATGTGGTTTATAAAGCTGTCCTTGAGATTCTATACTAAGGTCCCGATTGCAAGTTTCGGCAGTGCGGGGGCAGCCGGTACTCCATCGCTGCGCCCGCATCGCCGAGACTCGCTGCCGCCCGCCTACCAGATTACAAGTTATTTGTAGTCTGGCAGGCGGGCGGCGTGGTGTTCCCAGGGCGGTGCCTCTTTCAAAGGTCATGATGCAGGCACTGCAATAGGAACCCTTCACAAGGTTCCTGCAGGGCATGGATTGAAAAGTCCATGCCGTGCAGGAACTCTTGTGCATGCACACAGGGGGGCACATGTTATGTCCCCCTTTGTGCATGTACAAGAGGAGGAGGCACAGGGGTCCCTCTAGGGCCCCCTTTGTTTCCTCTTTGCCAGGATTGACATGAAGTAGAAACCTACATGTCACCGCCGGCAGAGAGGAAACTCATAATATACTTGGGGGGGACTGCGGCGGTCCCGCCATGCATATTGCAGCCTCTGACCGCCGCGCCACCTCCAAGGAATGGTGATTCCCTGGCGGCATCGGCTATCCCAGGGCGGTCCGACCGCCCATCTTGTAATGGGGCGGTCACTGCTGCGCCACCATGGGTCTGGCGGTCCTCGGACCGGCAGACTCCTAATTTAGCCCTAAGTGTAAATAGCTCGACCTCTTCCTTTCTGGTTGAAATTTAGTGATGTAGTAAATTTAAATGCCAGCATCTCAGTGTGTCTGCACTCGATTTGGTTCAACCTGTACTAATCTTTGCACCAACTTCCAGCCATCTGGCAAACCTCAAGAAAGGTTATGTTGTTCTGAATAACTTTGTTGGTTTAGTTGCAGTTGTACGATCAAAATATAATGCTGCAAAAATATCGTTGCCAGAATATCGTTTATTTAAGTATTGTGAAATTAATTAATTAACAATTAAGGTAAATATAAAACTATCAGGGCCAGGTTTAATAACTGCTGAATCATATTTCTGAAGTGCTTCCATAGACTTTGTAAGAGTGATATTGTGAAATAATTACACATAATCATGTATAGCTACACTGCACTTAACTCCACATCCACGTACCTTCACTACAGGTTTTTTTAAAGTCGATTTTATGGCTGTTTTGTGTTTGTAGCATGAGAATTAAAACGTTGAATTCACTTAGAATACCTTAATGGTAGTTTTGGGGGTTGCATTTTATGTCTACGTTTGATCGGTTCCAGGCTGAGAAAGGGTGGGAAGTTTGTTTTCCAACTACAACCAGGGCAAGCAGAGGTTGGTTTGAATATTCTGATGAAATTAATTTGCCTCCACAATGTTTTGTTTGGTTACGAAACCTTAACTGGAAGGACTGCGCCGAACAGATGATGTTTTTCCATCTAAAATAAGAATATTCATCAACACAATTGTGGCAAGCAAAGTTCAGAAATGCATATAGATGAGCGCACGGATTTTATCTGAGCTGGTGCAGTCGTTCCTACATTTTTTTCTTGATAGGATGGGGGCCTTACCGTGTCATGTATGTGTAGCTTAGCAACTGTTCATTTGAAGATAAATATGTCATGTTTTGAATGGGCCTGTAGCCATGTTACAGGTTAATACCTTCATGACCTAGAGGAACTTTCTATGATTTTGAAATAGTCTTCCTCAGTTTGAGACCATTCTGTGTCCTCCACAGATAGTAGTGCATTTTAGAGTGAAAACCAACATTTAAAAGATTTTTTTTTCACATTTACTCAGAGGTCCAGCTGAGATGGAGGTCGTTGAATTCAAACAGGAAAACAGCAGAAACGGAGAAATCCCTGATTTCTAACTACAATTCACTAATGAAAACAGTTTACACAATGGGTCCCACATTTACAAAGAATTTGCATTGGGCTTGCGTTACTTTTTAAATGCAGACCGGACGCAAAATCCAGGTTGGTATTTACAAAGCAAAGCAAATGGCTTGTTGTTTCCTCTTTGCATGTGTGCTACATTATGGAGAACACACACAAAGAGTAAATTGCCTTTCAGCTTATCATTTGGACATGAAGGGACTCCGTTCTGCACAAAAACTATGCTGACCACAATGCAAACACCCTTGTGCTGTGGCGCAACTATGCCTGCATAGGTGCATAACTGCAGCAAGTGTAGTGCAGGGAGCGAGCAGAATTGCACCATTTCTTTGTAGATATAGTGCAGTTCTCCTCTCTCCAGTTGACGCAATGCAGTGCAGCAACTTTTTTCTTAAGTTCTGAGAATTTTTATTGAACTTTTAGAAAAGTAAATTGTGCAAAAAAAGTACAACATTGTACACTTTGTACTGCATGAACTTACATAGTGATATATTCAGACACTCTGGTGACTAACAACTGGTTTCTTTCATCCATTAATGATAATGCCATATAAAAATGATTTTGGTACTGAATTGTACCTTAAGTATGCAGTACTTGTGTTAAAAAGACAGACAAATACCCAGAGATAGAGAAGATAGAGAGAGAAATAAGGAATACTTGGTACAGAAGGTGTTGACTTGGCCATTTTTCCAGGATCATCCCCAAAACGTCTACCTTTGTCCTCCTGTTTTCTGAACCGGTTTTCGTTGGCTTTTAGAACTCTGCCGACTTTACCACTGCTAACCAGTGCTAAAGGGCTTGTGCTCTCTCCTTTAAACATGTTAAAATTGGCTCACACCCAATTGGCCTATTTAATTTACCTGTAAGTCCCTAGTAAAGTGGTATTACATGTACAAAAAGTCTGTAAATTAAATGCTACTATTGGGCCTGCAGCACTGATTGTACCACCCACTTAAGTAGCCCTTTGAACATGGCCACCCTGTTAGGGGACCTCTTAGCCTTGTGAGAGAGTGGTGGGAGCAAGATCTAAAAAAAACCCCTCATGATGTGGTCAGCTACATGCTGGCCCCCTGCAACCAGAAGCAGCGCTTCTGGGAAAAGCCAAAAAGCAATCTTGAGACCAGTCAAGAAGTTATGAAACTCTGGTATGACCAGAAGGCCACTCTGGTAGAGTTTCAACCTGGCAAGAATGTATAGGTTATGAAGCCTGTGGAGCCCCGGGCTCTCCAGGATCGCTGGACAGCACATATGAGGGGAATCTCCAGAACTCTAGAAACCCCATAAGGGTGCTCCAGGTGAACCACCTCAAACTACATTTTGAGAGGTTCTAGATGAGCATGCTCCTGGTGACAGATAAGGGAGTGGAAGAGGAGAGCAATCCTCTCCCTGACCTCCTGGCTGCCTAGGGACACGATGGGTCAGTGAAGGGTGTCAACCTCTTTCTTACTCTGACCCCAGAACAGCAAAGTGATTGTCACCAGTTACTGAGGCAGTTTGCTTCTCGGTTCTCCCTCAGCCCTGGACTCACACACCTGTGCGTCCATGACATAGACATTGGAGTCAGTCCATCTTTTAAAAATAAGATTCACAGTTTGTCAGAAAAGGTGAGGACAAGTATCAAGGAGGAGGTCTCCAAGATGCTGGTGGTAGGGGTGATTGAGCCCTCCAACAGTCCCTGGTCCAGCCCTGTGCTGCAGGTACCCAAAGCTGCCCCACCGGGCACCACTCCTGAACTTAGGTTCTGCGTGCACTACAGGGGTTTCAGTTCCGTCATGAAGTCCGAAACACACCCCATACACCGAGCTGATGAGCTCATCAACAGGCTGGGTGCTGCCAAATTTCTCAGTACTTCTGATTTAACATCAGGGTACTGGCAGATCGCTCTTACTGAGGGGGGCAAACAAGAGGTCTTCATTCTCAAACATAAAGAGCCACTTCCAGGTTAGGGTGATGCCCTTTGTGATGAAGAATGCCCCTGCCACTGTTCAGAGGTTGGTCAACAGGGTCCTGGCTGGGAAGGAGGCATTCTGTGCTGCACATCTGGATGACATAGCTGTCCAGAGCTCCAGCTGGGAGGAACACCTGTACCGCCTCCAAGAGGTGCTTCCGGCCCTGCAGCAGGCCAGCCTGACCCTCAAGGCCAGTACGTGCCAGATAGGGCAGGGTTCAGTGGTTTATCCGGGCCACATGGCAGGCAGGGGCAAGGTGCAGCCCCTCCAGGTCAAGCTTGAGACTATCCTGGCCTGGCAACCACCTAAAACAGAGACTGAGGCGAGGGCCTTCCTAGGCCTCACAGGATACTATTGAAGGTTTGTTAAGGGATATTGCCCTCTTAACAGAGCTGACTTCAAAGAAGCAGCCCAGACAGGTGATCTGGAGAGAGGCCAGGCAGAAAGCCTTTGATACCCTCAAGGAGGCCATGTGTACACCACCCGTATTCAAGGCTCCTGACCTCTCTAAGGAGTTTGTGGTGCAGACAGATGCTTTAGAGCACAGCATAAGGGTGGTCTTAGCACAGTTAAATGAGGAAGGCCTAGACCAACCTCTAGCCTTCATTAGCAGGGGGTTACTTCCACAGGAACAGAGGTGGAATGTAATTGAAAGGGAGGCCTTTGCTGTGGTCTGGGCACTGAAGAAGTTGAGACTATACCTGTTTGGGACTAACTTTCAGTTTCAGACAGACCACAAGCCACTCATAAAATCCCTAACTGAGATGGGACACCTCTCTACAGGGAATGGACTTTACGGTGGAACACCGCCCTGGTTCAGACCACACCAATGCTGATGGTCTATCCAGGTTCATCCTCCTTAGTGATAAGAACTCCCAAGGGATTTGGTAGTTCTCCACTTTCAGCTGGGGGACACATGTTAGAACTGTCAGCTTAGGGTGGTCTTCCCCCAAATTTTTGCCTTCCTCCTCCATTTTTTCTGACCTTGTTTTTGCTTGTATTAGGACTCTGCACACTTTACCACTGCAAACCAGTGCTAAAGTCTATGTGGTCACACCTATAAACATGGTAATATTGGGTTATCTCCAATAGGCATATTTAATTTAGACATGAGTCCCTAGTAAAGTGGTACTACATGTACCCATGGCTTGTAAATTAAATGCTACTAGTGGGTCTGCAGCACTGATTGTGCTACCCACTTAAGTAGCCCTTTAAACATGTCACAGGCCTGCCATTTCAGAGCCTGTTTGCAGTTTCTAAACTGAAATTTCGACCTAGCAAAATAAACCCTTTGCCAGGCCCAAACCTTTCTTTTTAATGCATATAAGTTACCCCTAGGGTAGGCCCTGGACATCCTAGAGGGTAGGGTGCAATGTATTTAAAACGTTGGACATATACTTGTAAGTTTTACATGTCCTGGTAGTGAAAACCACTTACATATGTACTGCAAGGCCTATATCTCCTATAGGATAACATTGGAGTTGCCTTGTTACATTTTATAAGTGTAATTTCCAAATGGGAAGAGATAACCAGTTCATGTTTGGTGTCTCTGGAATCCTAATTTAAAATCCTAACTTATGGTGAAGTTGGATTTTAAATTACAATTATGAAAATACCACTTTTAGGAAGTTGGCATTTTCTTACCTTAGCCATTTGGTGCCTGCAGCCTGCCTCTGGTCACATGACTGGGTATAGTTGGCAGTTGGGCTTTGTGTAGTCCTCCTAGACAGCCACACACAATAGGAGCTTAGGTGGGCTATCACTGGCAAGATGGGAGGGAAGAGCTGGGCCCAGATTCACTTACACCTGAAAAGGCTGTGCCCTGTCTCCACACAAAGGACCTAACGACCCTGCATTGTCACTTCAGCCAGCTTGGAGCCAGGGCAGGGAGGGCAAGAAATTCAATGCACTTCAAAGCCACTGTCTAGATTAGAAGCTTGTCCCTCCTTCCAGAGCCAGGGTACCATTGTATAAAAGAGGGACCTTAGACACCACCGCTTCAGTACACTTCTGGACCTGTGGATACTCTGCCTGGTAGAAGGACTGCTGTCCTGCTACAAGGACTGTCACTCTGCTGGACTGCTGCTCAACAAGGAACTGTTACCTTTTTGTGCCGACATGTTGCCTGCTGCCCTCTTGCCTGGGGAATAAGAACTGGACCTACAACTCCATCTTGAACCTAGGACCCCAGAGTGAATCAAAGGGCTAGTCTGCTGGCCTCATGATCTGGGCCTCAGGGACATACCAGGCTCCCCAACAACTCCTGGACCTATCTTCAGCAAGTTCCTGACCCCCAAGAGGTACCCCTTAGGTCCTGGAACCTTGCTGTGACTCTTGAGCTCCTAAATTCAAGCTTTTGGGATCTTCGCGACTGCAATCAGGCTCCTATGCACCGGAACTATGCCACTCACATTGAAAATCAACTCGAGCGGCCGCAAGCCCGTCTCTTTGCACAGCAGTACTGTCAGCCGGCTGGGGACCGCCAGCACAAAGCTCCAGCCCGCTTGTCCACAATGGCTGGCCGGCTCTTCGCGCCACGCCAACTGCCAACCGCAACGCTCTACTTGCTCCCGGCGACCTTCTTCCACACGAATGTGACTGTTGGCGCAAAACTTGAGAAGTCAAACCTTCAGCAGGACCAATCTGAGACTGTTTCAGACCTGCGCTTCATCACGGTAGGACTGAATTTTTGACTTTGACCAGGTCCAACGTGACCAGATTGCCTCGTTGGTACTTTATGCTTTTAGGCACCATATTGCAGTTTATTCTTTAAAAATTCATAACTCCGGTTCTACTGATTGGATTATTGTCGTTTTGGTCTTGTTTTATTTCTCAAAAAACCTGGTGTGGGATATGTTTTGGGTGGTGTTTTCACTGTTTTACTGTTTGAAGTGTTCCACAAATACTTTACACGTTGCCTCTAAGTTAAGCCTGAGCGCTCAGTGCCAAACTACTAGGGGGTGAGCACAGGTTAATTTGGGGTTTGCTTGGGGTTTGCTTGGGCCTTAACATCACTAGGATTGTGGTTGCTGCTTGACCAGGGCTCACACCCAAGTCAACCAGTAACCCAATTTCTGATTAACATCCTGTTAGAGTAAGTAAGGGGACAAGAAAGTGGTCACACTGGGTAATGTATGGATTCTTTGATAATAGAGAGATAAAAGAGACTTGAAACATCTATCAAGGAGGGGCATTTGCCTCATAGAGTACAGCAGAGGATGAGGAAGTGGCCATAAGAGGTAAGAATAATACTACTAATATTGCCAATAATTATGATAGCAGTGGTGGAGTAGTAAAGATTGCGGGTAAGCAATCCAAGCATTGTTATTATTGTGGTTAGTTTTATAATGAGTAGTATTGGTATAATGTTATTACGCCTCCTCCTTTTCCCCCTTCTATTAGTGATATAACTAATAATGATAACCTTAATAATAATAAGAGGAAGACAAAGAAGAAGAAGAAGAATTTATGACTGCTAGTGCGGCTACAGTTGCTTTATAGCCAGTATTTTGTAATTTACTGGAACAAGCAACACATAAAGAAAGGCCCTTTATTTCCTCCTGGGATGTGCAAAACAAGTGAAGGCTGTATCAGTAGTTTTGAAGCATTTTACATGAATTAGGAGTAGAAGACTGCACCCACTACAATCCGTTCCTCCCAAGGCATGTAAGCAGATTTTCAGAAATTGTAAAATGCAGTATTCAATCTTTTGCACGTAGAGTGTTCTGCAGGTTTTCCAGTGTATGTATGTGGTTTTTGTATATGGAAAGTCAGAGGAGCTGTAAAGCTTATCAAGGAAAACTTCCTGAATCTGTCTAGGAGGGCTTTATCCTCAGAAGTGGAGGCCTTTTCACCAAAGTAAGGAAATGCCTTTTTGCATGTTCACCCCCACATTTGTGGACTGTTGCTGCTGGTTTTTTCGACCCTGAGAGTGCACTGAGGCCTGCTAACCAGACCTCAGTGGAAATGTTCTAACCCTATACCAAAGTTATGTTACATTGGATACACCCAATTGGCAAGTAGTGACCCTAGTCCTAGTCCCTAGTATAGTACCCCAGGTACCCAGGGCATGTAAGGCAGAGTGTTCACCCAGAGCTGCAGCACTGTTTTTGCCACCCTGCATGTGACAACGACAAAATGGACCCCAGCCTGGTTTACACCTAATGGCAAAGCCACCACTTCCCTTAAATATATATGTAAGTTTCCCCTAAGGAAGGCCTATGGAGCCCTATGGCAGGGTGCTATATTTTACTAATTAGGACACATGATTTTCAATATGTCTCAACAGCAGCACTTCCAAGTTGTCGTTTTGCTGTGTAAAGGTTAGTAGCCTCATTGGCTAACACAGGGATACCGGCTGGCATCCCAGCCTGTCTAACCTCTGAATGGGACTACCTAACAAGGCAGAGTAAGATATCAAATTATTCCTAGCATTAAATCGGACTTGATGTCTGGGCCAGATTTAAAGTCACTATTAATGTTAGCAACTTTTAGAAAGTTGCCACTCTGCACTCCAGCTAGACCAGCGGCCTCACAAAGGCCCTGTCACTTAGACAGAGTTCTTACCACCTAGGGAGATGGGTGAGCAGTCAAAATATCGAAAATAAAATATCGACATACACTAATATCGAAGTCACAATATCGAAGGGACAGAATATCGATGTTAAGAATATCGATGGACAGAATATCGACCCTAAGGTAAGTAATATCGAATTTTTTATATCGATGTAAGTAATATCGAAGTTAGTAATATCGAAATCAAATATATTGATGTTACTAATATCGATGTTACTAATATCGATATTTGTATTATTGTTATGTATTTTGTTATGTTTTTAATATGTATGTGTTATATGTGTTTTTGTTAAGTGTTCTACTTGTCTAAAAATATATGTATACAATTTTTATATGTTAATAATGTCTTTTTAAAGTTATTGTTTTTTTTTTACCGTAGCGGGTTGTGGGTTTATAGGGGAATAGGGTGGGAAGTAATTTAATTATACTAAATTAATTATTAATTTTTAGGAATTATAAATTAATTTTAATTATTTTTTGCGTTTAAGTTCTGTAGCGGATTGTGGGTTTATAGGGGAATAGGGTGGGAAGTAATTTAATTGTAATTAAGTTATAATTTATTTTAATTAATTGGTATTGATAATTATATTATTGTTAACTAATTAATAATTGGTAATTAATTTTTATTAATTAGTTATTAATTTTTATTAATTGATTAATTGATCATTATGTAATTTAATTGTAATTAAGTTATAATTTATTTTAATTAATTGGTATTGATAATTATATTATTACTAATTAATTAATAATTGGTAATTAATTTTTATTAATTGGTTATTAATTTGTATTCATTGATTAATTGATCATTATGTTAAGTGTATTATTTTATTATTGGAGTGTGTTGTGCGTTTATAGGGGAATACTTTTGGAAGTAATTGAAATCTAAGGGGCACATTACGATACCCGGCGTAAATAATTCCGCCAGGCATGGAAGCGGCAAAAATCCACCCGCACACACCGCCTGAACACCGACCACGCCATTACGATTACACAAACCGAATACCGCCATCGGCGGAAAAAGCACACAAAATACCGCCCGCCAACGTCCGAGTCGGAGACAAACCGCCCGCCACGGACGGAAACACGCATGACAACACAAAACCGCCCGCCCTCACGGCCGACACACCGCACGTGAAATTACGATCGCACCGACATGAGCGCGGAAAAACCACAAATATACCGCCCGCCAGCGCAAACAACGCCGATGAGAATCGACACGGCAGAAGCCATGGCGCCAACGTACCTGCACAGAAACCATCCGCACACAAAACCAATAGCACACAACATGGCCAACAAGTCCACACAGCAAGGCACGCACAAATACACAAGCACAGTACACATCCCGAAAACACCCCCCGGACAAACAAAAAATACAAAGGCCAGAACCCCAGACACAACACACCTGAAAACAACAGACCATGAGGACACACCCACATAGGTGAGTACAAAAGCAGCACTCCCACAGACCACAACCCCTTGCTACATTGCAAACCAGAGAGGAGAGGAGAGGACACAGTGACACAGCAAGGACAGCAGCACACCACAGAAACGCACACATCACAACCACCACCACCACCACCACCACCACCAAACACCACCACCACCACCACCACCACCAAACACCGGCACCACAAACCCCCTGCACATTACACAACACACACCGCACCAGCACCACAAACACCATGGCACCACAAAGAATGCCCAAGTTCACGCCCATGGAGCTGACGGTCATGGTCGACGAGATCATCAAGGTGTACCCACAAATCTATGGGAACATGGTCCAGCACACACCACTAGCCACCAGAAACAGAATGTGGAACCGGATCGTAGACCAGGTCAATGCAGTCGGGACCCTGCCCAGGAACAGAGTCGAAATTAACAAACGTTGGAATGACGTAAAGAGCCTGGTCAAGAAGAAGGAGGGCAAAAACAGAGAGCTGGCTGCCGTCACTGGCGGAGGGAATCCCGCGCTCTTTAAGACCTTCAAAGCGTGGGAGGAGAAGGTGCGAGTCGTAATCCATCCGGAGATCCTCGCCGGATTAGCAGAGGGAGTGGAGGCTGGTAAGTACAAACTAATGTATACCAGCACACCGCTATGTACTCACATGCACTACCACCATGCCACAGCTCCCAGGGACAAACACCCCCATGTCCAGCACACAATACACAACACATCACACACACATGCAACAGACACTACCACACACAGCCCAAACAGAACAACTGTAAGATGCGTGGGGACATGTGTACACTAAGCCAGCCACGTAACCACCAACAGGTCCCCAAATATGCCAGAAGCGCCACAACGAGCACCCACCACACCCATGTGTCCGCCACAGCTGCACTAACCGACAAGTAACAGGTAAGTGGCAGGAACACAAAGTGCAGTGGGTGGGACGGTGGACAGCCCAAGTACAACACACACCAGGCCCCAGTCCCACAGCACAGCAAGGAGGAGCATCCCCCACACCCCACAGCCACGTGTCAGCCACCGCAGTGCACAACGACAGCCGAAAGGCAGACATCACGGTCCACAGCAATCGGTGTCAGTGGGTATCCAGCCACCCCCACGACCCACAACACCCTCCCACCCCCACAGACCTGCAACATGGAGCACCCCCCGCTTAGAGCCATGTGGCATCCAGTACAGTGCACGCACGAACAACTTGCAGGTGGGAAACTGGACAGGGCTGGATTACTGGAGGCATGAGGACCATAACACGACCAACACATGGGACATGTCACGTAGCAGACGAACACGCAGCACCGCCCACCGTCACGAACAAGTGAACAATGTGCACACGGACATGAACAACAGACTCACACCCCACATGACCCATCACAGACATAGCAACACCCAAGGAGCCACGTCTGCATGCACAAGCCACACTGAATATAGTACCACACGGCAGCCACTGTGCAACTCATCACACACAACCGAAACACCATTGAAGTCCTGTCCATGTAGCCCCAACTGCCTGTCAACCACACACCCCACAACTACGCCTATGTAAGACAAACAACACTAGACGCAACAGAGCGGAACAACAGAAATGCACACGAACACCACTGAACCCATCAAACACACAGACACACCATGCACAAACAACATACCATCCATCCCATCCGTCAGCCCCAGTCTCATGAAAGGCATGTCATCCGCACAGCTGCCACACATACAGCAGTCACGCTAAGATACATGCCCATGACCAACCATGTGCCAGAAGTCAATGAAGTGCACGACACACTGTGAGCAACAACACACAACATGGGCCACACCCCCCGAGCACTGCAGTGATGCACATGGCACAGGGCAGCACGCACACCAAGGAGATGGGACAACTGCAATACGTTGGCTGGCACACAACCATCACTCACTCATAACGATGCGTCCAATGCCATGTCCAGTAATCACAACAGACAGCAAATATGCAGGCCATGTCAAGCATGCACACACCTCAAACCATGCACTGTCATGCTGCCACAACACATGTCACGTTCGGCACCCATGGCTCACAGCATGTACCCCAAAAGCATATTCCCTCCCAAATGCGAATCTGGGGCATGGCCCCCATGTTGCCATATGCGTTCCTAAGCGTTCCATTTGAACCCCAAAAGCATATTCCATCCCAAATGCGAATCTGGGGCATGGCCCCCATGTTGCCATATGCGTTCCTAAGCGTTCCATTTGAACCCCAAAAGCATATTCCATCCCAAATGCGAATCTGGGGCATGGCCCCCATGTTGCCATATGCGTTCCTAAGCGTTCCATTTGAACCCCAAAAGCAAAGTACAAACCAGACCCAGGATGGGCCAGGAGCCCGCATACACCAGAGTCACAATAAGTAGGGGCACAGCAACACACCCATCGGCATGGCCAATCCGTCCCATGCCACATGTGCACAGCACACAGTCCCATTGCCAAGCACACACAACTACAGATGCTACAGCCACACACATGCCTCCGGGAAACCCATGTACGAGATTGCACGAACTGTCAATGTCAGACGACAAATACATACTTCGCCAGGTGCAACACAATAACAAATCTCATTCTCTCCACAGGTGACGAACTGCTGGATGCTGGGGATGGAGCCAGCAGCCAGCACAGCCAGCCTACAAGCCCCCAACGAGGACACACGGATCTGGAGGATCTGTCCTCCTCTTCGGACACGGACAACCAAGCAGGCCCATCTGGTGTGGCAGGGCCCAGCCGCTCCCCAGGACCCCTCCTACCCACCAACCCATCATCCAGGGCTGCTGAACATTCACAGCCCCCTGCTGCCACTGTCGTTGCGGCCACACCCACGGTCATTGTGGCCACTACCACTGCCGCAACCGCCACCATCGCCGCACCGACCACCACCGCCGCCACCACCGCCACGTCTTCGCTGGCACCAGCCCCAGCGCAGGTGGTGGCCCGGACGACTGGATCCACCCTGGGAGCCACAGCGAGGACCGTGGTGAGCAATGTGGCTAGTGGGCAGGCCGGTGGCAGCAGGACTGGTAGGAGGAGCAGGGTCAGGGAAACGCCAGCCTCCCCTGGGAGCCATGCCCTGCCTCACATGGCCAGAGTCCTTGGGGCCTATGAAGAGGCCCAAGGACAATGGGTCCGGTCTGCCTCAGACACGCGTGAGGTGCTGGGGGTGTTGAGGTCCATGGACGCCCGTATGGGCCAAATCGTGGACCTCATGGGACAGCTGGTGGTGGCGGTGAGGTCACAGCCAGGGACAGCAGCTCCCCTCCGCCACCACCTGCCGGGGCGCAGGGTGGAGCAGCAGTGTCCAGTTCCCCTGCGTCCACAGCCAGTGATCACACCTCAACCACCAGCATGTCGCAAGCAGGCACCCCCTCGCAAACGTGGAAGGGGCCGTCCGAAGAGGAAACAGATCTCCCGGGAGGACTTCGCACGCTCCAGTCGCAAGTGAGGCAGCCAGCCAGCCTTCCGCCAGCCTTCCTTGACCAGCCACTGCATTGACTTGGACTACGATCCCACTCCACACAGCCATCTGGATGGCATGTGTGTGTTGGACTATGGACATAGAACCAGTGGGTACACCCTGATCATCACGCAGCCATGACCGACAGCTCATTGTCACTGCACGCACCACTTTTGTCATCACCTTACACACAATCACATGTCACAGTTTGTAATAAATGCACCTTTTTCACTAACTGCTGTTTGTGCCCTGTGTCTTATTTGTACGGAATACAACGGCCACCTTGGGCGGAAAGGCACCTGATGCGTGGCATGGCATTTGAATCCGGAGGGCCTGTAGGGACCTAGGGGTGGGAGACAGAACAGGAGCACATTCAATGAGTGTGTCACACACCCATCACACAGCACATGTCAACAACTACAAGCAATGTACACACATCGCACAGAGCAATAGGGCACAATGCCACAGCCACCAACAGTGGCATACTACCCTGGCCATGGAGCGTTGACACACAGCACGCAGTGAACAAACGGCCACCCTGACACAGCACACACACACCTGCACAGATACAGCCACATCAGCCGTCGTACATGGACACTCACCGTCAAGTGAAGTAGCGGGCGATGAGCTGCTGCCGCACATTACCAGCTTCCTCCTCTCCGCTGTCCTCCTCACTCGAGCTGTCCTGGTCTGCGGGCTGGGGCCCTGGTTGATCTCCGTCATCCACGATGAGGGGGATCTGCTTCCGAATGGCCAGATTGTGCAGCATGCAGCACGCCACCACTATCCGGCACACCTTCTGTGGGGAGTACGCCAGCGCACCCCGGTGCGGTCCAGGCACCTGAACCTGGACTTGAGGAGGCCAAAGGTACAGCTCGACCACACGTCTGGTCCTCCCATGTGCCTCATTGTAGCGATCGTCTGCTGGGGTGCGAGGATTCCTCAATGGACTGAGCAGCCATGCCCCATTCGGATACGCAGAGTCACCTGGGTGTGAGGGACACAGAGAACCGTTGCTAATCCAACTGGACAGGGGACAGCATCGCACAGCCAGCACGCTACACCACTCCACATACTCACCGACAATACAGGCACGATCCTGTTGCATATTGGACATCAGTCGTGGCAAGATGCTGTTGCGCATTATGTGTGCGTCATGGGCCGAGCCTGGGAACTTTGCACACACGTGGGTGATCACCATGTCCGCAAGGCACACCACTTGCACATTCAGGGAGTGCGTGTGCTTCCTGTTGCGGTACAGGTGCTCAGTGGCCTGTGGTGGAACAAGGCCGACATGTGTGCAGTCAATGGCTCCAACGACGTGTGGGATTCTGCCAAGGGCATAGAATGCACCCTTCACTGCCGCCAATTCACGAGCCCTGGGGAAGCGGATGTACCTGTTCCGGTACAGCATCATGGCTGCCAGTACATCCCTCAGCACCTTGCTGAACATGGGCTGGGACATCCCTCCTCCAATGCCCACTGTGTGCTGGAATGACCCAGTGGCGAAGAAATGCATGGCGGCCATCACCTTAGCCGTGGGGGTGACAGCAGTCGGATACACCCTGCGGGGACGGAGATGGGGTTCTAACATGGCACACAGTCGATGCAGGGTTGGCCTGTCCAGCCGAAACTTCCTAATAACCTCTGTATCGTCCATGTCCGCCAGCAATTGGTATGGGCGGTCAATGTTCGGTCTCCGCCTAGGGACAATGGCAGAGGACACATGTCAAAGCAACACGACACATAGCAATTTCGCATACACATCACTGACATGACTGAGTAAGCACAGGAGCCACAGCCCAGCTGTCAAGCTGGGACGGCACGGCCACAATACACTTACACAGGTCTCCCAACAATGGCAATGGCTAGTGATACAAACCACTGCCATGTGCATGCACATGGGGATCCAGGCCCCAATGACTTGCGGGCGTGCTGATGGGGACTGACTGCATATCCGTCAAGCGGCAACGCCACGGCAACATGAATGTCTGCTGAGCATGGAACTGCTTCCGCGGCTGGATGAGTATGGCACACGACGACGACGATGTGGGCAGAGGCTGAGCGGCCAAAACAAGTGGGACCTGTGGCACGAGGGGATATGAGACAGTAGTAGGTGTCAGCACTGCACCCTATGTACAGCACTGTACGGATCACACCTCCCGAAACATTGACAGGTGTCCACATTGACAGCCCCATGCCAAGACGGCTGTGTGCTTGCAGTCACACGTCACAGGTGAGAGGTTACATTGCACGTGCCAGGTGGCAGTCGTACATAGTGGGAGCTGGCATGTGTGTGCATGTGTCTCCTGTTCAGGATCCACCAGATGGGCGCTGACTCTGTACTGACCATTGGACACAGCATGTTCCGTGGAAGGCTTGTGTGTGTGGGATGGTGGCACTGGATGTGCCGCCGTTGGGTGGGGGGCCATGCACAGGGCGGGTACGTCGATGATTGCGCATTGTTGGTCACGGTGGGTGCACCCACTAAGATGTGTTGCCCTGTGTTCAATTCCTATGTCCGCATGATGATGGACTGTAGATGTGGGCAGACTACACATTGGTCGATGTGCTGTCTATATGCATGTGCCTTCACACCAGGCACAGCTGCCCCTGCACATGTGACCCCTGCTGGACTCGCTGCTGGGTCTGTGGAGCTGATGCACCTTCTGCGCGTGGGGCGGGCAGCTCTCCTCACTTCCCTCATTGCGCATGTCATGACTTTGCCGCAGGTGACATGGATCATGGAGGGCCCACATGTACGCGTGGGTAGGCTACACATGATTGTACACTGGTCGCCACCCCAGTCAGTGTTTCGAATGGGAAGGTTGTCGTGCTGGTGGTATGTTCGATGTGGCGGATGGGCGGGCCTAGGTGCGGGCTTACATTCCGGACATGGGGGGTAGTTGGATTGGCGACTAGTTGCAGTACACACGGGACACGTCTCTTCCTTTCCACATCTGGGTCATCCCTTGTACTAACTGACAGTGATACAGTCATCTTCGCCCCAGCCCTCATGTCCTCCCCTCGCTCCCCCAATATGCATGCTCACCTGCGAGGCTAGCGCTTGCACAGGCAGCCCCAAGCTCGCACCAGAGAGGGCAAGGAGTGTATGTGTGGGTCCAGTTGCACGAGTGGGCTGTCTCAGGGTATGATGTGTCGCGGGACGCCGTCCACCTGCGTGGTGCCCCAAATGGTGACCCGGCCTGCATGGACTATGTATCACAGTCTTCGCCTTCCGGATCCGCCACCTGCGACACCCAGTGGCTGTGGCTGCCCTTGCGGCCAGGCCGCGTCCGTCTGTGGCTGATGGCCCACACATTCACTCTTTGGCCTCTCTGGGGAGGGCTCGGGGGTGGTGGCGCACGCGCTTGCACTTAGTCGCAATGGCATGTGGCGTGGTTGGTATGATGGGCAATGGATGGGATGGTGCGAGCCACCTCCCGTGACGTCAGTGCTGCTCGTGCTGTGGTGCGTCCCCCTACACTTCCATCTGACTTGTGCCATGCTAGACGTTGAGGTTCTATTGCCTGCGTGATATGACCAGGAGGAGCGCGAGGAGACCTCTCACACACCATGCTCCACTGCCATCCCGTGCCCTGTATCGCCTGTGCGGATTGACTATGTTGGGGTTACACCTGGTCGACTGGGGCTGTGTGTGCCTTGTCAGGGGCATGGCGGGCGCACAACAGGATCCAGCTTGTCCACAGAGGGTGGGCTGAGGTGCGCCTGGTACCGCTTTGTACGTGTGCCCGGCTGCTGTGCACACACGTGTTCACTCCCCCCCGACAGGTGTCCTCTCACAATGCCCAGGGAAGCGGTGGTGTACTGTTCATGACCCCTCCCAACACGGCGTGCTCCAACTTGGCATGTGCGCATCTACCCGTCGCACCCACCCACCTGAGCACTGCGTCCATACGACTTCACACGACACATGTGTGTCTTCCACAGTAGTGCTACTCATTTGCGTTGACATCCAATACCAGTGGACTACATGGTCATGTCACGACTGCCGTGTACTTCACATACTCTCATCCTCTCTCATTCGTACTTGTGAAATGAGTCAGCGGAGACAGTTTTGGTTTCAAACATTATATTGAGTCTTCTGTCCTCTGTGATGCAGTATAGTGGACACTACTGGCAGCGGGATACATGTTGAGGATATACTGAGCATGATTGCAAATGGGATAGGGTGTGGGGTTACATGTGATTGGCTGTTGCATGTGGGATGTGGGCTTCAGAGTGACATCTGCTTGGCCAAGGCTGTGCTAATGTACATTTACGTATAGCTGCGGAGCTGCGGACTTTGACACAGACGGTATACATGTAGCCTACCAGACCGCTTGGCATCATGGGCACAGTCCATCTCAGTTCCATGTGACAGGTTTGCTGCGGTTGTTCCTCATGCACGCGTGCATGTGAGATGACATCAGGGCATGTGCTTGCGTGCATGCAGCGGCGTGCCACTTGTTGTTGCACTGTGGTGGTTACTGGACATGTCACAGTCACTGGGGTCGTGTTGTTGTTGTATGCACTTGTCGTCCATGCAAAGGTCCTGGTATGGGATTCCCGGGGCGGGGGTGGGAGGGGTGCAGCACCCACAGACTCCAGGCGACCTATTCATGTCCACTGAGCGGTGTGTGTGTCCATGGGCGCTGGATCCATGTCGTGTCCTGGTTGTTCGTGCAGTTCCGTCCATGTGGGTGCGATACACAGAGCCCATGCCACTGCCTCCCACGATGCATGCGGTGTTCCTGGATGTGATGGGGAACAGTGTGCATGTCCCGGTCATATCCGATGTCATGGCGATGTCGTTGATGGTGTGGTTACAGTTGCCGGTCGTTTGGTATGGCTGTTGTGGTGGTGACTGGCCAGTCCGTGCGGAAGCTAAGCATGGGTGCGGGGTTGGACATCATAGGTCACTCGGGGAACCTGCGTTGTGGTCCGACGTATTTACAGGTTGTCAGGTATGCGATGCCGTCCAGCAGGGCTTCCATGTCATTGGTGGTGTACATGTTTGCCAGCCAATGAAGCGGATGGTGGCTGTCAAGGTGTTGTTCGTAGGATGTCCCTTGGAGGACCATGATGGGGCATGCTGGGTGACATTCGATGTAGCTGTTATCGATGATCCGTCGTGTGGAGGCACAGTGGTCCCATTTCAGTGCGGGTGCGATGTTGGCCACATACGCCACTGCCCCCATAGGCAGAGCAGGCCCTGTCGTGTGCGTCCAGAGGGAGGAGTAGTGGTAGCAGGTCCGCCTTCAGACATGCCGGGTTGGAGAGGCATATCTCGACGGGATGCTGGTAGGGACACCTCCGACAGTAGAAGACGGGCATGACGCAGCTGAACAATGTGATGCGGTAAGTCAGTCGGTAACTTACGTTCAGCAGGGACAGGAGATCGCATCCCAATGTATGGCACAGGTTGGTTTTGTACAGCTTGAGCTGTTCGGCGTAGTTGGGTAGGTGTGTTGCGGTTGCCATTTCGCAGCGGTTCGTTGAGGTGGCGTGCTCCGGCTGTGTGTGCAGTCTGCAATGTGCACGCTCTGGGGTTGCTGTGAGCTCTGTGTAGTCGTAGGGAGACAGGACTTGTGTTCTGTTGGCTTGTTTGGAGGACACGGGCCCTCTTCCCACATGCTTCTCAGACAGTTCAAGGTCAGTGCTGTGTGACTCCTTCCAATTAACTTGCATGTGGCCGACATGGGGGAGTGTTTTCTTCTTTCTTCCCCGTCCGTTGTGTGCTTCTGTGATATGCGCTATCTGCCCTGTGGTCGGTCTCCTCGGCATGCCTGTGTTGGTCTATTCTTGGACAATGGCTGTATTCACCGGCTTCTGTCGTAGGGCTGTGGTTTCGGAGTTGGAATGGAAGGTCATTCAGTGCTGTCTGCTCTCCCTTGTGTGGGTGGCAGGCTGCCTTTCCGCTCTGCGTTGGGCCTTGTGTGTGAATGTTATTCTTGGGCCACCTGTTGTCGGTCCCCGGGCTCTTTGGTGTTCCGTTTTATATGTCTTGTTCATATGTGCAGGGTGGTATGGGTGTTTCTGTGTGGTACTGGCGTTCCTCTTCCCGAAGGGAGCCCTGCTTCTCCTAGTTGGTGTTGCCGCCGCTGTGTGCTACGCCATGTTTGTTACACTGGGGTGTGTCCTGCTGTTGCGTGTCTTCACTGATATGTGTGCGTCGGTTGTGTGGCGTTGTGTGTTGTCCGTGAATTGGGCGTTGAGGACATGTCTGTGGCCGGCCTGTCACGTGTCATGTGCGTTCGGGGTGGGGCTGATGTGTGTGCTGCTTGGTTGTGTCCCTGTGTCTGTGTGCGACGCATGCATGGCGCTGCGGTTGGCCTCTGCGTTGTGCGCATGTGTGGCGGCGTCATCGGCGCTTTGGGGCCGTGACGGGGTGGTTGGTTCCTAGTCCCAGGTGGTGTGTACACATGTGTTCTGCGATGTTACGATTTGGCCTGTGTGTCATATGTGGATGCGATGGTGGATGTGTAGTGTACACGCGCTGGTGGGGGTTGTCCGCTTTTTCCGCCCTTGCACTGTGTGCGCTGTTTGCGTGCACTTGTTGTGTGTGTGCCTACCTGCGTCTCCGCGGTACGTTGCGTCCTTGGTGGTGCATCAGCAGGAGCATGGGGACGGCCTGCAGTGCTGGATTCATGCTGGGGGAGCCGCTTCTTCGTTGTCCGTGCTCGGCGTCCGTGTTACCGCTTCGGTTTGTCGTACGGTATCTCTTGGCCGTGGGAGCCGTTTGTTTGCGGCATCGTAATTTATGCGCCGGGCGGGACGTGTTTCGTCGGACGGTGTGTGTCAGTTGGGCTGCGCCGCTACATGTACGGGCGCACTTTGATGGCGGACGGTGTTGCTGGCTTGCCGGCGGTGTTTGGCCTACTTTTCGCATCGTAATTGGGCGGGCGTGTGGACTGCTGCGTGCCGGCGGTAACTGGTGGTTTTTGCATCCGCCAGCACGGCGGTTGTGCTTCCGCCCGCCATCGTAATGGGCCCCTAAGTAAGTAATTATTAAATTTATTTTTGGGTATTGATAATTAATTTATTGGACATTAATTATTAATTGGTAATTTTTTTAATTAGAATTTTTTGGTTCTAAAAATTAATTTATTGTTGTTTTATCATCAATTGGTAATTAAATATTATTAAATATTATTTATTGATAAATTTAATTAATATATTAAGAAGTAATTATTAATTGATAATTAATGTTTAATTATTATTATTTTTGGTATAAAAAAGCATTTAATTGTTCAATATTAGTTAATTGGTAATTAAGTTTTAATAATTTATATGTTTTTTGTTATTAAAAATATTTTATTGTTCAATATTTATTATTTAGTAATTAATAATTATTAATTATTATTTATTGGTATTTATTATTAATTTATTGTTAATACATTTTCTATTGGTAATTATGTTTTTAATAATTATTTATTGGTATTGGTAAATAGTTTACAGTTATTTAATAATTCATTAATTATTTAAAAACATTATTTTATTTATAAGTATGTTATTTGTAACTTCTACGCTATCCAACACTTTCCCTACTGTTGCACTCTCTGGAGTTGGACTAGTAATTTTTACCCCTACGCTATCCAACACTTTCCCTACTGTTGCACTCTCTGGAGTTGGAATAGTAATTTTTACCCCTACGCTATCCAACACTTTCCCTACTGTTGCACTCTCTAGAGTGGGAATAGTAATTTTAACCTCTACGCTATCCAACATTTTTCTTACTGTTGTTTTTTTGGGAGTTGAAATAGTAGTTTTATTCCCTCCGCTATTTAATATTTTTTGTATTATTTTAGTTAATGTAGTATATAATTAATTTTAAAAATATTAAAAGTAAATTATTTTTTTAAATTTGTTATACATAATTATTTAATTTTTATTTATGTTATTGTTTTATGTGTATAGATGTATTTGTAATTTATAATCTTTTTTATTAATTTCTAATTTATTAAAATAATTATTAAAACTGATTATTAAGTAAGTATATATATTATATATTATGTGATCAAGACCGGGGAAACTCGGTCGAAACGCGTCATGCTGCTGACAATTCACAAATAAAGCACGATATTCAATTTATCTGGTGGTCCGTACCTGATTTCTCGCTCAAGGAGGATGTTTCATCAGGATTGTGGTTCTTGATTATATATTATATGTATATGTTTAATTAATGTTTTATTAAATTATATATATTACTTATTAATTTGAAACATTATAAAATATTTTTAACTATGTTTATTTTATTTATAAGTATTATTTAGTTTATTTTACATATTTTTTTTAACAAAAAACCCCGATATTTTTGATAACGATATCTTTGACATCGATATTTTTTTGCGATATTTTTGTACTTACCATGTTGTAGATAGGATATCGATATTATTGACATCGATATTCTTGCTCCGATATTTTTGTAGGTCGATTTTTTGACCTTCGATATTTTGTCAGTGATCCAGGGAGATGTATGAATGACTTCCACACCCAGGAACAAAGGCAGTTGCCACAGAGCTAGGTGTTACCGCCTCTCCCAGGATGGCCACTTAGGGTGTTTGCCCAAAGGCGAGCTTCAAAGGGGAAGCCGCCTTTGAAGGGCCTACTGTGACAACATCCCTGAGCAGGATGGCTTTTGTTCCTGCAGACAATTAGGAGAGAGAGTCAAGGAGGGAAAACCTGAACCGGTTTTCCCGTGGGCGAGTGGCCCACTGATAGCCATACCTCTAGGGTGGGCTACCGTGCTCCTGACGACCAAGGAAGGGTCGTACCATTTGTAAAAGGGCAAGAATGGGGCACTCTGGGATAGCTAGATGCCACACATCACAGGAAACCCATCACTAGGTAACAGGGCACCCAGTAACCCACTGGCTAATGACCGGTTGGCCCCTTGGGGCTCTTTCTTAAGATAAATATTGCACCCCAGTCCTGCCCCTCAGTTGACACTGGAAACAAAGAGAGGACCGAAGAAGCACTGCCCTGCTGCCCTTGACCCGCACAAAGAAAGGCTCCACCAGCGAGAGGATTGCATCTGCTGCACATTTGGGCTAGTGAGACTGGGACTGTGCCAGCTGCTTCTGATAAGGGATTAGTAGATTTCCCACCTTCACCCACAGCAATGACTCCAAGGATCAGTGGGCTGATCCCCTGGAACCAGCTCCAGGGACACTGAAAGAGCCTAAACCTAGAAGTTGGTAGCCATCACAGGAGTTTTGCTGCTACCAGTCGATGGACACGACAAGAGACAAATCCAAGATAGCCAAAACTTACACCTGTGTCTTCCGGACCCGGGAGTGTTATCAAAGTCTGAATTTGTCGCTCTCAACGGACACCAGCCCCCACCAGAGGGCCCCCGATCTCCATAGACAAAGATTCCTCATGTGACCCGTTGGCCGAGGACCCACCACAGAGACACCCCCATTGACTGTATCACAACCGGAGCATCCTTTGAGCATCTTTTGCCTGTATCCTCAGCATCAGTACAACTCCATTGAAGTCTGTGGCGGTTGTTCTGTAAAGTTTGGAACTTGCTTCAAAAACGCTCTGGTGGCCAGGTAACTGTCCAAAGTATCCTCCCCTTAGACCTTTAACCTGCTGGACTGGGTCACCCAACCCAGGCCAGAATACTCGCACTAACTCTTTCAAACTTTTGAAAAGTTTACTAACTTTTTTGAACAATGCTTGTTTACAGTTGCTTTTAAAAGTAATAAAAGCTCCTAAAATCTATATGTCCGGAACCCTCCTGTGGATTTTGATGATCAAGGTCTCTAAAAATTCATTAAAATCTATTTTTAATTTTTTTTGTTGTGTCTGTTTATTGATATGTGATATTCTTATTCTGTTTCTTGGTGCTGTTAAATGCTTGTTCCTTGGCTAAGTTCCTTTGCCAAGCCTTACTGCTCGCAGGCACAGCTACCCAGGGTTGAGCTAAGGTTAAGTAAACAATACTGACTGGACCCAAGATGGTATCTGTGAGTGTACTCCACGATAAGGCCCCACAGTCATATCATATAGCACACCCAGATCCTCACAACCACTATGGTGGCACTGCAGCCAGACAGTTTTTGATTATGTGGTGACTATGTTTATGATAAGAATTTTATTTTGTAGCACTGTCCTAAAGCAAAATTCAATACAAGGAGAGAGCACATATTACATTATGATACCCTTGATACATGAGTAATAATAGCATGCTTGTTCCTGAATAATATCAACAGGCAACCTACATGTGCATTGAAACTGTGGCTCCTTCCACCAGTTCTGTCACTCCAGTCAATTGCAGCTGAAGAACTATAAGCTCTGACTGTGACAGAACACACAACAAAATTGAAGCAAGCATTGAAAAGAGCCCATAGGTCAAGAAATTACAAGCTAGGCTTTCGGCTTTTCCAATGTTTGTTACCCAGGCGGAGTTGCCTTCAGAGGGAGGAGGCTAGGAGAGTGCAGTTAGCAGGGCTGTGGGCCTCTGCTGTGATCCTCCTTCCAGCACTATAGAAGTTGCTTTTGTTGCTAACAGATCTGCAATGGTTGTGTATGTAGTAAGGACCTACATTAGCCCACATCTTGAAAGCCTCAATGTAAAGTGAATGGGAGAGCACCACCATGGGTGAAATCCTGTGGTTCTATCTAGAACACATGAGCTCTTGAGAGCTAGAGTAATTCTAGAGAAGCCTAGACAATCTTCAAGATGCATCTGAGGAAAACATTGTGACTTCCTCCTTCACATGAATTTCCATTTTTTACCTGAAGAAGTTGCCTTTGACTGACTTGCCGATCTAAAATGAATATGTACATGAAGAGTGCAGCCCTAATATGATTAATATTAATTATAATAATACATTTACTTGTATTATATTTTCTGGGAGATTGTGCTACTTTGAACCTGAGGATAAATTATTTTCACAGGTGCGTCTTGGAAACATGTTGCTGTACATATGTATATCAACTATAACTTCCTGCCTCCTTCTAGTCCTATGCACGATCTACTTGTATAATTTGTTACAAGTAAATAGCGCGCAGCTTACTATATTAGTGTATTTAATGTGTTTAAAAAATGGCAGCTGTCCTTTTGTTTGGGATTGTGATAAATCATTGTATTTGAAAATTGCAGCAAGTCTCTTCATTCAATTTTATTTATTTTACTGAACGTCTAGCACACTTTCACCAAAGTGCATTGTGCAATAAATACGAGTAGCTATTGGAAAGAACAGACAGAGAGCCAAGAAAGAGAAACCACAACCAAAGTGACAGGCAAAAAGGCAATACACGATTTACATCAGTAAACCTAAAAGGTCTACTAATTTATTGCGTACAAATAATTTCTTAGGTTTAGCTTCTGATGGAGCGCGATGGTGCTCTTTCGTTGTGGGCGTGCATCATTATCTCGAATAGTCTGCACCTACATTTATTCTTTTGTTGTGTTAACATTTGTTTATTAGAATGTACTTGGTAATAACATGTGAAAGTGCAAAGATAGAATTATTACGTGTTATGTAAAGAAACTGCAGTTGTGTTTTAAATAATGTAACCTTTAGCACTTGTTGCAATTGATTACCGAAGTTGCTCATTCACAATGTAATGTATTGATTTAAACGTGCACCATATTAAAGTTGCACATGGATGTGGTTAATTGAGCTTTTAAGTGTAGGATTTCATAGGCCGCTCACAATGATTTGTGCATTGATGTTTTTATATAACATGATGGTTTAGAAACGCTTAAATAAAATGTTCATTTGTATGCATTTCTGTAGGGCATATGTGTTCATTCTTATGTTGGCGGAATTTGTAGGCGTGAAATGTATTCTCCCTGATGGCTCTCATAGAGAGGGAAGGCTGAAATTCATGTGCATGTTGGATTTTTTCTTTCTCACGTTTCTGTTGCAGGTGGAGAAAGTCATCTTTGTTAGTTAGAATAACGCCTTTTGTTTTAGGAGTTAGGCTTGGAGAGGAGAGGATACTTTTATGCAAGGAATGCTGATAATTGGGAGAAGGTGTTCTTTCTCACTGGAGGAGGCCTGGGAATCAAGGTCATCGAGCCAGGAGCTGGGAGTATCAATTCTAAATGGAAAATCACCTATGAGAAGTGCCCAGCAGGATGAGGTGATCCAGATGCACTCTGTGGGTGTGTTCTGTGTTTTTGCGTTTTGAATTAGGGACAGGGCCCCGGGGGTTGTGTCAGGAGAAGAGGTGAGGAGATCGATGGAGAGGGAAGGAGCATCTTAGAACGAGCTCTGTAGCTTTGGCTACTTGAACCATACAACGTGAGTGCACTTCTTAGGAAGTCATCACGCGCTGACACCTTTTCCTGATCTTGCCTGGGGAATACTAAGTAGGGATGTCACGGTAGTAGTAGTGTAGGGACAGACTAATGCTTTTCACTTACCAACCGCAAATGAAGACTGATCTTGACGTGGGGGCAATCATTGCCTGCGTTCTGATTCTGGAGTTTGTCATTCTTTTTATGCTCCAGCGTTTCAACCTTTCCCGTAGGTTCGGATTTGTATTAGTTCCTATGTATTTTTATAACCTCGTCTTGAGGTGTCTGTATGTCCAGTTGTTTTTGGCTTTGTAATAAACCCACTATCTTGGAATTCAGAGTTTGTGATTCTTCAGAGTCGTGTTCCTAAAGCTGGTAGTTTGCCTTATTGAGTTATTTCTCCCCTCTACACTTCTCAGCAGGTAATAACGGTCCATTGACCAAGGGTTCCAGAGTAAATTGCCAGAGAGGAACCCGGCCCTATCAGTTGGTAGCAAGAGGATGGTTACCTCTGCAGTGAGGGGAGAATTTAGAAGTTAGGGAAAGTTAGCCATAGAGCCCCAAAGAGCCCAAAGGATGAAAGCCCTGATGATTGAGAGCGGAGGATGAGGGACTTTGGTGGAGACCGACGGAGAGTGACGGTGCGGGGGGAACAGCGGTTCACAGTGGAATGAGTAGGAAAAGGGATGTGTGTGTTAGATTGCGGAGATGATTTGATTGTATGATGTCTTGCGGAGTTGGGATGAGAGTCGAGTGATTGTGGTTTCGGGTCAAACGGGCGTGGTCCATGTGATATGATTTAATTTTATTTGATGTCAGGCTCGAAGAGTAGCCTAGGATCCCGGGATAGATTTGTGGTGTAGAAGACACCAGTGCTGTAATTGTCTGACCAGTGATTGTGGGAGCCGTGAAGCGCTATCCACAACCCACTGGTGATAGGGAAATGTGTGTTTATATGACTGTCTGGCCGTTCGTAGGCAGACGGTCTGAGGTGACTGTCTGGTTGTTTCGCAGACAGACGGTTGGTAGAAGTGAGGTAGACAATTTCTTGTGACTGTCCGGTCGTTTCGTGGACAGACAGTCGGATACGTGACTGTCCAGTCGTTTGGTGGACAGACAGTTACTTGATTCTGTGAGTGAGGTGCGTGAATGTGTAAGGAAGAGATTGTGAAGGAGGGTGAACTGCTGTGTGTGAGGAGGAAGAAGTGACGTCGGAGTGTGCCGCGCTGTGATAGGTCGGTTGGTGTAAAGCCGCGCTGGCATTGGTGGATTGTCATCAGGAAGTGGAAACGAAAACATCTTGTGGGTAAATGAATTTGATTCAATCATGTGATGCTTTAGGTTGTTACGAGATCTTTGTAGGGGAGATAGAGGAGTAGTAACTCGAGTGGGTGAGGAAGCACCACCCGAGGATACCCCAGCACATTACATGGCCACAAATGTAGGACTTCATACAATAGTTTGGCTTCAAAATTGGCATAAGATTACCAAAAAGGAGGGAGATTTGGATTTTCCACATTTAGGTTAGAGGTGCTGTATCAGCTAAGGGCAGTGATGGCTTCATTGTGACCTCCGCCTAGACCCACACAATTTGAGGCATTAGATGCATGGAGGAGAGCAGCACAGGCAAAGAAGAGGGAGCGAAGTCAAGGAAGGATGAAAAAGGCGATGAAGGTATATCAAGATGCGTGTTGCAACGCACAGTTGAAGAAGTGGAGGGTAGACACCATTGAGGGAGAGAGACTATTCCCACTGTTAGTGAAAACTGGAGACGCTCAGAAGAGGAAGGAAGAGGACGATAGTGAGACCGCTGACAGCTTGTTAGATAGGTTGCTAGCAGAGGGTCCACCTTCATACAATCCAAGTTCAGAGGAGGGAAGGCGAGTGCTTATGGAGGGAATAGGAGAACCAAAGGTGAGCCCTAGTGCAAGAGTAGCGGGAAAGATTTCAACAGGAATGGAAGGAATAGGGATGCAAGCAGAGATGAATGGAGTTAATGCTGCTACGCGGTTACCGGAAGCCCTTACAGTGCCGGTCACCATTGGTCCCATTGTGTCGGTGTATGATCCAGGTCAGGCAGAACACAGTAGTCAAACACAGTCAGTATTAGGAGAAGGTATCAGTTCTGGAGGAAATGCTACAGTGAGCAGAAGTGGTCCCTTTTCGAGACCTGTAGAGGCTAGTACTTCAGTGCCAGCCACTGCAGACTCTTCTAGAGGGCACATTGAACCTAGAGCAGTAAGATCAGTGTCGTTAGCAGACTCACATTCTGACTTGAGGATATGGGAAGCCCCAGTTAGAGGTCCCATGGGGAGAATGACAGGAGGAGGAGTTGATCACGGAGTTTCTGGGAGTCAAAATGTCCCACGGAACACAGCTGAAGGGAGTCATCGCGGAAATTAGAGCAGTGAAAGCAGAGAGCTGAGTAGCACATCAAGTCAGGGAACGATTAAAGCTGCTATAAGGGCCAAAGTGCTAGATGTAGTGAGGTTAAAGGCGGAAGTGGATGAGAAGATAAGCGGAAACTTGCCCTGGAAAGGATGGAACTTTATGAACAAGATGAGCTGTTGTTTGTGGCAAAGGATGTGACCCATAAGGCAAGGAAAGCCCATGAGAAACTGACAGAATTAGCACAGAGGTATGATGTGGACTTGTCCAAAACAAAAATGTTACAGGGAGGTCATAGGTTAAATTACAGTGATCAAGAATTGGAAGAGAAAAGAGTCATAGGATTGAAGATGCATATTCGAGAATTGATTGTGGTGATGCGCGCATGGAGCATGCTTGACAAGTGGGAAGAAAGGTGGTCCAAGAAAAAGAGTGTCAAAAAGGGTATAGGAGATACGCCACCTCCAAGAGGGGGGAGAGCAGGAGTAGAGGCTTACCCGTTGCGAGAGGTACAGAGTGGAGGGTATGTGCTTTTGTCTTTGAGCAGGGGTGATTTGGCAGCGTTTACAAATGATTTTCCTCGGCTGAGGGAAAAGCCTGTTGAGTGGTGCAAGCAAGTCACTTTGTCAAGATTTCAAAAGTTTTGTGGATTGATTTGAATACTTTGTTTGACATTGTAGTACCAAGTGATTTGTGGTCTGCTTGTAAAATTGCTGTTGAATGGCCAACTTCAGAACCTGAGCGAGACCCCATAACGCATGGTCCTTCACCCATAGTTATGAAAAAGTTTGAGCAAGTAATTACATGGTTACAGTCTAAAATTTTGCCACAAGATATTGATTGGGTTAATATAGATCGAACTACTCAAGAGCCCAAGGAATCAGTACATGTTTACTATGAAATGCTCTTGCAAGCCTTCAAGCAGTACAGTGGATCGGACACTCTAGATTTAAAGGACATGGGACAGTTTGCTTCCAAGTTTGTCCTAGGACTAAGGCCAGAGATTAGCTTTATGATCCAGCAGCATTTGATCGGTTGGCAAAACAAATCCATGGATGAGATTCTGCGATATGCCAGATATTGTAGTGATAAAGTAGACTCAAAGCATAGGAAGCTCAAGGATAAGCTAATGCTAGTCCAGATGAGGAATGCGGATAGGGTGGACCAAGCACAGCCGAGTGGAGGAACATTGGGACGAAGGCAGGGAAACAACCACGGAGGAACCCAGAATGCATTGGGTCAAGGAATAGGGAAAACTGTATGTGGGTAGACGTTGGTACCTTGAAGAGAACCACTGCATGTCATTATTGTCACAAAATCGGGCATTGGAAGCGCGAGCGTAGGTCAAACACAGCTAATCAGATCCAATATGAGGAAGAAGTACAGGTACCTGAGGTTGTAAATACAGTGATGAGGCCCAGATCTGTACACGGAGGGGGTTTGAGTCCACAAGTGCAAGTTCCCGAACCTCCGAGAATCCCACAAGGGAATCGAACATAACAGCAGATGCCATTCATCAAAACTTTCAATGAATTAGATTCGGACCCGTTGCAATGACAGAGGGAGGAAGACTGTACCCTTGGAGCAGTCTTGGAGGTAGACCAGAGAGGACCGTACGTGGAGGCGAATGTTGACGGTCATCCCATCACTTTCCTGATTGATACTGGTGCTACCCGTTCTACTGTGAGATCTGCAGTAGTCCCAAACCTACACCTCTCGGGACAATCAATCCAAGTTGTAGGAGTTGCTAATAAGAAAATGACCAATCCATTGACAAATGAGATACCTGTGGGAATAGGAACTTTCCAGGATCGACACCAATTTGTGGTGTGCGATTCGAGCCCAGTCTGCTTGTTGGGTCGCGATCTCTTGTGTAAGTTGAATTATACCATCTATTGCACACCCATTGTACCATCTATTGCACACCCAAGGGAGGGGAGTTGCAGACTAATGATGATGACATTGCATTCAAACTGACGAATCAGAATCTCTGCATAGAGATGTATCCCGTGTTGATGGTTGAGGAACTACAACTCGACTTGAGGGATTCGGTCTCTCTGGATGTATGGGATTTCACGGGGGAAGAGATAGGATTGATCAAAGGGGTTGAGCTAGTTAAGATTCAGATCAAGCCAAACGCTGAGTTCCTAAGAACGCCCCAGTAAAATCTGACGCCGGAAACGGTGGCAGGAATCAAGCCTATAATTGAGTCCATGATCGAACAGGGAATTCTGAAGGAGATAATGGGGAGTCCATGCAATTCCCCTATAATGGGACTGCAGAAGCCGAGTGGAAAGTTCAGAATCGTGCAAGACCTGCGAAAGGTCAACACAAGTGTAGTTCCATGTTGTCCTGTAGTACCGAATCCATCAGTGATCTTATTCCAAATTCCATGTGAAGCTGAATGGTTTACCGTAATTGACTCATGTCAGGCATTCTTTTCGATACCCTTACACGAGGAAAGCCAGTTTTTGTTTGCTTTCTGTCTGGAAAATCGTGTGTTAATGTGGTGTTGTATCCCACAAGGGTATACAGAGAGTCCATCGATTTTAAATCAGATTTTGAAAAAGAATCTTGAGAGTCTGGTACTGCCACAAAATTCTTGTGCAGTATTTTGATGACCTCTTGATTGGATCTGAAACAGAAGACGCTTGCAGGATCGATACTGTTGCCTTGTTAAATCACCTGGCAGAGAATGGACACAAGGTATCCCGAGCAAGCTACAGTACTGTTTGACTGAGGTTCAGTATTTGGGTCATCGCATTGAAAAAGGCAAGAGGAAGGTGTCACCAGGCCGCATTGAGGCGATAATGAACATGACTGCACCTACCACACAAAAGGAAGTCAGGATGTTTCTGTGAATGGTTGGGTACTGTCGTCAGTGGATTCCCAACTTCTCGCTGAAGGTGAAACCTCTGCAGAGGTTGACACATAAGGATGTGAGTGATCCGGTACCATGGGACAACGACTGCTTGATTGCGTTCATGGAGCTGAGAGAAAGCCTGTATCGCGCTTCGGCTCTAGGGATGTCTGATTACAACAAATCCTTCTCACTATTTTGCTGTGAATGAGAGGGTTGTGCACTATCAGTACTCACACAGACTCATGGAGGTGTCCGTAGACCAGTTGCCTACTTCTCAGCTACCTAGACCCGGTAGCTTCAGCGTTGCCCGGATGTCTCAAATCTGTTGCTGGAACAGGTATCAGCATTGAAAGGTGAGAAAGTATTGTGATGGGTCATCCACTTACTGCCTATGTTCCACACTCAGTTGAGCTTCTGATGACGAGAACCAAGACACAGCATTTGACAAATAACAGACTCACACACTACGAGCAGGTCATACTTGCCTCAGAGAATGTGACTCTGAAAAGTTGTTCTGTATTGAATCCTGCTACTTTGATGCCCCTTCCAAATGTTGATGATGAAGATTGTGAGGACCATGACTGTCTCGATGTGACTGAACTTTGCACCAAACCGAGACCTGACATTGTCGATGAACCTCTGCCTGAATCCAATGAAATCTTCTTTGTAGATGGTTCATGTTTAAGGGACAATGTGGGACATCCGAGAGCAGCGTTCGCTGTATGACCCTTTCTGGAGTTGTGGAAGCTGCTTGTTTACAGGGAGTATACTCTGCACATGCGGCTGAAATCATTGCCTTGACCCGTGCCTGCTTGGTTGCTGATCAAATCCGAGTCACCATCTACACTGATAGCCAGTACGGATTCGATGTGGTTCATGACTTCGAACAGCTATGGTCACAGAGAGGGTTCTTGATGTCATCAGGATCTCCCATCAGAAATGGGGAATATGAGAGACAACTGTTGGAAGCTTTGCAACGTCCAAAAGAAATAGCTGTGGTAAAGTGTGGTGCCCATGGAAAGGGGAACGACTTTGTGACCTTGGGTAACAGGTACGCAGATGAAGTTGTGCGTTTCTGTGCTAAACAAGAGTGCACTTTCACTGGGGAATATACTGGACAAAGCACAGAAAGAACTGCGCTCAGCATGATGTTAGCCATAGCGGACACTTGAGATGAGGTCAAGCGTCTGCAGGGAGAAGTGTCAGGACACGTAGAAGCTGGTTAGATTAAAGCAGGTTGAGAGAAAAGAGAGGATGGTATTTGGGTTTCAGCTGATGGTCGAGCAGTGTTACCAGATGATTTACTGAGCTCTATGGCGAGGCATATTCATGGAGGAGTCCACATTGGAAGAGATGCCATGGTGCGAGTGTCCAGACAGACGTGGTTTAATCCACGATTCGTGCGTTTGCTGAAGCAGTATGTCACAGATGTGTTAACGTGTCAACAAATGAATGCTGGAAAGAAAACTGTGGTTGCATTGAGTCACATTGGAAGATCTGGGGGACCCTTCAATAGGATCCAGCTTGATTTAATTGAAATGCCTAGGTGCAATGGATTGAGGTACATTCTGGTTGTGGTGTGTGTTTTCTCACAGTGGGTGGAAGCTTACCCAACAAGGAGGTGTGATAGTCTCACAGTAGCAAAGTTGTTGCTTAGAGAGCTTATACCATGGTTCGGTTTTCTAACCTCTTTAGAGTTGGATAGAGTAACACACTTCCATAGTGAGATTATGAAGCTGCTTTGTGCTGCTTTACAAGTTGATCAGAGACTGCATTTAGCTACAGACCCAAGGCATCTGGCATTGTGGAGCAGATTAGTGGAACTCTCAAGTTGCGAATGGCGAAAGTGTGCTTGTCCACGTCTCTGAAATGGCCTGATGCATTGCCCCTGGTATTGATTAGTATTCGTAGTATCCCTGATAGGAGGACAGGTCTCTCGTCACACGAGATCCTGATGGGGAGGGCGATGCAGTTGCCAGCAGTGTCGTCTACAGCCTTGATAAACATCACAGATGATTTGATCCTTGATTATTGCAAAGGACTGGCTGACGGGGTCCATTCTGAGTCTTACCAGGCTGAAGCTGCGACTGCCCGACCTCAAAGGATCTGTGCCACGGCCTGTGTCCAGGTGACTGGGCCCTCGTTCGCAAACAGGTGAGGAAGAGCTGCCTTGATGCTTGCTGGAGAGCTCCATATCAAGTGATTCTGGTGACAAATACAGCTGTGAAGTGCGGAGGCTTGCTGAACTGGATTCACACCTCCCATACCCGCAGAGTTTCAGGACCCTCGGAAGAAACAGCTCCTCTCCCAGAAGAAAATCCAGCTGTGGTTGCAAGGCCACAGGAGAGGACAAGCCAAGCTGTGAGGGTTGCTGACAAAGCTGGTTGCCCACCAGAGCAAGCTGAGGGGGGTCACGCTACACAAGGCCCAGGTATTGACTCTGAGGGAGACAGTAATATTGTGAGTGGTACAGAGTCAGACTCAGCTGAGGGAACTGGTGCGCAAAATGGTCGGGTGCAGAGAAGAAGAGCAGAGTTTGCAAGTGAATTGTGGCCTGTGAGTCAGAGGAGGCTAAACTTGAGGGTGGCATCTGAAAGAGATCTTGCTCCTGTGTCTGAAACGTCTGAATCTGAGCTAAGTGACGCAGAACATGCACAATGGAGCCTGAGGAGGTCGAGAAGAGCAAGAGTGCCCTACCATAGGTACGCTGCCCCAGAGTGGACCTATTTGATCACAGATGCCGGGAGCAGTGGGGAACGGGAGACTGAGGTCTTCATGAGTGGTCAGCAGAATCCCAGAACTGAAAATTGATATTGAACTAGTAGTCCCTGGACTGGAAATAGAGGGGGTGCTGACAGTGAGTGTACCAAGACCTCCAATCTTGAGCAGAGTGCGAGTTTTGATTCTGCAAGATTTGTCCTTTCCAACTTTTGGATATCAGCCACCAGAACAGGAGATTGCAGCTGTTCGTCTCAAGATTCTACAACGTGCCATTGTTGAAATTGGTTCTGAGCTTATAAGAGACTGTTGATTGAACTGTGGATTGTAAATAAAGCTTGCTTGGAAGAAAGATAACCTAGGCCTGAGTGGAAGAAGAACAAATTTAGGGACTTTCCGTAGAAGAAGAAGCGCTAAGGAAGTCTTTTTGAACTGTGTAAATAAAAAAGTGCAGCGAACTGTGAACTAATTTCAAAGACTTCAACGAACTGTGTGTGAATTGGTTGAACAGCAATCAGAGGCAGAGAAAGAGACTTTGCGTCGATCCTCTTGCTGCGCTAAACTGACAAGTTAAAAAAAAATGGAGTCTGGAAATCCGAATCGTAGGTCTAAGTGTCTGATAGGTACACTCATAGTAGGAGTGATAATAGTGATAGCGGTAGTTATTATTGTGTCTGTAAAAATTTCATACGATGCAGAAGTTGAAGGGGAGGGAGTGCAAGGGGCAACCACACCTGTTACTTCTAGCACAAAAGAGGGTATCGTAAGAGCTGAAAAGGCTATGCTGGATCAGACTAGTCGTATGTTACACAGAGATTTGTCTAAAGGTGATTAAACGCTAAATGCTTATACAAAGCTGCTATATGAGTATGTGAGCACGATGGATTCGAGAGATTGCTTTGTGTGTATGCAGTTGCCTGCGGCTGTGGAGGAGGGTATTCGTTATCACCATCTTCCTTTGACGTATGGTATTACATCCAGGGGCATATTCCCAAGAACCTGTGATAACCACAGCAAGATTAGCTTAACGCAACTCTTCACATCGCAGTCCATCGCGGGAAAACAACTCTGTGTTAACGTGGAATTCACAACACGGCGGCCCCATGCGATAGTCCAACGATAACGCGTCAAATGAACGTGTTAAAATTAACGCGACGCAGAAAAAACGCAAAACACGAACGCGAAAATAGTAGCAATGAGGCCAATCGCGATACAAAAATCAGCGATAACCAGTGAGAGGCCTGCAATTCCCACGCGTCATGCGGGAAAATGCACAATAAAAGCAGAGTAAGAAAACGGTGAGATGACAATGTACGAGCACAACGCCAGATCTGTGACGTAGAACAAATAAGCAATGTCCTGCTTCAAATAGGCATCTCACCACAGTCACAATGTACATTGACATGCAGTCTGCATGTAAACTGCGCAAATGCTGAAACATGCATGGAACACACAGTGAAACCGCATCTCCCCCTCACATTGCAGAGGGACAAGCAACCCCTCCTGCACACAGACGTGTCATGACCATGAGAAACCAATTATGAAAGTGTGGACGAATGTAGGGGCAGTGACTCGCGCTTACGTACATGTTGCCCATGTTGTGGGACCTGAGTCACAGGGGGCATCCCTGCATCATGGTGGTACATATCTGACCCCAAAAGGAGCCCTGTTGTCACCTGCAGGACACAAATGGCAGCCAAAATGGGATGAATCTGGACACATGTGAAACGCCGAAGAGTGGGATTCCCTACTAACTGCGACACACGGAACTGGCAGTTCGAATACGTGACACCCTAAACAGCCTCTCTGCACTGAGGTGACACACCCACCATACATGAACAAATCACAAAATTGACAGCAATACATGTCGCACTCACACTTGTCTGAGTGATGTGCCTGTACAGATGAGAGACATGCACTCAGGGATAGTGTTCTCCAAATGCATTTATTTGCACATGCTGTGCCTGTGGTCATTTTGTACTGTCCCATTACTGCCAAGGACTGCCTCAATGTGACGTGCTCATGTGAAGAAATTGTCAATGATGGTGTTCCTACGGGCTATTCCTGCTGCGGCTGCATTGGGGTGTGGTCCACCTGCCTCATCCCCATCATCATCGTCCGGTGCATCTGGCACTTGTATCCATGGTGCCTTGCTGCGTACACATATGTTGTGCAACACACAACATGCAACGATCATCTTGCACACGATGTCTGGGCTGTACAGGAGCCTTCCACCTGTGACGTCCAGGCACCTGAAACGTGACTTCAACACGCCAAATGTGCGTTCCACGATGCCCCTGGTGCGTTTGGGGGCCGCATTGTACTGCCTCTGGGCCTATGTGTTTGGGGCTCGGAGGGGTGTCATCATCCAAGTGCAGAGTGCATATCCTTGGTCACCTGTGACAGTGCAGAGAGACATGAGTCAATAGTTGGTTCCGCATGATGTGTTGGCAGGCTCAGTGGTTCATTGGCGTGTGATATGTGTGACTTTGTGATTCCTGCACGACATGTACTGCATGTTGCAAATGAGCGGCATCAATGTGTATTACGTAGCCTCATTGCTGCTCCTCTCTCCCCCGAGCCCATTCACTAGTGTGTGCAGCGCGGTTGCATCACTGCACCCCTACGGCACACTATTGTCATGCCTGTCTGCGCATATCCACAAGCCTGACAACGACACAGTGATGTCGTGCGCTGAAGGTGGACGTACATGTGTGTGTAGGCCTATGGTAAGGACAGGGCGGACACAGATGTCGAGTTCATGCCTGGCTGAACTCGCCATGCGGTTGAGGGTAGACCTTTGGCTTATGCTGCGGAAATAGCGACACACACAACAGTTGGCATGTCTGATCCCTGACCCCGAGCGGGCTTGCGTACCCTCATTTACCCCTCGGCCGAGCCCGTACTCCGGAGGCATGCTACATAGCAAGATTGTATATTGCGTGACGGGTGGCGCCGACACTACACCTGAGACACACGCATTAGTTACTGCCTTGGCAAGGCCTACACTTAACCACGCCCATAGCCACATGTTGAATGACCACACCCCTGCGCCGTACTGCCATACTCCGGTCCACTCCCTCACGCCCACAGGGGGGTCCGACACAGATACATGTCCCAAGTCCACCCCACTGCCTGAGGTGACAAGGTTGCGCACGCTGTACACAGCACAATGTAATGTGGTATGGCCCGGGGCCCACATGCATACAGAATGACCACACGGACACACTGAGCTAATTTGGGGAACTGGCTACGGGCACGTGCGTCCGGCATCTTTTATTGCCAGGGTCACACGTCCAGTGACACCTGTGCTGTTTGAGTGTTGGGTAGTGTAAGCTACCCCTCAGGGGTTGGTTGGTGCTGGCAACAACTACAACAGTGATCAGACAATCAGGAGTTCAAAGTACAAACAGCAAGGGTCCATGACTTGAGCTGCACAGAGTCGGTGGCCCTGGATGCTCTGCGGCCGGCATAGGCACACCGCCACGGGACGGTGACTTGCGATGCACTGAGGTAGGGCCACAAGAGCTGAGCGGGTCCTCGTTGATGTCCAAGGAGAATGTCGCGGAGTGTTACGGGGACAGTGGAAGGTGTCCATCCAGGGCATGATGCAGAGGGCAGGGGCAAGCAGAAACAGGCAATATGGAGGAGTTGAATGCTACAGTCTCCTTTTTCCCACAATGTCAGTATCAGCTACATGATGATGAAGACAACCCCCAGGCCATAGACTCAGACGCCACCAACGTTCAACCAGAGAGTGTCCATGACTCCCGTGGCACAGAGTCAGTGGCCCCAGAGCTGGAAGGGGATGCAGTCTGCGATGAGGCCTGTACAATGATATAAACTCTGCAATGAACAGATCAAGACTCAGTTCCAATTGTGTGTCCTACTCGACCGCAGTGTGTGCCGGAGGCAGCGGTCAGCGCGGGGCAAGCGCTGTGCAGCCAGCTCCTCCTGGATCTCTAACACACGGCGTTGAGATGGCATGTGGAGAAGATTCATGGTTGACGGAGTTGGAGGCACCAGAGCTGAGCGGGTGTGCACCCTGCGACGATGCCGTGTCCTGCCTGTTACGGACTGTATTGGATTGGTGTGAGTCCTGCTGGACCGCTGTGTAGGCCGAAGGCAGAAGTCCGCAAGGGCCCACAGACACGTGTGGTCGGAATGCTATGCACAGAGTTGGTGGCACCACATCAAAGGGAGTATAGGGATATAAACGATGCCATAAATATGTACTCTGCCATTGTGTAATCAAGACTCAGTTCCAAATGTGTGACCTACTTCCCCCTGTGTATGCCGGTGGAGTACGTCAACGCAAAAGGAGTACTGCGGGCCTTGCTTGCAGAGGCCGTGATGGTCTGGGGAGGCTGCCAAGGTCGCGGGCCTCTGGCTTTGAGCTAGCACCGGCACGTGGTGGGCCCTCTTGGAGACACGCCGGTGTCAGCAGGTGAGCAGTGAGGCCTGGATGCGCAGGGGCGGACGTGACTGGTTCGGGGACCAGCTGCCCGGGCTGCGGCAGGCGCACAGGATCGCAGGCACTGCCGCACACGGCGTCGGCCTCGTGGCGGGGTGAGAGGCACCGCCCTGGCAGCCACGTTGGCCATTCTGGAAGGGAACCACGCCCAGGGCTACGTGCTTTTTATTCACACCCCTACGCTAGCCTGGCGTACGCCGGGCAAGCCCACTCCGCACACGCTTACAGGGGTGACATAACAGGCTACATTTCCTCGATCTTCCCCACTTGCTGGGGTGATATGGTTGCGCCCACTGTCCACAACACTACCACCACCAGCAGTATATGTCGACATGGATATGTCTGTGGTCTTCATACTGCAGTCTGTCCAGCACTTCCACGCCACACTTGGCATTGTGTGCATTCGCATTCATGGATCACTTGCCTCCTTCGCACATGCCTGGTTCCCACCTCTCCCCACATACTGCTATTGTGTGGCTGAGGTGCCATGCCGTTGATGGCTCATGTACATGGCTAGCCCAGGTTACCGCAGTACGTTGTGCTGTCGTGTATGGTGGGTGGGCATGTTGTATGTGAGTTTGTAACGTGTGCATTCCCAGAGTTGTGAGTTGCATGATTGTGGAGTTGAGGTGTGGGGTGTGTTCATTTGGTACTTACCAACGACCACTGCATTTCCGTAGGTGCCATCCTGGAAGCGCCGGTTGATGATGGACTGTCGGAAGATGTATGAATCATGCACACTGCCTGGGTAGTTGGCGACGACATTGGTGAAGAGTCCCCGGTGGTCCACTATTGCCTGCACAGTGATGGAATGCGTGTGCTTCCTGTTGCGGTAATTGTGTGCAGTGTCGGCAGGGGGAACAGGTAGGACATGTGTGCAGTCAATTGCCCCCAACACGTGCGGGAAGCCAGCTATGGCGTAGAAGCCTTGCTTGGTCTCCAGCTGTTCCTGCGCAGTGTGGGGGAAGTATAGGTACTGGGGTACCAAGCTGATGATGGCATCCAGGACAGGTTTGAGGAACTTGGATAGGGCTGGCTGTGAGACTCCTCCGACTCTGGCGGTTGTTGGTTGGAATGTCCCAGAGGCCAACAGGTGCAGCACAGCCAGCAGCTTTGTCTGAGGTGCGATGTTGGTTGTCCGCTGTGTTGGTACCGTCAGCCTGTGGGCAATGATGTTCAGGATGCGGAGGATGGTTGTCCTTTTGAGTCTGTAGTGGGCAATGGCATTCTCTGGGGTTAAGTCTGTGAGGCGGGTGGGTTTCCTGAAGGTCCGCTGTCTTTGTCTGCGCTGCCTCTGTGGTGGTCCGGGGGGGAGGCGGGGAGGGTCCGGGGGGGTGGCGGGCCTGGGGATGGTGGCGGTCGGTGTTGTGGATCTGTTGGGGCTCCGAGCTGCATGATGAGTAGCTCCATGGCATCTGTTGGTCTTCAGGTGTGGCTGTGGGCTGGGCTCCCTTTTCTGGTGCAGGTTGTCATCCGACTTTGCACCAGGTCAGAGCAGGTGTTAATTTCCTGCTGCTAACGTGCCGTATCTCCTGTTTTGTGTTCTTATCGCCAATCTGGCTGGTCGTTGAGAATGTTGCGTTGTGGTGTTGTCGCTGCTTTTTGCTCGGGAACGCCTACTCTGCATCTCATTAGCGATAGTTGCTGGGATCATCTGTGGCGATGTTTTTGGCGGGTGCTATCGCAGGTAAACTGGTGATATCAGCTGTTTGCACCAGCTTGTGAATGGGGCGATGATTTTATCGTGACTTTGGCTGTGATAAAGTGCCGTTAACTCGGCGATAGTTCCTTGAGAATATGCCCCGTAGTTTGTTGCTTAGTATGTTTTACGGTAAGGGTCATTATGAATATTATTTCGCCAACTATGATGTGGTACTTTTAGAAGTTCCAGCCTACAAGCACCTGAATAAGTACGATGATCATAAGCAAGAAGATAGAGTGGGGAAATATTTCATACCTACCGTTACATTAGATACAGCATATGCACATCGTCATTATCTGGCATGTATATTAACAGATATAGAGAAGAAGTTTGTAGATCAAGTGGAAGACATTGACAACTAACAGTATAAAAATATTATAGGTAATTATGAACCCTAATATATATATATACATATATATATATTCAGTTAAAAAAACAAAGGTTACAGGGATGTTATAGTTAGAAACAGCATTAAAATAAACTTAGAAATTCATCGAAAAAAACAAAGATTTCAGGGACATTATAGTTAGGAAATAAAGGTAACAAAAACCTTAGAAATCCACTGAAAAAACTAAGGTTACAGAGACGTTATAGTTAGAAAATAGAATTAAAAAAACTTTGAAATTCACTGAAAAAAACAAAGGTTACAGGGATGTTATAGTTAGGTACCAGAGTTAAAAAAAACTTGGAAATTCATTTAAAAAAACCAAGGTTACAGGGACGTTATAGTTAGGCTCAGATTTTACTCGTACAAAACCAGTGAAATTCAACAGTTGTAGTTAGCTGAGCTAATTATAACTTACACCCCTGCAATGCACTGCTTATGATCTCAGATATTACATCACTCATGACATACCCATTCACAGACAGGCTTTTTTTGAATGTTGTTTCCTAGCTATAATGTCCCTGTAACCTTTGTTTTCTTAAGTGAATTTCAAAGGTTTTTTTGAATTTTATTTCCTAAATGTAACCACTAACCTTTGAAGGTGAGTGTGTGAGTGAGTGCATGAGTGTCTCAGTAAGTCTGTGAGTGGGTGTGTGGGTCTGTGAGTGGGCCTGTGAGTTGGTGTGAGAGTGTCTAAGTGGGTCTGTGAGTAGGTGTGTGAGTGTTTGAATGCTCTCTGTTTTGCCCTCTTCTGCTCTGTTTTGCCTTTTCTGCCCTTTGTTTTGCCTTTCCTGCTTTTTTTTCTGCACTCTTCTTTTAGCTCAGTGCTGACGTTTATTTTGCCTCTATCTGCTTGATTCTCACCTTTATTTTGCCTCTTGCTGCTGGATTCTGATCTCTATTTTGTCTCTTTGTGCTAGTTTTTGACCTTTATTCTGCCTCTTTCTGCTTGTTGCTGACCTTTATTTTGTCTCTTTCTGCTCATTTATCATCTTTATTTTGCCTTTGCTACTCGTTTTTGACCTTTATTTTATCTCTGCTCATTTTATACCTTTATTTTGCCTCTTTCTGCTTATTGCTATCCTTTATTTTGCCTCTTTCTGCTCCTTTCTCATCTTTATTTTGCCTCTTGAGCTAGTTTCTGACCTCCATTTTGCCTCTTTCTGCTTTTTCTCACCTTTATTTTGACTTATTTAGCTTGTTTCTCTCCTCTATTTTGCCTCTTGCTGCTCGTTTCTGACCTTTATTCTGCCTCTTTCTGCTCCCTGCTGACCTTTATCCTGCCTCTTTCTGCTCATTTCTCACCTTTATTTTGCCTCTTTCTGCTCATTGCTGACATTTATTTTGCCTCTTTCTGTTCGTTTCTCACCTTTATTTTGCTCTTTCTGCTCGTTGCAGACCTTTATTTTGCCTCTTTCTGTTCATTGCTGACCTATACTTTGCCTCTTTCTGCTTGTTGCTGACTTTTATTCTGCCTCTTTCTGCTAGTTTCTTACTTTTATCTTGCCTCTTTCTGCTATTTGCTGACCTTTATTCTGCCTCTTTCTGCTCATTTCTAACCTTTATCTTGCCCTTTCTGCTCTTTGCTGACCTTTCTTCTACCTCTTTCTACTAGTTTCTGACCTTTATTCTGCCTATTTCTGCTAGTTTCTGACCTCTATTTTGCCTTTTTATGTCCGTTTATGACCTCCATTTTGCCCATTTCTGATGATTTCTGAGCTTTATTTTGCCTCTTTCTGCTCATTACTGATCTCTATTTTGCCTCTTTCTGCTTGTTTCTGAACTTTATTGTGCCTCTTTCTGCTCATTTCTCACCAGTATTTTGCCTCTTTCTGATCGTTTCTGATCTTTATTCTGCCTCTTTGTGCTTGTTTCTGACCTTTATTTTGCCTCTTTCTGCTCTTTTCCCCCGGGACCGCGGTGGAGCCTTGAGGCCCCCGTGGTACCAGCTGGCTCCCCCCTTCTACGGGAGCTGGCATTGCTCTCACATGAAGGGAGCTGCTGGAAATGCAGCTCCCTGTGTGCAAGAGCAATCTGTTTCATCTCTTTCCGCATGTCTGCAGGCAGGGAAAAAGATGAAACCTCCACTTACAGTGGGCAGGAGCACTTTGACAGCTCTCGCCCACTGGAACCGGAGTGTTTGCTATTGCTGGGAAGGAGCTGTCAAAGCTGCCGCCAACCAAAGGCAAACAGCTATTTCCTGGGGGTGGGCACCCTGGGACGTAGCAGGAGCCGGCCCTGGGGGGTGGCAGTTCCGAGAGTCATGTATGGCTCCAGGAGTGGGGCCGCACGACCACCCTTCTTTCTTGTGCACAGGCTGCCCCGGGGAGGTGGTGTCGCAGAGCCAAGAACTGCCCGGGAGATGGGCCGTTAGGCCCCTCCCCATTCTTTAAAAAAAAATATTTAGCCCTAGGGAGGTGGTGGTGTTAGGACTTGGGAGTCCATGCGGTCCCCCAAACAGGCGTTTGCTTGCCATGGGGGGCTGTGGTCCCGAGGGCTAATAGAGCCTGAGGAGGGGGGCCCGTGAACCCCCTTCATTATTTTGAATAAAGCCCAGGGGAGGTGGTGGTCCCCGGGGCTCTAGGAGCCTTAGGAGGGAGGCACTGTGCTCCCCTATACTTTTTATTAAAAATGACCCTGGAATCTGGCCCACCAGCGGGCTCATTTAAAAATAGGTGCGAGAGCCAGCCCTTGTTTTTTTTTCTTTACATTTTCGTGAGAGTCGCGGATCTGCAGTAATTTTCAGCATAAATTCAAATTCAAAAATAAAAATGCTTTTTGGCTCTGTCAGGGTACCAGGGGGGCCCCAGGACCAGAGATGGGGGTCAGGGTATTCCTACCCTACCCCCTTTTCTTTTTGTTAAATGTTTTTTCAGGGACTCTGTAAAAGCTGAGTCCCAAGATGGCTGCCAACACTTCCTGGTTGAAGTGTTTGCAGCCACTCCTATTTCAGCACATGGACTGTCGGATCCTCGGACTATCCGTGTCCCTGGATATTCAAATTAGTTTTTTTTAAATATCTCAAAAACTACTGAATGGATTTACACCAAATACCAAAAAGGCTTCTTTCTGGACAAAGAGCTATCTTTCTGCCAAATTTGGTGTAATTCCGTCGAGCGGTTCGGGCTGTAGCATGTCTAAAAATCTCTATAGAAATTAACATTGGAAAAACACATTTTCTGTATCCTCCCTTTTTCTCGGCCCCCACTTGACGGATCGCCCCAAAACTTTTTATGTGCAACAAGAATCACTTGGGCACTTTTTTAAGGAAATTCTGTGAAGATTCCGGAAACTGCACTAAAGATATAGGCAAGTCAAAAACGCTTTTCCAATGTAATCATGGTCCTAACAATAACTACTACTGGCGACGTGTATCGGCTTTATAGAAGGTGACTAGCACAATCTCGGCTTTCCCTAGGTGCATTCATATATATATATATATATATATATATATATATATATATATATATATATATATATATATATATATACATACACACATACAACCCTAACTACCCTAAACACTTAAAATACCCTTACCTCCCAAAAACTCATACCCACCCTAAAACTTAAAAATACACCTTCCATCCAAAAACCCACATCCACCATAAACCCTTAAAATACCCCTGCCACCCAAATACTCACACCCACCCCAAGTCCTAAAAATACCCCATGCCTCCCAAATACACATACCCACCCTGAACCCTAAAAATTCCCTTGCCACCCAAAAACCCATTCCCACCATAAAAATCCCCTTGCCATCTAAAAACACATACCCACCCTAAACCCTAAAAATACTTTTACCACCCAAAAACCCATACCCACCCTAAACCCCCAAAATTCCTTTACAGCCCAAAAACCCTTACACACCCTAAACCCTAAAAAATCCCCTTGCCACCCAAAAACCCAAACCCACCCTAAACTCTTAAAATACCCATGCCACTCAAAAACCCATACCTACCCTAAACCCTTAAAATACCCCTGCCACTCAAAAACCCACACCAACCCTAAACCCTAAAAATACCCTTGCCACCCAAAAGCCCATACCCAACCTGAATCCTAAAATTATCCTTACCACCAAAAAACCCATATACACACACACACACACATAGATACACACACATTTATATATATTAGGAACTTGTTTCCATAGGAAAAGCATTTTTTGACTTGCCTATTAACTCTGGTGTCGTTTGACCAATCTTCATGAAATTTTCCAAAAATAGTGTCAAGGTAAGTTCTGGTTGTCATGAAAAGATTGGGTAGGATCCGTGCAGTGGGGACCAAGAATTTGGGGCATAAAATAAGGGTGTGTTTGTAATGTTAATTCCCATAGGAACATTTAGCTGCACGTACAGCCCGAACTGCTGAACGGACCTACACCAAATTTGGCAGGGAAGTAGATGTTGGTTCAAGGAAGTGCCTTTTGCCAATTTGGTGTAAATCTGCTCAGTAGTTTTTGAGAAATTTAAGTTGAAAATTATAGTGATATCTCTGGCAACAGATATGTCGCGATGATTCCGCGATTAATCACGGATGCATGCGCCAACGGGAATGCTCTGATTGGCTGGACGGAACCTGAACAGAAAGTTACCGCCGCCATTTTATTGATCGGGAACAGTTCCTGGGGCTGAACATTTTGGAAAAAGCTAACATAAGGCGTGAGAGTAGAGGTAATCTGACCCCATGTTTGAGAAATAGGGGTGTTAGTGACACAAGTTATCGGTCCCAAAATATTTTTTTATTGCGCATGATATTTATGATGACGCCACGACCGTCAGCGTGGCCCCCGTGTACTGTCGCGGGGATGTTGCGACTATTGCGAAGTCATCGCGAAGATTGGTGGGAATATAAAAAAATATATCAGTGAATCATTAATACACATTGTTATAGAGATATTGAGATTCTGATAAATGTTTTTATAGAGTTATTTATATAGTGAGTTATCTACTGTGATGGTTAGAATTAATTATATAGTTATCATTTTTTAATGTGGTGGTGGCTATTGAATTCCTGCTTTTGCTTTCTGCTTTCGCGACATAACCGTGGGAATCGCGATGACCATCGTCATCGCGATGTCTGGCCTCACCGCGTAAACGGAAAATAGGTTTTAGAGATGGTTGTTCTAGAAATACACTAGAAAAACATGTGTTTTGAAGTGTACAGTAATAAACCCCTAGTGTGTAAAATACTGTAATATGTGTGGATATATGTTTTTTCACTTTATGGAAAAGGTACGATCGTCGCGGTTAATGGCGATGTCGCGATGCCCCGAATAACCGCGAAAATATGTCTTAAAGATGGTTTTTAAAGAAACTTAGTACAAAAATATGAGTTTAAACATGCTTTGAAAGAAGTATGTATATTGTAATATGTGTAGTGCAATGTTCAGAATGGATATTTTTACATATTATTTTTGGATGTGTTGGTGGTCATTGAATGTCGGCTTTTATTTTCTGTTTTTGTGATGTATCCGCGGGGATCACAACATTGACAGATTGTCAAAAAAAAAAAAAACCTTTAGAAAAAACTTCACAAAATTTTGGGTACAAGAGCAGTTGTGTTGGTTGTGTGTATATGGCTGCTACAGATAAGACTAGATGCAGAGTTTCAGGTTACTTAGAAACACCCTGTTGCCTTCATCTGTAATGTGCACTCCATCATTTCTATAAATTCCATGCATGTCAATACTCAGATTATTGTAATAGATGCAGCCTATGCAATGGTCTCTGAGGAATGCTGAAACAGTTTATTAACATGTTTCCTGGCTTTGTCAATCTGTGAACAGAACTGATTTGACTACTTCCATTTCTGTCTTTGGCATATATTAGAGTACACCAAGACAGTGTGAGGGAAAAGCGACATCAGTTTTGCAAAGGTTTCTTTCCTTAGTATTTCCAGCCCTACCCCAGTCAATGTGCCTAGGTCATTGCCACCACAGTGCACAATCATGAGGTGAGGAGCTTGGGAATCCACAATGGATTTAACCAAAGCCAGCAACTGATGAAATTTTAACCTTCTCTGGCCAAACCAAGACATCTGCACATTTGGCAATCCCAAGTCCCTGTCAATACCACTCTTTTTGCAGCCTCTTTAGCCCAATAGATTTAGCTGTGGCCCACAATCCATACTCTAAGCATTTTAAAGTGAAGGAGCAATAGTAGTCAGGGGAAGGCAGGAGCTGAATGAGGTAGTTTTCCAAAGGAAAAGCAGTTAAAATGGAGGTGTTTTTTAAATATATATATATATTTCATTGGATGCTGGAAGCATGAAAGTGAATGAAATTAGTTAGTGTGTTGAATGCCTTAGGAAGAAGTCTTATTATTGGCTGTTGTTTAAAAAAAGAAATGTAATACAGACGTGGATATGCTTTTGAATCAGTGGAGTAAACCACACCTGCTGAATCTCATTTGGAAGGAGCATGTTCCTTCTAGAATGTGCTGTGAACTTGTGACCTACTGGTTCCACTGTGCTGATAGGTACACTGAGCTAAGAGTGCATTGGGGAAAGGGTGTTAAAGAGACAGAATTTTTTTTTTAAAGTTGAGGAGTGATGACACTATTTAATTAATGGCAAGATTTAATTTTCAACTCAGGACTATGTAATAAACTGTTGTATAATATTTAAATTTAAAAAAATGAAGCTAGATATAGATTTGAACTTCTGGTTTTTTATGTGATTACTCCGCGATGATCACGAAAACATTGCAGAAATGCATAGACAGGAACCTAGTTTTGAAAGAGAGGAAAAGGGTTAACAGATGCTAACCATTCACAAGTGAAGATACAGTAGTCAACAATGAAAGGCATGATTTCATTTGCTGCCTTTCTCATGATGATAGAGTGGAAAATTGAAGAGGTTGCCATTTTATAGTTGCTTTCTATGAGAGGGGTGTACCATTCTTGCGCTTAGTTTTTACAAATCTTAACAGTGTCAAAACTATCCAGAGAGAGCTAAAAGAACAATATTATCTATGAGTTCAATTCACTGGTATGTACATAACATTTTAATTATATAAAAAATGTACATTAGAAATTAAGATGTATATGGGAGTTTGATTAAAAAGAGTATCACAGTGATGTGAAAAACAATATATCAGATTAACTGTATCTGGCACAGAGTATGTGTTTAAGATGTTAGTACTGTTGTAAATTACCATGAGCAATGCCTTTAACAATGACAATGTTTTAAATGTCTAAGCATTATGTGCAGGATAGATACATCTATATTATTTGCATTCTGGGAGTTGTGGTAGTTTTAATCACATTATTAAACAGGAGTACTGTAGTCATGAATAAAACATAAGAAAATGTGATGTGCCTGTATATAAATTCTAAAGTAGTAATACTTCTTAGCTATGTATTAGGAAGTGTTTATCAATGTGGTTTTTTACTTATATGATCGGTTTGCATATGTTTAGATGGTGAGATTTGGTGTTTCTGGTTGCAGATAGTTATATGTACGTTGAGACTGTTGAGTTTACTAAAAGATGCAGAGAACTATATATTTTTGGAAAGATGGCCTGAAGGTGTATTTCTTTTATGAAATCACATATATGTTTACATGGTGTTCTATGTTCTTCAAGGCTGTTGAAAATTTCATGTATAGTGAGGGTGGTGAATTTCTTTCAACATGCTCTGTTTAAAATTGAGGAGGGGTAATAGTGAAGAATGACTTTTGAGAGTTTGTGTGCTAGCTTCACTTGGCATGTAACTTTTCTTTGAGAAATTCTGAATATATGTTTTAAAGACACAAGAAATATTTGCGAAATGATGTGGGTGTGCCATTAGGAAAAGGTTTTGTGCTTTCAAAAGGTGAGAATTGTTGTTTTCAGTTTTAGAAACGTATTGATGCATGTGGACGCTGAGTAACAGAGCAATGTATACTCTTAGAGAGCCATGAATGCAATTATATATCAAGTGTGACATCTAGACTTATTCAATCACCCAGGTACTACACATGCACTCTTCCAATCACACAGGCACTAATTATGTACTTACTGAACTACACAGGCAAAACCCATGCGTTCATCCAATCACCCAGATAGTAGCAATATAGTTATGTGAATACACAGGCACTGACTATGCAGATATGGAACCACTGATGTAGTTCCTTTATACTCTGGGAATCATGCAGGCACTACCTATATTCTGAGGGAATTACGTAGGCACTATCTATGCACTTTTCCAATCATCCAGGGAGTATTGTTGTACTCAACCAGAAACACATGTATTTACAAGTGTTAGTGAGGAATGTGTACTCTTTTAGAACCATCTGGTGAATTGTGTATGTAACCTGTCACACACTTTTTGCATGTACTCGGAAAAATTAGGTAGCTATATGCTGTGATACACATTAATGTGCAGATTTTTATACAGAGTGTTTCCCAAAATGTAAATCTGACACATCTAAGTAGAAAAGTATTGAAACACTAAATGCACTGGTGACACAGTTGTAGAGAGGCACAGAAATAGGTCTTATGTTGTGTTTTTGGATTTACAGTATTGAGACACTGTATGCACTTTTACACTTTGGTTGATGTTTATTTTAAAATGGAGTACATAAGGGATAAAGTGGTCTTTTAGCGCGTATAAGGGTGCTATATTATTAAAAGGTAAGTAATAAATTAAGTTTTGTGTTTTGGTTTGGGATTGGTACATTGAAATAAGTGCTTGTAGTTATTTAGGTAGGTTGATTTGTACATTTAAAACTGCAACATAACATAAAAACTGTTTGTATTATGTGTAAGCCAGTAGTAAAGTAGCTGGTACATTGGCTAGAAAACAAATTCAAATCTCGTTTTTTTTTTTACAGAACAATATCTGCATAATTACAAACAGATTGCATACAAAAGCTCAGAGGGAAAGGAACAGAAGGAAGTACAGTATCTATGTAGAACTGAGACTCAAAAGGGGCAAAATGGAGAAAAAGAGAAGAACGAAAAAAGAGCTATTGGTAAGAGGACAAACTCATTTCTTAAAAATATATATGGACTTTTCCAAAGATTATGAAACAATGAAAATAAAATTCACACTATGAGAAAGAATAACAATGGACAAAATCTATATAGCAAGAACAGGAAAGAATGTACCAAAGATGTATACACATTAACCAGGAGACAGAAGCAGTTTAAGGAAATCAGAGCTAGGATGTTTCATAGTAGAGTAGTTATAAATCTACTGAGAAATATTAAGAAGTATTGAAGAAGGAGACATGCAGTGAAACATAAAGAACGAGTTGAGAGAGTAGTTGATACGGCGTTTGCTTTGAAGGTGAAGGTTTTTATTTTGATTCTAAATAGAATGAAGCCTCTTGACAAAATGATGTTGTACTTGAGGAGACAAAACCAGAAAAAAAGATTAGTGAATAGAATTAACTTTTGTACCGTTTTTAGTGGCGAATGCATACATACTTCTAGTACAGAATCTTTCTTTAATGAAGAAAGCTATCTCCAGGTTAATAGATTAGTTCATGCTATTGATTACAGAGGACGATGTTATGAAATGAAGAATGGCATTCCTATAGCGAAAAAGGTGATGGTACCTACAAATGTAGAGCAATTTATTGGAGAACAGGTACAAGGAAGGCGGAGTCAGGTGCCTGTATAAAAATTGAATTGTAGTAGTGTTTTTAGTATTCGGCAGCAATTCATTGATATGTTAAGGACATTTCTACATATCTTGCCTAGGTGAAGTTTAAAAAAGAAAATAAGTACTTTACAAGGATTGGATCCTTGCAAGATTAGAAAGCATTCAAATTTGCAGGGACACTCACCAGCTTGTTTATCAAACAAAGTGTGCCAAAGCACTTTTCATCACTTCAGGATGTTATTTGTACACCACTCAACAATGCAAAGTTTAGTTACGAGGCTGTACTATGTGAAAACTCCTGCTTTATGTTTAGGAGAAATGAATAGAGTGTATGGGACTGTGGCATATGTAGAAAAGGTTTGTGATGATGTGCAGTTTTTTTCTTTGGTCCTCAACAGGATTCTATGGAAAATGAAGAGTTGTTAAGAGGAGGAGTTATAGAAAAGAACACAGATCTTACAGTTGATAGTTTTGAAGAAGAGATTCCAAACTTTTACACAGTGTGGTCTATAAACCAGAGTATGTTTGTATATGTTGTCGACGCACTCACTAGAAGATTTAAACACAGACTGTTGACTTATATTTAAAAAAGTAAAAAAGTAAATAATGATAACTGGCAAAAGTTAGCTGTATATTTATTTGTAGAGAAACACTTTGACTTGTCCAGACGGCAAGCTTATGTAAGTAGTGTTACAATAAATTAGAAGGTAATAAAATGAACAACACATAGTTATTAGATACCCATTTTGTAAGATAAAAAAATGCCTGCTAATGTAGAAAAACTATGAAGGGCCAAATATAAAAATAAACAATTACATTTATGATTCTTTGCAGCATTGCAGAGGGCTCTTCTGGACTGCTCTCCAGCACTCACTACAACTCCACAATCCATGCAGTATGATGCCATGTGGGAAAACTGTGGAGCCAAATCTGGAAGTTGAGATTGGACCTCTGAAGGGACTATCTGCCCCAGTGTTGTTGTGGCTGATATTGAAGTTCAGGGTCCTTCAGCCTTGCGTTGCCTTCTTGCTGCTTTTACACTATTGCTTTGGTATGTTTTTAGAAAGTAAAGCATGGACGTAGTCCCGCAAAAAAAAATTATTTGTACCCTTTAACAGTGTCTTGTGACAAATTATGCTTTGCACAAATCTGCTCACTATGAACTCCTCTTAAAGAATGTTCAAGATAGATAAATCGGAGTGTTCTTTTTATTTTTTTCGTTGAAAAGTGTATTATTCAATGATGGTCATTTATTTCTCAAAGACATGATTTTCTGTTTTGTTTTTTATTTTTTATTTTTGTGGTTTTATATGTGGCCATTCTTGAAAACTCTGGAGCCATATCTGTTGCAGTAGTCTGCACCGCTCAAAGGACATTCTGGATGAGAATTGTTGCTGGTGCCACTGATGTAGATGGTGCTCCAGCTTCCCTCTATTTGATTGCCAGTCGGAGATGTTTTCTATGTTAGGTTTTAAGATGATAGACCATGGACGTCATCCCACATGAATATCTTTTATTCGTCCCTGTAGAGTGGATCTTTTTACAGAGCGCGCATTGTACTAGTTTTGAAGCAGTTTTTAATTCCTGTTGAGTTTGGGTAAGAATGGGTAGTTTTCTGGGTGTTTTGTAGTTATGTTCTATTTGTGAGTTCGGATGTTGAAAGTTATTTTATGAAATTGTTGTTTTTGTTAAATGTGTTGTTAAAATAAAGTTAAACAATTATGCTACTAAACAGCTAGACTCAAACTTTGTGTAAAATATGTTTAAATATCTGTTTTACATTTCGTCATTTGTATTTGTGACTACTGATGCCATTGTGACCTTCGGTGTTGCTGTGAAGAAGGAAAATGCTTTTTGATGTAGGTATTTCGACAAATGTATACAAAGGGGAAAGTTAAATTAGTATCTTACTAAATAGCTACACTGAAACTTTATGTAAAATATGTCTATATATGTGTTTTACACTTTGTCAAAAACAACCGGTATTCACAGTGTTTCCTTGGCAATGGCACTCATAGAATCTTACAGGCACTACCTGTGATATCATAAAGGACGTCCTTTCTCCACCACTCTGCAAACATGCCTCCTGGCACAGTACTAGTTGGGGGATGAAGTCCCCTTGGCTATTGAGGGTCGTTGGGGGCCAACTACCCCTCCTGTTACCTCCAGCAAGTCACACACAGTCAGTTTGCTGCCGAGGCCATGCCCCCTTTCTGCACCACTCTGCAAACGCGTCTCCTGGCACACTACTGGTTGGGGAAAGAAGTTCTCTTGGATGCTAAGGGACCTTGAGGACCAAGAAGCCCTCCTGGTACTTTCTGTAAGTCCTACAGAGCGGGATTCCTGAGAGCTGGTCAGAGGCCATGCCCCCTTTCCCCACCACTCTGCAAACACCATTGCTACTTAAAAAACTATAGAAATTCACTGAAAAAAACAAAGGTTAAAGGGACGTTATAGTTAGGAATTAGCATTAAAAAATCTTAGAAATTCACTGAAAAAAACAAAGGTTACAGGGATGTTATAGTTAGGCTCAGAGATGTCATCAGTGATGTCACTGACCATGTCATGAGTGATGTAATATGTAAGGTCATAAGCAGTGCATTGTGGGGGTGCGAATTATAGTTAGCTCAGCTAACTATAACTGCTGAATTTCTCTGGTTTTGTGTGTGTGGAATCTGAGCCTAACTATAACGTCCCTGTAGACTTTGGTTTTTTTGTGAAAAAAAAAATATATATATATATATATGAAGAAAAAACAGTCCTGGCCCACTTTCCTTCAGGGTGGGACTAAACAGGTACGGACCACACCACACTTCAATTGTTAAGTTCTTCCTTTAAAAGTGCTCTTTATTCCAAAGTAGTAAACCTCAGTGCTGCTCAGGCTTAGTGCCCGCCATGACGCATTTCGATCGCACAAACGCGATCTTGACCACATGACGCACCACATGACATTAACCCTATACATAGTGTGTGTGCCCAATCGGTTACAGAAACTCACAGGCAAGTGCTTAGTACTGAACGACAGACTACAATCATAAATGCTTCACAAAGGCAAAACTCAAACTGGCACATTCTGTTAATGAAATAGAATAATTGAATAACATATATATGACATAGTGCAAATAACCAAATGTACAATGATTAAAAGAGCACGTACTATTCTCAAAATGAAATGAAATCCATGATGTACTTCAAAATTAATTGCTTAGAATATTCGTTAAGTCGAATTTTCAATAAAGTGCTAGTGCAAGAATGAATTCATTGATTAAAATCCTGAGAATAAAAATGATGGCTCACAATTTGTACACTTGTGTTAAGTATGATATCGTACCAGTATAATATGCATACCCCCTATAGTCAAAAGCATGACCAAATTCATACAGCTAATCATAGGATTGCAATGCAATAAAGCAGTCTATAGTATCTGAAAAGTGCAAAGTGAATGTGCAAAATAACAAACCTAGTGCAACCTAGAGCATTATGATACTAATGCCCTTACTTAAAAACTAAACTAATCAACAGAGGCTGCCCAGAGGCGAGATCTATATGCCATGATTAGACATCAGTATAGATAAATAAAGTGCAAGTGCAAATTACTATATGGCAGAGATGACAATATCATAGAGTACTGCACATACCGGGCCAATGCCCATATAATGACCTACTAGTATATTTAATGCAACTAGAAACAGTACTCTACTGTAAACAAAGAACTCTATTGTGCAAACTTACTAAAACTATTGGTTGGATTATTTATATGCAACTCTAGCTTGAACTTAAGGTTAATCTAATTATATACACAGCAGCCCATAAAAATAGTCACAATGATAGATTCACAATACCCCATACATAATATAGGATAAAAGCAGGCTCACAATATGGGGCAATTGCTAAATGCGGTTAACTAGAGAAAATTATGCAGGGCATCGCTCATATTCAAGCCATTAGGGATCTTGGTGTCGAGTGCTAGAATAAAGTGTGATTCAAGTTGGCGAAGACCTTTCTCTCGATTACCACCCCGTCTCGCCACAGGCACAGACCCCAATACAGAGTATTGAAGATCATTCAAATCGTTCTGATGCACCAATTTAAAATGACGGGCGACAGGGTAGTTGGGATCAGACTTTACTACCGCTCTCAAATGCTGCAAAATTATTTTATATATAGGAAGCTTCGTACTTCCTATATATTTGAGCCCGCAAGTACATTGTAAAACATATATGGCAAACTCTGTCCGACATGTTAAGTGGTCTTTGATGGGAATAGGTGTCGAGCTAAAAGCTGTTAAATATTCAGTTATATTAGCACCAAACTTACAAGCACGACATGCGTTACATTTGAAGAAACCTGGTTTGGCTAACCAGGTAGGAGTTATCGTAAATTCTGGACGCGTTTTCACCAATGCATCTCTCATCGAGGGTGCTCTCCTGAAAGTGATCACAGGGAGGGATGGCAGAATAGATTGGAGAGTGATATCGGTCATCACAATCGTCCATTGGGAATATATGATGCGCCGAACCTTATAATGTTGTTTACTGTATGCAGTCACTAGTCTAACAACTTTTGTATCATTGATCTCCTCATCAGCTGTATTGGTTGGCTCCGCCACTCTGTCATTTTTGGGAATCAGACTAGCCTCTCTAGTGTGGACATTGGCTTTATTAAGGGATTTGTCTAACACGGCCCTGTTGTAGCACCTGGCAAGAAAACGATCATAAGCTTCCTGTTGGCAGCGGCTCATGTCAATATCCAGACTACAGATACGACGGATTCGTAGAAATTCGCCATATGGTATATTTGCAATTAAATGGCGTGGGTGCGAACTACTCGCATGAAGAATCGAATTACCCCCAGTCTTTTTGCGATGTAATTTCGTCTGAATTTGACCCTCACTAATGTATATCTGTACGTCTAAGAATTCCAAACTTTTCTCACTTATTTCAGCTGTAAATTTAAGATAATATACATTGTCGTTGATAGAAGCTACAAAATTCTGGGCCGCTTCTCTGGTGCCCTCCCAAATCAGACACACATCGTCTATATAGCGCCAAAAGTGTTTTACATGCACTTCCCAAACTTCTTTGTGTTGGATCTTGAGGACATGCTCCTCCCACCAGCCCACATGAAGACATGCGTAGCTGGGGGAGAAGCATGCCCCCATCACCACCCCTCGTAACTGCTGGTAGACTTCTCTATTGAAAAGAAAGTAATTATTGTTAAGGCATAATTCAATCATAGTTAAAATGATACAATTATGATCATACAGGTGAATTGATCTATTTGCTAGATAATGCTTCACTGCCGCCAGACCATCAGAATGACAAATACTAGTGTATAACGATTGAATGTCCATTACAATCAGCAAATAATCATGATGCCATTTGATTTTTCTGATTTTTCTAAGGAAGTCTACAGTATCTTTTATGAAAGATGGTAGAGTCATAACGTGTTCTTGATTAAAGTAATCCCCATATTTGGATATCGTTTCCATGATGCTCTTTTTCGCCGAGATAATGGGCCTACCTGGAATAGGCAGTACATTCTTGTGCACTTTGGGTATCAAATACAAGACAGGGGTAACAGGATGTTTAATTTAAAAAAAATTATATTCATTCTTGGTTAACAACCCCTGCCTTCTCCAATGTGACAGATGTTGGAATATTTTGTCCTTTATTACTCGAAGATCCTGTTTTGAGGCTTTTCTATAGCAAGAAGGATCCGACAGATGTAAGTTAGCCTCCTCTAAATATTGATTTTTCGGCCACAGCACAATATTGCCGCCCTTGTCAGCCTTGTTAATCACGATGTTATTGTTATTTCTTAATTTCTTCATGAGGGCAAAGTACTGTGCCTGCTTGTAATTCCTTTGATGTTTATGCTTGTTAATAGTACGATTCAGTTGTTTAAATTCTTCCACCACTCTATCACTGAAGATATCTATTGCGTCTTTAGGCATTAGTGGAAAAAACGTCGAGGGTGGACGGAAAGGACTACTGGCCGCTTTGTTTGTAATAATGCCAGCTTCCTGTAAATCCTGTTGAGTAGAAGTGGTAACGTCATCTTCATCATTAGTCATTGAATGTAGTAATCTCAAAGTTGTAATATCATTGACCTGTAAATTGCTGTCAACCTCATTGAGTATATTGTTTTCACTGACGGTCGTTGTACCTTTGTTCAGTTGATAAAATTTAGCCAGTTTTAATTTAGGGATGAACTTAAATACATCAATTCTCGATTGATTGTACGCAAAGTTACTCTCCGGACAATAAGTCAGGCCTAATGATAGGAGTTGAGATTCTGCTGTGGTCAATATAGTATCAGTAAGATTGATGACTGTATTATCTTCAGATTTGTTTAGCGCTGCCACTTCTTTGCTTTCGCACCTCTGCTGGTAGTGCTGCCTATGTTTCCTCCTCGTCTCGCGCCTACGTTGGTTCTTTCCTCACCTTGCTTTATTTGTGGATTCTGGGGTCGCAAGGTCTGCCTCCGGTCCTGGTGCAAAAATGTTTTTAACTCCTCAGCGGGTGTTAACTGCATTGCCGCTATTTGTTGTCCATCAGATATAGTGGGTCTACCTTCTTCACAATCACTGTTGGATGTGAGTGAACTAATGTCCGAATCAACAGTGCTAGTGGTGTTTCCTGCTGCAGTGGATGGTAGCCCTACAGGTATTTTATTCGCCAGAGCTTGTCGTTTAAAATTGTCAAATTTTCTAGAAAAAGTAAAAATCCTGCCTGTGGCATAATCGTTTTTGTCTCTGGCAAACTTGAAGATTTTGCGTGCTTTGATGGTTTCCTCAAGTTTTTTCAACCTTAAGTCAATTTCAGCACGACCTCTTGTTACCACTTCCTTCTGTTCAATGGCATCCAATAAACCGTTGACTCTGTCAATTTCCTCGAGTGTGGCATTACGATCAATCTCCGCATATTTGATTAAAATCATTACCATATTCATGGATGCTTGGAGATTGTTCTCCGCCCAATCTTTTAACATAGCAGGATTCGGGTTCTCGAAGGTTGGTGCAATTAGGACTCTGAGCCCTCTTGGTTCTCGGTTAGCGTTGCGATACTTTTCCAGCGGCTCTTTTCCCACCACTTGTTCAATTCTGTTTTTAGTAGTTTTTCTAGAGTCTTTAATAGGGATTTAGCATCATTATTTACAGTATTGCTGGTAAGGTTACTCTGTTCACTGTCGATTTCAGGCAAATTAAGAAACAGCGCCTCCACTGCTGCCTCACGGTCACGTAGCACGTCATTGGTAGACATTTGAGAGGTATTATATATTTCTGAGCTGGAACAACAGGTGCTGATAAATATAGCTGTGGCACCAATACTGCAAGCAAGAAATCCCTCCACCCGTATCCAAAATAATCTTGGCAACGGCTTCTCTTACCAGTTTATAACTTCAGATCCCTTGAGTCCTTCCACCGTTCGGGTTCCGCAGATTATCCACTGGAATAGATGAAATCCGAAGTAGTTTTGCCAAGAGAGCCAGGGGGCGCAGCCAACACGTACTCCTTTAGGGTTCAGGATAGATGCATACGCGTTAAGGCTGAATCTAACTGCGCCTCTTGTGGAGAGAGGGTCCGTAAATCTGGATTCAGCCGTTCTCCGATAAATTTAACATGAAGAAAAAACAGTCCTGGCCCACTTTCCTTCACGGTGGGACTAAACAGGTACGGACCACACCACGCTTCAAACGTTAAGTTGTCCTTTAAAAGTGCTCTTTATTCCAAAGTAGTAAACCTCAGTGCTGCTCAGGCTTAGTGCCCGCCATGACGCGTTTTGATCGCACGAACGCGATCTTGATCACATGACGCACCACATGACATTAACCCTATACATAGTGTGTGTGCCCAATCGGTTACAGAAACTCACAGGCAAGTGCTAGTACTGAACGACAGACTACAATCATAAATGCTTCACAAAGGCAAATCTCAAACTGGCACATTCTGTTAATAAAATAGAATAATTGAATAACATATATATGACATAGTGCAAATAACCAAATGTACAATGATTAAAAGAGCACATATTATTCTCAAAATTAAATGAAATCCATGATGTCCTTCAAAATTAATTGCTTAGAATATTCGTTAAGTCGAATTTTCAATAAAGTGCTAGTGCAAGAATGAATTCATTGATTAAAATCCTGAGAATAAAAATTATGGCTCACAATTTGTACACTTGTGTTAAGTATGATATCGTACCAGTATAATATGCATACCCCCTATAGTCAAAAGCATGACCAAATTCATATAGCTAATCATAGGATTGCAATGCAATAAAGCAGTCTATAGTATCTGAAAAGTGCAAAGTGAATGTGCAAAATAACAAACCTAGTGCAACCTACAGCATTATGATACTAATGCTTCATCTTTGTCTGTTATTATGGACCTTTTGAATTTCTCACTACAAGAAGCGTCAGTTCCATTGGACTGGAAGCACGCCATGGTGCTTCCACGTCTTAAGAAGGGCAATGCAGACCCTGCTGTACATTCCAATTATTGACCCATCTCATTACTGCCAGCTTTTTCGAAAATTCTGGAGAAACATATCCATTCTCAGCTCTCACTATTTGTTGAAGCCCATGATTTTCTCCACCCTTCCCAATCAGGCTTCAGAGCTGGCTTTTCAACTGAAACAACTTTATTGGGAGTCACGGAAAGATTGCGTTGTCATCTGGATGCCGGAGATACAGCTGCCCTTATTCTATTGGATTTAAGTGCAGCATTTGATACAGTGTCTCACACCGTCTTAGCAAATACGTTGAGAACATTAGGTATTTGCGGCCCGGCACTCAATTGGCTTATTTCATTTCTGGCCAATCGCACTTTCCAAGTTTTCTCCTCAACAGCCAGCTCTGATATCTATTCATCTCCCTATGGAGTACCTCAGGGCTCTATTCTCAGTCCTTTGCTCTTTAACTTATATGTGAGGCCTTTGGCTGCTGTAGCGGAAGATGCGGGGTTGTCCCTGTTCTCCTATGCGGAAGACTCCCAAATCATCTTCTCCCTCTCCGCGGAAGAAACAGACGGGCTGTCCCTACTTCAATCGGGCCTGAGTAAAATTGCATCATGGATGCAGTCGAATTTTCTCAAGCTTAATGGGGAAAAAACTGAGGTGCTAATACTTGGCAAAGACAAGGGTCTCTGGGGCCCACAACATTGGCCCTGTGAGATGGGGGCTTTACCTCAACCCTCTTGTCAAGTTCGAAATCTGGGTGTCATCATAGATGACTCATTAGCAATGCATCACCAGGCCGTCAAGGTAGCTGCCACTTGCTTTACCATTCTTAAGTGGCTAAAGAAGATCATCTGGATGCTACCAGAGTCCACCCAAAGAACAGTAGTTCAGGCTTTAATCACCTCAAGACTGGACTACGGTCATGTTCTTTATCTTGGTTCCAATAAGGAGGTGACCCATAGGCTGCAGATGGTTCAAAATTCCGTGGCAAGACTTCTCTGTCGGATTCCCAGAGCCGCTTCTGTCTCCAGCCATTTACGAGATTTGCATTGGCTCAGGGTGGAAAATCGAATTCGATTTAAAGCTCTAAGTTATATGTTCAAAATTAAAGCGGGGACTGCACCTCAATACCTACGTTCTTTAACCTACCCATACGTTCCTTCCCGATGCCTATGCTCATCCACCCAGGGGAGGTTTTCTGTGCCAAGATTCAGGCTGTCTCGGATGGGTGGTCGATCTTTTTCTTATCTCGCGCCCTCACTCTGGAATGCCCTTCCCATAGCCATTCGGAATGAAACAGTTTACGCCCAATTCCGCAAATCAGTGAAGACCTGGCTTTTTAACAAGTAATTTCTGCTGTTAATTTTTTACTATCTGGTCTCCTTTTGCCTGGCGCCGGGAAACCCTTTTTGGGTAGCTGATGCGCCTTACAAATTAAATAAATAATAATAATAATATTGCCCTTACTTAAAAACTAAACTAATCAACAGAGGCTGCCCAGAGGCGAGATCTATATGCCATGATTAGATATCAGTATAGATAAATAAAGTGCAAGTGCAAATTACTATATGGCAGAGATGATAAAAACATAGAGTACTGCACATACCGGGCCAATGCCCATATAATGACCTACTAGTATATTTAATGCAACTAAAAGCAGTACTCTACTGTAAACAAAGAACTCTATTGTGCAAACTTACTAAAACTATTGGTTGGATTAATTATATGCAACTCTAGCTTGAACTTAAGGTTAATCTAATTGTATACACAGCAGCCCATAAAAATAGTCACAATGATAGATTCACAATACCCCATACATAATATAGGATAAAAGCAGGCTCACAATATGGGGCAATTGCTAAATGCGGTTAATTAGAGAAAATTATGCAGGTCATCGCTCATATTCAAGCATTTAGGGATCTTGGTGTCGAGTGCTAGAATAAAGTGTGATTCAAGTTGGCGAAGACCTTTCTCTCGATTACCACCCCGTCTCCCCACAGATATATATATCCATAGTATGTTTTCCCATCTGCAGGCTTTGAACTCAGGACGGGTGCTTAGATCCACAGCAAGGACGGGAACTCGCTTGTTACACAATGACTACAAGGAATTTGGAGCACTCACGGGGTTTATTTACTAAAAATAACAATTTAATAAAAGTCCACTGTTTCCTCCACAACGCATTTCGGCGAGATTGCCTTTATCAAGTGCTGGAAACGGTTCAGAACATGGAGTCCGGGTTGGCTGTTAAATCGAGTAACCATCGCTGCTATTGGTGTATTAGCAACCAATAGGCGAGCTGCAAAATGTTTTAAACAAAATGATTATACGGCTGCCATGCCCAAGATGTATTGTGATTCCCTCATCAAATCTGATGTTGACCCCAAATGGTATAAATGTTTGATCCTTCCCCGATGGGAAATATACGAGGGCCACAATACTGCACAGCACTCTTTACCCAATGATGATATAGTCACTCACTTCCTTTTCAGGGTTCACCGGCCCTCCGTGAACTTAACCCCTCGTCACAGCCGCTGGATTGAACCTGAAGACGTGCCAGCGGGTGCCCGTTCAATAACGGTGACACCCCAAGTTTGTATAACTTGCGCCCACCATGGGCAACTGGAACAGCTTACAGCGGCGGTTCAGGAGCCATTAGTTAATCTCCATAGTACGTTTTCCCATCTGCAGGCTCCAAATCAGGATGGGTGCTTAGATCCACAGCGAGGACGGGAACTCGCTTGTTACACAACAACTACCAAGGAATTTGGAGCACTCACGGGGTTTATTTACTAAAAATAACAATTTAATAAAAGTCCACTGTTTCCTCCACAACGCGTTTCGGCGAGATTGCCTTTATCAAGTGCTGGAAACGGTTCAGAACACGGAGTCCGGTTGGCTGTTAAATCGAGTAACCATCGCTGCTATTGGTGTATTAGCAACCAATAGGAGAGCTGCAAAATGCTTTAAACAAAATGATTATACGGCTGCCATGACGAAGAGGGATTGTGATTCCCTCATCGAATCTGATGTTGACCCCAAATGATATAAATGTTTGATCCTTCCCCGATGGGAAATATACGAGGGTCACAATACTGCACAGCACTCTTTACCCAATGATGATATAGTCACTCACTTCCTTTTCAGGGTTCACCGGCCCTCCGTGAACTTAACCCCTCGTCACAGCCGCTGGATTGAACCTGAAGACGTGCCAGCGGGTGCCCGTTCAATAACGGTGTCACCCCAAGTTTGTATAACTTGCGCCCACCAATATTATATATATGTGTGTGTGCCTTTCCCCCTCAACACCTGCTGGTGTAGCTCCGGACTGAGGCATCTCTAGAACAAAGGTAGAGCACGGTCTTGAGGAGGAGGCTACAGCCTAGGCAGAAAAGGTCAATCCTGACGGAGGAGATAACACCCAGTAACAGAAATGAAGTTTGTTCCCATTGAAGAAAGGCTTTGTTTTTGTTTCACAATTCTTTATTGGAATATTAAAACAAAACAGTGCATAGGGGAAGGAGGGATGGGGAACATAAGACACCATGGCGCATATTCTCAAGGACTTATCGCCGATTTATCAGCACATTAGCGCTGCAAAAGTGGCGATAGACTTTTCACCCTATTCACAAGCTGGTGCAAACTGCCCATATCGCCAGTTTACCAGTGATAGCTGCCACAAAAAACATCGCCACGGATGAGAGAGACAGCTAATGCTAATGATATGCAGAGTAGGCGTTCCCGTGCAAAAACACACAAAAACACCACTTCGCCACATTCACAACGACCAGCCAGATCTGCGATGCGACCCAAAAACAGGCGATAAGGCGCGTTAGCAGCAGGGATTTAATACCTGCCTTTTGCTGGTGTTAAGCAGGATGACTACCTGCAGTATGAAAGGGAGCCCAGCCCAGAGCCACATCTGAAGACCCACAGATGCCATGGAGACAATGAACATGCAGCCCGGACACCCAAGAGGGCCACAACACCCACCGCCACCACCCCCAGGACCACCCCCCCTCCCCAGACCCCCTCCCGGACTACCACCGAGGCAGCGTAGGACAAGACAGCGGACTGTCCGAAAACGGCATGGCCCCTCAGCCACACAATTGCAGAATGTGGGGAGAGGTGGGAACCAAGTATGTGTGAAGGAGGCAACTCATCCATGAAGAAGAATGTTCCCAATGCCAAGTGTGGCGGTGATGTGCTGGACAGACCACAGAATGCAGAGCACAGACATGTCCATGTGGACATATACTGCTGGTGTGTGTATTTTTGTGGACAGTGGACGCAACCATGCCACCTCAGGCAGTGGGGAAGACCCTGGACATGTAGCTGTGCTGTTCCCCCTGTAAGCGTAAGCGCAGTGGGCTGTGCTGGCGTACGCCACTCCAGCGTAGGAGTGCTGATAAAAAGGCCGGGGCCCTGGGCGTGGTTCTCTTCCATGATGGGCAACGCGTCTGCCAGGGCGGTGCACCTCACCCTGCCATGAGTCCGCCGCCGTGACCTCCAGACTCCGCGACACAGGCCCCCAGCGCATCCAGTGGCACAGCAACACGGAGTCATGTGTGTGCCGGACACTGCCTTAGTCCTACACTGCGGTCAGCAGGTCCCACAATTCAAATCATGACACATTTCTGTTAATGGAGGAAACCACCAGTCAACGGACATTGCCCGCAGTGCGGCCCGCCCGGATGGCGCTTCATCGTCGGCTGCACACCCGCTGAGCGCTCCAGGTGCCACTAACTCAGTGCACCACAAGTCATCGCCACGTGGATGTGGGCCCTCGCTGACCACTGCCTCCGGCCTACACTGCGGTCAGCAGGTCCCCCAAGTCAAACGACGCATCATCGTTGGCTGTGCACCTGCTGAGCGCTCCAGGTGCCACTGACCCTGTGCAACACAAGCCGACGACACGTGGCAATATTGAGGCGGAATTCAGTAGGCGAAAAACATTGCACCCAGTGCGGCCCTCACGGACGGCGCATCGTCGTTGGCTGTGCACCTGCTGAGCGTTCCAGGTGCCACTGACCCTGTGCAACATAAGCTGACGACACGTGGATGTGGGCCCTTGCTGACCGCTGCCTCCGGCCTACACTGTGGTCAGCAGGGCTCGCTAATCAAATTGAGTCTTGAATCATTTATGGCAGAGTCCAGTAGGCCACAGACATTGCTACCAGGGCGGGCCGCCCTGACGAAGCATCAGCGCAGGCCGCGCACCCGCCGAGCGCTCCAGGTGCCACTAACTCAGTGCACCACAAGTCATCGTCACGTGGCTGTGTGCCCTTTCTGACCGCTGCCTCCGGCCTACACTGCGGTCAGCAGGGCTCGCAAACCAAATCCAATCCTGACATGCAAGGACACGCCATCATCGCTGGCTGCACACCCGCCACCACCGCCAGGACCACCTCCAACCAGCAACTGCCAGAGTCGGAGGAGTGTCACAGCCAGCCCATCTAAGTTGATCACACCTGTCTTGGATGCCATCATCAGCTTGATACCCTGCTCAGCTCTTCAGGTGCCACTAACTCAGTGCACCACAACACATGGACCCTTCATGATTGAGTTTTGTGCTGTGGATAGCGGACGCAACAATGTCACCTCAGGCAGTGGGGAAGACCTGGGACGATGATGATGAAGATGAGGCAGGTGTACCACACCCCACTGCAGCTGCAGCAGGAATATCCAGAAGGGACCAAATCATTAACAATTCCTTCACATGAGCACGCTCAGCTCTGGTGCCCCTACCTCAGTGCACTGCAAGTCATGGACCCTTTATGATTGAATCTGTGTGTGTGATCCGATGATCACTGTTCTAGTTGTTGCCAGCACCAACCACTCCCTGAGGGCTGGCTTACACCCACCCCACACCCATCCAGCACAGGCGTCACTGGACATGTGACCCTGGTAATAAAAAGGGGCCGGGCGCACTTGCCCGTAGCCAGTTCAACTATCTATCTAAGTGTGTCCGTGTGGTCATTATGTATGCATGATGGGCCAGGGCCCTACCACATTACATTGTGCTGTGGACAGCGGATGCAACCATGCCACCTCAGGTAGTGGGGAAGACCCTGGACATGTAGCTGTGCCGTCCCCCCCTGTAAGCGTAAGCGGAGTGGGCTGGGCCGGCGTATGCCAAGCCAGCGTAGGGGTGTGAAGGATTTGCCCGGGGCTCTGGGCGTGGTTCAGTTCTGGCCTGGACAAGGAAGTAACTAATGAGTGTGTCTCTGTTGTAGTGTCGGCGCCACCCAGTCCGCAATTGACAATGTTGCAATGTAGCATGCACCCGGAGGGCGGGCTCGCACGAACGGGGAAATGAAGGAGCGCAAGACCGCTCGGGGTCTTGGCTCATACATGCCAAGTGTTGTGTGTATCTGTATTGCCGCAGCATGAGACAAATGCCTAGCCTTAACCGCAGCGCGAGTTCAGCCAGGCATGAACTCTACGTCTGTGTCCGCCCTATCCTTCCCATAGGCCTACACTCACGTGGCCGCCCACCTCCAACGGCCAACATCACAGTGTCGTTGTCAGGCTTGTGGACATGCGCAGACAGGCATGACAATGGTGTGCCGTAGGAGTGCAAGTGATGCAACCGCGCAGCGCACACAAGTAAATAGGCTCGGGGGGAGGGAGGAGCAGCTGTGAGGCAACGTTACACACAGTGATGCCGCTCATTTGCCACATGCAAGACATGTCGAACATGAATCCCAAAGTCGCACACATCCCACCCCACCCCCAACAAGCCACTTCACACTACCTCAATGCAAGCAGATGAGAAACTAACATTAGGGATGAATGCTCCTTTGTCTGTGCTATCAGGCGGAAGCACATCTGCACCTCCGACCTCGGAATTACATGTGCCCGGCACCCCCTGACAGATACTATAGCAGCTGAAGACGACTCCCACACTACGCACAGCCCGACGAGAGACCAACGTATACACACCCCACACACAGATGTCCTTGCTCGAAGTTATCTTGCATGGAATGGCCTTCACACTTACTCCCACATTAACCCAGGCGTACAACCGTTGCACACTAAAACAACTCATTGCTCCGAGCTGTGGCATTTTATCCACAGAACTGGCGCAGGTCAGAACAGTGCTGCTTCAACCAGAGCCACTAACGCAATGGCAAACCATCACGGACACTTGCACAACCCCTGTCACGTGAAACTGTACCGTGCACGTATGCTGCATTTACTGGGGGCACTGCCATTGGTAGTGCTGCGGATCAGTTACTGGCTGAGCTTCCGCCTTGCCAACGTCACCTGCGTGCAGCCTGTGTTGCATTGTCGCTCGTGCATATTCGAGTGGCCCATGGATGTCTACCTATCCAACAGGACGGTAGCCAAACTGGATTTCGACATGTGTGTGCGCCCCCTGTTGGCCCACGACCATGAGTGTCACCGTGACACCCGTCTATGGGATGCCTGGATACTTGGCATACATGCTGGCAGCTGGACCTGGGAGACTGCAGAACTCCTCGTGTGCAGTGAGCAAATTGAGCCGCTCCCCTATTGGGCTGTAGTGCTAATTGGTGAAAGGGGGTGGACGCAGCACATCTGTCCGGACCTGCTAATGGTTAGCCTCGCCGTCCTGTTCGATGAAGTCGACGACGACCTCATGTTGGAAATGATTGCCTATGAGGCTGCACTAGCTTTCATGGACGTGTAACTACGTACCTGCAGACACAACAGTTTGGAAGACATTGCACATGTCCCGACAACTTGTTGGAACTTGGGGTTCTGGTCACATCTCCCATGGCGACAGTGGACATGTCTGCATTCGCCTGGACTCCGAATACATGAGCGGACAACAACGCGGGTTAACACACACCTGTGAAAGGTGAGGCACTCCCCCGGAGTGGACAGCGGCGCTTGGCAACGTTCCACGTTCTGACATACTGCTGCATTGATCTGCATGTTGTGGCACTAATCTTGCCCGTACTGACACGCATATGCTAATAAAGTCTACGCACCTTCACTTGTATTCAACTGTGAGGAGTGTTGATTTGCATGACAATGTGTGTCTCACTGCCTATCTGGGTCACGGCCATACATGCATTACTGCACCATCAGGGATGTGGGGTTTGTAGGAAGGTGGAATCTGACTACATGGTTGCCCCCACTTTTTTCCTGGTGTTTTGTTGGTTTTTGACTCAGTTTGGCTGGGAACCTGCTATTCAGGTCCCCAGCCTATCTGCTTTCTCTTTAAACGACTTGGAGTGCACTCTAGGTGCACTAGTGATTGGATACTGTGGTACCTTATGAGTCCCTAGTATATGGTACCTTAGGTACTAAGGGCATAGGTACTTCACAGGCCTACCAGGGGCTGAAGCAAGTATTATGCCACCCCTGGGAAGCAGACTAAATCTGACACCACAGGCCTGCTACTGCAGCCTGGGTGAGGAAGTGCTAGCACTCCTCACTGAGATATAGGTCCCCTAAATCTCTCCTGCACACACATTGAGACTTGTCAGTCACCCCTAAGGCTGGCCCTATCAATCCTGAGGGCAGGGTGCTTAGTTCCTATGTGAGAGGGTGCCTCTGCCTGAGCAGGGCCCCTCTGCAGCTCTCAGAGTCTATTCTCTGGGGCTGTTTGTGAATGCGGTCAAACCATATACCCTGAAGTGCATTATATCCTCGCGGTAAATGCTAACATTGGAATGGCTGCATCAAAACATGTCGTGTTTGGTGTCAAACACTTTGGAATCATACCCCCACACCAGTAACTGGTGTGGGAGTATGATCCCACCCTTCTAGAGGGATAGACATTTACCTACTGTGGAAACGCAGTAGAATCCTAAAGAGCCCTGGCATCACAAAATGGATGCCACCAGTCACAGACACTGGGCTGCCCTCCTGCTGATGACCGACCCTCGCAGTGGAGGAGGCCCAACAATAGATATCCTGTCCCAAGGGGGTGTGACCACCTCCCAGACAGGGTTTAGTGTATTGGGGCTGGGTGGGTGAACTCCTAGAGTGCTTTGAAATCCTGCACTGGCGGAGCAGAAGGCTCCTCTGTGCATATGCCAGTTCAAACTGGCTCAGGGGCTACCTGCCCCTGCTCTGGCGTGAAACTGGACAAAGGGAAATGGGTGTAGCCACCCACTCCCCTGACCCTCCCATAGGTGGGGTCATAGAGCTAGTCCCTCCCTTCTTTTTAGTATAAGAGGGGGAACCTGTGCATTGCAAACCAGATCCCCCTGGACGACGCTCTACAGAAGAATCCTGGACCTTCGACGTTCCACTACCTTTGGAAGACTGAAGAATCTCCCTTGGAGTCAAGGAGTGACTCCCCTGCTTGGCAGGCACCAAAAACTACAACTGCGGTTGCAAGCTACGCCACTCCCGCCGCAGCCCGAAGTCCCTGCAGCCCAGGAAGAGGATTTCCTGACTTCTCCAAGGCCATCGTGAGTCCCCAGCGAAGCTGAGACAAGTGGACCCCACAAGCAACGAGGAACCGCAGCCCCTGGGTACCGTGCACTATTGTCAAGTGCAACCCCTTCACGACATTCTACAAACTTGTGCTTTGGACCACGTGTGGACCCAGCCTCTAGCAGAGATCCCTCCCGAATTCAGAGGCCTACACCGTCCCAAGTGACCGTGGGCCCCTGTTGAGTGGATCCTCCCGCGGTGTCTTTGCGATCCCTTGCCAGCCGGCTTGTGGGTCCCCAGAAGACTTTCCAACCAAACCAAAGGGCTCCCCTGGTTGCTCCAGGCCTGCCCTGACTTACCCTTGCTGGGTAAGTCCCCCAGACCTTGCTGGTCTGCACCTTTGACTTTCCCTCATCACCACAAGACTTGCTGATACCAAGGCTTGTTGGCTCCAATCGAGTCGCCGACACCTCAGTAAGCTGCAGACATTGTGTGACACACCGCATCCAGCTCCTGGTCATCATCGACGCTGCCTGGACCACGTGGTCGAAGAGTCAAGACACCCGTCAACGACCCGAAGCTGTCGACGACGGTGGGCATTCATCTTCCTTGCCCAGAGTCACTGCCAAGTGACTGTGAACACTGTCCCCTCTGCTTTCAGGTCTTCCTCCTTCCGAATCCAGGCTTGGATTCCAACGGATACTTCTTCTGTCGTCGCAAGCAGCAAGTCTTCACTGGCTCCCATTGAAAACGACGCCGCGACCCGACACCAAAGGACACCTATGCACCCGGCTCCCTGGGTGAGGTAACTTCAGCACTACGGTGCTCCTGTGGGTGTGGGCCCTAGAACTACTTACCCTGTAAGTGGCTTGCCTGTAGCTACCCTAGAAGTGCCCTAAAACTCCTATTTTCCCCGTGCGATTATCGCACTGGCTCGTACAGGGCTCGCGTCTGTGTTAGACACATCGCGTCCAACTCCCTTCTAACTCTATCAGTATCCGCGTCCTTCGACTCGTACTGACCGATCAGTGTGTTCGCCTCGAACACGCCAGGGACCTGTAACATTGATAACTCAATCGCGTTCTCTCGCATAGACTCGTACAGGACTCGCACCAGTGTCTGAACACCGCGTCCGTCCCCTGTGGGTCTCCTACAACTACCTGGGGTGGTTCTCTGGGGTCCCTCGATTCTAAATGCTCTAGACCACGGTCTAGCCAAGATAAGATTGTGATATTTACTTGTGCTAACTTATTTTGATAAAACCTTGACTTGTACATATGTTCCTGGCTTCTAATCTCATAAAGAGATTAGTAGAGAGTTGTTTATTAATAAATACATATATTTGATATATATACCTGTGTGGTGTCTTTTCATTTGGTGATTCAAGAGATTGTGTGGTAAAACAAGCTGCTTTACATTCCTCCAAGACTTAGCCTGAAGGCTGCTCTCCACAGCTACCACTAGGATAGCTTTCTATAAAGGTTGTCTTAAACCTACCTTCCATGAGTCGAATTGGACTGGTGCAAGGTGTCCACTTTAATTAGTGAACAGCATATACCAGGCCAACTTCTCACATTGGTGGCAGCGTGTGGGATTCCAGCTTGCTATTGTTTTACCAGAAAATCTCTATTTGAATTACTAACTGAAAACCACTATAGGTACTCAAGGTACATATAAAGTCAAGCTTAGTATCAATAAGTTCTACTGAACTTAGAGCTGTGTGCCAAGGGATAGCACACCCTTTCTACAGCTCAAGCTAGGATCAGTAGGCCACAAACTAGTGTAGGTAGTACAACACTGCACAACACTAGAATGTCCTTAAGGGATGGACCCAGTGGATCCACCCAGCTTCAGTATAAGGACATGACTTTCTTTGACTTGAAAGCCATGTGTGCTGAGAGGCACCTGAAGATAGGACAGAGTCCCTCCATACTACACCTGATAGATCTGCTGACAGCAGATGATCTTAGATTAGCTTTAGGAGCTAATGGGTCTGAATCAGGGGGTGGGTCAATTACAGTGTCTGGGTCAGATGATGAACATCAAGTTGACCAAGACTCTGTGATTGTAGGGCCATGCCCCAAGGGGTCTGAAAAGGACAGAGGAATTCTCCCTAAGAGAACTGACACAGTGGAGGAGAGGCATAGGTCCCTTTCTAGGGACTCTGACCGCTCCTATCACTCTGGCAGAGAATTTGTCCAGCAGAGGAACTCCTACTTCCCAAGAAGAGAGACCTCCTCTGAAAGACTGTGCAAACTGCTGCAGTATGAGGAAGCAAGATTTGCCCTCAAAACCAAGCAGTTGGCATTAGATAGAGAAGCCTTTGAGCTCCAGAGAGCTTCTAGAAAAGAGGGGTTAGAACCCCTGGTGGCAGCAACAGTGTCCCTAGAGGCAGAGAATATATTCCAGACCATAGGAACCTGAGCAAGGTTGTTCCTCCCTACCAGAGTGGGGATGATATCCATAAGTGGATAACTGCTATGGAAAGGGCCTGTAGAGTACAACAGGTCCCCCAAAGGCAGTGGGCAGCAATCTTGTGGCTCTCCTTTTCAGATAAAGGTAGAGACAAGCTCCTCACTGTTAGAGAAGAGGATGCTGATAACTATGAAGTCCTGAAGAGTGCACTGATAGATGGATTTGGCTTAACCACTGAGCAGTACAGGTTGAAGTTCAGAGACACCCAGAAGGCACAGACTCAGGACTGGACTGACTTTGTAGATTGTGCAACCAAGGCTCTGGAGGGTTGGCTGATTGGCAATAGGGTTACTGATCTCAAAGGATTGTACAATTTGATTATGAGGGAGCAGATCCTTAATAATTGTCAAAACCAGCTTTTGCACCAGTACCTGGTGGACTCTGATCTGACCTCTCCCCAAGAATTGGGAAAGAAGGCAGACAAATGGGTCAGAACCAGGGTGAGGCCTAAGAATCAGGGTGGTGACCAGAAGAAAGATTCTACCAAGTCCCAAGAGAAAGGTGGGGATAAATCTAAGGATAAGTCCACTACAGGGCCCCAAAAGTCCTCTTCTGGGGGTGGGTCCCAAACTCCTTCCTCTCCTGAAAAGAAACCATATTGCCATGTCTGTAAAAAGCCTGGACACTGGAAAACTGATCCCAGTTGCCCCAGGATTGGCAATAAAGAAACTGTTCCTCCAGCTATTACTACCACCCCTCCTGGTACTACCAGTAGTAATCCTCCAGTTGGGAGTAGTGCACCCAAAAAGTTAGGTGCTTTTGCAAGGGGAACAGAGGTGGGCCCTAGTTTAGACAGGTCCCCCTCAACAGACTCCTCAGACTCTGATGGTGGTATAGGATTTGCCACCTTTACCATGGGTCCCATTGCATTGGGCAGGTACAGACTGGAGCCAATGATTAATGGTCGGAAGGCTGTGGCATTCAGGGACACAGGGGCTAGTGTCACCATGGTGGCAGGGAAACTAGTCCCCCTCACCAGCTTTTACCTGAGTTTAAGTACCAGGTGACCAACATTGATGGTGTCAGGACAGATCACCCCATGGCCATAATCAATCTCAGCTGGGAGGGGGTCACAGGCCCAAAAAGAGTGGCAGTGTCCCCCAACTTGCCTGTAGATTGCCTGATGGGCAATGATCTGGAAATTTCAGCCTGGGCTGAAGTTGAACACCAAACCCATCTGAAGATGCTAGGCGTCCCTGAAAAGGCTAGTGGGGCTGTGATGGCCACATCCCCAGCCCAGGGAAATTCTGGAGAGATGGAGCCTGGAAGAATGGCCCACTCTCCCCCAAAAGAGAGCACAGGGGTTGAAGAAAAGTCTCCTTCCTCCCAGACAGCAGGTAAGGGTCAGCCTCCTCAGGGAACTGATCCTACCCCTAGTGAAGGAACTGCCCCAGAGGTAGTCAGGCCTGGCCTGGCCCCACCCCTGATGGCAGAGGACCCTTCCAAGGTGGTACCCAGTCTGGAGCAGGTAACCAGCCCCTCTCTACCCTACCTCAGTCAGCCCAGGGCTGCAGAGGTCAGGGAGGTCAGTGGACCCCACAGGGCACCCTGTCCAGAGGAACCCTCCCATCAGCAGATTAGGGGCACCCAGTCTAGTAGCCCTAGCCAGGTGAAAATTCCTCCGCACACTGAGGGATCCCCCATACCTTTGTGTAGGGACCTTCCCCAGAAGGACTCTGTTAGGCAAGGGCAAACCTGGAACCAAAAGGTTCCAAACCTGCCATGTCCCTCCAGTGTTCCACCCAAAGGGACCCAACCCCCAGCTGTAGGCAGCCAAAGGTTGACCCTTAGAGCAAAGTGCAGCTCAGTCATGGAAAGACAGGCATACATGGTGACCAGTGATCTGAGGAAACTGAGACCAACTTCCCTAGGGTCTCACTTACCTGCTCAGACACATCATCAGCCTTGTCCTTTACCAAAACACCCCACAGGTAGTAATTCCCCATAGTGGAGACCCTCTCATACCCTTAGGGTGAGGGATAACTTAGTGGACCATAAGACAGGGGGTAACCATGCTAGTGCAGGTACTTCCTCACCTGGACGAGGTTAGCCTCATCTCCTTTCGTTTGGGGGGGGGGGGTTATGTAGGAAGGTGGAATCTGACTACATGGTTGCCCCCACTTTTTTCCTGGTGTTTTGTTGGTTTTTGACTTAGTTTGGCTGGGAACCTGCTATTCAGGTCCCCAGCCTATCTGCTTTCTCTTTAAACGACTTGGAGTGCACTCTAGGTGCACTAGTGATTGGATACTGTGGTACCTTATGAGTCCCTAGTATATGGTACCTTAGGTACTAAGGGCATAGGTACTTCACAGGCCTACCAGGGGCTGAAGCATGTATTATGCCACCCCTGGGAAGCAGACTAAATCTGACACCACAGGCCTGCTACTGCAGCCTGGGTGAGGAAGTGCTAGCACTCCTCACTGAGATATAGGTCCCCTATATCTCTCCTGCACACACATTGAGACTTGTCAGTCACCCCTAAGGCAGGCCCTATCAATCCTGAGGGCAGGGTGCTTAGTTCCTATGTGAGAGGGTGCCTCTGCCTGAGCAGGGCCCCTCTGCAGCTCTCAGAGTCTATTCTCTTGTGCTGTTTGTGAATGCGGTCAAACCATATACCCTGAAGTGCATTATATCCTCGCGGTAAATGCTAACTTTGGAATGGCTGCATCAAACCATGTCGTGTTTGGTGTCAAACACTTTGGAATCATACCCCCACACCAGTAACTGGTGTGGGAGTATGATCCCACCCTTCTAGAGGGATAGACATGTACCTACTGTGGAAACGCGGTAGAATCCTAAAGAGCCCTGGCATCACAAAATGGATGCCACCAGTCACAGACACTGGGCTGCCCTCCTGCTGATGACCGACCCTCGCAGTGGAGGAGGCCCAACAATAGATATCCTGTCCCAAGGGGTGTGACCACCTCCCAGACAGGGTTTAGTGTATTGGGGCTGGGTGGGTGCACTCCTAGAGTGCTTTGAAATCCTGCACTGGGGGAGCAGAAGGCTCCTCTGTGCATATGCCAGTTCAAACCGGCTCAGGGGCTACCTGCCCCTGCTCTGGCGCGAAACTGGACAAAGGGAAGTGGTTGTAGCCACCCACTCCCCTGGCCCTCCCATAGGTGGGGTCATAGAGCTAGTCCCTCCCTTCTTTTTGGTATAAGAGGGGGAACCTGTGCATTGCAAACCAGATCTCCCTGGACGACGCTCTACAGAAGAATCCTGGACCTTCGACGTTCCACTACCTTTGGAAGACTGAAGAATCTCCCTTGGAGTCAAGGAGTGACTCCCCTGCTTGGCAGGCACCAAAAACTACAACGACGGTTGCAAGCTACGCCACTCCCGCCGCAGCCCGAAGTCCCTGCAGCCCAGGAAGAGGATTTTCTGACTTCTCCAAGGCCATCGTGAGTCCCCAGCAAAGCTGAGACAAGTGGACCCCACAAGCAACGAGGAACCGCAGCCCCTGGGTACCGTGCACTATTGTCGAGTGCAACCCCTTCACGACGTTCTACGAACTTGTGCTTTGGACCACGTGTGGTCCCAGCCTCTAGCAGAGATCCCTCCCGAATTCAGAGGCTACACCGTCCCGAGTGACCGTGGGCCCCTGTTGAGTGGATCCTCCCGAGGTGTCTTTGCGATCCCTTGCCAGCCGGCTTGTGGGTCCCCAGAAGACTTTCCAACGAAACCAAAGGGCTCCCCTGGTTGCTCCAGGCCTGCCCTGACCTACCCTTGCTGGGTAAGTCCCCCAGACCTTGCTGGTCTGCACCTTTGACTTTTCCTCATCACCACGAGACTTGCTGCCACCAAGGCTTGTTGGCTCCAATCGAGTCGTCAACACCTCAGTAAGCTGCAGACGTTGTGGGACACACCGAATCCAGCTCCTGGTCATCATCGACGCTGCCTGGACCACGTGGTCGAAGAGTCAAGACACCCGTGAACGACCCAAAGCTGTCGACGACGGTGGGCATTCATCTTCCTTGCCCAGAGTCACTGCCAAGTGACTGTGAACACTGTCCCCTCTGCTTTCAGGTCTTCCTCCTTCCGAATCCAGGTTTGGATTCCAACGGACACTTCTTCTGTCGTCGCAAGCCGCAAGTCTTCACTGGCTCCCATTGAAAACGACGCTGCGACCCGACACCAATGGACACCTATGCACCCGGCTCCCCTGGGTGAGGTAACTTCAGCACTACGGTGCTCCTGTGGGTGTGGGCCCTAGAACTACTTACCCTGTAAGTGGCTTGCCTGTAGCTACCCTAAAAGTGCCCTAAAACTCCTATTTTCCCAGTGCGATTATCGGACTGGCTAGTACAGGGTTCGCGTCTGTGTTAGACACATCGCGTCCAACTCCCTTCTAACTCTATCAGTATCCGCGTCCTTCGACTCGTACTGACCGATCGGTGTGTTTGCCTCGAACACGCCAGGGACCTGTAACATTGATAACTCAATCGCGTTCTCTCGCATAGACTCGTACAGGACTCGCACCAGTGTCTGAACACCGCGTCCGTCCCCTGTGGGTCTCCTACATCTACCTGGGGTGGTTCTCTGGGGTCCCTCGATTCTAAATGCTCTAGACCACGGTCTAGCCAAGATAAGATTGTGATATTTACTTGTGCTAACTTATTTTGATAACACCTTGACTTGTACATATGTTCCTGGCTTCTAATCTCATAAAGAGATTAGTAGAGAGTTGTTTATTAATAAATACATATATTTGATATATATACCTGTGTGGTGTCTTTTCATTTGGTGATTCAAGAGATTGTGTGGTAAAACAAGCTGCTTTACATTCCTCCAAGACTTAGCCTGAAGGCTGCTCTCCACAGCTACCACTAGGATAGCTTTCTATAAAGGTTGTCTTAAACCTACCTACCATAAGAGTCGAATTGGACTGGTGCAAGGTGTCCACTTTAATTAGTGAACAGCATATACCAGGCCAACTTCTCACAGGGTTGTACTAGTATATTATCATCTCACAGTTTCCTGCTATGCCACATGCGAATGGCCATTTTCTGCACACGAGCGGCAGCAGTTGTGTCCTCTGTTCTATTGTGCTGGTGTTGCTGTTTGTTCAACATTGTTGTAAATGTTGCGGTGCTCTGGATCTTATGTGTGTGTGCTGCATTGTAGGTGAGTTGCCCCTTCAGCTCTGATTTGGCTGGCCCATATCCCTTTCAGGTGGTGTGGCTTTCACTTCTGTGCTTATGCAGTGCTGTGATGTTGCAGACTTGGGTAACTTGGGCTCTTGGTTGGTGTTGTGACTCTTGGCCATGGTTTGCCCGCAGATGTGCTCTACTTAATTGTGCATGTGTGCCATTGTGCCCATCTCCCCCGTCCCCCCAGTCCCTGGTGGTTACTCACCCTGTTGCTGTTGTGTCGGGTCATGTTGAGCAGTGTCCGGTCCCCCAACTCCTGCCACCGTCTCCACACTGATGACTGTGGTCACCATTTCCTCCATGTCATCCAGCTCCTCCTGTGGCGCTAAACTCCCACCTCAAGTCTGCATTGCTGCCTTCTGGTTGTTGCCGAGTTTCTGCTTGGTCTTGCGCTTCACATCATTCCAGCGCCTCTTGAGCTCGTCCATTGTCCTCCTCAGCGCTCCGACTGCATTCGCTTTGTCCAGGATGGACTGCCATATTGTATTTTTTGTTGCCAATGACACAGTGGAGGTGACGTACAGTTGTTGATGGTGTTCTATCACCTCCGTGATCAGGATCCTGTTTTCCTGCGGACTGAGCCGCGTCTTCCTCTTCTTCTTCTCCTTGCCCTTCCCTGACCCCGAGGTCCCAGGCTGGTCCTCCGTGGGGCTTGTGGGGTTCTGGTTGTCCTCTGTGCTTGCTCCGGCTACCTCCATGGTGCTTCGCAGTTGTTTGTGTTTTGTGTTACAGCTTTTATTTTGCTTTTTGCAGCCTGACTTGTGGGACTTGCAGGCCTGGCGCTGCTTCTCGCTGGATTTTTTATCGCGGTTGGGCCCATCGCAACTTTTTTCGCGTTCGGGTTTGGATTTTCATCGCCGTCCCGGTAGTGTTATCGCGGACATTTGCCGCGTTATCGGGGTACTATCGCATGTTACTGCCGTGTTGTGAATGCCACGTTAACACGGGGTTATTTTCCCACGATAGACAGCGATATGTAAACTTGCGTTAACCTATTTTGGCGATGTTTATCGCACGTTCTTGAGAATATCCCCCCATATGTGAAACAGTAATACTGTACGAACAACACACAGTGCATGATGAAACAGAGGGTCAATGTACAAAGCATGTGGTGTTCCCTCGAGGCACGGGCACTTGAAGGACAAGGAAGGGCAATATCAAGGAGGACATGCATGTCCACATTTGTACAGAGAATGGTCAGTGGGGTGGGGGGGCAGAAAAATGTAACATGACAAATAGAAACAAATAGAGGAAAAGCCAATAGGGAATCCATACTCGCATCCACACGCCGGAGGGGAATAATAGGGAGAGAAGGGGGAAGAGAGGAAAAAATGAGAGGCAAAGAACAAGAGAGTTGTGGAAAAGGCGGGAGTGGGAGAGGAAAGTGAGTGAAGTAGGCACGCACCCTTAAGGATCATGACCCGATGGGATCTCAAGGGCTATGTCAGTGTGATATAATATCTGGTCACCCTTTTGGGGACAGGGGTGCTCTCAATTAAGGGCTAGTGGGCTTTATCCCGGAAGAAAGGCGCCCAAGTGAGGAGGAAAGTCTCCGTCTTATCCTGTAGGTTATATAGGACCAGCTCATATAGGAGACTGTCTGGTACTTTGTCGAGAGACATTCATCGTGGGAGGCAGGGGTTGGGGCAAGCCGATGGCAGAGAATGCAGATCTTAGCCATGGTGATAGCCGTATGCAATAGATTGCCCTGAATGCGGGAAAGGTCCAGGGAGGTTGCGAAATCATGGTAAAGGATCAGGGGATGAGGCAGGTGTGACGTAATTGGTAGGGTCTCGCTCAGCGTGGTGCAGACTATCTCCCAGAAAGTTTGTACAGAGGAGCCACCACAGAGGACATGTATCAGGTCACATCTGTCATGAGAGCAGCGCCAGCAATTTGCAAGAGGTAACAGGCCCGCTGCCCGCCATTTTACAGGAGTCCAGTGCCAGTCATGCAGTGACTTGAAGAAATGGAACTTCGATCGTGCCTCCCGGGCCCCATGATCCAAAGCCTCCAGAAGATCTGCCCAATCCTCCGGTTCATATTCTGTTTGAAGTCTGGTTTGCCATGTGATTCAGAGGCCATTTAGAAGGATCAGGGAGAAAAGATGACAGCTCAAGAAGCTATAGAAGCCAGACATCAACCTGCAGAAGAGGCACCACATTCTAAGTTAAGAGACTACAAGAGAAGGCTGGAGGACCCAGAGCCTTGCACCCAGGCGACGATTGAGGCAATGTCAGAGCTGCAAATATTGCCAGGACTGATGGGATGACCGAATTTTTGATGGAGCCCTGTTAAGGATTTAAAGGAACCCTGTTTGAGGACTTGATAGAGGCTGTAGATGCCTGCAGAATGCCACGCCTTTCAGTTCAACATCTCACCACCTATAAGGATGCCAGAGTTGCCCCATAACGGTACATGTTTGTGAAGAAGAGGATCAACCCCAAAGAGGTGGTGGGCCCACCGCCATGATTTGACCATGGCTTGCAGCATTGGGTTGGTGGTGCTCAGCATAGGTGCACCACTTTTGTAGAGTGGGTGCAGTCCCTGTGGACAACTGAGTTGGGTGTATTCCGCCAGCACCCACTGCGGCAGATCCGGAGTCCCAGGAAAATGCAAGCGAGCTGTGCCAGGTGCAGGGCCACAGCCAGGAGTTTGCTTCAGGATAACTGGGGACAGGATGTCCCCCAGACAAAAGACTGTTTGCGCCTGTTCACGGAATGCAGCAATGAAAGAGGAACCAGTAGGGGGAGCATGCCGAGGACATTGGTGTGGCAGTGTCACCATCCGAATCGCCTGTACCCTGCCCCATAACAAGAGTCCAAGGTGGGCCCACTTCTTGAAGTCCAACTTCATACGCGCCAGCAGGGGATCGAGGTTATCCGCCACTATGTGGTCCAGTCCTCGGTTTATGTAAACCTCCAGATACTTAAGGCACAAGTAATTCCATTGGAAGGGATAAGAGGATACTGTTGCACTAGTGGTCACCCATGACATGAGTAAAGCCTCTCTTTTGTCCCAGTTAACCCGATACCCCAAGAGCACCGCAAAGCCAGAGAGGATGTCCATGAGGGCTGGGAGGGAACGAGGGAGGTCCAAAAGGATGAGCAATATGTAATTGGCGTAAAGAGAAATGATGGACGTCCCACCGCGGATGGTTATACTGGTGAGGTGGGGGGATTGGTGAACAGAGGCATCTAGAGATTACAGGGCAAAAAGGAACAGCAAGGGTGACAGTGGGCAGCCGTGCAGGGTTCCCCACTGGACTGGGAATGGGTCTGAGAGAAAGTCACCACAGTTAACTTGGGCAGTAGGGGAATCGTAGGGCCATCGAACTTTGGCTATAAAGTCATGCCCCAGACCCAACTGTTGGAGGGTTACAAAGAGGTATTCCCACTAAATCCTATCAAATGCCTTCTCGGCATCCAGTGAGAGGGGAAGGGCATGATACTGTAGGCCCTTGGCCAATCACAGGGCATGAGCAAGTGTGCAAAGGTGATTTCTGGAGGCGTGGACAGGAACGAACCCCACCTGTGTATGGTGGATGCAAGGACAGGATCACGGCTCAGAGATGAGCCACGAGCACCCCAGCACGTATCTTGATGTTCCTGTTAAACAGGGAGAGGGGTCTGTCACTCCTACAGGGTAGGGGGTCCTTACCCGGCTTAGGAAGGAACGCTATTATCACCCTATTGGAGATGGAGCCAAGGCAGCCTGTTTGATCGTCCTCACAAAAGGCCTCATAGAGGGACTCCACCATTTCCTCGCCCGCTCACTTAAAAAACTCAGTAGCCAAGCAGTCTTCTACACGGGCCTAGTCTAGAAATTGCCTGCGCAATCTCTGTTTTACTAATTTGTCCCTTTAGTAAGTCCTTGCTGGACTCATTGAGGCTGGGAAGGTGCACACTATAAAAAAAAAGGCCTCCAGATGGGCAGGGTCGGCCGCCAACTCCAGGGTGTACAGGGCCCAGTAGAATTCCCCAAACTCATTGACAATGTTTTGTGGGTGAGTAAGGATAGTGCCATCCATGGATTTAATGGTTGGGATGGCAAGCGCCGCCATCTGTTGGCACAGCTGGGCTGCCATCAGCCGTCCTGCCTATTTGCCTTGCTCATAGTGACGGCCTTTAGGTAGTTAAAGCACATACTCAGCTTTAGAGGTTAACAGGGTGTTGAGGTCCATGTGGGCTTTCTCCAAGGGGTGGCGAAGAGGAGATGAGAGATTGTCAGTGTAGAGGCATGTGAGGGAGGCAATCTCGTCCTCCAGGGCCCTGTGCTGGTTCGCCCTCTGGAGTTTGGCAAGGGGTGCACTTCTCATGAGCTGGCTGTGTATAGTTACTTTAGCCGCCACCCATAAGCCCCAGTGGGAAGTGACAGATCCCCTATTATGTTCCAGATAAGTGGAAACATGGGATCGGAGCTGAGATTTGCCCTGAGGAGTACAGTAGCACAAGATGTTTAAACGCCACTTCTTACGGCCAGGGGAGAAACGTCCCAGGTCCAGGTATAGCAGGATCTGGGAATGGTCGGAAAGCACACCTTCTAGGATCCGGGAATCCCGGGAGAGGGCAACCACATTACACGCAACAGCCTCATGTGAGGCTAAAAGACAAGTGATAAAAGAAAAATGGAAAGCAAATGGTGATGCAGGAGCACAGGTCAGTTTAGAAAACAGCGGCATGGTCATTGAGCTGAGCTTTGGGTTTGGCCAAGCAGCGCAATATGTCAAGGACGCCAGACCATCCAAGAACACCGCTTGGAAACAATACACACTTTCTCAGTGTTGCAAGCGGAGCCAGGAATTGATGTGTCTGCGTCGGGGTGGGCTGCTACCTGTTCTCTACCAGCAAGATAGTCTCCCGGGGGGGTCTATATGTCCCTTGGCCAGGACCTCAGGGGCTGTAAAGTTGCATATAATTTAGTTCACTCATTACCATATACAGCTCCTTGGAGACAATCAGACAGTAGCGGCTCCTGGAGGGAGTTCCGCCGGGCAGTGACGTGGGGCGGTGGAGGGGCAGGGTGGGGGGTAGTAAAAACCGGAATCCGGCCGAACCGAGGTAAGTTAGCAAATAAATGAATAAAACGAATTTCGTTGCGCGCGCTGCATTGCCAAATGCGATGCAGCGCGCGCTACGAAATTCGTTTTTTTTATTTATTTGCTAACTTACCTTGGTTCGGCCGGATTCTGGTTTTTACTACCCCCCACCCTGCCCCTCCCCCGCCCCACGTCACCGCCCAGCGGAACTCCCTCCAGGAGCCGCTACTGCAATCAGAAACTCTCTAAATGGGCCCTCATATCTAGGCCCAGGCTATACTGTGCCAGACAAGCAGACAAAGCAGTGCAACCAACCACTGTCTGCCTTGCGGTATGTTTGCAACGTAACCAAACAATAGTAGTAGTGTGCAGGTGGGAAGTGGGGCAAAATGGAAAGCAGGGAACTACAGACCAGCATAGAGCTGTACTTTCAATGCTGCTTATGCTACCTTCGTTGGCAGTGGGGGGAAAACCTCCAGCTCAGTTAATTTTGGTCATATTATGATTGGCAAGACACATGTGTGTCTTTCAATTAGAATGCACACCTTTGACCACTTCTCATCAGTTGTGTGTTGCTTCTGCCAGTGTCCTGCTCCAGAAAGTATACAAAAGTAGGCAGAGTGGGTGGCGAGTGGGCAGGGCAGCAGTGGAGGCACACCCACAGAACATTACATAATTATTATTTTGTTTCAATCTTTTTATTGCCATTTCAAAAAGAAACGAAACAGATCAAACATCAACGTTCATAGGTACCTACATCTCCCAGCAGTTCCCTATACAGACAGGTGGTATACGCCAAGAGTAGGCAATAGAGAGTCAGTCTAGGTCTGTAGAGGCAGTGTCATGGACAGGGTAAGCAGCAAAGGAATAAAGCCATCGAAGACAACGACAAAAATAGGATGATACAACAGCCGGAGAAGGAGCATGAAAAAGATTCAGAAGGTGGGAATAATGGGCACACTACAAACAGCAGCCCTTCAGGATTCAATACCAGGTTAAAGCAAGTAGAAGGACACGGACAATCCACAGAAGGCACTGTACATGCAGAACAGAAACCTATACTGATAAATTTGGGGAGCGGGGGTGGGGGGCCCAGTCCCTGGACACAGTTGCAAAGAAAAAAGGGTGCTTAGGGTATGGTCCATAATCCTAGCCTATTGAAGATATAACCCCCATATGTCATTGAAAGCCTGATCTCTATCGTTCAACCTGTACATCAATCACTCATGGGTGGCATTACGGACACTGCCTTAAGCCAGTCCTCCAGGGTAGGAGCGGTAGACGTGGCCCATCTGCGTAGGATTCATAGTTTGGCCGCTGTTAGAATTGAGCCCATCAATTGCTTTTCGTGGTTGGTAAGATCCTGTAGTTCTTGTGTGGCATGGAGGATGGCCAGCGCTGCCATAAGGGTGAAGGGTACATAAATAGTATTGATAAGGTTAATAGCAATGACAAGTAGAACAAGGACTATTTTTTTCCTATCAACAATTTCCAATAGGAAGAACCGAAAATTGACATCTGCGATATGCCATGGAATGATAGTAAAAGGTGACAGAACAGCACATCGATTCAATACTTAATGGGGGCTAAATCAAACATACCAAAGGCTGAAGACATCTGGCCAAAATTATTTTCTGTACGTTATATGTGTGTTGTGTGTGTGCTGTGTAATGACATCAGGTCTGCCAGACAGCTAAAGTTGTCTGTAGACAGACCTAAAAACATTTGGACAATGGAAAATTAATTTTACTGCTTATATATTATAGGGGACTCTCCTGTGAGCGCCAGATAAAATAGGTTGTGTCACGGTGCTCTGCTGCTTGCTCATAAAGTTACCATGAAAGTATAGTTTGCAGTAGGATATAACTTGTAAAATATAACCAGTGCTTGTGCGCACCAATGACAGTGATGATGATGGCGATGAAACATTCATTAATACAATTTAAAACTGTTATATCTGAGCATCAGTAAAATAAAACGCTGCCATTAGAAACCAATATATCCTAGCAGCCAAGGCTTGGAAAGATTATTAGAAGACAGCCATTCTGTCGGTAAAGTATTTCCTGAACATGTGCACTTTGTGAATTTTTTAAAAGCTGAGCTCTGCAAATGTTCTTTTAAAGCATGAACGTTTTGGGAAGTGAAAAACACAATTTCAAATGATTGGTACACGACATTAAAAGGTAACATAAAATGTCACAAATAGAATTATTATACAGCACTTGGCAATGCCTTGGCTTTCTTACTAACATATTTCTCAAGGCAGTAAAGAAGGCTGAACTGACAGGAAATGTGCTGTGTTCATTAGCATGATGTGTATCTTATTAACGAATAATTCAACATCTCTTGCCTGGCACAGTGCTAAATTGCAATATACAAGCGTGCATTACCGTTTTTGCATTTTCCTATGTCATATTTAATTGATTTCCACCAGCGCGTTTGTAATCATCCAGTTTATGTTGCTTTTGCTTTGTCTGTCCTCTACTGGTCCTGGTGATAGGTGTCTGTCACCATACCAAGGAAAAGGCAGTGATGAGTCTTTTTTATTCTTTGATCTCACATGCATAAGTGCGGATTGATTTGAGGTTCCATAAGTAGTAGCCAAGCGCCCTACGAGTGATAACAAATTGTGTATTGTTGAACTAACCTGTCTCTAAGCAGCCCATAACTAGAAAGAGATATTCCGCAAACATAGAAATAGGACTGTATATTTGCCTCAAGGGAAGGGCAAAGAATGACTTCATTGATATTGCTTCCCAACATTAAAAAAAATAACAAACACTGAGGCAATAAGGGTAATGAAATACGACCTTCATACACAGTGTCATCTGTTTTAATTTACGTTCTGATAAACACGTGAAAACTTGCCTCCCTATGTAAGCAGTCAACTCTGGAAAACTGGGATGGTTAAAACCTGGACTGCCCCAACACATCCGGGAGTCTCGTCATCCTACCCCAAACTAGTCAGTTGGAGGATTGGACGCCGGGGGAACTAGACCTAGCTCGATTTTTACCGGGTTCAAGAACGCACATGGTACAAGCAAATATGTAAGTTTCACACCATGAATCGGGGAAACGTGCAGAATTGGACTTGCTAATTCTGGGTCGCACATTTTATCTCCAATTCTATTACAGGGCCGGAGGCTTCGTATTATGCTTCTCTTTCTATTTATTGCCACACACAGCAGCCAATGAAAACTTTTGTTTAATGTAAATAAACTACATTTCCCATGATGCACAAGTCACACATCACATCCTGTAAAGCCACATAAGAGCCATCACCACCGGAACTCGTCCTCTTTCTTTGCTGCTCACGCAGCCAGTTAAGTGCAATATTTTCTCTTCAATTACGCTTGTATGCAATTATATATTGGCTGTTTAGGCTCGTCGCCTTGTTATTGTTGTTGCGCAATTATCGCGCATACTACACTTTGCCTGTGTATTTGTTCTGGTCTAATTGGCATTACGAGCCTCGTGCTCGATTTCCACACTGAGCGCAGCACTCCCGCTACCACCGCTTTTGCGGGACGACGTTAGCGCTGCGGGCGCTTTCATGGCAGACTGTGTTTTTGGTGTTTGGTACCGCTCCGCCTTGGCGGGGTATTAAATGGGTTATGTATGCGCTGAGGCTCCCTAATAAGCCGAGTGCGCAGGAGCTTTCCCCTTTCACTTTCCCTCGGTCTCGACGTGCAATTGGGCTATTTCTAGTAGGTTTGGGCTATGCACATCGATACTGCCCGTTTTCATCGCGTTTTCTTTTGGTTTCCCCTCATTACGTCCTGCACCTTCCCCTGAGCAGCTCTGGACGCCTGGCTGGCTGTAATAACGATCTGGGCCTGGAGGGAGCACACCTCCTATAAGAAAATACTGCTCATTGGCTCCATTTACGCCCTGGGGGCTGTAAGAATTCTGCTACAGCTTGTGCTGAGGAGCTAGGTACCTGTTTTTAATCTCTGTGCTCGGGGTAGGCTCCCCCCTTACTCCTCTCTGACTGTTGCCATTTGTGCAAAAATATATATACAATTTGGTCCCACAATGGAGGAGTGGGTCCATTATCAAGAGGATGATACCCTATATGAAGAGGAAGTGCCTAATCCTTCCTTAGAAGACAACATTGTTGAGGCCCTGGACGCTTCGGTCCAGGAGTCGGTCAACAAGGCCCTGGAGAAGGCAGTTCTGGGAACTGTACAGCAGGCACTGGCCACTGCTTTGAAACCGCTCACCAAACAGCTTGAAAAATTCGCGAAACGTCATGCTTTCCCTGTCCCGGTAAACGTTCCCACGGATACTCCCCACCCTACACCCTGGCCTCATTCCGCCTCTTACTCTGCACTACCTCAGCACGATGCTGCCAAAGTTAAGGCTCCTGACACTGACACCGACCCAGATACTACTGGGACTGACACCCCAGATGAGTCCCCCTAAGAAACGAGTGAAAAAATCAAAGAACGTGGATACACCTCAAGCTATTCCCACCCCTTCACATTTAACCCGACGGATATAGTTCACCCCAGGTCGTCGGATTGGTTGCCCGCCCCGGAGGTTGCGGCATATCTGCACGAAAACCTTCGTAAAAGCTTCGACAAAGAAGTACGCAACAGTCTCCGTTCGGAATGCCCTCGCCCGGACATTTCTGATAGGGTGGCTGAAACTCCGGATATAGACTCTAGTCTCTTGACCTTCCTAAAAAAGTTCGCCAAGGATCCCAAGAAAGGTATCGACCGCGCCTGGCGTGGATGCCAAGACAAACTCTTGGATGTAGTTGGTCCCCTGGCAAAAATCCTGGAGATGGCCTTAGAGGCACAAGAATCAGGGACGGCAGCAGACCCGCATGTTCTGGCCAGATGGACCCAACGGGCCATATGTCTTTGGGGAATGCCAACTGCGCCATCTCCACGGAGCGGCGCAAATCTATCCTCATGCGTATGGACTCCAATCTCACAGAATTGGAAGCAGCGGAACCTGGTCCTCTGGTGGACGGGAACCTGTTCGGGGACCGTTTCATCAAGGACGTAGCCAAATATGTGGGCACCTTCACTACACTTGATAAGGCGCAGTCAGGCATTAAACGAGTGTTTCAGGCTGGTGTTTTCAACAGGGCCGGACGAGGCCGAGGACGCTCGTTTGGCCGTCAGTTCTCCCAAGGTCCTCACAGGGGAGACTTTGGTCGGGGCAGGGGGAGTGGGACTCCACCCGTGGCGGAACCTTCTACCCCACCCGGCAGCGGTTCAATAGGAGACGATTCCACAGAGGCTCGTACCGTGGAGGTTTCCAAAACCCTGAGTCTTCAGGTAAGCGCTTCGGACATCTTTGTCCTACCTCTGGGGGATGTATTCAATATTTCTTTCACAATTGGGTTCAATTATCTCAGGATGCTTGGATTTTGCAGACAATACAGGGTTTTCCCCTCGATTTCTTTCAGATTCCTTATCAGGCCAAACAACCCAGACAGCTTTCTTTTTCCCAACTAGAGTGCGATTTCATAGATGCCGAACTCAAAGAATTGCTGCAGAAGCACGCGATAGCGTCCTGCGACGAGGGCCCTCGCGATTTCTGCAGCAATATTTTTCTGGTACAGAAGAAAGGCAGAGGTTACAGGTTGGTACTCAATTTAAAGGATTTCAATCACTACATGACCTACAAGCACTTCAAGATGGAAGGTATCCATCTTTTGGCAGATCTCCTGAAACAAGGGGACTGGATGGTCCGTCTGGACCTGAAAGACGCCTATCTGTCTATTCCCATCTTTCCTCCCCACCGCAGGTTCCTGCAATTTCAATGGCGGAACCGCTGGCACGAATATTTGGTCCTGCCTTTCGGACTTTCCTCGGCTCCGTGGTGCTTCACCAAGGTATTGAAGCCGGTGATAGCTTACCTCAGGGAACAGGGAGTTCGCATGATCGTCTATCTAGACGACATTCTCATCATGGCTCAATCCCCACATCTGGCAGTTCAGCATTTACGCATGACCATTGCTACATTTCAAAACCTGGGGTTCGTCATCAACGAGCCCAAGTCGGTTCTGTGTCCTACCCAGAAGATAGATTTTCTAGGTTTTGTCATCAATTCCCAAATGGCTCAGCTGAGTCTTCCACGCTCCAAACTCCGGGATATCAAAAAGGAGCTATGCTCCCTATTATCCAAACAGATGGTCTCACTCAGAGTGATCGCCAGGATAGTGGGCCTTCTGGCGTCGTCCATTCAAGCGATTTTTCCAGGGCCCTTACATTATCGGGCCCTTCAACGGCTAAAGATTCAGCACCTGCAGCAAGGTCTGTCTTACACAGACCTGGTACCTCTTTCCCAGGAGGTACGACAAGAGATTCAGTGGTGGCTTGCCCACGTAGAGGCATGGAATGGCAGAGCCATTTTCGGCTCTCTGCCAGAGATCGTCATAGAGTCCGACGCCAGCCGTTGGGGCTGGGGAGCTCGCTGCGGAGATATTTCCACAGGAGGGCGTTGGTCCCTCGGCGAGCTAGACCTCCATATCAATTGCCTAGAACTCCTTGCAGGGTCGTTCGCAATCAGGACTCTCTCACCCAAACAAGTCTCGTGTTGCATCCTGTTGCGGATGGACAACATCTCGGCAGTTCAATACATCAACAAACTGGGAGGCACGAGGTCTTCAATGCTGGTGGAAATAGCGAAGGACTTTTGGCACTATTGCCTAAGTCACCAGATCTCGGTCATAGCCGAGTACATTCCGGGCCAGTCCAATGTAGTGGCAGACTGGAATTCCAGACATCTCAAGGATTACAGCGATTGGCAACTCCAACCCCAGATAGTGCAGTGGCTACAGGCGAGTTGGGGGCGTTGCGAGATAGACCTATTTGCCTCCAGGCTGAATCGTCACATGACGAAGTTTTTCAGCTGGAGGCCGGATCCGTTAGCCCTGGCGACGGATGCCTTTTCCCAGGATTGGACTCCACACCTGAATTATGCTTTTCCTCCCTTCATTCTAATCCCCCGAATGTTCACACAGATAATGCGCCAGGCGGCGGAGGTGATTTTAGTGACTCCCTGTGGAAGTCGCAGCCTTGGTTCCCAATACTATTGGAGGCGAGTTGCGACCTTCCCAGGATGATTCCATGGTCCTCCACAATGCTCCAGGGCCATCAGGGAGAGTTACACCCAATGATGGTATCGGGGCAATTGTCCCTGATGGCCTGGCGACTTTCCGGCAACGCTGGCAAATGCCAGGCTTTTCGGAACAAGCTTCAGACTTTATCAACCAAGCTTTGGCCCCTCCACGAGGAAAAGGTATTCTTCAGCCTGGGGCTGTTGGGTTCGTTGGTGCGTGGAACAACACGTGGATCCCGTGGGGGCAGACTTACCCTATGTTGTAAATTTCTTGTCCAAAAAGGCTTCTGAGGGTTTGGCTTATCGTTCCATCAACAACTTCCGTTCAGCCATTTCGGCAGGTCACTCCCAGATTCAGGGCAAACCAATAGGAATGCATCCATTAGTTTGTAAGCTCTTAAAAGGTATTAGGGTAGCTAATCCGCCCAGACCCAAGTATTCCTCCTTATGGGACGTCTCGCTCGTTCTTTCCGTGTTCACTAATTGGCCCAGCAATGATATGTTGACAAGAAAACAACTCTCATCCAAGTTAGCCATGCTGTTATGCCTGGCGGCATGTAGACGTTTGTCGGATGTTAAAGCTCTAGATATTAGAGGTAGAGTATTTACTCCCGAAGGGGTTTCTTTTAATATCACTTCCAGGACTAAGACTATGTCTCGTAATGTGGAATATCATGCTTTTCCTGGTAATACCAAGCTCTGTGTAGTCCAATGCCTTAAGGTCTATGAAGAATGTACCAGGTCTATTCGACCGGAGGGTGTGGTGCAATTATTACTTGCTTTACAGAAACATTACAAGGCCGTCACGGCGGCTACTATAGCCAGATGGATAAAATCTGTTATGCAAGAAGCAGGTATTAATACTCAGATGTTTGGGGCGCAATCTGTTCGAGGCGCCATGGCTTCTAAGACATTTATGTTGGGTTCCACTGTTCAGGATATTATGCATTCTGCAGATTGGTCCTCTGAGTCAACATTCAAACTGTTTTATTATAAACCGGTGGGTGATATATCCTCTGTGGTTTTTAGTCAGCGTTAAACTGGCATAATACTGAAGCCTCCGGTCCTGTAATAGAATAAAAAATTAGCTAGCATTCGCGCCAAGAATTTTCAATTCTATTAAGGACACGGAGGCGAGGATTATCCCACCCGGTTAAATTACTGTATTGTAATTATTACCCACCCGTTTGTATTTATATTCTGAGTATGCAGAGGTTACGGGTTATTTTATTTACCATTCTTCCAGGGCCCGAGAAGAAGATGGATTAAGCGTACTTATTGCTAACGAAGATGTTCTTCCCAGCTGGACTGGTTTCTTCCACGTTGGAGGATGTTATTTTGAACTTCAGTTATTGTTGGACTGTTACTGTTCGAAGCAAAGAAAGAGCTCGAGTTCCGGTGGTGATGGCTCTTATGGGGCTTTACAGGATGTGATGTGTGACTTGTGCATCATGGGAAATGTAGTTTATTTACATTAAACAAAAGTTTTCATTGGCTGCTGTGTGTGGCAATAAATAGAAAGAGAAGCATAATCCTCGCCTCCGTGTCCTTAATAGAATTGAAAATTCTTGGCGCGAATGCTAGCTAATTTTTATTCCTAGGTCAAAATCTCATGATGTCTGGTAATTGGAGGGACAATCCAGCCCGATTCATAAACTCTCACTCTTCGCTGGTTGGACATACTTTTTTGGTATTCATTCGGCTCTCCTAGAGTAGAATGGGAAAGCTGCTCTCAACTTGCAGCTTTCCAGGTGTACTTGAAATGCCATGTCCTTATTTGTGCCTAGGCATGCACTATAATACAATTCTGCAATGGGAAAAGGCAGCACCGAAGCGCAATTGCACGTTCTTTCATTTATTTCTCCATGCAAAAATATTTTTTCCAAGACAGTAATCCCTTCCTCTACACCAGTAGGAAGTTTCACCTTGTTCAGTTTACCTTCCCACCCTGGAAAATGATTTACTCCAGCCTTTGACTGATATCAGTCTCTACCCATGTTCGGGGTAGGAAAAGGTTGGGGTGGAGTCTATCAATGTTTTCAAACCTTTGGGATTTTGGGAGTTTGCAAAAAAATAAATAAAACCACTTACCTTGCACTCGCCACATCGCCAAGTCGGCGATGCCGTGAGCACAAGGTAAGTGGTTTTATTTATTTTACTTTCCCTATCCCTTCATCTGAACACTTCCCCCCACCTCCCCGCCCCACCGGCCCACCGCTGTTAGCTGTGCCGCCGCGCCTGATTTTGGCAGCTTAGTGCCAACGCAGGCACCCTTGTACCATGGTGTCAGGGTGCCTGTGTTGTAGGCAGGATTGTTTTTGTGCAGGAAGGCGCACCTTCCTGCACAAAAACAATCCTGAAAGGCTTTTTCCCCTTTCTATGTGTGCTGCATTCTGCAAAATGAGGTGAAATAAAGTTATTTCTCCTTGTTATGCCTGGGGAGGCGTAGGTTTTTGATGCATTCTCAGGTTTACAAGGTCTTGTAAATCTGGGAATGCATCAAAGTTCATGGGAGCACCTAAGTACACCCATGCAATGCCCATGGAATGCCTACCAAGGGCAGACTAACGCAATGCAGCGATTTGCGCTGTGTTGTGTAACTCCATATTTTGGGGCCACTCAAAGCCACGCATAGTGGCTTTGAGTGCCATAAAAAATATAACTTAAGGTTTGCGTCGCTCTTGCACCACGACGCAAACCGGGTTATAAATATGGCACAAATAGTATTGCAGTAATGAAAAAAGAAATAAATTAGAATAACTGTTTGAATAAGAAACAGTTGTGCCAATTTCTGTGAACTATGAATTTGTGTTTAAAAAAGAATATTATGAATAATATGTAAAGAAATCTGCAGCTGTGACGAAAAAGGCAAGGACTATTGACATATTATTGAAACTAAGAGAACTTGATGTTAAGTTGGGGTATCAACTGTGTTATTTGGGAAGGAATAAAGTAACATATGTGTGGATCAATGCCTATAAACAAAATCAAGAAAAAGAACTACAATTACGGATCTAAAGATATTTGGCAAAAGAATAATTTTCCTTTTTTTCAGATAATGGACCTGATTACGTGTTTTGCGGTCCGACACCTAAAGGACCGTGAGAAGACCACAGCACTAGCGGTCTCCCAACCTCCATATTATGAGTTGACCACAGTGTCCGCGGTGTGGCTGCAGCGGTCTTGCGGCTGTGGTCAATGTATTTCCATATCTATCGAGGCATGTATGTACATTTCAACTGCATATGTGTCGATTGCACACATATGCATGATACATATGAAAAAATACTACTTACCCCTTGCCGGAGTCCAACACATATGTGGGCAGTCCCAGCAATGGGTAATGGTACAAAAAGCACTTAACTCTATATCACTGCAGATGGGGTCATATTCCTTGGGGTGAAGCTGCTGCTGTGTAGGGGGGACATGGAGAAAAGGATCCACGTCAACTGCTGCTGGAAAGAACAGGATAAGGGTGAGTATGCACCCCAAATCCTTCATTTCAGCCGACATTTAGATGGCAGTCCGACCACTGTGGTCGGCTCATGGAAAAGCCAACTCGTAATACGGACAGCGGTGTTACTCCTCTGTACTGCCCTATGGAGGCTGCCTTCCCCCGAACGCCGTCCCGGCGGTTGCCGGAGTGCTTGCGGTGCCGGCGTTCCAGCTGTGGTCTTTGCATAGGCAACACTCCCAACTTGCAATGCGGCTGGCGGACTGCAGAGCTCACGGCGGTCAGACAGTGACCGCAGGTATGGAAGTCCACGGACTGCGAAACTCGTAATAAGCCCCAATGTCTAATTAACATAATTAACAAACAGTCATGCTAATACTATTTATAAATCTTCCTGACTTGCAGGAGCAAATTATGGTGTCTCCATATTGTTCCAAGTCTCCTCCCCTGCTGAATCCTCTGTAATTCCTTCTCCTTTTTCAGCCAATCTGAACATCTTTATTGACTTGGGTGGGATTGGTGCTGCTGAAGGATGGGCGTACTGGCCCATTGAACCACAGACCTGACATATCTCTTCTGAAGTGCCTTTGAGGCATGCATCTCCTTGATCTAGTCACAGTTCTAATGGGGACCAGGTCTCTTCATTGCTTATCTCATTCAGTATGGGCACTGAAACATAATGGCCTTGTGAGCAACGTCAGCTGTGATGTTTCGTGTTGACCAATCTTCATCATCTTGAGATCTTTTCTTGCTCTTCCCTGCTTCTTGCAGTCTTTTATGCTCAATTTGATGGTGTGCAAGTTTTCCATTCTTTCATGCTCTCTTTTCTTGTATTGACATGTGATGTCTTTGTATTTTGCCAGCTCACCTGCTTTGACTCTTTGGAGTTATTCTGTTATTCAGAGTGGCCTTTTGAGAAGTCATTGTTGATGTGGCTGGCAGATCCCATTGATCTGCAGTGGATCTGTGCACTCACTTGCAAATGTATCAAAAGTGCAATGCTGTACTAAGTTGTCTAGCCTTGCAGTACAATCTGCTAAAGATTCAACCACCTCGTGGCATGTTGAGCTGAAAATGTGGCATTATTGATTCACATTTCCTATGGGATCAAAATGTGCACACAGTGAGTATTTGGGCTTTTTGTATGTTTCTATTTTCTTTGCTGAAAATGTCCAAATTAAGCTCCAGCCATCATGCCCCCTAGATCGTTCAGAATGTGCAGCTGTTGCTTGCCCGGCAATTCCCAATAGTGGTTCACCTTAATTTATGCTTTTTTAACAAAACTTTGGACATGAAACAAATAATACAGTCAGGGTAGACAAAAATATCCAATATTTTAATTCTTCACTTTTGTAAATCTTCAGTAACTTTATATAAAAGATGCATATATAACGTGTATGCATGACGAAATGCTCAGCACAATGGCAAAGTACTCTATTCACAAAACAAAACAGTCACTGGATAAACAGTTTTTGAAGGCCACAAACTATAGCAGGAATAAGTTGTGCAATTATTATTTTGGCCCAAGACTTTCATCTCTACCCTGATTGAATAGTTCAGTTGTCATTATAACTTTAACATTATAACATTATAAAAGTCAAAGTTTCGACCCCAATGTTTCATAGGATCATCATCAGGAGCACAAACAATACTCAAGTTAAACAGGGGTGCAAGAAAGTGTGTGCAAAGGTGTCTACAAAACTGAGGAAGACATTAACAAACGGTTACAAATCTGTGTTTTGAAAATGGCTGTACATAAAAAAAAGATTGGTAATAAATAATAATCCGATAGCGACCCCAAAAAGGGGAAGGCAATAATACTGATAAGGTGAAAAAAGGCAAACATTTTGTCAAGAGATGTGAGAAAAGAATTGGCATACCCACTGGTAAGAAAATAGTAATATGCATCATGTTATTATGAAAAGAAATGGATGGGGTTCAAGGGCCTCGCACTAGAAGTAAGAAACCTCTAGGAATAAATCGAGGTGAATGAACCTGGTTCAGGACTTAAAGGAAAATAAAACGCTTCATGGACGTATTACAGCCACTGTATTCAGCTGCATTCCCAACCATCATGTGGGTAGAAGTGTGGGGGCTAGCGAGAGCGTACCTCTGCACACCAAGTGGTGGGATTAGCAGTAATCAGAGCACCCATGTACAATCGAGCAGCACAGAGGTGGCTGAAATCCACCCTTCTCTAGCCAAAGCAGAGAATGCAATTGCTTGAAGTATTTTAAAATGACCACTGTGTTACGTGCTACACCATCCCTTATAGACTAAACTAAGGATGAAAAATATTTTAAAAACAAAATACAATAACATTTTTACAGGTAATTATACCAAACTGGAAAATACTTTTGGTGGAAAAGAAGAAAGAAAATAAATCTGATAGAAATTGACAACAGGGATAATCCTTAATAAAAGTCAACAATATATTTGACCATATAAAACCACACCACAGACAAATCAAATATGGGCAGATAGAAATATGCGTAATCGAAAAATAAATAAATACACAACTGAAATTGACAACGGTAAATTAAACAAACATGGTAAATTACAAATCCAGGTTAATTAAAAGGGATATGTACGACATAGCCAAATCATTCCACTGGTTGTGAGAACAGGTATCATTCCAGTATTCATCAAAGTGAAATAATTTTGTGCATTTCGTTTAGACTTTGTATTCCATGATTAATGAAGTCCAATGTATGAATCCATTGACATGCCTTACAATTGAGGACGGCCCTCACGTTTCATCCCTCTGTGAGGTGTTGTGGCCGCATCAATGAGAGGCAAATTCAAGTCATTCTCACTGCTGTTAATCTGCTGAAAGTGTTGGACCACAGGTTCTGCATCAAATCCTACTACGGTGTTAGAAAATGCATAGGCATGCTTTCTGTATCGTTTATCCCACATAGATCAATTCACAAGGGCACCATATCCAACAGATCGTATTCATGGTGTTGTACGTAGAGTGAAAATCCATTAAAAAAAAATATTGTCATGTCTTAGCACCTTGGTATTTATGCTGAACTGGCAAACAGAATAATTCCCAAATCTATAATGTCCTTTGTAGGTAGGTGACCCCAGAGGCTAGTGATCTTGTTAAAACTCTTAGGCCGATGTGCCCAAAATAAATTGTCTTTCACGTTATGACTCATTTTGAAAGCACACACAGGATAGGGGCCTTTATATTCCCTGCAGGAAGCATAAGGCAGTATTTTTTATATAGCTCGTGAGGAGGTTAGATCCTGTATTGAATGTGGACACACATAACCATTTGCTTTAAGAATCATTGGGATTTTTTTGTTCAAAAAGTGATTTTCTTGGACAGTCCCAAACCCTCTTGATTGCTAGTTTAATGAATTGTCTTAGGTAGCCTCTATTTTGCAACGTTTCCCAGCAATTCAGCCTCTTGAAAAATATCTTATTTTAATGAGATATTTCTATGTGTCCTGAGGACTTGTCCGTAATCCATGTCACAAAAGGCTGAAAGTCAGACCTGGATTCTCTCCAAATTAAGAAAACATTGTTGATGTGGCACTCAAAGTGATTCACGTATGGAATTGCTAGATTTGTGGTGAAGGCCGAGCCCATCTCTGGTCCGAAAAACTGAATATAAAAATCCTCATTGAAGGAGAAATAGTTCCGGATATCTGCCAGGTCTATAAATCCCAAAATAAATGATGTGGGTGTAGGGTGTGGTCAAGACAGTCATGGATGATCTGTAGCACTTCTTTTAATGGAATGTTTGTGCATAGCTGTTCTATATCTAATGTTACTAACAGTTCTGAGCCAGGATCTCAGACTGGGCTTGCACATTTATGTAGGGAGTTAAATATCATGATACTGTTTCTTCAGGCATGAAAGTGTTTGCTATAGAATTATTGTTATATGTCTTTTTCTATTTTCAATGTGTATGGCAGTTTTTTTAGCCTTGTTTTTTTTGTTTTAGTTTTGCTAAACTCTCTAAATATAAGGTGATTTTGAGGCAAGATGCGGGCCATGTGAGGACAGTCGATCAGACCCACCTCCCTACCTGGCCCTTCGTGGTTTTCACCCGACTGCTGACCCTCGGCTTGCGGATTTCGATGCAGTCTAAGTCATTGGACAGTCTGCTGCTGCTGCATTCAAATTCTTAGCGGTTCTGTACCTCACTGTAGGACGATGGTGTGGAGAGTAGTTTTTGGCACAACTAGACGGAGGAGATGCAGGGAAGCCAGGCCCCTCGTATTTGTACTTGGGTAATTCTAAAGTGCATTAGACGGTATCAAAGCGCTATGCATGAGGAAGGGAAAACAAAGCAGTGGATCACATAAACAGGCAGATCACCTACACAGTCCCTACCAATCTACTCTGCAAATAGCTAGGTTTTCATTTGCTTACGAAAGCTCAAATGCGAGTTCTGACTCCTGATAAATTCTGGAAGAGAGTTCCACAACTTAGCAGCCGCTACAGTAAAGGCACGTTCACCCCACCTAACTTTCTTGCAGCATGGAACCACTACTTTATACTGGTCCACCGATCTCAACGATCTCCTGGGCACATACCAATTTAAGAAGGACTTCATATAGTTCAAACCCATAGAGTGAAGGGCTTCATGTGTTAAACACAATGGTTTAAACAACACTTGTTTCTATATTGGCAGCCAGTGCAGGAATCTCAATCCTTCTCTAACTGAAGCATAATTGGGTACTCCCAGTACCAGGTGAGCGGCCACATTCTGGATGACTTTGAGCTGACCTAAAGATGATTGATCAATGTTAAAGAATAGGGCATTGCTACAGTCCGGAAGGTACCCAAGCCGACGTGCGCTCCCAGGCCTCGTGAAGGAGGTGCAGCAGGAGGTCCCTGTATACCCCCAGCGAAGAAAAATGCAGGTGGCGGTGACTAGTGGGGCTGATATTTTGGATGTTCAGTCTTGGTAAGAAAGTTATGAGATCCATGGCAGATCTTTATTCTTACCCACTTTTAGGGTGATCACAAAGTTCAACACAGCAAATTTTATCATGGGACAGTAGGCACATTTGGTTTGTAATGGGTTAATTGGCCTTGATCTCTAGGTCAAGATCTTCACTTTAGTCACTTGGGGGCAGATTTATCATTGAGTTGTGTTTCCCTTGCACCACACAAGGGGGTGCAAGGGCGACGCAACTAATAAGTCATATTTATTAAGCTACGCAGGGCCACCTTGCATGGCCCTGCGTGGCTTCATAAATCTAGAGTAACACAACGCAGTGCAAATTGCTGTGTTGCGTTACTTTGCCCAAGGGAGGCATTCCATATGTCAAGCATGAGTGTTCCCACGCATTCACCAATGGATCTTAGCACATTCCCAGATTTGCCAATACTGGTACATTGGGAATGCATAAAAATGCTACACCTCCCCAGGTAAGCTGCAACAAGGAGAAATATCTATATTTCTCCTTGTTTTTTCCTCTTTCTATATGTGCTGCATTCTGCAGCACACAATCCTGTCTGCAATGCATGCACCATTGCACCACGCCACAAGGGTGCCTGCATTGGTGCTAGGCAGCACATTGTGCGCAAGTGCAAGAAAAGGACAGGAATGCACTGTATTGTGTTAAATACGGCGCATTCCTGACCTTTCCCTTTCACACAGTGCAGCACAGCAAGGTGGCCTGCTGCGCTGTGTGAAATAATGACAAATCTGCCCCTTGGTGTGTATGATATTTGTTTTGGTTTGACACTACCTAAATCTTATCTTAGGCATAAAGGAAGTAGCTAAAAAAGGAAATAGATTGAAATATTTCCAAGTATTAAATTATAAAATACATGTCTCCTTTTGTTTTGTGACACATATTTGTGTTTAATTTTAAACCCCATTAGGATACAAAATCCTCTTGGATGTTTTAGGATATATTAATGTCATTAAGAAGGTGGATTTCATCAGTTTTTGTGCCACCAAAACATGTGTTAATGTTTTTGGCCTATGCCCATCAGCTTTTTCCACCAAATATTAAGGGCTGTGTTTTAATTAATTTTCAGTGTTGCTTTTGAACTAAATGTGGCTGAGGGAGGTGAGTATTTTTAAATTGTTTTAAATGGTGGTTTGTGGGTTTGTGTAATATGCAATGTGTGAGAGGTTTCCAGAGATTGGACTCCTTGGACTAATAGAATGATTGTTAGACCTGAGACCCTGGGGTAGCAGTTCCCTAAACTTTTTGCCTTGACTTCTCCTACTTTGCTGTATTCTTTTTTGTTGGCTTTAGGACTTTGTGCACTGTACCACTGCTAACCAGGGCCAAAGGTGTTTGTTCTCTCTCTCTAAAACATGGTACAACTGGCCTGCACCTAAATGGTACTAGATGTACCCGGGGCCTGTAAGTTAAATGCTACTGCCTGCATCACTCATTGTGCCACCCACAGAAGTTGCCTTTTAAAACATTTCTCAGCCCTGCCTCTGCAGCCTTTAGTGCAATTTATTAAACTGCCAATTCAACTGGGCAAAATAGAGCTTTTGCCAGGGCCAAACCTTCCTTTTTAATGCACATATGTCACCCCTATGGTAAGCCATAAAGGCTCATAAGGCAGGGTGCATTCTATTTAAAAAGTAGGACAAGAGGATTTACGTTTTACTCGTCCTGGTAGTGAAAAACACCTAAAGTCGGTTTTCACTATTGCAAGGCCTATCTTCCCAATGGGATAACATTGGATTACCTTATTACACTTAACAAGTGATAACTTACGTTTGGGAGTAGATAGGAAAAGTATGTCTACGCTTAAATTAACTGTAATTTTAAATCCTCTTTAATTGAAAAATCGGATTTTAAGTCACAATTCTGGAGATCCCATTTTTAGAAAGTTGGCATTTTCTTCTCCAACCATTTGTTGCCTGCTGCCTATGTCCTAGGTCACATAACTATGAATAGCTTGGCAGTTGGCCTTTGTGCATTCCTCCCAGACAGTGAGAGAAAGGAGGATGGGACTAGGACAGGATGGGCCATCCTGCCAGGATTGTTGGGACAGAGCTATTTACTGCCCCACTTAAATTTCAAAGGGCTGCCTCTAGCACATACACAAAGGTACCTGGCCCTAGTCCTTGTCATCCCAAACTACTTGAAGTCTTGACAGGGGAAGGGAAGAACTTTCCAGAGCCAGATGTAGGGGTAGTATAGGGAGTCTCCCCACATCAAAGACTAGCACCAGGTATAAATATTGGACCTCCCGAACCACTCATCATATCACATCTGGACCTATGGAAAACTCAGAAGAAGGACTGCCCTGCTGCTGGAAGGGCTGCCCTGCTGTCTTGCTGCCTGAGAAAGGAAGCCTGGACCTGTTCCTTCAACCCAGGATGACTAGAGTGACTTCAAGGGCTAGGTGTCTGGCCTTCTGTGTGAGCTACAGGGACAAAACAAACTCTAGAGACCTGTCCTATATCTGCCCAGCTGGCCTGATCTGTAACTGGACCTGCCTGAGCCCTGCTCAGTAACTCAATGCATAGTCACTAAGAGAAAAGAGTGTTAGGCAACATTAAAAGACATGTTAGATTTTCTTGAGATCTATTTCCCAATCTTCACCACTTGTACCAAGGTGTACAAAGCATTTTAGAAGTTACAAACCCTCCAATACAGTAAATCAGAGAGGTTTACGACTGGTAGAATGCTTTTACTAATGAACTAAACACATTTTACAATTTGGAAAACCTTTTCTGATTCACAAAATGCATTCAGAAAATATTACTGATTTGGTATTTGGAATGGGCGTCATTTTAAATACTGAATAGGAACCCTGTGCATCAATGGTTTGCAACCATAATTCCAGTTTCAAACTATTGATACATTTATGACCCCCAAGTTAAGGTGATAACTGATTCGCAAAGGGAAAAGGGTCCTGTTTGCACCCCCTCTCATTTGGAATTGGGTGGCAGCTTTAGGGGAGTAGGCACTGCCAGCTCTCACCAGAGTTTTTCAAAACTTAAAACTTGTTTTTTTTAAAGCAGCCTTACTTTATTTAGAAAAATCAGGCTGCATTAAGAAAAAGTTTTACATTTTGAAATGCAATCACAGGGATGTTAGTCTGCTGTTTTATGACGTGCAATATCCCTGTGATTGTAGCCAATCATATGGGATCACAAATTGCAACCTGACTAATTAATATTCATTGCGCAGATAGTTTTGCAACTCCCTATGATTTCTTGTTTGCTATACTGACCTATTAGCACAAAAATTAGTTTGCAAAATTAGATATGGGTCACAAAACGTCAGGTCACAAATTGCAACCACTTTTTGTGACTAGTATGTTAGTACATCTGCCCCTCCATACCTGTTTTTGAAAGAGGAAAACCAAGAATCTGACAACGAATCTGGTCACAAAAGCCCATACCTTGTTCTAGACTTTGAATCATTCTGAAGTTATTGCTTGGACCAGAAAGTGTTTAAATGTGAGTACATCTGAGACTGATTATGTTATTTGGGTTGAGTCATTTGGAATGAGAGCCTATGTGGCAAAAGTAGGCATTTGAGATGGTAGGTATAGTGAAGTGACCTGGATGTAGGAACATTGTTGTTTTTTTGAGTAAGGTGAACAGAGAGAGAAGAGTTAACTAGAGAGTGTTGCAGTTGTGCTGTGGTGCAAAGAGTAGGTGTGGGTGTAACTCACATACTTCTGTGTGGTGTAATCACGTGTAATCACCTAAAAGTCCTGCAAGATTATGTGGAATTACATGAGAAAAGTAATTCTGCATTTAGCGCTATTTTCTTAGCACAAAAATGCCCCTTCGCATCCAAAATCGATGGAAGGATGCATTTTGTGCTAGGAAATAGTACTACATGCAACAGAAGATGAATAGTACTGCGAGCAGCAGCCTGCATTTGCTAAATGTTCACTTGGAGTAGGATTTTCTCCCAATTTACTCCCGATATTTAGCACTAATTTCTTAATACAAAATTCATTCTCACATCTAAAATGGGCACGGGGATGCATTTTATGCTAAGAAACTAGTGCTAAATGCAACAGAACATGCACAGCACCATTAGCAGCCACTCAGACTTGCTAAAAGTGCTCTCACTGTAGGATTTTTTCCTCCAAATTACTCTTAATTACTGGAGCAGGCGTGATCATGTTATTAATGGTAATTTAACGTCAAAGAGTAAAATGCATTTACCAGAAGACAAGAGAAAGAGTAATAATGTGAGAGTAGGAGAAATAGAAATAGGAGTAGGAGTATTTAGACATAAGTGCAGGAGCAACAGTAAGAGAGAAAGCACAGGAGTGTGGTAATAATAATAATAGGGATTGGAGTAAATGTAAGGGTAGGACTGGGAGTATGAGTAGAACTAGTGGTAGGGTTATGTTTAGGAGTAGGAATAGTACTGTAAGTAGGATTAGGAATAGGAATGGGTATTGGATTAGAAGTCAGTGAAGGACTAGAAGTAGTGTGAGTAGAATTAGGAGCAGGCAAGAGATAAGAGCTGTTATACTTCTTGGATTGCAGGAGGTGACTTGGACCACATCCACTGAAGTGCATGGGCATGTTTTTGTCCATGCACTGCAAAAGAAATGCTCTTAGGCAGACTTATTCAAATAACAACCACTAGCATGATAGTAAAGATAAAATACTCATGTAGGATGATTCAAAATGGCAGCAATGTAAGCATGCTGAATTCAAGGAACCAGCGGCTGAATGGGGCAAACATGAAGCCATGTACAGTTTTATTTTGCTTACCACATGAACTTTGGCAGAGAGATAAAGCTGTCTCTAGGCCAGACCTATGAGTAAGTACAAGAAAGACTAAGAGTAAGTATGAGCATGAGAAGGCACAAGTTGGAGAGCAGGAGTAAAAGTAAAAGTAAGTAGAAGAAACAGTAGAGTAAAGTAGGAGTATACGTAAGGTGATGGCAGTAAAAGGATGTGTAATAATATTGGTAGGTGTACTATTAAGGATAGGAGAGGGAGTAGAGGTAAGCAAAGGGGTGGGCATAGGCCCATTAGTGTAAGAAGGAGTAGCAATATGAGTGGTGTAGGAATGGCAGTGGTAGTAATCTGTGTAAGTGTAGGGCAAGCAGTGGGTGTGTTAGAAATGGTAGCAGGAGGCGTAGGTCTAAGTTGGGAGTAGGCCAAGGGGTTTGCTTTCATTGCAGTTTATGGATGCTCACCATCCTCGTAATGTAATGAAACCCCTCTATAGGCAGCCTAAATAGATAATAGCTAATAGTATAATGTTAAAGAGAAAATACTTCTGTTGGCCGAATTAAAATGAGAATGACACCTTAATCAAGCAATGGTTGAAGGGGCCTGAGCCAAAGCAATGAATTGCTGGAGGGAGCTGACTCAAAGCCTCTCTCTATGTATTTTTTCACCCTGTGAGCTGAGGCAAACAGATAATGCTGTCTCTAAACCAGGAATACAAAATCAGTTTGTAAAGTGTGACTAACAAAAGATGAAGAAAATGAAGTTTACACCCACAAATGTGCATGTATTATAACATAAAACAAGTGCTTAAGCTGTCTTATCAGCCTTATGTTTTGGAAAGAAATCATAATAAAAAAATAAATGCATACATATATACTGTGAGAAAACAGGCTTTTTGCAGGTTTCCCCAACGTTTTGCCCCATTTTTGGACTACAATCAGCTGGTTTTCGACTTTGATGGTGCACTGAGGCCTGGTGCGAGACCTCAGTGACAGAGTTCTTTCCTTTTCAAAATGGTATGTTTAATTGGGTGTCCCCAATTGGCATGTGCTGACTTACTTATAAGTCCCTAGTATATGGTACCCGGGTACCCAGGGCATATAAGGCTGGCTGTTCACACAATAGCTACAGCACTGGTTGTGCCACTCTGTGTGCAACGAAGTGAAAGCACAACTTTCAGCTGTCACTGCAGATCAGAAAGTAAGGGCTGTCCCAGGTGAGTTTACTGTTAGGCCTATTGCTTTAGTGATTTTAGAAATAGATGTTTTTCTTAATTGGTAGAGGGTGGTAGTCAGTCAAGACCTCCCCCTTGATTGTCTTCTTGGAAATGACCTCCCAGGGGTTGGTTGAGCCCAAATGAGGTAATTGCCCAGTACAATACCTCTCCCAAGGATTCTGGAAATGCTGAACCTACAGGTAGTAAATGTAGGCCCCAGATGAAAGGCAAGAGAAGAAAAAAGGGTAGGAAAGGTGGGCAACTTTTAGAAAAAGTTTCAGTGGGCCAAGGAGATTCTACTCTAGTAAGGAAGAACTCCAGGGCTGGCACTAGTGAGGCCTTACCTGTCTCATAAAAAGTCATGACCAGTCATGCAGCTGTCAAGCAGGAGGTTGCGACACCTCAGCTAACAGGACAGAGTGGAAGAAGGGTGCCTGCCACAAGATGTGGTAGCTCCCAGCTCAGAAAAATCAGAAGGGCACCCTGAACCCAAAGAAACCTCCTATTGTATAGCCCATCCACCTGTCAGTGGGGAGCTAAAGGTGTGGTTCTGGGTATTGACAGCTGTCAGTAGCCTCTGCTGGGTGTTATCCTTTATGGCTGCACTGTCATTGGACTGGTGGTCTGACCCCATGTCACGTAGCAAAATAGCACCCCTGAGCCCGTTGGTCATGGTGGGGTTACTCCAGTTATGGATAACCTCTGTGGGGAAGTTTGTGTTATCCTGGCTAAGATAGGGTTAGCAGAGGTAGGTACCTCTGATCCCCAAGAAAAGGGTGAAGAAAACAAAGAGTCTGTTAAAGTCCTGTTTAGGATGGGTCTTGACAGATTTGAGGTTGGTCAAATCCCCAGTGGGTATGACCCTGTCAGAAGGATGTAAGACAGAGTAGGCCCTTCAATAATGACAGCCAGTTTTCTGCATCCTCTTCACGTAATGCCCATGAAGACTCCCCAGGAGGTGGTTGAGGTCTCCTTGGAGTATTAGCTCGAGGGGGGGTGTTATGTGAGAAAACAGGCTTTTGCAGGTTTCCCCCAACTTTTTGATCCATTTTAGGACTACTATCAGCTGGTTTTCCCCTTTGAGGGTGCACTGAGGCCTGCTGTCCAGACCTCAGTGACAGAGGTCTTTCCTTTTCAAAATGGTATGTTTAATTGGGTGTCCTTAATTGACTTACTTATAAGTCCCTAGTATATGGTACCCAGGTACCCAGGGCATGTAAGGCTGGCTGCAGCATCGGTTGTGCCACTCTGTGTGTGTCAAAGTGAAAACATGACTTCCAAGATGGCAAGATGGCTGACGGGTAAGGAGCTCCGGCCGGGAGCTCCCTGGCGAGGCATTGCCTTTTTGGTAAAATCCCTGAGAAATACCCCCCATCTAGCCACCGCCACCCCTTAGAATGTAAGGCTACAATCCTGCGATCTTCCAGGACCGCTCTGCTGTTTTTCACCAATAGGGATGAAGCAGGTTACAGCAGCAAACAATACCAAGTAAGACTATCGCCAGTGGAACCCTAGCAAGATGGCCGAATGCTCGGTTGAGCTGCTAAAAGCAGCTAAGAGGAGATGGGCTCGGGATCACCCCTCTGGTGTTATCCTCGGCCGTCACCTATCTTCCGTGCATGGCCACGGTTTGCTCTGCGTCCTGCTGCGACTGCTTCTCACTGCGCTTCCCGTGGCGGCTGCCTTGGTGCCCGGGACGCTTTCCCCAGATGGAGCGGCGGGAGAGCACTGAGATGCGGCCGCCTCTGTGTCCCCGAGCGTTTCCTGGACGAGACGAGAGAGAGCGATGAGTACCCATTTTGCCACCCTCTCAACCCCGTGACTGCCCCTCCATGCAATCCAGCACCCTGAAGTTCGGCTTCCTCCCCTGATTTGTGATTGGGGTTTTAAGGTTCTACAAACCACCATCTTAATTCTGTTAGAGGTCTATGGGTCTGAGACCGGAGTCCTCCATCTTAGCGGGAAAAACTGGTTGCAGGAATCGCCGCATGCAGTCTGTCTTTGTTATGGATTGGCAGCCGGATTTTCTCCTCACGATGGACTCCCCCTTCGGGAACCCCTTCGGAGCCCTCTCCGCAACTAGTTCACTCCAGCTCGGAGAACGAAACCGGCCCCTGGTGCTGCAACTTCCATGACCCGGATTAAGGGTTTATCGTCATGTCTTGCAAGGGACCCCTGGTCTTATTCCTTTTTAGTAGCCGGTTTGCGGGACTTGAATCTAATTCCAGACACAGGTTCTATTCCCCGTACCCTTCCACTCTCCATGCTCACCGTTTTCATGTATTTTATGTTTTTTTGTTTACCTGATGTAACTAATGCAATTATTTATCTACTGCATCTATGTAAAGCGCTCTCATACCTCCGGGTCTACCTAGCGCTATATAAAACTCTGCAAATAAATAAATGAATTACTTTTAGCTACCATTGCAGACTGAAGAGGCTATGCATGTCCTGCAAACACGACTTTGCCACTACCACTAGTGTCAAAGTAGCCAAGTCCCTTAACTATATATATATAAGTCTCCTCTAAGGCAGGCCTATGAAACCCTAAGGTAAGGATCTGTATATTGTTAAGACACATATATATTTTTGATATGTCTGTACAGTGAAACCCTAAAGTGTTGGTGTTTGCTGGGGACAGTTAAGAAGCCTTATAAGGTAACTGCAGTTATGAAACCCTAAAGTGTTGGTGTTTGCTGGGTACAGTTAAGTAGCCTTATAAGGTAACTGCAGGGTTAACTGTTGGCATTCCAATGTGAGTAACTACTAACAGAGGCTACCTAACCATGCCATGTAAGGTATCAAATTAAAATGGACATCAAATGTGACTTAATTGTGCAGTCGCAATTTATGTCAAATTTAATGCTGGCCACTTTTGCGAAAGTTGCCACTCTTGGATCCAGCTGGTCCAGTGACTTTGCAGAGGCACTGGGACTAAGACAGGTTTCTGCACGCCTGGAGAGACGTGTGAATGACTCCCAGCCCGGAACAAAAACTGTTTGCCGCACTGTAGGTGTGACCCCCTCCCACAGGATGGGCTGAAAAGGATGCTAGCCCAAAAGGCAAGCATCAAAGGGTGATGACACCTTTGAAGGGCCGCTGCAACAACACTGCCATACAGGAAGCCTTTTGTTTCCCCTAGACAAGGTAGGGAAAACCAGTTTGAGAACTGGTTTTTCGTTGGTGTGCAGCCCATTGTAGTCACACCCCTGGGAGTGGGCTACCAAGGTCCTTACACTCGAGGAGACTTCATACATGTTGTTTGTGGCATGCAAGATGCACTCTGGGATATCCATATGCCACACATCACCGGAACTGTGTCACAAGATAGGAGGGGACATACTAGCCCATTGGCTCGTGACTGCGTTGTCCCCTCTGGGGACTTTACTGGGATATAATGGGCACCCCTGGCACCTGAGACTTCAGTACTCACTGGATTTGGAACAAGGATGAGAGGAAGACCACTTTGATCCCATAGGAAGTGCACAAAGAGAGGATGCGATGGAGCGACTGCACCTGCTGCACTTTGGGCCAGCGGAGTTTGGACCCTGTTCTGAGTGCCTGGCGTGGGGAAAAGTTGATTCCCAGCCCCAATCCAAAGCAGAGATGCCAAGGGTCAGTTGGCTGGCCCCCCAGAATGGCACTGGGGACAGTAAAGCTGGAAGAGCCCAAACCACATCTCTTGTAGTCACTGCAGCTCTTTTGCCGCTATCCGACAGCGGGCACTTGGACGGACAATTTGCGAATACCCAAAAGTCGCATCTGAGTCTGATGGACCCGTGGGTGTGAGTTGTGACCAGATTCGTCCACCCAAAGGAACACTAGCCCCCACCAAAGGTTTGCACCGTGACTGCTGTTTTGCTAGAATGAAAGGTTTGCATCAGCATCCCTTTGACCCCTGCATAGAGGACTTCGTGGGACCCAGAGATCTGTGGCTGGAGTCGCCTCCACTCACCTGTGGACAGAGGACTTAACTGGACTTCACCCTCGTGGGCTGCGCAGCATCTGGAGCATCCAATGAGCATCTTTAAGCCTGCATCCCTCAACATCAGGACCACTCCATAGAAGTCAAAGGCTGTTGTCCTGTAAAGTTTGGAACTCGCTCTAAAAAGGCTATGGTGGCCAGGTAACTGATTCCTTTTAGACCTCCTAGACTTCTATCCTGTCAGGTTTGGTTGCCCTAACTGGTCAGAGTTGACAAACTCACGGGGATATGTACAAGGAAGTGGGGGAGAAAGGCGTTAGCCTCCTTGGCTTAACGCCTCTCTCCTCCACTTCAGAAACGCAAGGCTGCACCATATTTACAAGAATGTGGTGCAGCCTCGCGTTTCCCCCTGCGATGGCGCTAAGTTTAGCAACTTAGTACCAACGCAGACACCCTTGCACCAGAGTGCAAGGGTGTCTGCGTGCAGGGGAGGATTGTTTATGTGTAGGAAGGTGTCCCTTCCTGCACATGAACAATCCTAGAAATGCCATTCTGTCACTCTCATGTGTGCTGCTTCATGCAGCACACATGAAAGTGACAAAATTGCATTTTTTAAAAGTTTGTTTATGTACAGGAAGGACACCTTCCTGTACATAAACAAACCATGGCATTTTGCTTTTTCCAATTGTGCTGCACAAGCCAGCACACATGGAAAAACCAAAAACGATGAGAAATAATGCATTTCTCCTCGTTTCGCCAACTCAAGACCAGTTTTTACCTGATTTTATTAATTTTGGCGCTGCCTCCTATGCATGCCACCCTTGTACATAGGGGGCAGTGTCAAAATGAATGGGTGTTGCGGTGGAACGCCGACCGCAACACCCACTGCCCACCCCTTTCACGCTATCCATAGCGTGAAAGGGGGCCTTATGTACAAGGCAGCGTTAAGCCACATTAAGTGGCTTAACGCTGCCTTGTACATAACGCGCCGCCCCTATCGCCACCACAACGTCGGAAAAAGTGACGTTGTGGTGGCGATAGGGGCTTGTACATATGCCCCTCAGTGTCTTAAACTCTTACAAACTTAAAAGTTTTCAAACTTTGCATTTGCCCATGCTTGTTTGCAGTTGTATTCAAAAGTTCTAAAAAGTTCTAAAATTGTATCTTCAGAACCCTCTGGTGGATTTTAAAGATTAAGGGGCATATTATCAAGGGCTCTATCGCCGTTTTAGCAGCACTTTTTGCAGCTAAAGCGGCGATTTCTTTATCGCCCTATTAGCAAGCTGTCGCTAACAAGTGTTAGCGACAGCTTTTAGGCGATAGCGACTGGTTTGGGTGCCGCTTTGCATGTCAGCGATATTTATCGCTAATGACATGCAAAGGAGGCGTTCCCAACCTAACAGCGACTGAAAGCAGTCGCTAACATCGCTATCGCCTATTAGCAATAACCGCGAAGCGATAAAAAAACGCGCGTTAACCGCGATTAGCGCTGGTTTTTTAGAACTGGTAAAAACATGACTTAACAATAATAGTCAATGGGAGGTGGATTGTAAGGTTAAGTCCCCAGCATTAGCGCGGGGATTCTATCGCTGGATTTCTCGCGTTATTGCTGGGTTTCGCCACTATCGCTGGATATTTTATTGCATTGGAGATAAACCTTGCTAATAGCATGTTATCTCCGCGGTAATATCCAGCGATAGCCGGCGTTAGAAAAACGCGTGCTAAGCAAGCTTTGCGATAATTTACGCAGGTTCTTGCTAATATGCCCCTAAGTTCTCTAAAAATTCATAAAAATATGCTCTTTTTTTATAAGTTGTTGTTGTGTCTTTTTCTTGTTTGGTGATTTTCTTATTCTGTTTTTTGGTGCTGTTAAATGCTTCACACGTCGTTCCTTTGCTAAGCTTTGCTGCTCTGTGCCATAGCTACCAAAGGGTTGATCTGAAGGTTAAGTAAATGACCCTGACTGAACTCAAGACGGTGTCTGTGAGTGTACTCCATGATAAGGCACCACATCCATATCATATATTATACCCAGATACTCACACATACATACATACATACATACATATATACATAGGTACATACATACATACATTCATACTGTTGGAAATGGCCCTTTCTGCAGGGTTACCTCAGAATTTGTATTCCTCTGACTTTCTTCATTAAACCTGTTTTTGTCTGCTTTTAGGGCTCTGCACTTTTTCCCTGCTAACCAGTGGTAAAGTGCTTGTGCTCTCCCTTCTAAACATAGCATAATAGGCCAACACCTCATTGGTTCATTTAATTTACTCATATGTGCATAGTATGTGGTACTACCTGGACTCATGGCATGTAAATTAAATACTACTAGTGGCCTGCTACACTCCTTGTGCCACCCATTAAAGTAGCCTTTCAAAACATCTTTCAGGTCTGCCACTGCAGCCTGTTGTGCGGTTTAAAACTGCAATTCAAACTGGTAAAATAAACCATATGCCAGGCCTAAACCTCCCTTTTTAATACCTATAAGTCACCGCTAAGGTAGGCCCTAAAGGTTAATAAGGCAGGGTGTATGGTATTTAAAATGTAGGAAATGTGTATTTAAGTTTTACATGTCCTGACAATGAAAGAAACTCCTCAAGTTGTTATTCACTGTTGTAAGACCTATCTCTGCCATAGACTAACACTGGGTTATCTTTTTACACTTAATAAGTGCTAACTTCAGTTTAGGGCCAGATAGAGACATGGGGCCTGATTCACAGAACTAACTTACGTCAAAAACGTAAAGTTAGTACTTTTTAGTATTCACAGAATACACTTACTCATTTTGGTATTCACAGAATGAACTTACTCATTTTGGTATTCACAGAAGTTAGTAGCCCTAACTTTAGGACTCCTAAATGCCTTCTGTGAATACCGAAAGTCTTAAAGTTAGGACTTTACTACTCCTAAACTGAGAAAATCCTAACTTTAAGACTTTCGGTATTCACAGAAGGCATTTAGGAGTCCTAAAGTTAGGGCTACTAACTTCTGTGAATACCGAAATGAGTAAGTTCATTCTGTGAATACCAAAATGAGTAAGTGTATTCTGTGAATACCAAAAAGTACTAACTTTACGTTTTTGACGTAAGTTAGTTCTGTGAATCAGGCCCATGCTGTTTCAACTCGAATGAATTGTAATGTGAAATCCTCTTTAATGGTGACGTTTGATTTTAAGTTACAATTTTGAAAATGCCACTTCTACAAAGGTGGCATTTTTCTGCTCAACCCAACTGGCTTCCCCATAGTGGCTCGTGTATTGTTCCAGACATTGAGACAAAAGAGACATATTTGTGAGGGGAGCGGTGTGCCTGATAGGATGGCTGGGTAGAAGTTGTGCCCTGCCCGGACTAAACTTGAAAAGGCCCTTCCTGCTGCACTCACAAAGGAACCTGACACCTGGCCTGCCCTTGCCTTTGTCACCCTTGACAGTTCGGGCCTGGACCAGGACCAGGGGAAGGGGAAGAACTGAGCAGAACCAGTTTTAGGGTAGGTCAGGGAATTTCCCCACACAAAGGCTAGGACCTGATATAAAAGTGGGACCTTCAGAACTCTCCTGGACCTGTGGAAGATTCAGAAGGACTGCCCTGCTGTCTGAGGAAGCGTGACAGCCCTTCTGACTGAAGAAGGAACATTGGTCCTGTTTTCCTTGAATCCAGACTACCCAGAGTGACTCTCAGGGTCAGTTGGTTGACCTCCTGAGTGACAAGGACACAGCAAGCTTCCAGAGGTCTCCCTGCAATTGCCCAGCTGACCAGCAAAAACTTGACCAGTCTGGACCTGCCTGAACTCTGCTGCTGGCCTCTGCTGGACTGAGTCCTGATCTGCAAGAGATGCCCCCGGGTGCAGAACCCTTGGCTGGCATCAGTGTGAACTCCTCCTTAGGAAAGGGTGAAGATGCAGAAACTTTGGGCTACTCATGACCGCACAGTGACCTCTTCGTGCTGAGAATCAACTGCCCTTGACAACCACAAATGTAAGCTCCAACAGGACCTGCTCTTTGTGCCGATCGCGACCGTCCGCGACAACCACCAACGTGAAGCTGCAGTAATAACTGCTCTATGTGCCGACAGCGACAGCCCCCATTGACCGCCAATGTGAATCTACACCAATGACTGGCTCTTCATGCTACAACCATCAACCGGCCATGATGCCTGACCTGCTCCTCACACCAACATCCTCCTTCTCGGGGGCCCTGCCAATCTGAATGACACCCTTGCTGTTGTACTTGAGAACGTAACTCTTCAGGGAGGCTAGCCTGGTCCCTGCATCAGACCACACCCCATCAGGATCGGCGTGAACTTATGACTTTCCCCAGATCCAACGCAACTAGATAACCACAAGAGGTGTTTTGTGCTTTTTGGTTCTATTTTCACCTAAAACTTTAAAAACTAATTTCTCTGGTTCTACTGATTGGATTTCTGTCATTTTGGTGTAACTTTGTTATTAAAATGTACTCTATTTTTCAAAATTGGTTTGGGATTTTTGTTGTGCTGTGTGTCCACTTTATTACTGTTTGAAGTGCTGCATAAATACTTTACACATTGCTTCAAAGTTAAGCCTGACTGCATTTGTGCTAAGCTACCAGAGGGTTAAGTACAGGTTCATTTAGTGACTTTTGTGGTTCACCCAGACAAGGATTGTGTTTATTATTTGAGTGGGGTTTCCACCCCTCTCAACTAATACCCAGTTTCATACACATACATACATACATACATATTTACATAAATACATACATACATGCTTACTTACATACAGGGCCTTCCAGTCAGCTCTCTTCATCCTTTGGCATCATCAAGTGTCATACAGGGCCTTCCAGTCAGCTCTCTTCATCCTTTGGCATCATCAAGTGTCATCCACATTTCTGTTCCATTTCCACACACCACAGTACAAAGCATGGGGCATTTGGTCAGCCAGTTTCAGCCATTGGCTCCCCACAATGTGCCTGATGGCATTTTTCCTGATCACATGTGTACAGTCACCTGAAAAGGAGCGCTGATCTATGCCAGGATAGGTGGGCCTGGGCTAGTGGGCTACTTTATTTAAAATCATTTTAAATTTATTTGGCTGTTTTTTCATATTCCATCTGCGTGGTTCAAAAATAAGAAATCACACACTTGCCAAGGCAAGAATCTTTGGCTTTGCCAAATGTTTGTTTCTTGTGGCTATTGGTCATGAGCTTTTTGCCTATTTCGTACCTGGTACCATGCTACTTTTTTCTAATTCACAAACTTTTTCTATTTGATTCCAGGTGATGGCCAATTCATGAAAGGTGGAGTTGGGTTTGTGTGTGAATCATCCCAAAATGCATATCCTGCAATCATACATAGACGCACGTTGTGCCTGGTGTAAGTTGCCCTTATAAAAATATTAGAAATTTGGTCGCCTTGCCTATGATAAGAATGTTCCTCCTTTTTGAGCAAGCGTATATTCGCATAATGTTCTGCGCTACAAAATATCCTACAATTTACACAGCATTCTTGGTACAAGGATTGTTTCTAATTCTATCATTTTTCTGAGTTCTTCTTGAGTTTATACAGTAACTTTTTTAAGGCACAAGATACTATGGGCCAGATGTACGACCCACCAATTTGCGACTCGCAAATTGCGTCGCACTTGCGACTCACAATTTGCGACTCGCAAATTGGGATGCACAACAGTGTCTCAGACACTGTTTGCGATTCCTAATGGGGTCGCAAATTGCATGCCTCATTAATATTAATGAGGCAGGCGCAATATGCGACCCCCATTAGGAATGGCTAGCACTCACAGGGATGGTGACCTGCTGGGGTCAGCAGACCACCATGTCTGTGACTGATTTTTTAATAAAGCAGTTTTTTTTAATGCAGCTCGTTTTCCTTTAAGGAAAACTGGATGCATTTAAAAAAGAAAAATGAAACTTTTCAGTTTCATTCTTTTAAGGGCAGGCAGTAGTCCACTTCCTGCTCTTAAAAAATATTTTCTCTCATACTCACAAAGGGGAAGGGGTCCCCTGGGGACCCCTTCCCGTTTGCGAGTGGTTTACCACCTACTCAAAGTAGGTGGTAAACTGCAAGTGTTTTGCGGCCGCAAATGCGGTTGCAAAACAATAGTACATGGCATGGTGACTCGCTATTAGGAAGGGACGCCCCTTCCTTATTAGGAAGGGACGCCCCTTCCTAATAGCGAGAGTCGTAAATGCTATTTTGCGAGTCAGTGACTCGCAAAATAGCATTTGTTCATGCCATCACCCTTTTTTGTGGTCGTAACGGGAGGATCTCCCGTTTGCAGCCGCACAAAAGGGTCGTACATCTGGCCCTATAAGTTCTTATTTATGACATGCGACTTATACGAATGTTAATAATTCAGAGTTTTATTCCATATCCAGTCACGGTTTGAAGCTCCTGTTATTTCATAGCATTCTCTATAGATGCAGAAGACTAAAACATGTAGTGCAAATAAAAAAATATTATGGTTCCAATCATTAGCATGTTTATTAATTGCCACTGTTCGTAGGGCTTCCTTCCTCATTTTTAGCACCACTATTATTTAACTCCTAATCAATGCGATGTTCATGTAACAGTTGTGCATTATATACTATAGTATTTTGTTTTGTATAATTCTATTTTCTTTGCTCTGTGTCCAGTTTCCAACTGTGTTGTAATTTTTAGTGTCTTGCTGATTTTGTTCCCCTGTTTGACTCTGATCATAAAATTGAAGACACATACATTAATTCAGTTTCTTACTTTTATATAATGGTTTATTTTAAGAGCTGAACATTTTTTATTCTTACATCTAGATGGCTTATTTTTTACTGTTCATCTGTGAGCACTGTGTCGTGGCTGCTTGGTTTTCTGTAGGCATCCCAAAATATGAGAGAGTTTACCCTAGTTGGACCAAAAGAGACCGGGTAGTGTTCTGTGTCAAGTTCACTAGAATTAATAGTTTTAATAGTTTGCACTGAACCAGAAATTGCACTCAAGCATTAAGTGTCATAACACGTCTATTTAAATTAAAATTCTTTATTCCACACAATGCAAACAAAAGGACCCGCTTTAGATTGCATTTAATTTGAAATACATTTAAAAAACACCATAGTGATGTGAATACTTCACAATGTCTGTAGCCACGGTTTTTCATAAACACTTTACAAATCTAAAATAAACACGCATGTATTATACATTTACAATCAAACACAGCAAAAATAAAATATAACACTTCATCCAATATTTTTACTACAATAATACTGTGGTCCAAGAAACAGTAAACATATCACTCTAATTTTTCATTTGCTCATTTCCTGGTGTGTATTACTCATATACACATAATACATGAAATAACTAATTAAAAACAGTATATCATTTCATTAGTCCATATGTCGACGCATTTCGGTGTATCTCTGATTTCCTTAACACCTTCCTCAGGACTCATATAACAATCATGACTTTTTCCATAAAAACAGACCATATATCTAAAAATAAACAATAAATACAATTAAAGTCAATCTTTACTTGTGTTGACATAGACTAACTATTTTGGTTCAGTGCATCCTATATTCAATTGTGATTCCAGATTATAATTAATAACAACATATATTTTGTGTATCCTTGTTAAAGGGACACACCTAGTGACTCAGTTACAAATTACTTTAAGACCGTAGTCATATCATATCTCACAAAATCATATTATTGATAACCATAGTATGTCTCACCCAATATTGTCTTTGCAGGGAGATTTCAATTGTGCAGATGAATTTAAATCAGTTTGCACCTGTATGCTGATCTAATTTCTTCTTAGGTTAAATTAATACGCCTCCTATGAATAACATGTCTATTAGTTACGCATTGATTATCCGATTTCCTTGACTTAAACAGGCCCCACTTCCCATTACTTACTAAAATTAAGGCGGGGTTGTTTCACTCAATCAAATCAGTTCAAATATCCTTTTCCAATATTATGTACCTATTAATAGAATATTATGTTTTTGTTAGTCAGGCATCGTACTATCTATTACAAGGTTCTCCTGTTGTATCGTTTTCCTCTGTTATATTTATTAAAGCACTTACCTACTATTCTTTCTTCCCTCTTTTATCTCCTGTTTAGTTTCCAGGACTATCTTGGTTAGAAACAGTAAATATTTCCTTTGTCACTGTTGAGGGAGAGATTAGTCCGACCGTCTTTGTCAATTAGATCAAGCTGATAATCCTGAATTTACTGCAAAGAAGAGAATGTTCTATATCACCGCGACTGTTTTCTCAATGCGGCACCTACATTTCCAATCCCCAAACATTAATAAATTTAAAGCCCGTTCTATGATTTTTTACAATCCAGTGTCTTCTATTTATCCTTTCATCAATTTACTATGGTTATTTAGCCCGTTTGGCATGACCAACATTGCGACTCTTAATTAAAAATAAATAGTGTATCTCCGCCGTTTTTTCGTTATTCCTCTGTCGGCTTATATTATTTATTTTATCTTTCTTGCCACACGTTTAACCTCCGTTTCAGTTTTATTGTTGGCAAGTGCCTTAGTTCCAACTCACTGCCCCCAGGTTCACTACATAAGGCGTATTTAAAACAGTATGCGGAACTAAAACGTACTACTTTTGTAAAAGGAGGGGATATTATATATCCACAACTTTATTCATACCTATGACTACCCCCATTTTACTTATAGTAACTCTTACAGGCCTCTTGCTCACCTTTTAATTTTCGTCAGCGTTTCCACTTGCCGGGATTCTGGTTCTGTTCACATAGATCGTTTGTTTGGACCTTCTGTAGGCATACCTTAAATGTGATCAAAGGATTATATCTGGCTCAAGATTTCTTTAGAGGCTTCCCAAAAAGCCCCACCACTCCTCCGCAAGGCCTTTAGTTATTGTAAGAACCATCGACATAACGATAACCCTTATTTAACAGCCATTCAGTCATTGGCTGCTTGTAATTGTAAGTCATGCTGTATGGATTTTGTTTTCCTTTTTACTGACCCCATGTCACGAGATCACGTTGCAAGCCACTTGCTTCCAATCTGCAAGGCGTCTTGGATTCAAATAATGAGCTGCTGGGTACCTCCTAAATCCTCCGAAGAAAGCAAAACCATCCACAGTGGATGGCTATGTAAGTCGGGATATGTGTCTGATTGCAGCTGCGTACTCACAAAGCAAACATAAACAATCAGTGCCTTCTTTCTGAAATAGCCTTTTGTAGTGGATGGAGCACCATTGACTATAGCTCCTAAGTGGAAAAGATTAGACAGAACGTCTGAAATTCTACTTTGATGGGGCTGGCATAGTTTGCGAACAGAGGAAAGCCCTACTGCTGCATCTGGGAGGGAAGAACATTCATAGAATATGTAAAACGCTAGTGGACGCAATGCCGAATACTTACACCACGCTATTGAATGCACTGAATGCTCATTTTGAGCCCATGGCGAATACAGGTTATGAACGCTTCGTATTCAGGCAGGCTCGCCAGGACTCAGACAAATCTATAGACACATTTCACAGCCAATTGAAGAATGTGTGGGTTCCAGGATGAGCAGGAAGAGATTCATGCCCAGCTCATCCAAGGGTGCTACTCCGTGATGCTACGATAAACAATCCTCCAAGAATCTGGGAAATCTCTGCACAAGATCTTGACATTAGGGCGGTCCAAGGAGTTAGCGAAAGCAGGAGCTTCACACATGGAAGCAGCACTCCATCGTCCCATCAAAACAGAACAAGTAAATGCGACTTGCCCAGCACTGAATAGCACACAATACGCTCCCAGGACAAGAAAAAGGAATGGGGATACTGCGATGGGTCCCCGCATAAGCTGAGTGACTGTCCCGCCAAAAGGCAAACAAAGTTCAGTGAGTGGAAAGTATAAACCCTTTGCAAAGGTTTGTAGATCATTCAAGGCCCCAAAGGAAACAGTGCATGTGGTATCAAATGAGCCAGACTGCAAAGAAGACATGGATGACGATGCCGAAGAATACTGAGTCCACTACGTCTTTGCGACGGGTACGCCACCTTTTACTCATTGCCACCTCCTGTGATGCCAAATCAAGGTAGGGGATCAACCAATCACTGCTACCATTGACACAGGAGCAGCAATTGAACTCATATCAGCGACCACATACAGCACCATGTCCCACCACCCCCAACTAGACAAAGCAAAAATCAAAGTCTTCACGTATGGGCAGAAGTCACCAATCCCCCTCCTGGGCTGTTTCAAGTCCACGGTATCCCATCTAGGAAACAGTGCAGACACAACGGTGTATGTGACAGAAGAAGGCCATGGCATGCTTGTCAGTTGAGCGACTGCAGAGGCCATGGGATTGATCTCTTTCGCTATAGCAGTCTAGGAAGAAGAGCTTTCAACCATTCTAGGAGAATTCAACGCTGCCTTCAGAGGGACTGGGTGCCTGAAAAACAAAGAGGTCAAGCCACATGTAGACTCATCTATCCAACCAGTGGCCCTATGTCACCGCTGCATAGCTTTCCACCTGAGATCGAAAGTGGAAGAAGAACTGGAGAAGCTGGAAAGGGCCGGCATCATTCAGAAGGTCACCGAACCTACTCCATGGGTGTCCCCGATCGAGGTGGCCAAGAAGCCAAAAAAAATGAGGCAGGTCCGCATATGTGTGCATATGAGACTACCCAATGTTCCCATCAAGTAGGAAAGACGCCTCACCCCCACGGTAGATGACATACTGGGCGAACTGAGTGGTGCTAAATAGTTCTCAAAGGTAGATCTCTGTTTGGGATATCATCAACTACCAGATATATCACCACATTTTCAATGCACGTGGGTCTACGCATGTACCGCCACCTCTACTTTGGAATTTCCAGTGAGGCAGAAGTCTTTCAAAACTCTGTAAGTGAGATGCTCAGCGGCCTACCTGGCGTCATCAATGTTAGTGATGACATCCTCGTCTACGCCAAGTCACTGAAAGAACACCATAGCCATCTCAGAGGAGTACTACAAAGGGTCAAAGATGCAGGACTCACCCACCATCAGGAACAATGCAAATTTCCAAACAACAAAATCAGCTTCTTTGGGTAGACGTTTTCAGAGATCGGGGATGACCCAGATCCTGAAAAAGTGTGTGATGTGGAAGAAGCACCAGCTCCCCTCAACATCTCCAAAGTGAGAAGTTTGCTTGGCATGGTGAACTCCCGTGGGAGGTTCATCCCAGACCTCACGGGTCTCACTCAATCCCTCAGAGAGCTCACCAAGGCAACCACACAGTGGCAATGGGGTCCTGAACAAGAAATGGCCTTTCGACAAACCAAAGATGTACAGTCAGTGGACACCACTCTATCCTATTTTGATCCCAGGAAGGCCACAAACGTGGCGGTGGAGGCAAGGCCTCATGGCCTAGAGGCAGTACTAATGCAACAGCAACCGGATGACATCTGGACCCCATTAGCTTGCCAGTCGGTAGAAACCGAGCAATGTTATCCACAAATAGAGCGCGAGGCCCTTGCAATACACTGGGCTTGCCGACATTTCCACCCATTTGTTGTCTCCACGGACCATAAGCCACTCATGCCTCTATTCCAGGGGTCCGCATCCAAACCACCACCCTGTATCGAGAAATGGCTCTTACAACTCCAAGAATACGATTGTGAAGTTGAATATCGGCCAGGCTCGTCAAAACCTGCCGACTATCTCTCCCGCCATACCCGTGCTGCCACCTCTGAGGAAGCAGAAGAAGCAGAAACAACATAAGTCTATGTGAGATATGTTTCTGAAAGATCTTGCCCACTCCCACTGGCACTTGACACCTTAAGGCAGGCCATCCAAGATGATGAATGTCTACAGGTAGTGAGTACAGCTATCCACTCTAATGACTGGAATGGTCTAAAAAAGCACCGCTCCAAGAGAACTCCTGAGGCAAAGAGAGTGCTTGAATCACTCCACCAAGTTCGCCAAGAATTGTCGACGAATAAGAGTGGGTGTCTGATCTGGGAACCATGACTGGTTATACAGACGAACCTCACTTCTCAAGTAGTACAATCGGAACACCATGACCATTAAGGCATAGTCACGATGAAGAGCTGATTGCGTGCCAAAGTCTGGTTCCCGGGGATGGATGAAATGGTGGAGAGTGCTGTCCGATCATGCCACTGGTGTCACGTAGCAGGTTGTCCAGAACAACTTCCTCCGGTAATCACGGAAGAAGGACCCAAAGCCTGCTGGGAACAGGCAAGCCTTGATTTTGGCCATCTACCTGATAGACAACATGCTTTAGTTATCATTGATGACTATACCAAATATCCGTAAGTGGAGATAGTAGGGTCCCAGATGGCGTTGGAAGTCATAACAAAAGTGGAGAAAGCCATTGCTATTCATGGGATAATGAAGGTTGGGAAGACAGACAATGGCCCTCTTTTTCATAGCCAAGAATTTGCCAAGTACCTAAAGTCATGGGACATACTCCACCCCAAAGTGACACCGAGATGGCCCCAAGCCAATGGAGAAGTGGAAAGGTTTATGCGGACCCTAAACAAGGTTGTCCGCATAGCCCACGCTGATCACTAACTGGTAGAGAAGGCTGTTTATAGATTCCTGTGCGAGTACAGACAAACTCCCCACATGACAACAGGTCAAGGTCCTGGATATGCCTGCATGAGGTGCATAGTCACAATACCATTCCCCATCACCCCACTTGGAGTCCTGAACCCATTGATGAAGTTGAGGTTCTCAACAGATGAAAGGTCACAAACTAATGCTCCAGTACCAGACGAAAAGCCAGTTACTCTGAGATCCATCAAGGCGATTCAGTGTACATCAAAGACTGCCACCCTGGCAGCAAATTCCGTCTGCCCTTTGAACAACATCTGTGGGTAGTAATACACCGCAAAAGCACGATGGTCACCGCTCATCAAGGAGATGATGAAGTCATGCAAAATATTTCATTCTTCAAGAAGGTTCATTACGAGGACACTAGGTCCAGTGAACACTTTTACGAACCAGGCGAAATTGCCTATGACATTGACCCCGCACCGTCTTCCCCCTCAACTCTATGAAACATCTCATTAGACTGCTCCCAGCACAGGGGTGAGATGTGAGCAACACCTAGCCCAAGCCAGCAGCATCCACCAGAGAGCGGAGGAGAGAGACTCTGTTCCCCCGGAAAGGTCAGGCCGCAAGAACTACTCCCAGTATCGCCTGAGAGGCATTCCGGTGCCATCGTCCTGCCTGACGGGCTTCCTGGTGTAAGCTGGCTGTTACCCTAGAGTTGAGGCCGATGGTGGGGTAACTATGCATCGCTGTCATTTCTGTTTATTTGGATAACTGTGTATCTCTTTCACTTCTGCTTTTCTGTGAGTTCATATTGTTGCAAATGTTGTTAAAGTTGGGGAGGAATGTAATGTACCACCTCAACAAGTTGGTGGGGTGGCCAAAATGAAGACACCTGTGAACGTGTGGGTTTTGGTAGGATCCTGTATGATGCTGGGACTCGAATAAATAAAGTGAGGGCGGGGCTGCTAGTCAGTCACGTAACCCGCTGGGATACAGTAACCATGTGTGGCTTCCCTTTATTTCTAGGCCCACGAGCACAGTGGTAGAGCCTACATCAGCTTGGGGGGCCAACACCACAGGGATATCTGTCCTGTTTGTGACGAGTATCCCGTCCACCAAAATATAAATCAGGCCTTACTGTCTTATGGACAGGAAGTGCTTTGTGAACCTAGGAGAAAGGACACCATGACATCATTGTGAGCATCTCTAAGTCTGCATAGGAGATATTGCAGAAGCTAGTGAGACCGATCCTGACTGAGAGGTTGCTGGTGAGAGATAAAGGGAAAAATAGACTAGCAAAACTAGCATGCTCCATCTCCTTGCTCAATGCGTGCGTGGCATCTCCAGTCAATCTTGGCTCCAAAGCCAGTATTGTTTGCATGCCACTGTTAATAATACAATTTTTACAATGGTAGAACAAAAATTACAAGATGCAGAATATAAAGTGTGGTTGTCTAAAAGCCAGAACCAGGTGTCACATATGACATGGGACCACTTGCCTGATATGTTTACCTCCTTGCCTGCAGCACACTCCAGAGAAGCTCCAGAAATTGTTTATTTCTATTTGTTATGCCAACATGGCGTATGATGGTACATCATATTTCATTCAAAATGTATTTTTACCTTGACATGTATACGACGTGTGCTTTTCACTGCAGCTATTTTTTATGTTTTCATAGTTTATCAACACACACTTTTCATCTGGATGGGGGAACATCTATGGGATGGTGCAGATTTGTATGTGTGTTTATGAATAAATACCAATATTTATGATATTTTGCTTGCTCCCGACTTCCAAATGCCCTCTGTCTTTGGTTAGTTTGCTCTACATATATGTAATTGTGCATAGCATGTTTCTTGCAGTGCAATGGGTTATTGGCGGGCTGTTGACTTAAAAAACATAATGTTCACGATTGTCCCAGCTCTCTAACTCTGCTGCTGCGAGGACGTAGTCTTAGTTTCGGCTGAGGAAGAATTGTTGCTGTGGTGTTAGGTTAAGGGGGCCTCTTCTATTTCCTTGTCCCTTTTTCCTTTCTTTGCCAACAGAGGGTCCAATCACATGTTTGTAGCCGAGGTGGCCTATTACAGGAAAATACCCTGTGGAAGGAGTGAGGTGGAGAACAAAAGTATATCATTGAATGGGTACCATGAATTATTTTGTGGTCTTGTGTTAGTGGAAAAGACTGAGGGGTCGATTCCGATCTCGGCCGGTAGGGCACCTAACAGTATTCGTCCGGAAAAAATACAAGCCGAATGCGTGTTTCCCAACCGATTCGTACACTCGTCCGGACGAACAAGTACGATGCGTATAACAACCCAGTTTCCGAGCGAGCCGTACTCACCCAATCCAGCTCCTGTTCCCCGCCCGAGCCGGATCCGTGAACGCCGAATCGAGCCGCACGGAAGCAAATACACAGCACCTTCCGGCCGGACTAGTACGATGCGCAATCCGTACGCGCCGAACCCGTCGCTACGTCCGGCACGTATGAGCATCCGGGCGAGCCGTACATAAGCTCCGTTTCGCGCCACAAGACGATCCACAGCTACGAGACGAACAAGCCTGCTACGAGTACGACTCGAAGACACGAGAAACCCGAACGAGACGATCCAAGCATGAATCCCATTGCGCAGGTCCTACCTATACTCTACATCTATTACCGGGACCGGGACCGGCACGGACACGTACGGCGCAGACGGTAAGTCAAACACCAACAATACAAACAAACTACACGTACACGAAATATGTCACACACACATAGGGATGCACAAATAACGTACACTAGCAACAGCAGAACCATAGGGGTGGGATGGCCAACACCAATGCCATACACACCCATAGGGGGATGGATGCCTGCCACTACTACCACCCCTACCCAGGGGGGCCTGGATGCCTGTCACTACCACCACCCCTACTCAGGGGGGGCTGGATGCCTGTCACTACTACCATACCCACCCTTAGGGGGATGGATGCCTGCCACTACCACCACCCCTATCCAGGGGGGGCTGGATGCCTGTCACTACTACCATCCCCACCCTTAGGGGGATGGATGCCTGCCACTACCACCACCCCTACTCAGGGGGGGCTGGATGCCTGTCACTACTACCATACCCACCCTTAGGGGGATGGATGCCTGCCACTACCACCACCCCTATCCAGGGGGGGCTGGATGCCTGTCACTACTACCATACCCACCTTTAGGGGGCTGGATGCCTGCCACTACTACCACCCCTATCCAGGGGGGCCTGGATGCCTGTCACTACTACTATACCCACCCTTAGGGGGATGGATGCCTGCCACTACTACCACCCCTACCCAGGGGGGCCTGGATGCCTGTCACTACCACCACCCCTACTCAGGGGGGGCTGGATGCCTGTCACTACTACCATACCCACCCTTAGGGGGATGGATGCCTGCCACTACCCCCACCCCTATCCAGGGGGGGGGCTGGATGCCTGTCACTACTACCATACCCACCCTTAGGGGGCTGGATGCCTGCCACTACTACCACCCTTATCCAGGGGGGCCTAGATGCATGTCACTACTACCATACCCACCCTTAGGGGGATGGATGCCTGCCACTACTACCACCCCTACCCAAGGGGGCCTGGATGCCTGTCACTACCACCACCCCTACTCAGGGGGGGCTGGATGCCTGTCACTACTACCATACCCACCCTTAGGGGGATGGATGCCTGCCACTACTACCACCCCTACCCAAGGGGGCCTGGATGCCTGTCACTACCACCACCCCTACTCAGGGGGGGCTGGATGCCTGTCACTACTACCATACCCACCCTTAGGGGGATGGATGCCTGCCACTACCACCACCCCTACTCAGGGGGGCCTGGATGCCTGCCACCACCACCACTCCTACTCAGGGGGGGCTGGATGCCTGTCACTACTACCATACCCACCCTTAGGGGGATGGATGCCTGTCACTACCACCACCCCTACTCAGGGGGGCTGGATGCCTGTCACTACTACCATACCCACCCTTAGGGGGATGGGTGCCTGTCACTACCACCACCCCTACTCAGGGGGGGCTGGATGCCTGTCACTACTACCATACCCACCCTTAGGCGGATCGATGCCTGCCACTACCACCACCCCTATCCAGGGGGGGCTGGATGCCTGTCACTACTACCATACCCACCCTTAGGGGGCTGGATGCCTACCACTTTTACCACCCCTACCCTGGGGGGCCTGGATGCCTGTCACTACTACCATACCCACCCTTAGGGGGATGGATGCCTGCCACTACCACCACCCCTACTCAGGGGGGCCTGGATGCCTGTCACCACCACCACCCCTACTCAGGGGTTGGCTGGATGCCTGTCACTACCACCACCCCTACTCAGGGGGGGCTGGATGCCTGTAACTACTACCATACCCACCCTTAGGGGGATGGATGCCTGCCACTACCACCACTCCTACCCAGGGGGGCCTGGATGCCTGTCACTACTACCATACCCACCCTTAGGGGGATGGATGCCTGCCACTACCACCACCCCTACTCAGGGGGGCCTGGATGCCTGCCACCACCACCACCCCTACTCAGGGGGGGCTGGATGCCTGTCACTACTACCATCCCCACTCATGGGGGGATGGATGCCTACCACTAACACCACCCCTACTCATAGGACGGGTAATGCATGACACAACCAGCATACTCCCACATAAGGAATGACAGAAAATTACCTCCCCCCCAACACCCTGACAAGCATGTGTAGTCTGTGTCAAATGCCTACAAGACTGAACATGACATTGAACATACAGTGTGACCCCCTATCACATGTGTCACACATAAATGTGTGTGGCCTCCACAATGCAAGCAGACCTTGGCCACTGTGGCAATGGGCTCGAACACCCCATCACCACAGTGACCAAAAGGTAAGTGTGGTGTCCATAGCTGATGCACCTTTTGAACAGTGTGGCAATGGGGCCTAAAGCCCCATCACCAAAGTGACCAAAAGGGAAGTATGGGGTCCATAGCTGATGCACCTTTTGAACAGTGTGGCAATGGGGCCTAAAGCCCCATCACCACAGTGACCAAAAGGGAAGAGTGGTGTCCATAGCTGATGCACCTTTTGAACAGTGTGGCAATGGGGCCTTAAAGCCCCATCACCACAGTGACCAAAAGGTAAGTGTGGTGTCCATAGCTGATGCACCTTGTGAACAGTGTGGCAATGAGGCCGAAAGCACCATCACCACAGTGATCATAAGGTAAGTGTAGTCATGGTAAAAGCTGCCAAAGCCAAACTGCATGGATGAATCCTGGTCACACAACAACAAACACATCAGTGGCATAGTAGTCCTTGTGTCCCATAGCAACATAGATTGGTCGAGGCAAACAGTGCAGTGTCACTGAAACATCGTTTTGGCCATGTGCATACAAACATCACCCATGGGGTCCCACATTGTCAACATTCACAAATAACACAATGACAGAAGTGACCATCAGAATGCTGACCCACATATCTGCACCAATGGACACACAAATGTAGATATCCTGTGGAGACCTTAGATGTCAGGTGAACAAATACCATACCATGGCAGCAATGGGACATACAAACCATGATTATTGTGCTGACTGATGACCTAGGAGTCCCAGGGACAGCAGGGGAAATCCACCAAACAACATACAGCCAATGGCACACTCAAGATATGCCAATGCAGTGGTGCTAAGGCACAAACACAAACAGGCAGACTCACACTGCATATCAAACACAACGGGTGATGCGGGGGTGTGCCAGTGTCCCCAGGCAACCACACAACACATGAGGAGGCCTGAATCCCAACCACACAGATGTGTATACAGTGCCATACAAAAGTTACTCATGGATCGGATACCCCTATGTGGGCAATCAGGCATTGTTAGATGAGAGGGAGCCCAAATTACACATTCACACAAGCTTGTAGGAACAGCAACTAACACAGCAAGAGACAGACCCACCACAGCACTACCCCCAGGGACCCCACATTGTGCTGACACAAGCCTGCATGATATTCCCACTGTGATGACAAAGGTAGATGTCGTGCACACTGTGAACCACAGCCATGTGTCCTGAGCAACAAACTACCATCACACCTACACAAGCTCTAATCAATCAGCACGGCCTGCCAGCCAAGGCCAATATGGAGGTAGGGGTCTAGCCGTGCAACAACTCACATTTGCACACACTCAACACCACACACCCTGATCTCCACCAAAGTGCAGCAGTGAAGCTCACATGGACTGGTGACATTGCACATGCACCCATGACAATACCAGGGGTGGTGGTGGGAACTAAGGTGCAGAAAGCCATCACACATGGCCAGTCAACAAGACTCGTCAATGTCTGACACACAGCACAGTACGCTGTACACGGGCATGATGTGAAATCCGCCACAATCAATGGGATCCTGGCCATAATCACACACCAACGAAGATGTCAAGGTGACACACTAAGAACACACGTACACAACTTCCAACATTGCAGCTCTGAGCCTGAGGAGTGGCAGCAGTCACACACACAACGTGTCACAATCACTGAAAGCTACCACAAACTGTAAATCACATTACTTGTGTAAACAACAAGTGCCAAGGGGAATCCTGAATGTGTCCCATCTGCGTTTGCCCACATCCCCAGCCCTGACAACAAAGACAACCTGGCATGACAACCTCATGAACATTAGTTTGCCATGCACCCACATCATGGAGAAACCAGGTCCAAGATGCTGGATGAACACAGAACAACTCAGCAAGCATCACAAACAGGAACATCCCTAGGGACACAGCCTGTGTAGGAAAAGGGAAGGGAACACGCACAGACATGCTTACACAACACACAACACAGGCCCACGCAATGTCACCGGATTACACACTGCCATGAGGGCACTCCACTCCTGTGGAAGGTCCGCTGTGCCAAACCTTGTCTGTGCACGACCCAAACATGTCAGCAGAACACTCCGTCAGTGAGTCAACAACCACAACACACAGAAGGCTCTGCTCACATCAGCCTGGGTACGGGAGTGTCACGTCAGTCATCTGCATACACCCAAAACACGTGTCAAGCAAGTTGCACTGTATACACAGATGAGTCCTTCGACATTGATGTGCAAAACTGCATGTCCAGTGGAGCTGGGCACACAGTCAGGGAAATCGGAAAATTGAACAGTGGTAAGCCCACCAGATGTGCATCAGTGTAAGACAAAGATGTTCATTTACAAATGCAAAATGGACATCCCTGTGTCAAATGCTGAACATTACACCCTCAGACTGTAGCAAAGGATGCCATAGATCCAGACTACAACAGGACACATATCCCATGGACCACATGGAGTCCATCACTGCAACACTTCATTTACCTGATATGAACACTATTACAACTGCAAATGCAGGATGCTACTCATCCACATCATGTACATCAAAAGAAAACCCACAAGTAAACAAAAAGAGGCTTTATTCAGCAAATGTCAGGGTAAACACGGATGTCCAAAAGAAACTAAGGCCAATGGCCAGTCCAAAATCACAGTCCCAACAGGGTGAGAAGTGACAACTGGTCACACATTGCTTGCCTGCACTGGTACGGTTAGGGGACATCCCCCTTGGAGGGGCATACAAGGGGCAGGCCAGGCACCGCAGGGACAGGATCAGGGGATGGCAGAGTGAGGCAGTGAAGGGGTGGTGGGTGCTGGAGTGTCACCGGCAACTGCAGTGGAGGTGTCTGACTCAGGGGGGGCCAGCACTACTGTGGTACACAAGTCAGTTGGTGTGGGTGCTGCAACCACTGCAGTGTGCTGGACTGATGTAGTGGACTGGGTACCCACTGCAGTGCCCGATTCAGATGGGGTGGTTGTGGACTCCACTGCAGTGCATGACTCCAAGGGAGTAGAAGGGTGGGCAGATGAGGTGGGCAGGACAGAGGGGGGGACCCGGTCTCCACAAGAGTGCCACTAACAGGCAGAGCATCTGGGTTGGGGTGGAAGAGCAAGTGGCAGGGGGGAGGGCCTAAGCAGTCTGGGGATGCGGTATCGGTGTGTTGGGGAACCTGGAGCAGGGTGTGGCGGGGGAACCTGTGCAGTGGTGGCCTGGGGGATGGAGGAGAGAGACTGGGCGGTGGAGCTGCGTGGTGGTGGTGGTGGGGTCTTGCTCTTCCTGGTCCGGGGGGACTTCCTAATGGGGTCCTGTGTCTGCCTTCACCTGGGGGAGGGTGTCCGGGGGCGAGGGGCACTCCCCTATGTGTGGGTGGACTTCCTCTTCCCCCGGTATGCTGGATCAGCTTGATCGGAGGGGAAGAGGCCGAGGTCACACAGGAAGATCTGCTGTGTAGGTGGGGTAGCAGGCGAGGCAAGGGAAGGGGTCTTGGAGGGAGAGGATTTGGAGGACTGCGGAGTGAATGTGGATGCCTGTGTGTGTGTGTGTTCCCCATCCCCTGTGTCTGTGGTATCAGTCCCCTGAGGATGCTTGTGTGCACGTCTTGCCTTTCTCTTGGGTGTGTCTGTGCTGCTCGTGTCTGTATGTTTGGGTGACTGTGCAGGTGTGCATGTGCTTTGGACAGGTAGGGGGGCAGGAAGTGTGGATGGGGCAGAGGTGGGAGGGGTGAGGGACTGTTGGAGGAGGGACACTGCTGCTGTGAGGGAGGAGTCCATGGACTTATTGCTCCTCTGTAGGGCAGACATACCCGTCGAGATGCCCTCCATGAACGACACCAGCTGTGTCAACAGAGTGGTGTGTGCATGGAGGACACTCAGCATTGCTGTCTGCCCTACATGGAGCTACCGAAGGAGGTACACAGACTCCTCACTCAGGGCAGCAGGGGACACAGGGGCACGGGGTGCGGTGCCTGCCACGAAGGAGACACGCTCCCGAGCACGGGAGCCTCCACGGACCTCAGGAATGGGAGCCAATGGGAGGGCGGTGGTGGTGGTGGTGGTGGCGGGGCCAGACAGACTAGCTGGCCTTTGGTGGCTGCTGAGACCCGCCTCCACAAGGGAGTCATCCTCCGAGCTGCTGTGGTCCTCAGCTGAGGTGGATGGTGCTGAGGCCTCCTCGGTGTGGCTCCCCTCGTCCTCCGTGCCACTGGGTCCCTCTGACCACTCGTCCGATGCTGACCCAGTCTGGCTCCGCTGCTCCTCCTGGTCCGTGGAGCTGTCCCCTCCTGTGGCCGTGGATGTATCTGCAAACAATTAGGGAAACAGACAAACATCAGTCACCTGCACTGACTGCACAGACCACAGTAAGTACAGCACATTACAGAGCAAGCCCTGGCATCCTTAGTTGAACATTGCCTAAAGTCCTCACACAGATTCGGGGAAGCCAATTGTCAGTCTGATGGTCAACCATGGGACTCACACCCCTCCTGCCCTTGCACCCATCTGTCTGGTGCCTGTCTGATGGTAAGACCCCAGTGTGGACACATGCACCACCTACACAGTTGTTGGACATTGCAGGGAACACGGTGAAGTATGTGAACATGCACACATCACATCTCTTGCCACTGAGTCAGTGCAGGTGTCCAGATAAAGGGATGGCCAGAGTCTAAATAGAAATGCATGTGATGCATACCAGCACCAGACACCATGATGCACCCATGTCCGGATAGTCAATGCCACAATGGGGTGCATGTTGCACATGTCACTCCCCTGCAGGATCAGTCTCAGGAAGTTTAATGCCATGACACAGGAATGCGTGCAAAGTCATACATTACTGTTTCAAGTCACATGGCCATGGCAGCCAGCCAACAACAGTCTGCACTGTGTCACAATCCGAGGGCATGGGGAATGCAAGTTATGTGACTGACAAGTGCACATGTCCATCCCCCAAAAACCACATCATCTGTACTACTATTTGTCCACGTCATACCAACTGGACATATGGGGGACATGAAACACAACTCTCTGAACATGAGCACCTCACAGTGTGCTGTGAATGAAAATACGTTACAAAAAAGGGTAAACCCAAAATAGTCACTGGGACCTGGGTATAGGACAGTACAATAGTAAGTGGTCCCAACAAAATAACATTCAACAGTAATGATAAAAATAAACAAAATTGGAAGAACTTAGAAAACACGTTTATGCAATTGGTCAGTGTTATTTAATCACACTGAACATAAAAGAATTGTAATTGCAAAAACTTTATATACAATACTGACAAGAGTGCCCAGAAAAAGCGGGGAAAGAAAGTTTCAGGAAAAGTAAGTGATTCAAGTGAGGGTAGCGGGGGTGTGTGAAGCAAGAATATTGTGTAAATCACTTAGAATAATATATATAACATAATGGCACATCATTTAGCCAACAACTTTGCTCTATGTTTTGTTTAATGTTGGATTTTAAACGTGAATTATTGCATGTCCTATTACAATATCCGTAGTCAGTGTGTCAATTTAGTGGATTATTTCCACCCTTGACACATTGCAGTTTGCATGACCATATGTGGCCGTCCAGTGTCTCTTGCACGATAGGGCATGTTTGTAAAAATGTTATTTGCCCTTTTCTGTAATAATACTCTGCATATGCGTCTTCATGATGTTCTTTTTGGTAGGGCATATTTGTAGAACTGTTAGTTGCCCTTGCGTAAAAATACTCCTAGATGCAATTTTTAGCATGATCATATGTGACCCTATTGCTTTCCCTGCACGATAGGGCATGTTTGTCAAATTGTTATTTGCCTTTTTGAAAAAACACCTTAAGTACGGTGCCATTTATGACCATATGTGGCTTCATGATGTTTCTTTAATGTTATTAGTTACGCGATCCACATGCGTTATAATTATAATTGTAGAAGTTAAAAACTCCTAGTTACTAGGTTTTTCTCAGCAGTCTGTCTTCACTGCCACAGGGTCATCAACATGTGACTCACCTGCATTTAGCTGCTGCTGGCAGGCGTTATACACGCGGCAGCTGTGAGTTTATTCTGAAGTATTTAAGACTCAGGTGGGGCATTGCCTCGTTTCCTTCTGAGTAGACGGAGGTTTTTCTGCGAGTAGCGGTAAGATTTCCTTTCCGACCTTGTCCTTAGGAATTCCATTTTACAGACCTTTTCACCTCTTGGATCGATCTTAATTGCGATCCTTGGTTTATTTTATAGATTCTGCACCGCTGATTTCATGCTATCCCGGAGGCAGCTTTTCATATATAAACAGATATCCTCATGAGAATATGGAAAGGACAGGTATTTATATTTAACTGTTGGCTTGCCGTGGTTTTAATACTCGATCCACTGGCACGTTCAGGGTCCTTTTAAGCAGTTCCTCTTTTCATGTTTTTCAGATTAATGCGCAAATAAATAAACCAAGGAGTCTGGCTCTCTTTAGAGAGTATATTTTGAAAAGGAAAGAATTGTACTTTTTCACTTTTAAATAAGGTATTTCGATTTATTATATTGGTACAATGATTGTACTTTAACCACAATATATAGGTGGTTATTCATACATGCACCTTATTCTTTTAGGTGCTGTTTTCCGCTCTCTTGTGTTTGGAGCCTACGAGGCCTATATTCTTACATCAGCCCCCGCTGTGGGTTTTTTCATGGTAAATATAAGGGACTTTTGCCCTTTGCGTTTTTTATCTCTTAGGATTAGTTTTATTCGTGTATTAAGTTAATATATTTTTTGTAATTAATTCTTAGGTGCCCTCCCTTTTCCCCTCACTTCAGTCCTGAGGAAGACCCCCTGTAAGGATTACAAGAACCTACACCTTGTATTGGGGGTCGAAACGTCGACACTTATGTAGCTTGCCAGTACAATCGACAGCAATGATGTGACTGTGATTTGTATACATGGCTTTATACTATATACGGACTATAGAATTGTGAAGTTGTTGGCTAAATGATGTGCCATTATGTTATGTATATTATTCTAAGTGATTTACACAATATTCTTGCTTCACACACCCCCGCTACCCTCACTTGAATCACTTACTTTTCCTGAAACTTTCTTTCCCCGCTTTTTCTGGGCACTCTTGTCAGTATTGTATATAAAGTTTTTGCAATTACAATTCTTTTATGTTCAGTGTGATTAAATAACACTGACCAATTGCATAAACGTGTTTTCTAAGTTCTTCCAATTTTGTTTATTTTTATTATTACTGTTGAATGTTATTTTGCTGGGACCACTTACTATTGTACTGTGAATGAAAATACAGCTGCCTGAAAGTCACAGTCGCAAACACCTGTGTGCACAGTCAAGTGATCAGACACCTATAAGTCACAGAAGTATCGTCTATCATGGTCACATCTCCGATGGCATGCTGAGCCCTAACCGATAAACATACCAGTAGTCCTGACAACGAAGACACAGCACAATGAGACAGAGGCAGCCACCTGAGGGTACATTTCACTGATCACAACATGCCAGATGATACACGGGAGTGGGAGTACAGAGTGTATTGTATGCCCTGGAGTAGGCATGACTGTCCAGCTCCACCTGTAAGAGGGATGAGTCCTGGACAGTAGGCAGGTGGCTAAGCATGTGTGACACACTGGATACACATACTCCTGAGGCCCAAACATTGTTCCCACCAGCAGCATGGGTGTGTGCCAAATTCCCCAGGGACATATGGTGAGTCAGAGCAGCAAGCGGACCACATATCAAAGTTACACCCAGATTACATGTCAGAACTTAGGCATTGTGTAAGCAATTGACCCACCCATGAATCGCACAACATAGTCACGGGAACAAATGCTGTCCCCCACCTTCAGCGAAGCTAAATGCAATGACACAGTCCCCAAATGACACAATTTCCTGACTATAAGGGCCACACATATGCGTATTAGAGGAGAAGTGGGCATGTCACAAATGAGGGACATGGGTCCTGGACCACATGACTGATGTACTGTGGAAGTTTAACCAGGCCAGAGGAGGGCACATAGCATGTCAGACAAAGTGCACAGTGCAGTCATGGACTCACCCCTCCTTGCTGCTGTCTGCCCTTCAGCTGCCCATCCAGGTCAGGGAAGACCACCGCCAGGATCCGGAGCATGTGGGGGGTCAGGGTCCGGTGTCCGCCCCTCCTGCGAGGAGGCGACAGCTTCAGCTGGACCCTTGCGATCCTCCGGGTCCAGCCCCGAAGGTCCTGCCACCTCTTCTGGCAGTTGCGGATCCTGCGCCTGTAGACCCCCACGGATCTTACTTCCCGGGCGATGGTCAGCCAGATTTCCTGCTTCTGGTGGGCATCAACCTGTGAGGATGACAAAGTGAAAAGGCCATTACTACACATGCAACATATACGTGCATCACACAGTTGGATATACATGTCTCAATCACAGGGGCATATGATGTACACAGGCAGTGCAACAATGGCTATGAACAGTTTGGCAGCAGTCACTACATGGTATCATTGCATGGGAAGTAAACCTAGTTGGAATGCACTGTTACTGCACTATACCAGTTTAGTGCATGTAACTACACACTTTGGGGTGTGACAACTACTCAGTGAGCATGCTAGCCAGTGGTGTGCACACTGTAAGTCCTGCTAGTCAGACAACATGCACAATTAGTAAGGCAGTGGACAGCACACTCACCTGCTCCCCTGGTTTCCCATACAGCTTGCTGTACTGTGGAAGGAGGCTGTCCAGCAGGGCCTGGTTCTCCTCAAGGCTGAAGGCTGGGGCTCTCTCCACAGTACGTGCCATTGCAGTAGCCAGAGGATGCATAAACAGCAGCAGTGTTGGTGGCAGATGTCGTCCTGGAGCATGTAGTGCAGGCAAGTGAGCTTTCAGGGGAACAGCCAGCATTATATGTGTGCTGCAGTGCAGATACTGTCCCATGTGTCCAAAGTGATAGGTCCAAGTCGTTTGCATCTTCTGAATCTGACCAATCCATGGAATAGCAGCACTAATACACGCCCACAGCATCCTTCAAATCTTCAACTTCATGACACCCATGATTTTGCAACATTGTTGTGGCTGGCCAACTGAATTCACTGCATCAGACTCGTTGGAGCTTCGAAAACGCGTCCGTTGCCATGCCAGGCCCCAGCCAATGTGTGCGCACCGTTCGGTCCATTGCTGTACAACGCGTATTTCGGGATACAACGCGCACCCGCACACATCATATGCAATGGGCCGGCCGGGCACACCGATCGGTCCATTGCTGTACAACGCGTATTTCGGGATACAACGCGTACCAGCACACATCATATGCAATGGGCCGGACGGGCACACCGATCGGTCCATTGCTGTACAACGCGTATTTCGGGATACAACACGTACCCGCACACATCATATGCAATGGGCCGGCCGGGCACACCGATCGGTCCATTGCTGTACAACGCGTACCCGCACACCACAGATGCAATGGGCCGGCCGGGCACACTGATCGGTCCATTGCTGTACAACGCGTATTTCGGGATACAACGCGTACCCGCACACATCATATGCAATGGGCCGGCTGGGCACACCGATCGGTCCATTGCTGTACAACGCGCATCCGCGACACAACAGATGCAATGGGCCGGCCGGGCACACCGATCGGTCCATTGCTGTACAACGCGTATTTCGGGATACAACGCGTACCCGCACACATCATATGCAATGGGCCGGCCGGGCACACCGATCGGTCCATTGCTGTACAACGCGTACCCGCGCACATCATATGCAATGGGCCGGCCGGGCACACCGATCGGTCCATTGCTGTACAACGCGTACCCGCACACATCATATGCAATGGGCCGGCCAGGCACACCGATCGGTCCATTGCTGTACAACGCGTATTTTGGGATACAATGCGTACCCGCACACATCATATGCAATGGGCCGGCCGGGCACACCGATCGGTCCATTGCTGTACAACGCGTATTTCGGGATACAACGCGTACCCGCACACATCATATGCAATGGGCCGGCCGGGCACACCGATCGGTCCATTTCTGTACAACGCGTACCCGCACACAACAGATGCAATGGGCCAGCCGGGCACACCGATCGGTCCATTGCTGTACAATGCTTATTTCGGGATACAACGCTGCACCCGACACATCATATGCAATGGGCCGGCCGGGCACACCGATCGGTCCATTGCTGTACAACGCTGTATTTCGGGATACAACGCCTACCCGCACACATCATATGCAATGGGCCGGCCGGGCACACCGATCGGACCATTGCTGTACAACGCGTATTTCGGGATACAACGCGTGCACCGCACACATCATATGCAATGGGCCGGACGGGCACACCGATCGGTCCATTGCTGTACAACGCGTGATTTCGGGATACAACGCGCATCCGCACACATCATATGCAATGGGCCGGCCGGGCACACCGATCGGTCCATTGCTGTACAACGCGCACTCCGCACACAACAGATGCAATGGGCCGGCCGGGCACACTGATCGGTCCATTGCTGTACAACGCGTATTTCGGGATACAACGCGTACCCGCACACATCATATGCAATGGGCCGGCTGGGCACACCGATCGGTCCATTGCTGTACAACGCTGCACCCGCACACAACAGATGCAATGGGCCGGCCGGGCACACCGATCGGTCCATTGCTGTACAACGCTGCATCCGCGACACAACAGATGCAATGGGCCGGCCGGGCACACCGATCGGTCCATTGCTGTACAACGCGTATTTCGGGATACAACGCGTACCCACACACATCATATGCAATGGGCCGGCCGGGCACACCGATCGGTCCATTGCTGTACAACGCTGTACCCGACACATCATATGCAATGGGCCGGCCGGGCACACCGATCGGTCCATTGCTGTACAACGCGTACCCGCACACATCATATGCAATGGGCCGGCCGGGCACACCGATCGGTCCATTGCTGTACAACGTGTATTTTGGGATACAATGCGTACTCGCACACATCATATGCAATGGGCCGGCCGGGCACACCGATCGGTCCATTGCTGTACAACGCGTATTTCGGGATACAACGCTGCACTCGCACACATCATATGCAATGGGCCGGCCGGGCACACCAATCGGTCCATTGCTGTACAACGCGTACCCGCACACAACAGATGCAATGGGCCGGCCGGGCACACCGATCGGTCCATTGCTGTACAATGCTTATTTCGGGATACAACGCGTACCCGCACACATCATATGCAATGGGCCGGCCGGGCACACCGATCGGTCCATTGCTGTACAACGCGTACCCGCTCACAACAGATGCATTGGGCTGGCCGGGCACACCGATCGGTCCATTGCTGTACAACGCGTATTTCGGGATACAACGCGTACCCGCACACATCATATGCAATGGGCCGGCCGGGCACACCGATCGGTCCATTGCTGTACAACGCATACCTGTACAGGTCAGTGGCATATGTCACCATGCTTGTCACAGGTGAACGTATACCAGCCACATATACCTGCCAGAGACCCAGGGGCACACCTACAACACCACACCCAGTCCACACTGTTTCCTGAGGCATGTAAGGCTGCATTTCCTTCTCTGTGTATGGGGGTTAACATGTGGTTTCTGTGGTGGCACTTGTGGGCAGCCACACCCAGGCTGTGCATGTGTTCATGGGGACAGGGTCCTTGGTGTGTTGTGCACATGACCACTGTGATGTGCAACAGTTCATTTTGGAGCATGTGGCATGGTCACATTTCCAGGTTGTGTATGTGTATGACATGTCACATACCCCCAGAGTCCCTTGTGGGAAGGCATGTACGTCACACGATGACCCATTGCCACAATAGTGATGTCCCTCCACAGTCTGTGTGCATGTTGTGTTTCCGATGTCACTGATTCCATGTGCACGATGGGAGACAGTCTCCACATTAACGTTGTTTGTGCATGGACTTTGATGTTGTGCGTCACTGGCGTCCATGTCTGTCCTGCGGAGGCGACAGGGGCCACTACCTGTGGGAGTCATGTTTGTTTTTCTGACGTGTACATGATACGCCATGTCATGCCAGTGTCCCTGTGGCAAAACAGGGTCACTGGGAATCTACCTGTCAATGATCTGTGATGTCTTTGGCGCATCTGTCCAGACATGTCACTGTGGTGTGTGTGTGGAACGTGACAGCAGTAAATGGGTACTGTGACACAGCCTAATGGTTTCCCATAGCACAACCTGGTACCTGTTGTGCACACATATTGTACTGAGAAGTTAGATGATGGCCATGTAGGTGCGAGTTATGTCCGACAGAACGGCACACACATCAAGTACTTGTGTCACGTAATGATGTATCATGTGAAATAGAGTATGGTGAATGGCACATATGTGGGGTGACTGACAATCTTTCTTCCTTCAACCTATGCACTGCAGGGCTCCAGCTGTCCATAGACCATTCCCTGACCTGGCAACGATGGTGGAACGTGACAGCATCCGACGGTACCGCTTCACCAGGCAGCTGATTGAGGATTTGGCAGTGCGCTTGGCACCACATTTGCAACCTGGCCGGACGTACCCTACGGCGCTGACCCCCAAGGTGAAGGTAATGGCAGCCCTACACTTCTTTGCCAAAGGGTACCTTTCAACACACTGTTGCGACTGCCGGTGGGATGTCACAGACTATGTGCAGCCGTGTGCTACGCAATGTTTTGGAGGCAATGTTGAGATGCCTGAACCAGTACATCTATTTCCCAACACGTCAACAACTCACTGACATCAAGAGTGACTTCTAAGCCCTGGGGAGGATGCCACATGTCATTGGCTCCATTGATGGGACACATGTGGCTTTGATACCACCACAGGCACATGAGCAGGCATACCGGAACCGTAAACATTACCATTCAATCAATGCTCTGGTGGTATGTTTAGCAGATATGAGCATCACACATGTGTGTGCCCGTTTCCCTGGTTCAGCACACGATGCCTACGTGATGAGGAGTAGTTGCATCCCGAGGATGATGGCACAGATGCAGAACCAGCGGGCCTGGCTTGTCGGTGTGTACTGACTTTGTACCATTGTGTGTGTTCTGATCTGTAGTATTCCACCCACTTTTCCAAATCAGCTAATGTGCACTTGTCTGTCTGTAGGTGACTCCGGATACCCCAACATGCCGTGGTTGCTGACACCCCTCAGGAACCCTGTGACACCAGCCCAGATGCGCTACAATGAGGCACATGGTCGGACCAGGAGAGTGATAGAGCGGACCTTTGGTCTCCTGAAGAGCCGCTTCCGCTGCCTGGACAAGACAGGAGGGGCCCTCCCATATGCCCCAGAAAAGGTGTGCAAGATTGTCATCGTCTGCTGCATGCTACACAACCTGGCAGTGCGGAAGGAGTTGCCTCTCATACTGGATGACGATGACCAACGTCCACCACCTGTGGAGGATCCTGGCCTGGACCACGATGCCAGTGATGATGATGATGATGATGGTGATGTCCGCACACAGCTCATCACCAACTTCTTCAACTGAATGTGAGTATCCAGGGAGATGTAATGTGAATGACGTGAGTCTGCATGATATGTGTGGGTGGTGCTCTGGTGCTGTTTGAGTGTGGCCATGTGCTACTTGACTGGATGCGTGCAGCAATGTGTCCTTCCAGGTAGTCTGAACTCCCCAACAGTTTTGATATGCTAACTTGGTTTTGTGTAGTTGTCTTGTGACATGTATTGGGCATGAGTATTGCAGTACTGTCCTGTTCTACAGTGATTTTAACTGTGTGTCATGTCTGTCCTTCACAGGGTGCTTACTGAGTACTTTGGTCAACTTGGATCCCCCGACACCATGATTCAGCTTTCAGGGTGGCAGCAGTAGTTGGCCTACAAGTGATGTGCCACACACCCCTGGACTTCATATCTTCTGCACTTGTTGACTGTGTGGCCACTGCCACGTGGGTAAACCTTGCATTTGTAGTGGAAACAACATGTAACAAATGTGTAATGAACCTGTGCTTCACTTTGGGATGTGCGTTGTCTGTGGTCACACATCTGACTGACATTTGCTTACTGCACCTGTGGGCTAGTTGACACAGACTCTGAATAGGTGTGGTGTCTGTGCATTCCACTGTATTTCCTGGCAACATCACTGTGGGCAATGAGTCCGATGGCCCTGGTGTCTGTGTTGTGTAGCCCTAGTGGTGTGTCTCCCTCATATGTATCACTTCACCATGACTCACACGACGGTGTTGTACTTGCTGTAGCAGTTAGCATACACAGTGTAATTTAGCAGAACATCATCACCATAACAGTATCCACATTTGAATAACAACAGTGGCAAGTATGGTGTACTTGTGATTTTATTTACAGAAATGTGTGTGTGTATAGTGCACAGGATGGTGGGTGCTGTACATTGGGATTGTAATCCAAAGTTCCCAGATGAGTTGGAAGTCTTGGTAGCAGAAATGTCCTGAGTGAAGTCCACAGTCATATGATACATTAGTCCAACTTGAACTCCCCATGTCATGTGGGAAAGTAGTGTTGCATTCGACAGGGTGAAACGTTTGCACACAAAGGAGAATTTCCGGATCAGGTGTTGGCTTCCTGGGGGATGTACGTGGCCATCAACCTCTCAGTTTTCCTTCCTTGGACGACCCCTCTTCTTTGGGGGGGAACACCCTCACGTGCAGGCTGCTGCGGTGCAGGGGACTCTCCGCCAGAGTCCTCCTCCCTCCCTGTGGCGGTGTCAGTTGGTGCAGCACCAGATGTTGTGGGCACACAGGGAGGTGTGGCCATGTTGGTGCTAATCTGGCGGCGGCATGTCAATATGTCCCTATGCACCGCTGTGAGTTCTTGCAATGTGTCCCACTTGGACTCCATGCCCGACATGTGTGTCTCCACATGGGCCATGTGTGTCTCCACACGGGCCATGTGGGAGTCCAAGCGGGCATGATGGGCAGCCTGCTGCTGTTGTATGTCCTTGAGGATCCCCACTACCTGTCTGACCTCTCCGGTGCTATCCTGGTACGCATCAGCGATGCGTGCCAGTTGTGGGTCATCGTGCAGTCCAGACCTCTCTGCAAGTAGCGACCTATGTCTACCACCCCTCCCACCACCCCTGGCGACATGTGCAGGACCTGCGGTGGCACGCACAGGTGACCCGAGGCCCACTTGGGGGTTGTTAGTGGTGTTGTCATCCGTTGCTCCACGGTGGGCCTGGTACCCTGTGCTGTTGTCAGCGGTGGTCCTTGGTCTGTCCGTGTCGGCGGGGGTGGTCTGTATGTTGGCAGTTGTTGGAGGGGTGGGTGCAGGGGGTGCAGATGTTGGTCCAGCTGGTGCTGCATGATGACTCACACCGGAGGGGCCAGGTGGGTCTTCGCCATCCGAGGAGGGCAGAGGCTGTTCCACACCAGTGAGCTCTGTGTCCCCCGGAGCCTGGGACAGGGACTCCTCCTCGCCTCCTGCTGTGTCCCCATCATCGTCACCTGTATTTGGAAGAGACACACATTGTATGTAATGTTTCTACAGGCATCAATGGTTCACACACCTGACAGTTGTGACTGTACCTCTGGATGCGGGCATGTACATTGCATTGTCCTAAGTTGTCACAGTAAGAGGTTGATATTGGTGTAGCACATTGTCATGCATAGCTGGGGCATTTCAATATGAATGTTGAGGTGTGTGCATGGCCAGCATTGGTTGTATTTGGTGGATATCCGGCCATCCTTCTCCACCTGGCCCAGTTGTCCCACCATGAAGCATGCCACCCTTGCAGTGGGTTCAGGTTGACTCTCAGGATGTCATTCAGTGGTGTTGTGCTGTTTGTTGGTGCACAGTTCCCAGCAGGGCCTTGTGCTCCCCACAGCAGTAGCCAGTGTCAGCCATCTTGTCAGTCCTTATCCACTCCCTGTGATGTGAGCATGGTTCAGAGTGGTGTTGATGGGCCAATTGTGAGGGTGAGCAGTATCTGTGACTACAACTCCCATCATGCTATTGCCTACACCCCCCTTCCCAGCATGCCCGTACTTCCTTCCTTTGGACTCTGCTTCCCTGCGGGGTAGTGTGCCTGTGCTGACAGGAAGGCTGACAGTGTAGTCCTTGCGTTTGTTTGGCTACAAGTCCCAGGTGTGTCCCTGTGCTTCACACAGCATTACCCAGGGTGGTGGTTCTTTGTGGGATCTTCATTTGGTATGTGAGGCATTGCATTCTCCCAGGTGGGTTATGTGGAGTTTGTGTTGAGGGGGTGTGTGAGGTGAGCTGCTTGTAACTATGATCAGTGCTGTGAGTCCTCCTTCCCACCCAGCCAGATATCCCACCATGCAACGTGCTTGCATTGCAGAGTGTGCAAGTTGGCTTTCAGGATGTCAGGCAGTGGTGTTGTGCTGTTTGTTGGTGCACAGTTCCCAGCAGGGCCTTGTGCTCCCCACAGCAGTAGCCAGTGTCAGCCATCTTGTCAGTCCTTATCCACTCCCTGTGATGTGAGCATGGTTCAGAGTGGTGTTGATGGGCCAATTGTGAGGGTGAGCAGTATCTGTGACTACAACTCCCATCATGCTATTGCCTACACCCCCATTCCCAGCATGCCCGTACTTCCTTCCTTTGGACTCTGCTTCCCTGTGGGGTAGTGTGCCTGTGCTGACAGGAAGGCTGACAGTGTAGTCCTTGCGTTTGTTTGGCTACAAGTCCCAGGTGTGTCCCTGTGCTTCACACAGCATTACCCAGGGTGGTGGTTCTTTGTGGGATTTTCATTTGGTATGTGAGGCATTGCATTCTCCCAGGTGGGTTATGTGGAGTTTGTGTTGAGGGGTTGTGTGAGGTGAGCTGCTTGTAACTATGGTCAGTGCTGTGAGTCCTCCTTCCCACCCAGCCAGATATCCCACCATGCAACGTTCTTGCATTGCAGAGTGTGCAAGTTGGCTTTCAGGATGTCAGGCAGTGGTGTTGTGCTGTTTGTTGGTGCACAGTTCCCAGCAGGGCCTTGTGCTCCCCACAGCAGTAGCCAGTGTCAGCCATCTTGTCAGTCCTTATCCACTCCCTGTGATGTGAGCATGGTTCAGAGTGGGTTTGATGGGCCAATTGTGAGGGTGAGCAGTATCTGTGACTACAACTCCCATCATGCTATTGCCTACACCCCCATTCCCAGCATGCCCGTACTTCCTTCCTTTGGACTCTGCTTCCCTGTGGGGTAGTGTGCCTGTGCTGACAGGAAGGCTGACAGTGTAGTCCTTGCGTTTGTTTGGCTACAAGTCCCAGGTGTGTCCCTGTGCTTCACACAGCATTACCCCGGGTGGTGGTTCTTTGTGGGATTTTCATTTGGTATGTGAGGCATTGCATTCTCCCAGGTGGGTTATGTGGAGTTTGTGTTGAGGGGGTGTGTGAGGTGAGCTGCTTGTAACTATGGTCAGTGCTGTGAGTCCTCCTTCCCACCCAGCCAGATATCCCACCATGCAATGTGCTTGCATTGCAGAGTGTGCAAGTTGGCTTTCAGGATGTCAGGCAGTGGTGTTGTGCTGTTTGTTGGTGCACAGTTCCCAGCAGGGCCTTGTGCTCCCCACAGCAGTAGCCAGTGTCAGCCATCTTGTCAGTCCTTATCCACTCCCTGTGATGTGAGCATGGTTCAGAGTGGTGTTGATGGGCCAATTGTGAGGGTGAGCAGTATCTGTGACTACAACTCCCATCATGCTATTGGCTACACTAACTTCACCAGCATACACAGAATTCCTTCCTTTAAGTGAGCTTCCCTGTGAGGTGGTGTTCTAGTGGTGGCAAAATATCAGGCAGTGTTTGTTGGTTATATTTGTGCCACTGCCTTGCTGTATTTGTTGTTAGGTTTGTACATGTCATGACACAGTTACATATCACTATGAGATGGCATATATTGTGTTTATCTAACTGACATACACATCTTGGGATGATTATCTTTTGGTTGCTGTTTATTTGCTAGGGGTGGATGGTTTGACTGTCCCCTTGACAGTGATGTGTGTGTATTGTCACACAATATTGTGTATATTAGTTGTGTACTCACCAGGCTCTGGGATGTCTGTTAGTCCATATACGCACACTGGTGGTAGGATGGCCCGCACCTTCTCCTCCCAGGGCCTGAGGTATACTGGTTTGGCAGGAGGGCCACTGCCGGTGTGCTGGCTCAGGAGGTAATCCTTCTTGAGTAGGTCTCTGACCCTCCTGCGCACATCATACCACCTGTTCTGGATGTCTTCCTTTGTGCGCAAACATGGTGATTGTGCGTTCACCCTGTCGACGATCCTCGCCCACATCTTGGTTTTCTGCGACATGGGGGTCTGTTGGACCAATGTGCCAAACAACTGTGGCTCTACCCTCAGGATCTCGTCTACCATGACTTCCAATTCACTATCTAGGAACTTTGGATTCTTCTTTAGGGGCATGGTGATGGGTGGTGGTGGTGGTTATTGATGTGTGTGTGTGCAAGTGAGGATGTGTGTGTGTAGGTTTTGCTGTGTGTGTGTGTGAGGGTGCTATTTGTTGAGGTGCTAATGGTGTGTGGCTTTTGTGTTGGATGAGCTGTGTGTGTGTCTGTGTTTGCTGTGTGATGGTGTTGTGTGCTGGCAGGTCAGTGGAATTTGCAAAGGATCATGGTAGGGATTTGTGGGCTTTATGTAGGTGGAGTTGGGGGTGTGTCCTTATTCCATTTTTTTCACCCCCTGTATTTATTGGCTTTGTCATTGCTTGTTTGGCCCTTTTTTTTTGTATTTTTTCATTTGTGATTATTGTGCATGTAGGAGTCGTTCTTCTGACCGAGTAGGACGTTGCAGTTGTCTTGTGCGCGCCTCTCCGAGTCGTTCCCGCTGTGTTTCAGCTCAGTTTCATATGCGGCGTACGCGTCGGTCGCGGAGTATTGTGTTTGTTCGGCTGGGTTTTGTATGCGTGTCGGTCGTACGGCTTGTGCTCCGTACAAATCGGTCTGAATTTGCAGCCATTGCATCGTACTGCGCGGGTCGGAGTTCGCGGGTACGTTTCGTTCGGGTTATTTCCTGATGCGTGTCGGTCGGTTCGATTCGCGTGGTTTCCCGGCCGGATAGCTTGTTTCCATCCGGGTCGGTCGTTCGCCTTGTGTTCCGTGCGAGTCGGTCGTGATTCCCATGCATTTCATCGTACTACCAGGGTCGGACGGCGCCGGTACGTGTCGGTTGGACTAAATTCCAGTGCCGAGTCGGTCGGTGTTTTTTCCGGGCCGAATCGGAATCGGCCCCTAAATGCAAGATTCATAGGTAAGTCTATTTTTTGTGGACTAAAATTAATCTATTGTAAGTTACCTTTGATGAGGGTTTGAGGCTGGCAAACACAAGGAGATGATGGACGGAGCGCTGAAACTTTTCAGACACTCACCCCCAGTCACAGATCTGGGTTGAATCCATCATCTTTCTTTAGCTCACTTTGCCACCCCAGTTCAGACACAGCTATGTGCAAATCAGTCTTGACCCTGTGCCTCATGGGAACAGTCCAGCCCGAACTGCCAAGCCATGTCTTCTCTGGACCGGAAACAAGCATCCTGGGACCGGTTTCGGGCTAACAGCCCTCATCATCCAGGCTAGCTTGAATCTAGTGGCAAAGTGAGCAAGGGACCCACGTCTGGGCATACCCTGCCAACTTAGGGCGAATAAAGCAAACACAAGGAGATGATGGACGGAGCGCTGAAACTTTTCAGACACTCACCCCCAGTCACAGATCTGGGTTGAATCCATCATCATTCTTTAGCTCACTTTGCCACCCCAGTTCAGACACAGCTATATGCAAATCAGTCTTGACCCTGTGCCTCATGGGAACAGTCCAGCCCGAACTGCCAAGCCATGTCTTCCCTGGACCGGAAACAAGCATCCTGGTACCGGTTTCGGGCTAACAGCCCTCATCAGCCAGGCTAGCTTGAATCCAGTGGCAAAGTGAGCAAGGGACCCACGTCTGGGCATGAATTATTTTGTGGTCTTGTGTTAGTGGAAAAGACTAAATGCAAGATTCCCTGGTATAGGTAAGTCTGTTTTTTGTGGACTAAAATTAATCTATTGTAAGTTACCTTTGATGAGGGTTTGAGGCTGGCTTCAGGGGATCGTTAATCTACCGACCTTTGCCTATTAGCCCTGTCCCATGATTGTTCTAATCTCTTAATTCATTTATTGGAAGGGATGTGCTAGGGCTCCATCACGATGGCTCTTCCAGGTACATGGCTTGCTATTCTTTTGTATTAATTCTATAGAGATGCAAAATCAATCATATTGTCCGGAAATACTGACCTGCTACTGAACAAAAACAACCTTTCTTGACACTTGGACTGTGCTTTGCGACTGACGCTAATGTTTTTTTTTTTCTTTTCAAAATTACAAATCCTTTGTCTCCGTTTTAAAATGCTGATCCAAATTATAGGACTTTTAAGAAAGTGTCAACACAGCAACGAGTCTGTGGACCATTCGATCGATAACCTGATTTGAAAATACATTTAGGTTAACAAATTAGCTAACAATTGGCACAGAGGACAACACAGATGGATGAAAGGAAAAAAGTATCATTTACAGAGTCAGGTTCTCTTTAACCTAATAAGTAAACACAAGTATGCAGCAGGTGTGTGCCCATCTTCACAGATGGGAGATCCCTGTCAGTTCCCACTCATCTGACAACCCTATTGCATGGATATAGGCACCTACTGCCCCAGTCATCGCTCCTAGGAAATCTAGATAACAATAACAGATGCCATCAGCAAACGCCAAACTTACTGGGCCAGATTTGAAAAGATAGAAAGTGGAGAAAATCATCACAGAATGAAAATTATTGACAGAAAGACAGAACATGAAGAGAGACAAAGTGAGACAGACAGACAGAAATGAGAGGTAGAAAACCAAGACTGCTACATTATTATCAGTTTGTTAACTCTTAGAAAAGTCAGCCCTTGCCCCGGTATCATTAAAGACTTGCCTCCATCATATTTCAAACTGGCTGATTTTCCCTCTGTCACCTTATTACTTTCATGTTGCGCCATCTCTTTCTCACATGCTCAAACATCTTGGCCACTGAAAGACCTTCTTTAAAATGGTGCCTAGTTTTCAAAATGTGTGGGACACAATGGTTACCAATACATTATTGACCTCTCTGTTGGACCTGGCCCTTTTTGCAGGGTTATCCCCAAACGTTTAGCCTTCCTTCTGTATAAGTGCATGGGCTCTCTCCTTTAAACTTGGTATGATTGGCTTGCACCTGTTTGGCATATTTAATTTACCTATAAGTCCCTTGTACAGTGGTATCGCATATACAGAGGGCCTGTAAATGAAATGCCACTAGTGGGCCTGCAGCGCTGCTTGTGCCACCCACAGAAATAGCCTTTCAAACCTTACTCAGGCCTGAGACTGCAGGGTCTGCGTGTGTAGTTTACTGCCACATTGACTTGGCATTTAAAGTTACTTGCCAAGCCTGAAACTCCCCTTTTACTACCTATAGTTCACCTCTAAGGTAGGCCCTATGTAGCCCTACGGGCGGGGTGCTGTGTAGGTAAAAGGTAGGACATGTGCCTTCATTGTGTGGCATGTCATGGTAGTGACAAATAGCCTATTTGGTTCTCACTGCTGTGAGTGCTGTTCCTCTCATAGGTTTGCATTAGAAATTCCCAGATATATTTTTCAGTGGTAATTTCTGATCTGAAAGGAGTAGTGTTGCCATGTTTGGTATGTTTGGAATAGTGGTGATAAATCCTGCTTATTGGTGTAAGTGGATTTTTCAATACTATGGTAGAAATGCTATTTTTAGAAAGTGCACATTTCACTGTCCTTATGATTCTTTGTGCTTTGCAGCCTGACTCCAATCCATGTCTAGGGTAGAGTGACAGCTGGGCTTGTGCATACTTTCCAGACAGCCATCACACAGTAAGGGTTGGGTGTCAGAGGGTTGCACCTTCATTAATCTGCATACTGAATGGTCCTCCTAGGCTGTTAGAGAGGGAGGTGGGGCGCACTTATATTTGTAAAGGCTGGGCTCTGCCCTCACACAAAGGGCTTGTTTACCCCCTACTGATGTCTGGAGCCAGAGTTGGGATTGAATGGGGGTGTTGTGCACTTCTAAAGTTCTTTTGAAGTTACCTCCACATCAAAGACTTTTTGAGTATAAGTACAGGGGCTCTGCTCCCATGATTTTTGACAATGTGTGGGACTTGCAACCAGATGCTGCTGGCACTACATACTGCACCAGAGCATTGCTGTGCTGCCAGGAAGACCACCATGTGGACTTTGCTTTGTTGTGCTGACCTGCTTGCCTGCTTGGCTACTAGAGAGACTGCCACTTTGCTGAGGAAACCAGGGTGCTGGCCTACCTGCCTGCTCCCTGCTTGTGCTCCCAGTGTTCTCCAAGGAGGGCTGGTTGATGTCCCTTTTCCCTGCAATTAGCGCGTGGAGAGCTCTTTATTCTTGGGTTTTCTTATCCCTGAAACCAATGCATGCTGAGCGCTTCATCTAGCACAGGATAAGCACTTCACTTTCCCTGCTTCTGGTGGTGAAAGTAGCACGTAATGAGCGCTTCATTCTCACTCCGGGGCAAGATCAGTGCAGGTTGGGCACTTGGGCCCAGCGTAGCCTTTTGTTGTGTGCAATACAGCCCCCCCAGATGGGGAGATCGTGACGTGCAGTTGCTGAACAAGGTCAAGCGCTGTGCTGATGCACCATTCCCCTGCGACTGACTTCAGTGTCAATTTGTGGCTTCATCGTCGGTCGTTTGGGAACCCCCCAGTGGGGCCACTTCAGCGGGGAAACTGCCACACCTAAGAACGAGACACGTTCTGAAGGCTGGGACGGCCATTCTTGCCCGCGGCAGCCCCAGCCCAGTTCGGCAGAGGACAAGGCTGCTCTATGTCTGCCCCGCCCTGGGCAGTATTCATGCAGCCACCAGGAACTGAGCCCACTATTCCCCCTTGTGCAGGGGAGTAACCTCGACAGATGCGGGTCCCGACCCCTGCAGACCTCTGGAAGACACTGGGGTAGTGTGGCTGTGTGGGCTTCGTTTTGGCCATCATTTATTCCCCAAGTTGGGCCAGTCCACCAGAAGGTGCGGTAGGGATCTCAAGGAGCTATAGTGGTTTTGGCAGCCGCACAGCGCATTTGTGGATGGCTGCCTTCCACTTGTTTCTACTCGGGGGACCCAATGAGGTCTCCCTGCTGAGTTCACAGTGTCTGCCCCCCTCTCTTCATGTGGCATACCTTTGGGGGCACTGTATTGGGCTCCACGGACGGGGTGAGACCTCGATGGAGACCCCCGCTTAAAGGATTGATGTTCTGGTGACCAGTAAATTTATTTATTTATTTTATTTATTTTGTGTACTTGTAAAGCGCCGGAATCACCCCCAGAGGGGTATCTCCGTGCTACGGAGGTGTTATAGAAAAGTAGATGAGAGGAAGTTGATTAGAAGAGTTCAGTTTTAAGGAGCCTTCTAAATAGGAGGTAATCTGGGCATTTCCGAAGATAAGTAGGGAGCTGATTCCAGTAAAAGGGGGCTAGGTGGGAAAATGCCTTCCCATCCAGCCATGTTTTTTTGAAACGCGGGATGAGGAGCAAAGATTTAGCTCCTGAGCGTAGGGGTCTGGGTGGCTGATATTGACTCAGTTTTACTGCAAGATAGCCAGGACCTTTACCATTTAATACTTTGTGCACAATGCAGCATATCTTAAATTTGACCCGTTTACGTACTGGGAGCCAGTGTGCCCGTTGTAGAAGAGGGAGAGAAGCAGTTCTAGCAGGAGAGTTTGAGACAAGGTGGGCTGCGGTGTTTTGAACTACTTGAAGTCTACTCAGAGAGGACTCACTTGCTGAGATCAGGAGAGCATTACAGTAGTCCAGGCGGCTTATCACCAGAGCCTGGATGAGTGTTTTCCATGTGGTTAAGGGGAGAAAGGGAACTACCCTACGTAGGAGGCTTAGCATGTGGAAACATGAGCCCACGTAGCTGTGGCTTGCTCTCTCATATTAAGTTTCTGGTCCAAGTGTATGCCAAGGTTCTTAAACACTGTCTTAGGGATCGGGGAGTTGCCTAGCTCAGACGGCCAGCATTCTGGGGACCAGAAGTTACAGGATTAACTGTGGTGGGTGCGCAGGGGCTCCTGAGCACTCACATCCAGGGCCGGACTAGCCGTAGCGGGTACAGGGTGTTTTCCCGGTGGGCCAGAGGCGTGGGGGCCGTTTTTGTCACTGGGGGCCGGTTTTGTAGCAGTGCTGCAATATCGGCTCCCTGTAACAAAAACGGGCGCGGTGCTGCTTACTAGCACCACCCCCTCCCCCCTGCTCCCAGGACCGGTCGAGCAGCAATGTGCCAGGGCTGGTTGCTGTTCCCAGTCCGGCCCTGCCCACAGTTGGCCTGAATTACCGTATTATATGTAACAGCCACACAGGGGTTTCTGCACACGAGTTGTTTATGTCCTACCATGAAGACTGGTGATTCAGGTGTTTCTCTCCCTACCCTAACTGCTGCATTTCCTGCCCTGATGGTATGATATGTGTCGTTTTTGCCTTGCACTGACAGGATAACAAGTATTATTTCTTTACATTTGTATGACAAGTGATGGTGTTTTCATGGCTTGTGCAACATATAGATCTTTATCTTTTTGCACTAACTGTGATGTTATGACAATTGCCTGGTTGGCAAAGTGATTATTGGTTTATGTGGTTTTAGTCTATGTTTATATGCAATACAAAAACTTATTTCTATATAATATTGTGTGGAGTCTCTTTTGTGGTGTATTTATTGTGTCACTGGTGTGAGTGTGTTGCGCAAATGCTTTACGCATTGCCTCTGGGGTAAGCCTGACTGCTCGTGCCAAGCTACCGAGGGGGTGAGCAGGGGTTATCTTGGGTGTGTAACTCCCTTACCCTGACTAGAGTGGTGGGTTCTGCCTGGCTTAGGTGCATACAATAGCCAACCAGAAACCTAATTTCTAACACACTCTAATCAGAGTCCGACTGTGCTATAGGGCAATCAGGAAGTGCCCGATGGGCTGGGCTGACAGATCAGTGTGTGGCTGTTTTTTTTAGCAGTTGTAGGACGGTTTTATGGCCAAGGGGGCCGGTTTTTACTGTTGATTTACCAGATATTACCACTTTTTAGTTAGCTCCTTCGCTAATGGGGGCCACTTTTATTTGGGTGCCTGGTCCTTATTTTTTTGTCCCATCTCTAGTGATCAGGTCACCTTCCTGAGGATCAAACTCAGAATGTGGCAATTTACCCAGCACCTTTAACAACCAGAATCTTTGTGGCACTTCACAATGATAACACTCTGGGTCACTGCTCTGTATGACCATACGTCGAAACCAATCCATTATTCCACATTAATGAAAAAATCGAAACAAAATTCAGTCGTTCAAACTCCCATCTCATTGGTAGCCCCAGTCGTCAACCAAATGGATTAGTCCACATTGGCTAATCCCTAAGTACAGCCTTATACACCTGTTCTATCTTGTACTAATGAAATAACGGAACATTTCTAGAAAAGATGTGGGAACAGTATGACTTCTAAGTGCAGCTTATAGTTAGCTATCACTTGATATCGGGGCCCTCTGTATCTGTACCTCTTTTCCAAGGGGTGTTTCCAAACAAAAATAAATGTTGGTGCATGCGGCTTCTTGAGATCCGTGGGAACAGCGCCTGCTTGCCCGGGCCCTGCACGAGACGGACATGCTCTTGTTTTCCTCCCAGGCAATCAAGTCCCAGGACAGGTGCTCCTGCGAAACACGGTGTCTTCCGATGTTTATTCTTTTTCAAATAGCCCCCCCTCTTCCCGAGCCCGGCTTTGCGGCTATTGTCAAATGTAATGTAATTAGGTGCATTTGAAGCAAAAGCCAACGAGGTAGATTCTGACAGCAAGACCTAATAAGCCCTCAATATGTTGTAAAAAGGTAATGATATTGCGTGGTACCATGGGAAAGTGTCTTCTTGTCAGAGCCCTTAATCCTGCCGCCTCATTGTGCGGTGGTGATTCATGGTCGCCCGTACGTCGTTTTACCGCAGCCGCCCTGACTGCTTTATCTCTGCACACACATAAGAGTAGAGTGCTAACGGGGCCCCGCTGACTGCGCGCAATAAAGCATACAGTGGGCCTGAATTATGAGTCTGAAAGCGTCGTATCATAAAAGGGACAACTTTGTGATTTACTAACAGAAAAACAGCTCTCTTACTTATTGCTTACCACCAGCCACATTGCACTTCATTTACATGTTCATTGGTTCAGGTTCCGAGCTATATTAGTGTACAGTTATGCTCATATATTTTGTTTGGATAATACATTCTTGTTTTAGGGATACACAAATATGATAACATTTGCTTGAATTTCATTAGAATCCTAAAAACGTAATTTAAAGAAAGTTAGAATGTAGTCAGTTTGATTTAATTCGCCCTTTTTCACAGGACTTGTGCTTCATTCACTCTCCTGTTGGCTGCCCGTGGTCCACGAAGGGGACCCTCATAAGAGGGCGGGCGCCTTAGTGCCACATAAGGGCACACGAGACAGTCCAGCGTTGTGGGACCCCCTAGGGGTCCGCGCGCAGCGTCACTTCCGGTAGGGGGTGGGCGGGGGATGAGGTATAATTGCCTCTCCCCGCCCACCTGGCGGCCTCTTTGCTGCTGCCCTTGACACACTATGTCCTGTCACCCTGAGCCGCGCTGGCATATGCTGCCCTTCCCACGAGACAGCGGCCATCTTGCAACCCCTTCAGACTGAACATCAATGCCATGGTCCTCAGTGTAGAGAGTCCTCACGCAAGATGGATGCAGGCGGATCATGCTTTGTTTCAGTAGGCTCAGCATCCTTGCCAGGTCTTCGAGATTCAAAACGCCATCAGTTGTTCTACTCACAGTTTCGTTTTTTGACCCTGGTCCCACTGCCTCCTATTAGAACAATCTCTTTCCCTAAAGCCATGCCTACACACACGGCTTTAAGTGGGCCGGATCCTGCCGGTGCCAGTTCTAAACAGCAGATAATGAAACAGGTCCCTATCCGGCACACCATTTTTGCCCTCACCCTCAGGGTGAAAATAAAATGGTAACACTGCAGCAGTACCACCCTTCTCTGACTTTGATGTAACTTCGAAGAGACTCGTTATAGTTCTTGCACAGCCTCATCATGTCAGAACTGAAGCATTTTCAAAATTCTATAGAACAAATCATCTTACGCAACTAACAACCATTGACAAAGCCAATAGTCCTGGATTGTTGTAGGTGTAATGCTATTTGTTTTATTATATATCTGGATGCAAAAACAGAAGGAGCAAACTACCGGTATGCAGACAGATTATCGAGTTTAAAATATCGAGTTGCACAAATATCGAGTCAGAAATATCGTGGTTCAGAAATATCGTCAGCAAGAATATCGTGGTCAAGAATATCGACTTAAGGTAAGTAATATCGATTTTAAAAATTTCGAAGTGTTTAATATCGTTTGCAAAAATATAGTTGTTAAAAATATCGATTTTTTAATGAATGTTATGTATTTTAGTATATGTTTTAAATGTATGTGATGTATGTTTTTTTGTATAAGAATTGTTTGTATTTTTAATATATGTGTTACATTTTTAGTAGATTTTTATATGAAGTTTGATTTTTTAGTTCCGTAGCGGGTTGTTGGTTTATAGGGGAATAGGGTGGGAAGTAATTTAATTATAATGAATTAATTGATTATTTTTTATTTAATAATATTTGTTTAATTTTGATGTTATAGCGTTAAATGTGTAAAGTAATTTATTATTAATTAATTAATGATTTGTTGTTAATTCATAATAATTATTCAATTTGTAATTATTTATGGTAATTGTGTAATTCGTTTTAGGTGTTTGTTTTGGTGTTTATAGGTGCAAAGGGTGGGAAGTAATTTATTTTTAATTGATTAATTAATAATTGGCTGTTAATTAATTTTTTATAATTAATTGGTAATTAGTTATGGAAATTGTGTAATTAATTTTAGGTGTGTGTTTTGGTGTTTATAGGTGTAAAGGGTGGGAAGTAATTTATTTTTAATTGATGAATTATTAGTTGGTTGTTAATTAATTATAATTAATTAATTGGTAATTAATTATGGAAATTGTGTAATTAATTTTAGGTGTGTGTTTTGGGGTTTATAGGGGTAAAGGGTGTTAAGTAGTTTATTTTTATTAATAATTATTTGTTAATTGATATTAATTAAATTAATTAGAAATTTATTATGGCAATTGTGTAATTAATTTTAGGTGTGTGTTGTGGTGTTTATAGGGGTAATGTATGGGAAGTAATTTGTGTGCAATTAATTAATATATAGTTGTTAATTAATGTTAAATATTTGATATATATTTTGGGTAATTGTTTATGTTTTTGTGTGTTGTTTTTACTTTTAAAGGGGTAAAGAGTGGGTATTAAATACATTTTAATTACTTTATAATTAGTGGTTAATAGTAATAGTTTTTGATTTAAAAATAAGTTTTAATTGTGTTTTATTATTTTGTGGTTTAATTTAGGTGTGTGTTGTGGACATTATAGTGTTAAAGTGTGTGTAGTTAATTAATGTTTATTAGTTTTGTTTTATTAATAATATTCTTTTAATTGACTATTAATTATGTTAATTATGGAAGTAAATTTAATTTAAAATGTTGAAGTGTGTCGTTATTGGTGTGGTGTTATAGGGCCGGCAATAAAAGAAATACATTTATGTATTAATTAATGTTTTTGTTTGTAAATATTTTCTAGTTTAAAAGAATTATTTTTTTAAATGTACTTATTTAATTATATATAATATTTGTAGATATTTGTTATATGTAATTAATATTATAATATGTTTTCTTTTTATATGTTTAATATATTTGATATTAAACATTTTTAATATTATTTATTTATTTTTATAATTTTTAATTATATTTAATATATATATATATATATATATATATATATATATATATATATATATAGTTTTAACTATTGGAGTGTGAATAGTAATTTTTGCCTCTCCGCTAACCAACACTTTCCCTACTGTTGCACTCACTGGAGTGGGAATAGTAATTTTTACCCCTCCGTTATCCAACACTTTCCCTACTGTTGCACTCACTGGAGTGGGAATAGTAAATTTTACCCCTCCGCTATCCAACACTTTCCCTACTGTTGCACTCACTGGAGTGGGAATAGTACATTTTACCCTTCTGCTATCCAACACTTTCCCTACTGTTGCACTCACTGGAGTGGGAATAGTAATTTTTACCCGTCCGCTATCCAACACTTTCCCTACTGTTGCACTCACCGGAGTGGGAATAACATTTTTTACCCTCTGCTATCCAACACTTATCCTACTGTTGCACTCAGTGGAGTGGGAATAGTAATTTTTACCCCTCCGCTATCCAACACTTTCCCTACTGTTGCACTCACCGGAGTGGGAATAGTTATTTTTGCCCCTCCACTATCCAACACTTTCCCTACTGTTAATCTGACTGTATTGTGAAATCTAAGTTTAAAATGTTTTTTTAGTAGTTTAATGTTTTAATTTATTATAGATGTTAGTTTTTTATATTTTAAATCATTGATATATATTTCTATATTTTATATAATTTTAAACTTTTAACATAAATTAAAAATAGTTTATTAATTGTTTTAAAGTAAATATGTATGTATAAATAATTATGCTTGTGTGTTTATCTTTTTTATTAAGTTTATTTGTTATATTTTATGTATATTAAATGTATTTTATTTTGTTAAAATTTAATTTATTATTTAATATATTTAATATATATTATTTTATTTTCTATTTATATAAAAGTCGATATTTTATACATCTATATTTTTTACATCAATATTTTTGTACTTACTTGTTTAAGTATGAGTCGATATTTTTGTTGTCTATATTTTTTACTCGATATTTTTTACATCGATATTTATTACATCGATGTTGTGTCAGTGAACCCAAAGTACCAGTCAGGTGGCACACTATGCTAAGCACAGAGGGGCTAATTTATGAGCCCCTTGCAACACTTTTACTCCGCCGTTGCATCACTTTTCGTGACACAGCAGCGGCGTAAACAAGGCGCCATATTTAGAAGGTGACGCATCTAGGCAGATGAGCCACTTTGTAAACCCCTGCGCCACATTATACCTGCGCCAGGTATAATGTATGCAGGGTGGGCTTTCTCTGCATCAAAGCCTCGTAGAAATGGCGTAGTGAAATCTATAAGATTTCAGTGCACCACTACTAGGACGCCATTGCGTCAAAACCTTACAAGGGTGACGCAGTGCATTAAAGATAGGCCTCCCCCACGCATTGCTGGAGTTGCGTCATGCTTGTGACACAACTCAAGCAATGCGTGACTTTTGCGCCAACAGATACTTCAGGATTCCTGACATATCTGTCTTTCCTTGTGACAAGGAGCGCCGTACAAATAAATACGGCGCATCCATTGTGTCGCAAGGAGGGCGCAGTGAAAACCGTTGCATCGCTGTTTTGTCGAGGCGATGCAACCGTTTTCATTAATAACCACAAATTTTTCATCTGAGGAGTTTTAAGCCACACCCCTAATTACATCGGCCATGCCCCTTTCAGAGCCCTCCTTCCCCCAGATTTTTCTTTCCACTTAAAACCCTGCCTGCACACTCTTTCCCAAGCCCCTAGGCCTTTTCTTGTTCTGGGGCCTTAGTCCCACTGCCTCCTTCAGGAATTAATGCACAACACTAATCACTCCTAGAACACTTTCACTGCTTTCCTCTGACAGCCGGAGCATTTTCCATAAGGCTGTGCTGCCTCTGTCCCTCGAAAGCCACACACGCCTACCTTTCCTGCCACCCAGATCAGCTATTTCGCGAGAAAGAGCCCTGCTTCCTAAAAGCCTAACTGCTGCAGTCTCTGCCACTGCCAAAGTGCTGCTTTCCTTAAATGAACAATGAACCATTACTTCCTCGTCTGACGTCCTTCTCCCAGTCCTTAGTGTTTGGAGACAGGCAATTTCTTTGGTACCCAAATATCTTGATTTTAATTTACTCCACCCTCCATGGCTGTATAAGGAACCACCTATCACTAACACTTTTTAAGTCTGGCTTGATATGGCAGCTGTAGCTAGATATTAAATGAGTACCAGCCAAAAGAGCTTCAAGAAGCTGCACCGACAGAGAGAGGTTTAGGCTCTGCCCACTTGGTGATTATCCTGTCGGCTAGATTTGGACTGTATAGACAGGGTATCCTTCCACTGAAATAGAGAACTTTTGCCTGGTGGAAAAGTGTTTCCTTATACAGTACGCCGGAGTTGTTTATGTTGAAATGTCAATGATCAAGGCTATAGGACTGATTAGTTCATTGGGTTATGTTTTGTCAGATTATATAGGTAGGATCTTTTTTATTATGAAATGCTATGACAAAGGCAATAGGCCTGAGGTAGTTATTGTTAAAAGCATATGCTAAAGCCAAAATCCCTTTAAGAGTGGATTGTTATTAATCCCTGATTCGAGGTGCTGTATATTATTTTGCCAACTCTAATTCTGTGTGTATTTAAAATAAAGTATGACTGTGTGGCTGATGGTTGCATTGTGGGAAAGTGTATGGTCAAAATAGCAGATATGAGTTGATTATGGTGATAGATGTTGCTGACCTGATTGGCTCATTAGAAAAAGTTATGTCAGATACCCATAGGTCTGGTATGTTTATTGTGAAAAGTTACAACAAAAGCAGTAGGTCTGACATGTTTTAAAAAGCATATGTTATTGTTAGTAGTTTTTAAAGAGTGGTATATTATTGCACTGAGTTAAGGCCTTTAGACAGGTGTTTTGCTCCTTGGAATCGTACAGGTTACCAAGTGGTGAGGATTTTGGTGTTGGTTACTGTTGCAAAGTCATCCTGTGCCCTGGGTACCCCCCAACTTTTTGCTGACTGGTGCTGGTGGTAACTGACTCTGACTGACCCTGGGCTCTGCCTAACCAGGCCCAGGACCAGTGCCAAGCTGAAAGGAACACATTAGAATACAGTTAAAACACCTAACATACACTAGGGTACACTATGGTATAGTGGGGTACCCCTATAATTGGCATGACCTACCCCATAAGCCCCTAGTATATAATAGGGCAGGGGATTGAAACTACCTAGAAGTCCCCAGTACCCTGGGGCATGGCAGTTTAGAGGCCAGCAGCTCTTTTTGCACTTGTATGTGTGCACTGCTGAAGCCTGAGGTCAGTTTAAAAGCAGCCCTGGATGCCAGGACTGCTTTTAAAAAGTAAATTGTGCCCAAACTCGACTTTGGTGTTTGGGGCACTTAAAAATGGATAATCTACAATGTTTTGGCATATTAGGGACCCCCAGGGTCTCCCCTAGGTATCCCAGGGGTGGGGGGTCAGATATCTATAAGGTACACCCTTATAAAATGAGTTTTTATATGCCTGGGTAAAGTGAAATTTCACATTTCACTCCGACGTTGTGGTAAAGTGCTGCCCAAATTCGACTTTGATGCCAGGAGCAGTGTGAAGTGAGGATCTGCAATATTTTTGCAGATTCAGAACCCCTAAAGTCTCCCCTAGTTGCACATGGGGTGGGGTTCCTGTAGATATAAGGCAAGTACTTATAAAATGTGTTTTTGTAAGTCCTGGTGCTAGCCCAAGTCATTTTTCCCATTGCAAATCCCCAGTTACATAGGTTAACATTGCAGGAAGTTATTAAATAATAACTCCAGATAGGAAGGAGATAGAGCTACCGTTCAAAGACTTCTCAGAATAGTAATGCTAAATGCAACAATATCATATTGTTGAATTTCTCCTAAAGTGTACATACAAGAAGTTATAAGACTTTCTTGTTTGTAAGTCCAAATCCAGCCTTCCAGTGGTCTGCCCTGATTGGTCAGAGTTAAGTGGATTAGCCAGCCTGCCTGGAGAGGTGATAAAGAGCCCCTGGGGTTATGCATCTGGGCTGGGAGGGCAGTGTGCTGGTCCACAGGAATGCCAGGGCAGGGGGAGGGGTCGTAAACCATGGGCTTCAAAGGGAAAAGCAGAACCCAGTGTCAGTTTACAACTCTGAACTTTATCCCTCAGGCAGATGGGGGGATTAAGGAAGGTATGAGCAGATGCAGGGGGGAGAGTCTAAGTAAATTAGCCATCCTAGGGGTGTGTTTATCCAGCTCTTTCCTCCTTGCTGGAAATTCTGCCATTATGGATTTGGAAGATTTGATGCACTCTGGGACAAAATAATGCCACACTCTACAGGAAGAGGTCATATGTTTGAGGAGTTACCCTGCTCCCATTGGTCAGGAGTGACCTCCTGTCTGACCCAGAGAACATGGAATAAGTATCTGAGAGGGGCAGAGCCCTCCAGATCTGCTGCCTGAAACTTACTGAAGCAAGACATTGCCAAGCTAAGAAGATTTTGCTGTGCAAAGATTTCTAAGGCCTGACCTCTGAAAACTGCACCATCTGACACTACAGCCCTGTGGATTATTTTGCTGAAAAAGAACTAAAGAGTGGACTCCCTGAAAGCTACAGGTTAAAAGAGCTCATCTGGAACATCACCAACTAAATTTGCACCTTGGGGAACTACCAGTGGATTTGTAAGGGTGACGTCCCAGTGGATTGTGGGAACTGAAGTCCTCAACTTTCAAGGATAATCTTGGTGCTTCCAGACCCTTGGAGTGAGTTTGAGACACTTTGGGACCCTTTGAGGAACTTCAGGAAGAAGTTCAAGAAGTTTGGAGAACTTTGGAAAAAAACTCCATAGTTGGACCGACTCAACCTGGTCAGCCAAGCCGCCTGCCTTCAACCGCGAGTCGGCCAAGCCATCCAGGTTCGTCCCGCTAAAAGCTCCGTCGGTCCGACTTCCAGAGTTTGACCGGGAGTAGAAGAAATCTGAAGCTGGTGAACCCTCACCGGATCCGGCTACATGAGGAGCATCGAGAGACCCCACGAGAAAAAGCTCCAGAAAAGTTTCTAAGTCCGCTCTTAGAAAAGTCGACCGGGAGCAACCGCGAGAGCCAAGCCGCCTGTCTTCCATCGCGTGTCGGCCTGGGCTCCTGGGTTGCCCCGCTGAAGCGCTAACGAAAAAGTTTCTAAGTCCGCTCCAGGGAAGTTGACCGGGAGTTCGTCAAAAGTCAAGCCGGCGAACCCTCACTGGATCCGGACTGGCTGGGAGCTTCGAGGGGCCTCGCGATAAAAAGCTCCAGAAAAGTTTCTAAGTGTGAAGGTAGAAACTGAGACCGGGACCTGCCGCAAGCTGTAGCCTTCCAGGGCTCCATCGCGGTCGGCCAGAATTTTTGACTTTGCCCCGGTCTATCGCGAGCAGGTATCCCAATATGGTGCTATAAACTTCTAAGTGCTATATTTTATTAAATCTTTGAAAATTCATATCCCCGGTTCCCTACATTAGATTTTTGTCGTTTTGGTGTCATTTTAAAGATAAAAATATTTCCTATTTTTATAAATTGGTGTTGGATTTTTATTTTGTGTTGTGTCTTAATTATTTACTGAAATGGTGTTTTTAAATGCTTTACATACCTGTCTTTGAAGTTAAGCCTGTCTGCTCGCAGCCACGTTACCCAGGGTTGAGCATAGGAATAATTTTCTAAGACCTATGCTGAGTCCTATCATGTGTTAGTGGTCTTATTGCCAGTGGAAGACCTACATTTGCCCCAACTAATAATCCACTTTCCAACAGTTACACCTCTGATGAACACTCAGGTCTGTGAAATTGAATTTATACCTGCTTAAAGTATTATCTAAGCTTTTGCATTATTGCACATTAACACTCCTTTTAAATGTAACATAATCTTGTATTTCGGTGGTTGTATATTGCACATTTACCATGAATGGTCAAGTAAGTGTATCCTTATTTTGAAATTGGCATAGACCAGAGAGAACTGCAGATTTAGTAAAGTCAGATGTCTACTGTACCACATTGTATCTATACGTCAAGGTCTCCTCACAGTTTTCCCATGAGAAGGGCTAGACACCTGTTATTTAGTGGCTATCTAGAGTTTCATATTATATCACATGTTCTATCATCCTTTTGCTGCCTTGAAGAAAAAAAATATGTTTCAAAAGGTGAAATCGAAATTAATTTAGCATTATGTGCCCCAATGGCACAGAATGAGAAGTACTGGTCCATTGATTTGCAAACTCACATTTAGAATATTTTTACTTCCTGCTACATTTGTGCATTAAACATATAATAGATTTCAGAGGACTTCTCAGGGTGTTGTGAGTTCTTTCACAGGTCAGATAATTTGCGCAACAATGATCCATGTTATGCCTTCTGAGGAGTTACTGTAGATGTTTTTGTCATATGCAATTTTGCATATATATCCTAATTTTATGGCTGTATGACTAATGGCTGAATCATGGTAAACATTATGCCCAATACATTGTGCCTTAGTTGTTTATGGTAACAACCCAAAGAAAAAAACTAAAGGTTTATTGGTTCATTGGGAAAAGTTGTGTCAGATGCCTTAGGGCTGATCTGATTATTATGGAAAGGTACCAACAATGATAGTGGGCCTGACTTATTATTGTTAAAGTCATATGTTAAAGTCAATAGTCCTTTATGGGTGAATTGTTATTACACTGTGTTAAAGCCTATAGATGGGTATATTCTTAGACGGAAGCTCACACATTACTGCAGAAGGCAATGTTTTGGGGTTTGTTACACCTGTGAAAAACCCTGTTTTTATGGAATTTGTTGTTTTTTAAGTCTGGCTTGGCAGTGGAGGTGTTGCCCAGCGCCTATATGAACACCAAAAGTGAGTTTAAAAACACAGCATTAAGTGTGGGGTTTTGACTCTGCACACATGTTGATCTTCTTCTGTACAAGCATTTGTTAGTCTGCTAAGAGAAGTTCCAGTGTTCATAAATGTTAGAAGAGTTGTTAATGCAGACCCCATTTCAGATACCGTAGGAATGGGCTTTGCATTGTGTAACTAACTGACCAGTACAGCAGAAAGGAATTTCACACTGTGCATTCTCTGACAAATACAATAGGCAGTGGTTTTGCATTGTGTACTCTAAACACATGAGTAAAACTACACATGTACATTTACTCTCAGGCTTAGTAGTAAACCAATTACGTTTGACTATCCACCATTTCCGATTGTAGAGCTTCACCTAGTTGTAGGCTTACATGCCCCTCCTTTTTGAATGACTAGCATGCCACAGAGGCGAAGACATCCACAAAGGAGCCAGGACCACCACCAGATAGGTGGTGGCCTCCACCAAGGATATGATGACCTCTTAATGGAAGGGAATAATCAAATACTATGCACATAAACCAAATCACACACATATGACATCTCTTCACTTCAAACCACATAAAAACTACCCGCATCATATGATCTGCTTCTTTCCCTTGGACTGCGTTACTCTGCAGCCACCAGGAACCACGTTCAGCCTTCAGGATGCAAACAAAACTCAACAGGAAGATGAGTTTTCCTGCAGAGGAGACAGCCTTTGTTTGTGATGTGTGATAAAACACTACGAACAATAACATGGTCTGACTCCATTCACCCTTAGTGGAGCACAAAAGGTAGCTTTGTGACAGAATGTCACAGACTCTGTTAATGAATTGGGAGAGGAGCACACCATGGGGGACGTTAAGAAAAAATGGCAATATGAAAGGAGGCAAAAGAAAGAGACGTTCTTCAGGATTCAGCTGGTAAAAGCTATTCTGGCGGCATACCTGGATCCAGGCTCCGCCTCACCATGCTCAAGGATTATATCCTCTCTACAATGCATCCTCACCGGCTACATGGGCTGCCTGTTGCCTACTACTCTAATATTAAGGTAGGTAAAAACTCTACCTGTCCCTCGGTGTGCCCTCTGAATTAAGAATTGAAGTCAAAACAGCAACAATAAAATATCGACAGGTAAGTCTAGATTTTCTATACCTAACTCCACATATACGTACCTAAGAGGTACTTATACTTCATGGTATGTAAATGTGGAGTTAGGAATAGTAAATCTATACTACTGTATATACACTTACCTTTCAATATTTTGTCCCTTGATATTCTGTCCTCAATATTAGTATTCCACGATATTGTTGGTGTCTATATTCAGTAGTACAATCCCTTCCACCAACCCTATACTGGTATGCAGACATCATATACATTTCCCTCTAATACAGAGTCTAACACAACCCTTTGAATAAGATGGTGTTTTTATTAATTTCCTTTTAATCTTCCTTCCTCTCATATAGTCATGACTACATTGTTTGCTACAGCTGAGGAAGGAGTACTTCTGAATGCGGCAGGGCAACACACAGGACCTGTCTCTAAATGCAACCTACAATACACAAAAGTATGTTCTTATGATATCAATGTCACTAACACGCTATTGGGTATTTCTATACCTTTCTTTGCTGTGCCCTAACAGTTTTATTAATTGGTGTTTTATTTTGAGCAATTCGTTTATTCAACTATAATTTGTATATTCAAGTTCATATCACTATCATGCTCATACAATGTTTACTTTAATCCACATTTAAGGGTCTGTGTTGTTGTCCCAGCCACCACCTCCTATCACCTCTTCTTCTCCTAGCGCTGTATCAAAACTGATACTGGCTACATACAATGGAGAGACAGTCGGGACTGTTAAGTATACCATTTGTTCTTTTGTGATTGAGTCAAATCTACCTTTCTGTTTGTAGAGGACAGGATATTTATTGTCCCACGTGTCTACATCCAAATTCTTCATAATTTCAATAATTCCTGACTGTGATAACTTTCATCAATTACTTTATCTGTAGACTAGTCAGCACAAAAAGATTTTTATTATGCCTTGAGTTAACCTCCATGAGAGGAATCTGGTGTGTGTTAAACTTTGTTTAACACACACCAGCACCATACCATCACTATGTATGACTTTGGGTGTCATATTAAGCTGTTTATAGCTCTCTCTTGACAGCTACAGTGTGACAACAGCCCCTGGTGTCTGCATTGCAACCAACACCACAGATGACATCAGGGGACATCCTGGTGGCAGCAGCAATGACACAGTTTACCATTAGCCGTTCACGTAAGTCTGTGAACATCTGATACTCACCCATTTTTCTCCTTGTCATTACTTTTTCAGGTTCTCCTGTATGTCATTTGTAGAGTCAATTGTATTAAAACTTACATTTTATTATAGTTTGTTGCTTATCTTTCATTAATTTATCTCTAATTTGACATCATTTTCATCAAATACCACTGTTACATTTTGATTCATAATTCTTTATTTTATATTTCACATTCTTTTCTCCAGCCACTAGATCAGGCAACACCCTTTCAACTCCATCTTCAAGGACACTGGTTCAACAGCTGACATCAATGGGGTCATTCAGAAAGGAAGTAGCTGTGGATGGTGCCAGTCAGTTAACATTATATATACATAATAGTTACATGCAAGGATCAACCCCTACCTTTATATGTTTATTTCAGCTCTCATGTCACAAACTTACAGTGGAATTTATTTCAAAGCTGTTTTGTTAAATTAGTCCATTTCTAAAATGGGACAACACTTGTTACAGACAACATGGAAATTAAAAATAAACATTAAACCCAAGAACGACTGGCTTACACTTTCAAAACACATAGGCACTTATGCCAATGTACACATGTTTCACTTGCTGCCTTTCTACTGCTCTCAAGCTCCCAGCTGAGTGGGAAGGGTTGGCCAGGTTTTCTCATGACACTCTTGTGCAGTGGTGTCATCCTTTGGTGCAGCAAATGTGGCTGGGAGGACATGCCAACTCTGTCCTTGGCCTTAATCCTGGCCCAGCACCAGAGGTCCTCCCAGCTCTTGCTGCTGTGTTTCACTCTTCAAGTGTGGACACCAACTGTACGGCAGTGTGTGCCAATGTCTCTCCCAATTTGGGCCTGTGATGCAATGCTGAGCTGGGTCTCTGGAACCCCTGGAGCTGAAAATAACTTTTGAAATATGATGCTAAGTTCATCATCGAAGCAGAGAGGCCTTCTCTTCTTGTCCCTCAGGAGTTTAGATTGGCAAAGGAGCAGCTGGATGGTGAGGATGCTGTTATGGTGCCTCAGAATAACCAGAAATGGCTGACTGTCTGTTCATGCGTATAAATTCTTGCTTGTAGTGGTAGGTGAAGGTGTCTATCACAAGAATGAAGGTCTCCACCTCACATGCAGAGGTCTCTGCATGTGGAGTGATTACTTTGTATGCGTAGGGTACAATCCTGCATGGCAGACGATGATTATGATACAGGGAGTTGATTATGACATGATGCAGTAACAATTTATGGTGTTAAAGTATATGTTGCAATGGCTGTGCATACTTTGCGAATGATTACACTTTGGTGTAGAGGTCAAAGGTAAAGGTGATGGAATAATTTTGAAAGTAAATTGTAAATATGCTAGGAAATAGAGCCTAACATGTTTGATTGTCACATTATGATAGTGTTAGAAATTGGGTTTCTGGTTGACAGAGGTATGCATCCTCTCCAACCAGGAACCACAATCTTAGTCAGGTAAGTCAGAAACACACTTTAAATCAGTGATACTCAAAGTACGGCCTGGGGGCCGCATGCCGCCCTCTTGATCTTTACATGCGGCCCCCTGGTTCAAAGAAGCACTGGGATGCTGTTTACTCAACTCCACTAATCTTAAAAAAGATGTTAAATAAATGGGTAAGCATTTCTTTAAATGTTAATCGAATCTTGCAGCAAACATGTAAATTAGGATAAAGTAAATTCAAAAAGTGTATTTCATTAACCTTCAGAACGGTTTCACCTTAGTACATCAGTTTATATCAGTGCATTGAGAAGTATTTTGAAAAGTGATAGTTTTCAAAGTGAATTTAGAAACATTCATGCTTCCACCCACCCTGACAACAATGCCAGTAGTGAACTAAGAGGCAAGTCAGTTTTGTGCACCCTGTGGGCAGCCTGGGTCCGTATTATACAGAAACAACATTATAGTTTATTAAATCAAATACAGCAAGTTTTGTACAGTGCAGATCCTGAAGTCTTGTATTTGGAGGTCCTCTTGAATGTGATAATCAACTAAAAGGAGGGAAAATTAATTAAAACAATTACCTAGGATCACACAGTTTGATCAGGTGGAGAAGGTGGGATTGATCCAGATCGTCTGGTTTCACATTGTGCAATTCAGCCACTAAATATACATGCTTCGCCTCCCCTATACCCAACTTTTCTCCCCCTGCCCCTCAACAGCCACTCTGCTGGATTCAATGCGGCCCTAGGTCACATAACAGATCAAACTTTTTGGTCCCTGGGAAAATGTTTGCAAGTACCCATGCTTTAAATCAACCTGTGCTCACCCTCTGGTAGCTTGGCACAGAGCAGCCAGGCTTAACTTAAGAGACAATGTGTAACACAGTGAAAACATCACAAAAAGACTCCAGTCCACACTCGTTTAGAAAAATAGCTTATATTTTTTATAAGTAAAACAAGACCAAAATGACAAACATCCAAAAAGTAAAAGTCAAGATATGAATTTTTAAAGAATAAACTGTTTTGTACAGCTTAGAAACTAATAGCACCAAACGGGGCTATCTGGTCATGCTTGACAGGGTCAAATCCAAAAGATCATGCCGACCGCGATGGAGCGCGGGTCGGCTACAGGGACCAGTCTTGGCTCGATGAACAGTACCTTGGATGCGTAGACGTTGAGGGCTATTTGGGGAGTAAGGGAGATGATACATCGCCATCGATCTCGCAGATGTAGGCGATGTGTCGGTTCTGAGCTGAGCACCATGCGTCGAGAGGCAAGATGCGGAGAACACCGGGGCGATGCATCGTCATCAAACCGCTGGGTAGAAGGTGATGCGAGCAGCACAAAGCAATGCATCGGGGCCAAGCCACACTAACTCGGAGATGCATCAGAAACTGGAGTTGATGCGTTGCGCTGTTGGCAATGCGGTGTCCGTGGCCCATGCAGCAGCAGCGGTGCATTGGCATTGAAGGAGATGCACCGGTTCCGATCGGTGCAACGTCGTTGATGAGTGGATTTTCACAGCGTTAATATCGGTTAATGCGATGTCAATGTACGCCATAATATATGTACACATAACAATATCGATACCGGTAAGTACAACGTCGATGTAGGCATAATATATGTACGCATGACAATGTCAATACTAGTAAATGCGATGTCGATGTAAGCCATGACAAATTTACGCATAATAATGTCAACATCGGTAAATGCAATATCAATGACTGCCATGTGATATATACACGTAATAGCAAACTCGTATCATTGCTTTATAATCCACCCGAGATGACCCACCCATCAATCTTTAGTCAGAGATATGATACGTGGCCAGACAGGCCAGACAGGCCCTGCGACCCAAACCCAAGACTACCAATTGATAGGTCATAGGTGGGGTTACACTTAGGCTGACGACAGACGCACAAACAGGGAAAACCCAGATTGATCCCACAGATAGACAGCTACACCATAACAGGTCCAAGGAAATTGGTCCCAATAAAACATGCAAAGGCCAAAGGCGCGCGCGTTCCCAAAATACTACAAAGCCTGATGCCACATGTAGTTAGGAACACTCAGCCAATCAGAACACAGCATGCATACTACACACAGTGATCGTGCGCTCCCCATGCTGGACTTCTGAACACATAAACACTAGCCCACACTAAGTCTCCACAAAGTCGAGAGCCACCTGTGCCCCTTATCAGATGGTTACATTTAGGGTTCGTGACCACGCCCAGATTTACGTGTTCCACAAGAATGTGTAATCGTTTTATTGTACTTCAAGAAATGTATAAAATGCCGGCCAAAACCTCTGTATATCGAGACAGTCTTCAGACACAACTCTGTTAATGCTCTCCCAGCTGCTGTGTTTAATTAAACCAACTTGTTCCTGTTTTGCCAAATGCCTCTTGTCTTTTAATTTTTTCAAGGTAAATTTATATCCGAGCAACAACAGTTGCAGGCTTTAAACTCACTTCCAAGGGACCAGGGCTGGATTGGCACCACTTGGCAGAGCAGGACTCACAGCAGACGGAGCCCCAGGTGCTGTCTGCAGGTTGAAGAGAGAAGTCTTTGATATCCCTGAGAAAAGCCAACAAGCTCGTTGAGATACTTACGGTCTGGGATGTAGAGATGCAGGTCCAGTCCTTCTCACTCCCAGGCAAGAGGGCAGCAGGCAACAGGCCAACACAACAAAGCAGTTCAGCAAAGTGGCAGTCCCTCCAGCAGCACACCAGTCCTTCTTCCTGGCAGAATGTCATCAGTTCCAGAAGCGTTCTGTGTTGGTGGTGTCTGACATCCAGCACTTATATCCAGTTGTGCCTTTGAAGCGGGGGAGACTTCAAAGAGATGCCTTTGAAGTGCACAGAGTCCCTGTCCTTCCTGCCCTGGCTCCAGACTTACTGGGGGTTGTGCAGCCCTTTATGTGAGGACAGGACACAGTCTATTCAGGTGAAAGCGAGGCAGTGCTCAGCTCTGCCCCCATCATGCCTGTTAATGGCCTACTAAGGCCCATCAAATCACACCTACGCTCCGTTTGTGTGTGGCTGTCTAGAGAGAATGCAGAAAGCCCAGCTGCCACCCACCCCAGACGTGTATTCAAAGACAGGCAAAAGGCACCAAATGGCTAAGGTAAGAAAATGCAAAAAAAGTGGCATTTTCAGAATTATAATAAGGTAATCCCAATGTTATCCTATGGAACAGATAGGTCCAGCAGTAGTGAAAAATGAATGTAAGAGTTTTTCACTATAGGACATCTGAATCTTAAAAGTACATGTCCTACTTTTTAAATACACTGCAACCTGCCTTTGGGCTGTCCTAGGCCTACCTTAGGGGTGTCTTATATGTATTAAAGGAAGGTTTGGGTCTGGCAAGTGGGTTAACTTGGAAGGTTGACATGGCAGCTTAAAATTGCACACACAGCCTTTGCAATGGCAGGCCTGAGACATGTTTAAAGGGCTACTGAAATGGGTGGCACAATCAGTGCTGCAGGCCCACGAGTAGCATTTAATATACAGGCCCTGGGCACATGTAGTGCACTTTACTAGGGACAACTAAGTAAATTAAAGATGCAATTGTGGATACGCCAATGTAACCACGTTTCAAGCAGAGAGCACATGCACTTTAGCACTGGTTAGCAGAGTCGAAGTGCTCGGGATCCTAAAGTCAACAAAAACAAATTCAGTAAAAAGGGGAGAAGGAAGGCAAGCAGAAAGGGCTATTTCCAACAGACAGTAAAACAATGTTGTCTCCGGATGGTATATGTGGACGGTGTACTAGTCCACCATTAATTTTTAACTGGACACTCACCAATTACATACATGTAGCAATCAAACTAGCTGAAAAAGTGAAAAATTAGTTAATTAGTCAGTTGCACACCTGCATACCCTGACCTCTGTACTGTGCCCCAACTCAGGAACCTGGATGTGGGTGTAGATCAGAGTAATGTCTATATGTAAGTCCCATTTCAAGGCAATGTTGTGCAACAAGGTACTACTATCTTGCAATCTTGCACTCTACTTCTGGGGAATACAACAGCACCACCCCTATATGGTCAAGACATATGAATCCTGACTTAAGGATACCACAGTGTGTTCAAGGATGGCTTGAGTATGTGTGTGTGCTCTATTGTGCCTCTTTTGAAGGGTGTGGGGAGATGGGAAGAGATCATATACCTGGCATCATCTGCAATAAAGACAAGTGGTTTTTTTTTAATGGTGATTCTATTCTAAATGTCCTGCATCATGTATACATACATGCAGTGGCCGTAAGAATCCTGTGTATCTATAGTGTTATAGTAACAAGTGAGTATGTTTGAGCTGCCAGCCCCACATGCACATGCAGCCCCAGTGTGTGATGTTATTACTTACAAATGAGCTACATGTCACCGAAATTCCCAGCGACCAATTGATGTGCAAGAGTAGACTGACTGAAGATATAGCTGTTGTGTGTTCTTATAGCAAAAGCAGCACACACATCGGAAATTATGCCCCTGCAATCAGAGACCGCTTGCACATTGATAGAGTGCTAGCAGTGTCTGTACAAGAAAAGGTGTTCTGTGTGGTGAGGTGGCTGAAGTGCCACATGGGTGCAATCGTTGGTGGCTAGTACATGAGGGAAATCGGTAAAAGCACAGAATACCCTTGCCTCACTTTGCCTTTCCTTGAGATACTGTGGTATGGTGATAAACTGGTGCACTCTCTACCTGATAGAAGCATCAAGATAGCCTCACCTGTGGGATGGCGTCATTGTCTGAAATGATCCTCTGGAAAGACCCATTGGCCATGACAAGTAGCGGAGCTGGAATATTGACATGAGCAGGGCATAACCTCGGGAGTTGGCTGTAGGTGACTCAAGCTCCTGCTCCCAGTCTGCAACCATGCCATGCATCACGGCAAAAGGTGATATCTGACAATGACTAATTCCCTGGTTATACCAAAGTTATTAATTCTCTCCTTGTAAGCCCTGTCTCTTTTCCCTGAAATAATTGTTCCTCAAAATAAGGGGCAAAACTACGCAGTCATTCACCAACATAGTGGTAGACCAAAAATATTGTTTGGTGTGGGAGTTCATTACTTATGTGATCAGCCTGTATTTTATTGGTTGGTGTTGTAATGAGTTTCATCTGTAGATGGGTGGTGGAGTCCACAGTCATCACTCCAGCCCCACTGCATTATAAAATGTGTTGGAAGTGTTGTAGTTTTTGTTGTAAAGTTGAAAAAATGCAGTTACCAAAAGCTCTGAAAAGTTTTAAATAAAAGTTTCGATTATTTTCCCATTCTTCCCTATGGTTATTTGGTGCCTCCGTTGTTTTCTATGGTGGTGTATTGCAATATTAGTGACTGCCCATTTGTGCTACTTGGCTTACTCTAAGGTTTGGCTGGTGTACTGTTTGAGACTGTACTGTCTCCATTAGGGCTGTAGTTCGTGAATAGCAGTTCTCTTACTGTCTTATTGGCATGTGTTTCCCTATACCCCTCCTTAAATTTCCCTAAACTTCACCCATTTAATAGTAAGTATTCCCCATTTTGTAGCCGCTCCCCCTAACCCCTCCCTCTTTTACTACCAAATCGTATACCTGTGTGTGTGGAGATCTCCACATGTCTGGAGGAGACCTTTATATAGTGAAGACAGGAGAGGCGGAGGCCGCCGGCCAACGGTTTGTGAATAACAATTTGTAGTAAGCGAGTAGTACTACTATATGTACTACAAAATGCAGTTTGTGAATATGACCCATGTAGTCTTACAGGGCAACATAGAGGCCTATTTATGAACTGCATTTTGTAGTATGTTTAGTAGTACTGCAATAGTACCACTCAAGTACTACAACATGCTTTTCACTAACCTAAGTGTATGATCGGCACCTCTGCCTCTCCTATCTTTTTTGTTTGCAGATTTCCACCCCAATAGCTGAGATCTTTGCATGCATATGCCTATGTTTTAGTAGTAAATGTGGGAAGGACAGGGAGTGACTAAAAAATGGGGAATACTAACTACTAAATGGGAGGGGCTTAAGGAGGGGTTAAGGGAGGGTTAAGGAAGGGGCAAATAACCACCCACAACGGAGTATATCAATGAGATGACAATACAATTTGAATGTCAAATTGAAATCTTGGCATGAAGCAAATCCACTAAATTCTGAGGAATTACAATTTCTGACAAATGAATTACCAACAATACCGACAATATACTTCCTAACTAAAATTCACAAGTCATTAAAACAACCACCTGGGAGACCGATTGTCTCTTCATGCGACTCTCTTTATGAGAAAATATCGGAGTGCGTTGACCATTTCTTAGCCCCCATCGCACAAAATTTGAGTTCATACATACGTGATACAGGAGACTTTCTAAGAATTTTGACTGGAATAACATGGAGCTCGGAGTACACCATGGCAACAATAGACGTGGTCTCGCTCTATACATCGATTGAGCACAAAGTAGCATTGAAGGCATGTGCCCACTTTTTACAACAGCGTAACATATCGGAACTGGAACACACTAAAATGTTACTAGCAATGATAGAACTGTGTTTAACGAACAATGTTTTCCTCTTTAATCATGACCCTTATCGACAGGAGTGTGGCACAGCTATGGGCATTTCTTTTTCGCCGAACTACGCAAACATCGTGATGGGGTGGTGGGAAAAAGAAATAGCCTGGAACACACAGAACCAAGACCACATGAACAGCATTATTTTGTGGGTCAGATTCATTGACGATTTATTTATAATTTGCAACGGTTCAGAAAAAGATTTTTTTGAATATTTTGAAACACTAAATGAAAATACTCTAGGTCTAAAATTCACTTGCACAACAAGTACCACAGGCATTGCATTTCTGGACACATGGATCTACATTGATGACAACCAAATCCACTCCACTCTGTATCGAAAGGAAACATCCATAAACAGTATACTGCATGGGAGAGGCTTCCATCCAAAATCTCTTATGGAAAGCATTCCATATGGAGAATTTACAAGAATGAGACGGAACTGCTCAAAAGACAATGATGCAAAAGAAAAAATAATGGAAACATCGCAAAGACTAAGTTCACGAGGATATAATGAAACCACACTACGAAAAAGGAGACAAAAAATACAAAAAAAGACACGGATTCGAAACTCTGATCACCAAAAAAGAAAAAGTAACAACAGGAACAGATCAAAATGAACCACCAAGATGTATTCTGACCTACAGTAAAGAAAGTGGACTGATTGCGAAAAATATTCAAAAATATTGGCATCTAATAGCCAACGATCCAGATATAGGCTCCATACTTGGATCACGTCCAATGATCACATACAGAAAAACTAAATCAATAAAGGACCTAATTGTACAGAGTCATTTCCAACAGGAAACACCAACAAATTGGCTACGCCAACAACAAAAGGGCTTTGTAAAATGTAACACATGCAAGGCATGTAAAATTTGGAAAAAAACGGAAAACAATACAAGACTTCCATGGAAAAACAATTGAGATCAAACAAAACATCACATGCTCAACAAAATGTGTGATTTACATCATTGAGTGCAAATGTGGCATGCAATACATAGGAAGCACAATATGTATGCTCAAGAAAAGAATATTGGAACACATTTGTGCAGTCAAAAACAAGGACACTTCCTATGCAACAGCAAAACACATGATGGCATGCCAGAACAGTGACTGGAGAGCAATGCGGTTTTTTGGAATTCATGCCATACAAAGCAATGAAAGGGGCGGTGACAAAATCAGGAGTCTGCGCCAAACGGAATCTAGATACATTATTAGACTAAGAACGAAGACCCCGTATGGGATCAATAATGACGAAGAGTTATTCATACATCTGGATTGACATTATTGCCCTATAATAGACTGTTGCATGTAAAATCAAAAACTGAAAAAATTGAAAACAGGGAACTAATCCAATATAGGAAGGTCAATGTTGTTTAGATACAGTAAGAAATAGGAAACTACCTTAAAAACATCATGAGGAATATACTCCGAAAAGAACAGAGAGATGGCATTTAATGTACTATACAGAAAATGTTTTTTTTTTTTTAAATTAAATCTCATTTTCTTTGCTTGATTAATGCAATTTAAATTGTCACTTGCAGAAACTGAAAACTGTAACAATTGTAAATATTGTAAATAATCGTGTAAGAGAAGCATAAGCACTACGTTTCCCACAATGCCGCATTGAAGGCAATATGTGCTTTGGTATAAATAGTGAAAGTAAAAAGGGACTCACTAACCGTGACAAAGGCCTCAAAGAGCTGAAATGCGTTGGTGTTCCAGTTCAGCTGAGAAAATAAAGCTTTCAAACTGGAATTGAGTGCATCGCATCTTTGTGTGAAAAAATAATGAATGGGCTTGGATTCAGCCCCCTTGTGATTGCACCCGTCGACAGAGCGCACTGGATGAAGAATCCAATTGCTGCCAAATATATATATATATATATATATATATATATATATATATATATATTCACTGAAAAAAGCAAAGGTTAGAGGGACGTTATAGTTAGGAAACAGGAAACAGAATTTAAAAAAACCTTAAAAAGTCACTAAAAAAACAAAGGTTAGAGGGACGTTACAGCTATAACTGTGTAAAATCTGAACCTAACCTAAAGCAGTTTTCCTGCTCCAGCCTAATGAGAGCGGACTTACTGTTTGCTCTTGCTTGGCAGGAGCTGTCAAAGCTCCAGCTAAGCAAAAGCAAACATCTATGTCTTGAGGGTGAGCACCTCAGGACATAGGGAGCCGGCGCTGGGGTGTAGCGGTCCCCAGGGCCATTAATGGCTAAAGAAGGGCCATGTGTCCTCCTCCTTTGTATTTGTACGGTATGGCCCTGGGTAACTGGTGGTTCCCAGGGCCAAAAAGGCCGAGGAGGGGAGTCTGTGCGGCCTCCCTCCCTTTACAAACATTGGCCTTGCCCCAGGGAGATGGCGATACCCAGGGCTGTAAACGGCCTGGGGACAGGGGTCACACACCCCCTTCCCCTTTAATTTTCCTTGGCCTGGCCCCAGAGAGGTGGTGGGCTCCGGGGTCAAAATCGGCCATGGGGAGGGGGGTCACGTGCGCCACCCTCTCCAAGATACTTATATAGATTTGCCCCCAGGACCTGGACCACCCGGGGGCTGAAGTAAAAACAAGCGTGGGAGACCGCGCTTGGTTTTGAAAAAAAATGTTTCCAACATTCGCCGATCTGCCATGATTTTAGCAGCAAATAAAAAAAGTAGGTACCCTTGCTTCTAGTCAGTGTAAGGGGGATACACACTCTAGATAACCCCTACTCACCCCCTTGGTAGCTTGGCATGAGCATTAGCTTGGCATGAGCAGACAGGCTTATCCCAAAGGCAATGTGTAAAGTATTTGTATTAAAAACACAGAGTAACACAGTGATAACGACACAAATGGACACCACACCAGTTTAGAAAAATAAAGTATCCAGCATACATGTAGTATAAGAGCACTTAAAAACAGTTATTTCAAAATTAAAGCTTGTAGAATACAAATTTCTCCATCTGGGGCTATTACAATGTCATGACAGCAATAAATTCAAAGGACGGCGCCGACCGTGAGGTGCTCGGTGTTGGGCACGGTATCCCACGGACCCCCCAAACAAACAGTACCTTTGGACAATGAAACCTATGACAATGCACGGCGTTGTGAAGGTGAGGTGCTGGTGCAGAGGTCGAGGCCGGCTCCCTGGCTGCCACGGGGGAGGCGAGGTGAGGCGTCGGTTCGCAAGGAGGCGACGTGTTGAGTCCAGGACAGGGGAAGTCGGTTGCAACGGCGGTGAGGCATTTGTTCAGATGAGGTGATGCAAAGTCGGCGAGTTCATGGAGTCACCCTTGGCAGTTATTGGCACCGTGATAACAGAATGCAGGCACTGGCGATGACGGAGTCGGTGCAAGCGCTGGCGTCAGAAAGGCTGATAACTGCAGGCATTGGCAGGTGTCGAAGGGCGTCGGAGCAGCGATGCATGCCGGACAGTGTGTCATGCACTTCACAAGCGGTGCCCATGGCCTCGGTGCAGGTCGTGGCGTCACGGCGGCGTTGCTGGCAGAGTTGGAGATTGCTTCTCTTAGGTTTCTTCCAGCTCCCAACAGCAGGAACAACTTCAAGAGGCCGAAAACTGGAACAGGCACCTCCTGGCAGGTCAGAACTCTCAGCAATAGAGGTCAGGGGAGCTGGGGGTGAAGTCTTTGTGTCCCTGAGACTTCAGAACAGGAGGCCAGCACACACAAGCCCTTGGAGATTCTCCTTCAATCAGGTTTCTCAGCAAAGTTCCAGTCTTGGTCCTTTCCTTGGCAGAAGCAGCAACTGCAGGTCAACCCCACACAGCACACAGCAAAGGGGCAGTACTCCTCCTCACATCTCTCCAGCTCTTTTCCTTGGCAAAGGTTCCTCTTGAGTCCTGAAGTTATCTAAAGTTCTGGGGCTTAAGGTCCACTACTTATACCCTTCTTTGTGCAGGAGTCTCTGGGTCAGATGTACAAACAATTTTAGCATGCGCAAACGGGTTAGCGACCCGTTTGCGCATGCTAAAATTGTCATGGCCCTGTACCAACACAATTTTGCGAGTCGCAAATGAATTGTGACTCGCAAAAAAGTGTATAGAGACTCGCTATTTGGAAGGGGCGTTCCCTTCCAAATATCGAGTCTCAAACCCATGTACTAATGTTTTGCAACCGCAACTGCGGTCGCAAAACACTCGCAATTACCACCTACTTCAAGTAGGCGGTAATGCATTCGCAAATGGGAAGGGGTCCCCAGGGGACCCCTTCCCCTTTGCAAATGCATGCAAAATTATTTTTTAAGGGCAGGCAGTGCTCCCAGGGACCACTACCTGCCCTTAAAAAATGAAACGAAAACTTTTCATTTTCTTTTTTTTAAATGCATCCCGTTTTCCTGTAAGGAAAACGGGCTGCATTTAAAAAAAAAAAATGCTGCTTTATTTAAAAGCAGTCCCAGACATGGTGGTCTGCTGAGCCCAGCAGGCCACCATACCTGGGAGGGCCTGTCATTCCCAATGGGCTTGCAAATTGCGAGAGGCTCATTAATATTATTGAGCCTCGCAATTTGCAGCCCATTGGAATCGCAAACAGTGTTAAACACACTGTTGTACATGGCAAATTGCACCTCGCAAATTGCGACTCGCAAATGAGTCGCAATTTGCGAGGCGCAATTTTGCTGGTCGTACATCTGGCCCTCTGAGCCCAGTCCAAACCAGTTCTGTCCTTACTGGTGCAGTATGACCACAGAGGGTGGAGACAGCATTGTGCAAGGGAGACAGGCCCTATTCAGGTGCAAGGGAAACTCCTCCCACTACTCTAAATGCAGCCAAGGTCTATTCAGCTGAGCTCTGAGTCATCCAAGAAGGGCCAGGCACACCTCAACCCCACCAGTGACTGTCTACAGTGAATGCTCATCCCCAGCCCCTGACACTCCAAAACCAGACAATCAATCCACAACCAGGCAGAGGCATACAGAATGGATAAACAAGAAGATGCCTACTTTCTAAAAGTGGCATTTACAAACACACAATTTAAAAACCATCTTTACTAAAAGATGTGTTATTAAATTCTGAGTTCAGAGAGTCTAACTTCATTCCTTTATCTTGTCCCAATGGGAAGTTATACTTGTAAGATGTTACAAAGTATCTCCCATGCTATCCAATGGGACAGAGAGTCCGCCTCCCACCTTTCCGATCCGAAGCCTCCGAGATCATCTGTGGCGTACCCCAGGGATCTTCCCTCAGCCCAACACTGTTCAACATCTACATGGCCCCGCTCGCACGCATCGCCAGACAGCACGACCTCAACATTATCTCCTACGCCGACGACACTCAACTGATCCTCTCCCTCACCAAGGACCCCCTCGCCGCCAAATCCAATCTCCATGAAGGAATGAAGGCCGTCGCCGATTGGATGAAGATCAGCCGACTAAAACTGAACACGGACAAGACAGAGGTCCTCATCCTCGGCTCCAACCCCTCAGCCTGGGATGACTCCTGGTGGCCAACGACGCTGGGAGCAGCCCCGACACCCACCGACCACGCACGCAACCTGGGAGTCATCCTCGACTCAACGCTCTCCATGGCCAAGCAAGTCAACGCAGTCTCCTCCTCCTGCTTCAACACCCTCCGCATGCTTCGCAAGATCTACTGGTGGATCCCGACAGACACAAGAAGAACAGTCATCCAGGCCCTCGTAAGTAGCAGACTTGACTATGGGAACGCCCTCTACGCGGGAGCCCCGGCCAAGCTCATCAAGCGACTGCAACGCATACAAAACGCCTCCGCACGCCTGATCCTCGACGTACCATGCCACAGCCACATCACCCCCCACCTGAGGAACCTGCACTGGCTCCCCGTCGACAGGAGGATCTCCTTCAAACTCCTCATCCACGCACACAAGGCACTCCACAAGACTGGCCCAGCCTACCTCAACAGACGACTCTTCTTCTACGTCCCCAACCGCCAGCTCCGCTCCGCCGACCTCTCCCTCGCCACCGTCCCTCGCATTCGAAGAACAACCACCGGCGGCAGATCCTTCTCACACCTCGCCGCCAAGACCTGGAACACCCTTCCACTAAGCCTACGACAGACCTAAGACCTGCTGACCTTCAGGAGGCTACTCAAGACCTGGCTGTTCGACCAGTAGCAGCACCCCCCACCCTTTTCTCTCCCCAGCGCCTTGAGACCCTCGCGGGTAAGTAGTGCGCTCTACAAATTCTGTGATTGATTGATTGATTGACAGGTAGCCTTTCAATAGTGAAAAAATTAAATTGGCAGTATTTTACTATCAGGACATGTCACACACACCAGTACATGTCCTACCTTTCACATATACTGCACCATGCCCATGGGGGCACCTTGGGCCAACCTGAGGCGTGCTTTATATGTAAGGAAAGGGCCTAGCAAGTGGGTGCACTTGCCAGGTCGACATGACAGTTTAAAACTGCGCACAGACACTGCAGTGGCAGGTCTGAGATACCCTTCCAGGGCTACTCATGTGGGTGGCACAATCAGTGCTGCATGCCCACCAGTAGTATTTGATTTACAGGCCCTGGCACACTCAGTGCACTTTACTAGGGACTTACAAGTAAATCAAATATGTCAATCAGGGAGAACCAATTATAATCACAATTTACACAGAGAGCATATGCACTTTTACACTGAGTAGCAGTGGTAAAGTGCCCAGAGTCCTAAAGCTAACAAAAACAGGTCAGGAAAAATAGGAGGAAGAAGCAGAAAGTTTGGGGATAACCCTGCAAAAAGGTCATTTCCAACAATCCCTATGTGAAATTGCATGGGTAAAATGCGTTTTAGGACCCTAGCTTTCACCCAAAACGTTCCAGACAGCAGCTGAAGTGAGTGGTGAACTAGTTTTGAAAATTGTATACATACATATATATATATATATTTTTCACAAAAGACAAAGTTTAGATTGACATTATAGTTAGGTGAAAATGTCAATTAAAACATACCATTTAAAAAAAAAAAACACTAAAATTCATCAACAATAGTTATCTCAAGTAACTATAATTTATGACCTAAAGTAGCTATAACCCACAACCCTGCCATGCACAGTGTTGTCATAAATGATGTCATTTTAAACGTTACAGTGATATTATCAGTGATGTCATGAAGCACATCATGATTGAGGTTATATGGGAAGTAATTAGGAGTGCATGGCGAGGACGCGAGTTAAAGTTACTTTATGGCACTTGTTATAATTAATTGCGATAACTATAACTGGTTATAATTAATTGAGATAACTATAAAAGTGTTTTTGTTCTTTTAAATGGTATGTTGTAACTGACATTTTCACTTAACTATAATGTCCCTTTAACCTTTATTTTTTTCAATTAATTTCAGAGTTTTTTTAAATGCAAAGTAAGTTATTATTACCATACCTGACTAAAGCATCGCGCTAACCTTTGTTTTTTCCAGTGAATTTCTAGTTTTAAAAGAAAATAAAGTAATATTTTGTTACTATACGTAAGACCAACCTCATGCCGTACATGGCCTTTGGCCATGCGTGGCATGGGGTTGGCTTCAGGTAACCAATTCAATGCTGCACACTGCCTATGGCCACGTGAGGCCAGGCTCTGCGCCCATCCTGTATGGAGCGGGGGGTTGGCCTGGTTCAAAAACTCCCACTGGCGCACACGCCTGATTATGTGTTGTTACAATTTAAAGGGTGTAATTTTAAGTAAGACAGACCTATTGGCTTTGTCAAAGGGTCAGAACACCAAAATATAAAATGTGAGCTTATTGGGTTTATGAAGGAGTCAGCATATCAACATATATAAAACATACCTATTGTCTTTGTCAAAAAAATCAGCAATATTTATATTTCATTAATTCATACAGTACAATGTTTAATAAAGAGTGATTGTCATAAAGAATGTTAATAAAGCTTTATTAACAAAAACACATTAATATGTTTTTGAGTCTTTCTTTTAACAATATTCAACCCACAAAAAAACAGCATAAAAACAACTACAGGAAGGCCCTTCATCCCAGCTAGAGAGCATAGAGCTCCAGCTAGGAGTACTTTCAAAAATATGTTAAGCTCTCATGGTATTATGAATTCCGCAGAATTACAGTTTTTTCCTTCTGTTGCTGGGGGGGCTTCTGCCTTCCTGCAGCCCCTCTATTTGTATTTATTGTTAACTGTACAATTAATTAAAATCATTACAGTAAAAACAGTAAGTAAAAAAAACATTAAAAAATTATTATTAATTTTTTATAATAAAAGAAGTTTGCCGCCCCTCCCCAGTTCCACCACAATCAGCCTTCCCCAGGGTTTGTGGATGCGGAGGTAGGGCTTTATGGCAATCCGAAAGCCCACATTGTTCTATGGGGATGGATGACATTGTACAACTGTGGTAGATGTCCATTAACCATGGATACGTATTCCTGTGTGGCTCTGTCCTGGGGGGGAGGCTAGAAGTACGGAGAAGCGTCGATGCAGTTACGAGGCCACCTCGCCGTCGTTCCTTGGATTTGTAATACATTGCTCCAGAGTTTTGTTTCGTTCATTTGCCTTTTTTAAGGCGAGCCTGATGCTGTAGATCAATTTCCCCAGTCTTGCTAGGGTCATTGTGCTAGACTTGGAAAAGCACATAGCTGACGCTTCGCTACTGGATTTTATTCCATAGATGTTACAGATTGGGCGCAGTAGTCTTCTTCGATCGTCATTGAGATTCGGGCAGCAGCATAAAAGGTGCAGCCACGATTCCTTCTTGGCTGGGCAGAGTCTGCAATTTATGGCATCTCCCCTTCGGGCCCATGCCGGATTAAAGTCCACAATTCCTAGAGTGATTAATCGCATGGACAGTATTTTACTTCGGGTTGATGGAGTGAGAGCCTCACTTAGGTAAACCTGGGCTTTGCCTACCATATAGGAGCTATTCAGCGGGTCTAGATGTGGACTTGAGCGGAGGGATTTGCAATCGAGATCGAATGAAATTTCGCCCTCTTGTTTATTTATAGCTCTTTTCCAGGTGATCATTGGAATTTCCGGCCTCGATATGCTCTCTTCCACTATGTTCAATGCCTTGATTGCTTTGTGCAGGGTGATGTGCCAGAGCGTGCGTGGCTCTTCAAAGATGGATCTCAGTTGGTGTTTTAATGAATTCGCTGGGGCCCTTAAAATCCTAAGATAAAGTTTTATAAAGTCCCCCTGGCACATCAAATCGGGCCTTGCCAAGCCTAATTCCAGCCTTAGCCTTGCATTCCTTGATGACCTCGGAATTTGGAGCACCATTTTATAAGCTTTAGATTGTATTGAATTTAAGCTAGCGTGCTGTGACCCGGGGAAAGCAAGGTGGCCATAACTGATTGCTGGTAAAAGTTTCGCTTTTAGAACTTTCAGTATTGGGCCGGCAGTCGGGCTGATCAGGTGGTTGTTTAATTGCTTGAGTAGATGTATCACCATGTTGGCCTTAGTGCTCTGGTGTTTCAAGTGGCCCTTCGCATTTGCCCGTTCCGTCAGCCAGACCCCCAGGTAGTTGTATTACTCTGCTGTATTGATATGCAAGTTGCCCATTTGCCATTGCGCTTTCTTTTTCTGGTGGTAGGTCCCGAAGATGACGACCTTGGTCTTTCCTTGGTTTACTGTCAGGTTATTGATTCTGTTGAAATGATTTAGTGCGGTTAAGGCTCTTTGTAGACCAACCTTTGTATGGTCCATTATGGCTGTATCGTCGGCGTATTGGAGCACCGGCAACCTCAAGTTACCTAGTCTTGGTGCTACTAGGCAGGCTCCTTTTAGGGCGTCCCCCAGATCCGCTGTGTATAGATTAAACAAAATGGGTGCCAGCACACACCCTTGCTTCAGCCCGTTCTCTGTAATTATTTTCGAGGACACTGTGCTGGTACTGGTTTTGACTCTTACCCAGGTGTCCTCATAGAGCGATCTTATTGCCTTCAGTAGGTTTGGAGGAATTCCCCAGTTTTCTAACTTCCAACATAATCTTCTGCGAACAACTTTGTTGAATGCTGTGCTGTAATCCACAAAGCAACAGAAGAGTGGGGGGTGGTTCTTCCGAGTAGCCTGGGCAGATAGATGGGTCAGTGCCAGTACATTATCCATTGTTGATGCCTGTGACCTGAAGCCAGTTTGGTAAGGAGGCATAATACTATTCTCCTCCACACACTCCTCCAGGTCCTTTAGTAGCAGGCGGGCGTAGGCCTTGGCCTCAAGGTCGAGTAGGGCAATAAGCCTATAATTTGATAGCTTTAGGCGGTCTCCTTTTTTAAAGATAGGGACCAAGATGGAGCCCCTCCAGGCATCAGGCGTTATTGCTGTCTGGAAAGTGTGGTTGTATAGGGGAGTTAATATTGCAGCCCAAAAGTCGGGGGCCTTTTTGAAAACCGGCGCTGGAATCCGTTTGGCCCAGGGGCCCCATCATTCTTCATGTTCTTGATGGTCTTAATGACCATTTGAGGGTTTAGCTGGGCTGTTACTACACTGTGTGTGGCCGCCGGTGATCTATTACCCTCGGACCGGTTACAATGTCTGGCTTTCGTGTCTTCTGGCGTGATGTCTGATTGCCAGTCTGGGCCATCACCTCCGCGGGCCCCGTCTGAGCTATCTTTGTATGCGGGGGTAGTTGTGTAAAGCTGTTTGACGTAGATCAGCCAGTCCTTTTCTGCTACTCCGTTCTCTCTTGAGATTCCTCTGCTGCTCAGTTGGTTTATGTGTCTCCAAAGCTGCGCTGGATTCTTCTGTTTTAGCAGGAGAAAACTTTGAGCCATTCCCTTTCCCTGATGGCGTTTTTGTGTTCCCATATTTTCTTCCTTAGTGCTGCCCTCAATGAGGCAACCGATGGTCCCTCTGGTAAGCCGCCCCCTCTTTTCTTGTTTGCGAGGGCCTTGCGCAGGAGCCGTTTTCTGTCCTGTATGTCTTTGTTTAGCCCTATCCTGCCCCTTCTTGGTTGCCCATTAAGCCTGGGGGGATATGACTGGGGATTCCGGAGCTTAACTTGTAGGTCCTCCACGATGTCTTCCCAGGCCTTTATGGGTGAGAGCGCCGAAGACAAATAGCCTTCCTGTTTTTCTTCGAGCCAAGTTTGTAGCGTGTTGCCTGTTTTTTCCGACCATTTGATCCTTGTGAGAGCGCTGTATTTTTCATCCCCTCTTGATGCTCCAATGGTTTGATGATAGAGAGCAGATGGAACTGTCATCTGGAAGACCGCTCTCAATGGCCTGTGGTCGCTTTCCGACCTATCTTCTACTTCGAAGTCATCTAGTCTGACCGCCAGTTCCTCGCTGACCATGATGTAGTCAATTCTTGAGATGTCTCTGAAGGTGGGGAGAGGATCCCATGTGTTCGAGTGGGCCTTTTTCAGTGCATGAGTTGAGGTCAATTTATGGTTGCTAATGAAATTGGACAGGGGGGCTGCCCTACCGGATCTCAGGGTAGGGGGTTTGTTTGTGTCCAGATCTCTCAGGTTGAAATCCCCCGCTAGGATAACCTGGTGTGTTTTGTATTTGCACAGGAGGTCTTCAAGTTTCCCCAGAAGTCCCTCCAGCTTCTCTTTCATGGTAGGCTGTGCCGGGTTAATGTAACAGTTAATTATTAAGAGAGGCATTGGATATGAATTAAGGTACAGGCCTCTGATGTGTAAGGCTTGCAGTCCAGGTGTGTTTAAGTCAATTGCTGTGGCTTCCAGGTCGCTTTCGTGCTTTATGAAAACTGATAGACCACCGGCTGGTCGGCCAAATAGATTCTTTTTATGGCTGGAATGAAGTGTTCGTAGTACCCTACCAGTGGAGTGCTGGACGAGGCCCACGTCTCTTGGAGGCAGAGTATATCGCCTATTTCCAGAAACTGCTTCAAAATTTCATTGCCGCTGATTTTTCTTATCCCTGCTATATTCCAGGAAATTATGGTTAGTTGCTGTTTGTGGGCTGCTCTTCGCCTTGTCGCTCCCCTGGCTAGCTGGAATTCTCTGCCGTTAGGGATGCTGGTGCCCCCCATTTGGAATTCCTGATGGAATAGTAGAAAAGGGACCTGCACTAATGACCCGATGATTATTTTGGCACGAAATCCTGATGTCCATTGGGACCCTTAGGGCGGTGCGAGTAATGCCCTAGCAACCCGGACTATTTGTCCCCTGCAGGATCGACCAAGGGGCCTTTTCCCTGTTGTCTGGTGCCAGGACGTACGGGTATTTTGAATGTGACACCATCTGAACATCGATGCCCCACTCTGAAAGTTGTGTGGAGTTGTTCACGATGGCTTGTTGTATTTTTATGTGGTTTAATCCCACCACTGATGAGTCGCCATGTGTGTCCTCCTTCGTACTCAGGAATTTCACCCATTCTATGTCGCCTGTTTGTATTTGTTCTAGGGTGGCCAGGTGTTTAAAGAGGCGGAGTATATTACTCCTGTTCAAGATGTCATGCTGCCCGGTGCTGTAATACCTTGGGATGAGGAGTACCTCATGGACCCCTGTTGGTGGGCCGTGGATTGGGGCCTCTCTGCCCATGTGAGGTAGGGGCTCTGCCGGCCTTGACCCTGTGCTTTGCCTTCCTAATTTAATCCTAGGCTGTCCTGCTTGGGACCACTTGTTGTGGCCTTGGTTGACCTCGGTGTCGGACTCTTGTCCAGATTCTGGTTGAAGTGGGGACGGATCCATCTGTTCTAGCGCTATTGTAGACATCTCTGCTTGGGGACTTGCTTCGCGTACTGCCGAGCTTAGTCTGACTGCTGAATCATGGCCGCTGGGCTGGTCAGGCCTTGTTAAGGGTTTTTGGGCCATCCCAGTGCGGGAGGTCGGGGAAGTCGGTTGTATTTGCTCTTCCACCAGAAGATGACAGGCCTGGGACTCCTTTTTGCTCCAGTTTTTGGCAATGAAAATTGGGTAAGGCTGAGGTGGATTGGTATTCCCATGCGGGGGCGGGGTTGTGCTCTTCATCAACTGCTGTTGTCTCCCTCTTATCTTCGTTTTTTTCCGTTGTTTCCTCAGCTTCTTTTTTGCTCGCCATCGATAGCATGGTATCTTGTGCTTCCACTGTACTGGGGATGTGTTCCTGCGAGTCTAGTGCCGGAGCCTCGTCCCCTCCACTGTGCCCCTTGATTACGCTAGATGGCCCTTTTGGAGCTGCCCTGATCATCTGGAGTCTTTGAATCCGGGCCCGCTCGCCATCCTACTTGTTGTCTTCTCTCCAGGTGGTTACAGTTTGTTAGCGCCATGTCATCTGTGGTGGATGTACTAAATGTCTCCCGGCATCCTTTGACTGTTTCTACTATGTTCGTTAGGATCTCAGGGAGAGAGGCCCATTTCTCCATGAGGGTTGAGCAACAGCAGGTGCAGTCGCCCCGACTAGAAGTCATGTACTGGTGGAGCTTGTTATCTAATTCATCCACTCTGGAACTTATGTTGACTAGCCGGGCTGCGATGGCTTGAAGGAGGTCTATTTGAACTTCCATTTTGGATGACTGCCATAGCAGGGCTTTGTTAGTGGTATAGCTCATCTCTGACGGGGGAGTTTTCTCCCAGTCCGCGTCCATACTTGCGTTGCAGGGTTTGTTGCCAGTTTTTACATTGACGCCCCCTGGGGGTGTCAGAGGCATCAGCAGATTTGGAGTTAATTCAAGGGTTCTTTCAATCTTCTGGCCCAGATTGTGGAGAAATGCGGCTGTTAGATCCCCTCCCACTGGGGACTCTGATTCCTCGATGACTGAGTGTGGCCATGTGCTTGTGCGGTTTGCTTCAAGTTCCATGCTCTGGGAGTCTGGACCGTAGGCTGTGGCCCGATGAATTTGCGCTTTCGTCATTAAAGTTGGTACGTCCTTGATTGGAACTGATTCGTGTGGCATGGTGGGTGTAACGTCTCCCCCCATGGCTGAAATTTGAGGAGGAATTGGGCACATGGTTAGACCTTTGGGCTGTGTTAGGTCGGGGAGGCCTCAGGCCGCACCCTCCCTTTCCTTCTGTCCACTGGGTTCGTTGCTCAGGGATAATCCCTCTCCGCAAGTATGCTCCGGGGGTGATCTACCGAGCTCTTTGAAACTGCTGTCTTGTGCCATACTTAGGCCATGGGGTAGAGCGCCAGGAGTTCCCCCCTGGTCATGGTTAGTGTTGGAGATATCCTTTTTCCTCAGAAAGTGCCTTATCGAGCCCTTTTGTGCTGCGTCTTGCGGTGATTCCTTTCGGTCGTCTGTAAGTGATTTGCTCCTTGTGGTCCTCGTGGACCCCTTTTTTTGGAGGTGAGCATTGAGAGATTCCTCTGGAGTCATATGCGCTCGTCCTTTTCTTTTGGGTCCCATGTCTAGGTGGAGCACTGGAATAGCTCCTCCTGCTATGTCTCTGCTCACTTACAGATCTTGCCTGGCTGAGCAAGCGCTCCCTCGTTGGTACAAAGGAGTTGCAGCTATGCTGGGGGAGGAATGGCTTTAAAGGATGTTGACGTGTCTGACAGTATGCTCTGTGGGCCCCTTGCTGCGGCCGCCTACTAAAGGGCAGCTGCACTTGCCTCTAACAGACACACTGGTCTTTTCCCAATTTTTCCAATTTTCCAATTCCCTTTCCAGCGGGGGATTTTTCCCCAAAGCCCAAGGTCCAAGGGTCAAGTGCACACAGCCCACGGTTTTCCCAGTTTTTTGCCTCTCCAAGACCAGTGGTGCGATGGTGTTTTAACTGACAATTTTAGCAGGCAGTGCTGGGGGCTGGCTGGAGTTCTTCAAGAGATTAGCGGCAGATTTTGTTTAAATTTTTTTGGGGGGAATGAGGTCGAGTGAGATGGAGCGAGCTTGCGGGCAGAGCCGGAGAGGGGTGGTGGGGGGGCGGCGGTGATAGTGGTGAGCGGCGGGCAATTTGCTGGCTAATTGCGTTTTGCTGTGATGGCTACAGGCGTCATATTTTGCCTGCTGCTGTCACTGCCACACACGATGTCCACACGCACTCACCCGGGCTCCGCGGCCCCCCTCCTTCCACGCAGCCTGGATTCCCGAGCTCCCAAGCTGGTGTTTTCGGCGATTTCGGCCGCGATTTTCGGCCGCGATTTCGGCCACGGTGCGCGGCTCTTCCTGCTCTTCCTGCTCTGCTCCGCTCCGCTCCTGCTGCTTGTAGCTGGTTGCTGGTTGAACCTGGTCGAAAACCTGGACTGGACTTCAGTAGCGGGATGACTTCAGTAGCGGGATCCTCTAACATTACAAATTGCTTGGAGGTACGCCTGTCCCTTCTAGGGGCACCACCAGGATGTAAAAAATGTAAATTAAAAGCTCTTGCAGGGTACTATGTGGCAGTCCTAGCTTGGAGCAGTGAATAATAAATGTGCGGCTTCTACTCCGGAAACGCCCCTGTTATGATCAGTTACAGGTGCGCAGAACGCAGGAGTAGTAGTATCATAAGCCCAGCGGCCATCTTGGAGTGTATCATAAAACCCTTCATAGTAGTGAAAATGAAAGGGCGTGAGTGTCAGATCGGTAGAAGACCTACTATAAAATCCACAAGTTGTATAATGTGGTATGTGTCATCTGCTGTGTTATGTGGTCCTCGCTCGTACGTAAGACTAGTGTGACTGAACAATCGATTACTGGTGGACTTGGTAATCACTGAAAACAGTAAGCGGTCACTATCATGGGAATGGCGGCCATCTTGTAATGTGAAAAAAGCCCATGTAAAGTCCACGCGTGTTTGGTAAAAATTATTATAAAGAGTCAACATGGATATGGCTGTAATAGCGCAATATGTTAACCACGGCTAATTAAATTGTAGAATATTATGGCAACTAATAAAACGTTTTCTGATGTATTGTTAGTCCAAGCATCAGTTGTACAGCTAATACAAGCACACAGTAGTGTAACCATTTGTGAGACTCAAGTATTCCCTCATAACTCCTATAAGTAGGTGAGATCTTTATAACCAAGGAGGAGCTTCAATGTGATAGATGTTGTCCATGCAGCACTGATTTGCGCAGTACTATCATTAGTCAGTGCACGCGAGACAATGTATGTATTATCTTGACACTCTTCTCAGGTCACTTATTAAGTAAGGGACCCCCAGTGGATATCATCATTTAACCCCGACCGGTCAGTGGAGAGGCGATGTATCCATCTCTGTTCAAGCCTGAACAATGCTCTCTTAGTGATCTGGGTATGGGACTCAAGTACCAACCACCGAAGGGAATCTGGAGAGTGGTTGAATTCTCTGAAATGTGTGTACAGCTTAGTCGCTGTCCGTTGGCATCGAATATTACTCTTATGTTCAGTGATCCGAGTTTTAACTGTTCTCATGGTCATGCCTATATATTTCATGTCACAGGGGCAGAGGATGAGATAGATACAGTTTATGGTATTGCAGTTTGTGTGTCTCGTCATCTTCCATAGGAATGTATCTGATAGGGTTATTTCTTTCGTGGGGGTAGTCTGATGGCACACAGAGAAGTGCCTCCCTGGGGTTGTTTCTAGCTCTCTTCATGGAATTCATGACATGACGTTGGGGATATTCTCTCACTCTCAATTTATTAGCTAGGATTTGTGCCTCAGTTTTATAGTCAGCTATAGAGCTACAATTTCTCCTGATGCGCAAAAATTGCCCAAAGGGCAAGTTGTCTTTAAGGGCTCTCGGGTGGTGACTACTGTATAATAACAGACTATTCCTATCTGTAGGTTTCTTGTAGAGAGTGGTGCTCAAGTGTCCATCTTGGAGTCTGATGTTGAGATCCAAGAATGGGACACAGGAGTCTGATATGGTGTGGGTGAAATTGAGATATTCATTCTGTGTGTTAATCCAATGGCAAAAGTCTTGGCAGGTAGTTGAATCTCCCTTCGAAAAAATGAGAATATCATCTATGTACCTTCGCCATAACCTCAAGTTGTTGATCTATGGGTTGCTTGGGTGCTGGATGACCTGCTCCTCAAATTTGGCCATATAGAGGCAAGCTACACTAGGGGCGAAGGTACTGCCCATGGAAGTCCCTTGAGATTGATGAAAGAGTTGTTTTTTTAACTCAAAATAGTTCTCTGTAAGTGCCAAAGTGGCACACTCCATGACAAAAGAGACCGGGGTGGGTGAATTCCATGTCACATTACTGAGGGCTGTTTCAATGACGTTTAGGGTGGAGGAATGTTTGTATATAACGCCTCAACGTCCAATGTGACAAGGAGGGTGATATCGTCTATATCACCGGTCTCTTCTATTATGCGGAGGATGTCTGTAGTGTCACGCACAAAGGACGGGGTCTGTTTTACCAAAGGTTGAAGAAAGTGATCACAAAATTTGGACAGGGGCTCCAACAGTGAGCCTATCCCAGAGACTGTTGGTCGCCCCGGAACTGGTGTTAAATTCTTGTGGATTTTTGGCAGTGTGTAGAAATATGGGGTCTTAGGTTCTTTCGTTATGAGGAATTCAGCCTCCTTTTTGGTGATCCAACCATTTGTCTCTGCTTCAAACACTATTGTAGCAATCGCTGCGGTGAGACGTGGGGTGGGATTTACAGTGATAGGAGTATAGTATTTGGCGTTGTTAAGTTGGCGTCTGCACTCAAGATCATAGTCTGTGGTTGACATAATCACCGTGGCCCCTCCCTTGTCTGCCTGTTTTATAGTGATGCTAGTATCATCTGCAAGGGATCTGGCTGATGCTAGTTCAGGTGTTGAGAGGTTATGGAATGTTGCCCTTCTCGTGGTCTCAGATAGGTCCCTGAGCACAGCTTGCTCAAAAGTCAGTACCTCTGGTGGAACCATACTGTTATTGGGTGTGAAGGTGGATGGGTTTCGCAAACCAGAGTCTTCTACGGTACTCTGTGGTTTGTCTCGAAAAAATGATTTCAAGCGGATTGTCCTAAAAAAGTTCTGTAACTCACAGTTATCCCTGAATTTGTCAGTCCTTGGAGTGGGGACAAAGCCTAGTCCTTTTTTCAATAGTGTCTTTTCCGTCTCTGTAAGCGACCTATGTGATAGGTTCACCACTAATGTCTCTTTCCCCTGGTCCTGCTCCTGGTCTCTATTGTGTGAGGTGGTTGTTCCTGCCACTGAACTTGTTTCTGCATCCCTCTTTTTCGCCCTCTTCCTCTGCCCCAACCTCTGTCCAAAAAAGGTGTATTGTTCGCAGGGAAGAACTGGGGCTGACCTTGTGGGTAGAAGGGGAATTGCCAGAATTGAGGTGGAGGACCAGAGAAGGTTTGTGCATTGTAGTTGGGATATGCTGGGCGGGGGCCGCTTCTTTGGTTATTGCTGCCCCAGCTCCCTGTGCTAGAGTCACTATTAGATGATCCTCTCCTGTTGGAGTCCGAGCATTCATCAGAGGAATAACTGTTCTTGACTGACGTGTAGTCAGCCTTAAGATACGGATAAACCTTTTCTTTATCGAATTTTTGTATATCTTTCTGAAGTTTAGTTATCTTCTGTTTCATTAGGTATTCTTTGTTTTCCGCAATTTCATTATTTATTTCCGCTAGCTTGGACTTGAAATATGTAGACTGAATAGTCACTTTTAATGCATTTTCTGCAGTCTGTATTCTGACTAACAAGGCGTCTGCTATCCTCTTGGCAGTGTTAACAATCAATACCAGTAGGTCTCTAGTGCATTTCCATGCCACTAGAGACCACTCTTTTTTGAACAGCGTATCTTCCAGGAATAACCTAGGGAAAATGTTAACTATGAGTCCGTTGGGAGCTATGTTTGCTCGTAAATATTCCGTCATCATTGCCCCATGGAGGGTGATCTTAAGCCATTCCCTCTTCATTGCTGACAGTGAGGTCCAGTCTTCAGATGAAGAACCTGACGCTCCACTGCTATCTGCTCCTAAGAGAGAGGGTGTCCTCAGAATCTCTGCTACCGCGTCATCACCAAAACTAAGACCCTGGTTATCCTCCATAAGGAGACCAAGGGATGTGGCTAAAAAGCCACAGCAAGTGTGTTAAATAAAATCAAGTGAAAATGGGCCAGTAAACGCTATTCGTGTCTCTGGTAACCTAAAGAACGAGTCCCACGGGGGTTGCCCGTGCACTTAATTTAACAACTAGACGTACATTAACGATGGGCTTTTATGAAAGGTCCAGCATACATGCCCGAGACTAACTATGAAAAGAAGGGTATGCAATTCCTTAAAGGTGCTTAGAGAGAAAGAGAGACACAGAAACTGGAGTGTTGTCACTGAAGGGCATCCAATAGATAATAGGAGAGGAATCGCTCCTATCGGAACTAGGACCCTCACACACCTAACAAGTTAGATGTCATGCTTCATCATATGGGTCTGCTCCTCGTCAGGTCGGCACTGCAAAACCCGACGGGCACCCATAGAGGGGCTCTTTAACGGAGATCTTTTGTTCCTTGCCGTTAGGTGAAGTGTGGGTGAGGGGCCTAGGGAAGTGTAGATGTGGTGTGGTGAAACAAAAGTTAAAACAGGTTGGGGAGTCCAAGAAGTAACTTTATTCCAGATGGCTCGCCACCTGGATTAAAATATAAGAGTGGCGACTATCTGTAGTGATGATACAAGATATAGGCGCTCTACTCTGAGTGGGTCAACATGTTTCTTGCCGTTTTTTGTCAGGACGATCTATGGCAATTCTTCAGGACCTAATAAAAACTATCTACACGACGTGGAAGGTGAGGAACCTACCTACCACGGGTAATACTGTGGGTTGACTGCCCACAGTTGTCGAGGATGACCTAAAAACAAAGCAAATTGTTAAAAATTGTTAAACCCACAGCAAAATGTCAGTGGTGATCGTGACAACAGTGCTATCTCTCTCTCAGGCGTTTGTGCGTCACCCATAACGTGTGAAAAGGTGACTTCGTATCGCAAAAAAGTAGTGTTACGTGATACACACTTCTGATCATTCTCTTGATCCATGACCCATGTTGTACAGGATTCTCTTATTAAACAATAAAACGGTTAAAAGTATATAGCATAATGCGGTGATGAAAAGGTTAACACACTTGGCCATTCATAGTAGTGGCACTAGGACTCACCTAACTACTATTAGGGGTGAAGCCTCAACAGTAGCCGGCAGGCGTCGGGGACACTCATAAAGTAATGTCCTGTATGGATGGCAAACGGGAAAGCAAAAGGAAATGAAAAGGGGAAATACTAACTACCCGGGTGAGGGCAGTCAATGACAAGGCGGCACCATCGCCCACCCCAAACATACCAGTAAATACTAGGTAGCCAGCATGAGTGCGTCTCAGTGAGCCTGGTGTGCCCCTCCCTGTCAGTCAGGTAAAATGTATATTCTAGAGCTCCCATGATTCACAAAAATTGAATATACTGAGAAAGGTGTGCGGTCAGCCTCTTCAACTGCCACAGCAGCAACAGCTAAACGCCCAGCAACAATCCAAACTGTAGCAGCAGCAGAGACCTAGCAGTTGCTACAGTTGCAAACACATTACTGAATAGAGATGTGATTGCAGCTTAAACCACAGCAGAGACCACAGTATTGATTGTATATGCTTCTACGACATTGGCAAGGGTAGAAACAACAGTGGCAACAACAGCAGAAATAACAACTACAGCAACCACAGCTCCAGGCATATCATTGAGAGCTGCTACCCCCCACAGCAGTTACCACAACTGCAATCTCAGCAGAAACAACAGCAGCATCAATGACTTCTACCATAGCAAGAACCAAAACAATAGCAACAGGAGCCCCAAAACGTTGTGAATGAAAATAACCACCACTGTATCAACAATTGCTGCAACAATAGTTGAAATCAGAGCAAGGACAACAGCTGTGACAACACCTTGCAGTACAGATAGGACAGTACTGACCAGAACTGCCACCATGATAAGGACAAAAGCAGTGATCAGAGCAGCCAACACAACAGGGACAAAGAGGCAACCCCAGCATTGACCATGGGTCTCACAGCAGCAGGGACCCATTGGGTGAGGACAGTTGCCACCATGCTAGGGACAACAGCAGTTAACACAACTGTAACCACAGAGCAGACCACAGTTGCGACCATGGCATGGGTAACAGAATAAGCAACTATCACAATATCCGAGAGCACAATAGTGGCCACAACTCCTACAACACCCACCATGGCTGGAACCAGAGCAGTGATCAAAGCTGTAACCACAACAGTGACCACAGAATTAGTGAGAGCTGCCACCACATCAGAAACAGAGGCAACAGCAAAAGATTCTACCACCACACCAGCAGTAATCACAGTCACCACCACTACTGCTTCAGTTGAAAAAATAGCTGCAACAACAGTTGAAAGAATAGCAGAGACAATAGCAGTCATGACAGCTTCTGCAACAACTGTAACCACAGCAGGGATGGCAGCAGTGATCTCAGCTGCCACCATGACAAGGACAAGAATTATGTAACCAGCTTTAACCACAACAAAGACCTCATCTGCTACCATGTCGGGCACAAGAGCACCAAAAACAGCCTTCAAAAAAGAAGAGCTCTCTGCAGCAAAAATAGCTACCAGCACATCCAGGACCACAGCAATGACAACAGGTACAACAACAGCATGGACCACAACCACATCTATATCATCAGCAGGAACAATAGTAGCAAACAAATATGCAACCACAGGAGGGACAACAGTAGCTACAACAGCTGCCAAAACTCATATCATGCTCTGAGAATCAACAGGGAAATCCAACGTTAAACCCCAACTTCACCTAAGCGTTACCCTTAACATGAATGAGAAACAGGTAAAGATAGGCCTTGGGGGAAATAACGGGTAAGGGATGAAGTGAACGAGAGGGAGCTAATAGAAATTCCAGGCTTCGGAAATGGGTAGGATGTGGGAACAGCAGCTACAGTAGAAAAAAGGACGCCATAAAAATTTGAAATTAGAAAGTGTTGTACACAGAATATTTCAAGCAAATAATAAATACAGTTCCCTCAGGCATAACAGTTTGTTTCAGGTGTCATGCTGTAAGCAGCCCACCGGAAGTCCTGGATTCGTTTGAAGGAGCCAAAGATAAAGAAGCCCTGAAAAAAGGAACGAAAACAATTGAATACCAATTACATTGCACACAAGTCTAGCATAGGCTAGCCGAGGGAGAAACGGAAGAAGGGGGAAAACAAATGCAAACACAAATACATGGGTGCAGGATAGGTCACGACCAGTGAGGCGTCTTAGGAAGAGCGAAATGTGTAATTGCTACTTACACTGTTTCTTCCCCTGCTGCATTGTGTGACCTGCAGCATGCAATCCAAAGCCCAGAGGCTCCTCAGCCATCACAGGCTCATCCTCCGGAGCTGCCCCTGTTGAGATCCCTGGATCTGCCTTCTTGTATGTAAAACATAGGAACATGGGTGTGTGCATATGACCTTCTCATCTTTCGTTACATGGTTGATTTCTGATTGTATAGGGTACCTAAAAGATGACTGAGAAAGGTGTTTGACAATAACTGCTGCAACTGCAGTAACCATAGCAGGGATCACAGCAGTGACAATGTCTGCAACAATGGCTAGAACAACAACAGCAATAACAGGTGTTAGCAAGGGAGAGAAAGTATCATTGACTCCATTTGTAACCACAGGAGGGGCACCAGCAACCACAATAGCTGCTACAACACCAGGAACCTCTGCAGTCACCACAGCTAGGATAACAACCACAACAACATCAAGCAAGGCATAGACAATGGGAATGGCAACTACAAAGAAATATAAAAATATTGATAACTGCTTGAATTAATCTCAGCCGATGGTGAATTACTCTGAGTCACGTTTCACTCCATCATTGTATTTGCTCATTGTGGTTCTAGAAAAAGGGACAAACCATATGCAAAACAGCCATGGTTTTCGTCGCACAACCCAGACGAAACTGGTAAAGCCAATGCTAGCAAACCCAGAACAGGTTTGTCCTTTGGGGTTTTCAACGTTGAGGTAAAGCTTGAGTATTATGAGACAGAGGGCAAAGACCCATGTCTTGGCATGTTCTTTGCATCTAGGGAACCTTTCTGAGAAAAAAAACAGGCATGAGCAAATATAAAAGGTTTGGAATGAATGCGTTCGTGAATTTAAAGACATGCATGCACAAATATGCAGATTAGTTATACCCTGTCTCTTAGAAACAGGTGTCTCTCTGTGACTTCTACATCTCGTTTTTGTTCCCAAGCTTGGGTGCCTCGCAGGAAGTTACACAGCGACACTGCACAAATAGTCTGTGTGAATTTGAGTATGCCTCTCATTGCATGTATTAGCAGATAAACGCCAGATCTATAGGCACTGCTAGTGCTTATTAGCACTATGCATCTGCCTTTTGACCTTTCCTCGGCTGCAAGCTCAGAACACTAATGCATGCACCTCTCATGTGTCTGCTAAAGTGTGTCTTTCAGTTATTCACCCAAATACTTCATTGGTACTAACAATAGTAGTGTACATGAAAGTCAAACACACATAGAGTGAAAAATAAGTCACAGAACCTCTAGAAAAATGACTATTTCATTGTCACAAGAAAGAGCAGATTGAATACTATCTCTGTCACACACACACACACGCACGCACACACACACACACACACACACACACTCACACACACTGAAAGAAATCGGAAACTGATGCGGTTAGCTGTCACAAACACAGGTTGTATGGAAACAGGCAGACAGAGAGACAGAGTGCACTGAAATCTACCAACACACGTAGGCTGGGGACGTGATCAGATAGCAGGATGCACAAGGAAGCAATGATAAGACACAGATGGTGAGAAAACACTGAACACAATGTGGATGTGTAACCCTTTCATCCTCAGCCCATGAAGAACTCATCACTGGCTGCCACATTTCATTGTGTTACATTGGGCGGCAAAGCGTCATATTGAGCAGCACGGTGTGACACAGAACACTACTTTATATTGGAAAGCACTCAGAGATATTGGTCCACACTGCTTGATATTGTGAGATATTGGGCTGCACTGTGCTTTTGTGTAGTACAATGTCATATTGAGCAGCACAGTATCAAATTGGGCTGCATTGTTTTGATAATGGGCAGTTGTCTGTGTATTGGGCAGCACTGCATAATATTGGCAGCTTTTTTCCATAATGGATTGAGCAAAGTCATGGGAGACCTCTCTGTGTTATAGTGAACAGCTCTATACAAATATGGATCCCTGAGTCTAAAGGGTATCGCTGAGCAATACCAGACAGCATTATATCACTTTGAGCAGGCTGTTTATAATATTGGGCAACACAGTGTCATACTGGACAGTTCCGTGAGATACTAGATTAATTCACACGTAGTCATAATAAAATCTTTGTGAATCAGGCCCCATGTATTTCCTCACGATTTATCACATTTTTTCCAAATCTGTATCCTCACAATCCATAAGGTTATTATTTCCAATAAAGTTGTTTCTCACTATCCTTTCTTTTTTGTCTAAAATAGGAAAATAGAAATAGGTTGGGAAACAATTAATAGCTAAGATACTCAGGACAAGTGCCAGGAAGTACCTTGTGCACTTGTGTAACCTGTGGAGGAAGCTCAAATGGGAATTAAAAGAAGTGCACACAGGAAACTTAAGTAACAGGCAAAACTGTTACGTTTTTCTCATTCTGAATGTTCAGATAAGATAATTAGGTAAGCTAAGCAGGATTGCTTTTCTTTAATCCAATCAAAATGAAATAGCTTCCTGAGTGATCACCGTTCTCCCTTCAACCTATAGGCAAAGAAGAATTTTCTCTAAGTCCTTCAAAAAGAGGTAACATATACCAGTCATTTTGTTGACGTGTATGGAGATGGTAAGTTCAACACTGATAGTCATGCCAATGTTTTTGATTATAGTAGCAGGGACTAGGGGTGGGCCTAGACCCAGTGACAACCTGTAAGAAATTGGAATATTGGTTGGTGAGAACCCACCTCAAATAATAATCACAATCCTTGTCAGGGTGAACCACTAAAGTCACTAAATAAACCTGTGCCTAACACTCTGGTAATTTGGAACAAAGCAGTCAGGCTTAAGTTTATAGGCAATGTGTAAGGAATTTATGCAGTTCTCAAACAGTAATACAACTCAAGAAAAATCCCAAACCAAGTAAGATTAATAGAAAATATTGTAATGAATAAAATGACATAAGAGGGGCAAGCTGCAAGCTGTACCCAGAGCGGGTCTCAATGAAGATTGGTGATTGCTGAAGAGCGGGTTCCGGGTGCAATCTCTGATGAAGGCAGGAAAGCTCAGAGAGGGGGAATTCAATGCCCAGGAAGGCCTTGACATTGATCAACTGCTGCTCGCCACCAGTCTTGATGATGCCCTCTATGTTTGGACTTGAAACCTTTATGGAAGTCAGAACTCCTTCTTCGGGACAAAGCAGCAAACTGAGGCTCGCCAGCGATTTGATGTCCATGGCTGCAGCTTCGCTATGATGGTGATCCCAGTCTCCATCAGTTCTCCAGGCAGACAGCCAGCAAAAAGTTTCTAAATCACACTTCTTAACATTTGGGGACAGGAGGCGTACACCCTAACACGAGCCAAGGGTCCAGGACCAGAGGGGCACCACTTGGGGGTTAGGACGCACACCAAAAAAAGCTAGCAGCAGTGTCCAGGGCAGGTCTAATTGGAACTGGTCAACTGGGCAGTTGCAGGCAGAGGGGCCTCTGAAAGCTTGTTGTTTCCTTGGGGCTCACACAGGAGGTCAGCCAACTGACCCTTGGGGTCTCTTCTTGGGTCCTGGGTTCAAAACAAGCAGGTCCAGTCTTCCTTGAGGTTGTTCAGACAGCAGGGCAGTCCTTCTGATTCTCCAATGGTCCAGGAATCTTCTGAGGAGAGGTCTGTAGGGTCGAATTTTAAGCCCAGTGCAAGCCTATGGGTGGAGGGCAAGTTTTTGTCCAGCCCCTAAACCAGTTCTAGCCAGTTCCTTCCCTCCCACTAGGTCTGGTGCCAGCCTGACTAGAGAGAACGGGAGGGAGGCCTAGATGTGAGATTCATCTGCCAGTGACAAGATAGGGATCCTGTGAAGCTCAGACAGGGGCTGGGTAGAGCTGCAGCCCATCCTGTCAAGGTAGGAGTCCCCCTCCCCAGAGCCATTTGTCCACTGTCTGAGAGCAATGCACATCTCACCACAGAGGAACCCTCAGGGGTCAAGTGACAGCTGGACACTGGCAGAAAAACCTTTTGGCTTTAGGCAGGAAAATGACGACTTTCTAAAAAATGTATTTCCAAAGTACTAATACAAACTACGACTTGACCACTAAGTTGGCTTTCAAATTACTATTAAAATGAGTCCTTGAACCATTTTTCTAGCTACTCCCAATCTGAATTTAGCACATATTAAACGTAACAGCGTAAACCACTGTTAAACTATGGGAAAGCCAGCCTTGCCACAATGAAAAACACCTTTGGCAGTGTTTCACTGCCAGGTATGTAAAACATTAACTTTACATGTACTACTTTTTAAATACCATGCACACTGCCCTATGAGCTTTTAAGGCCTACCTTAGTAGTGACCTATAAGTACTAAAAAGGAAGGCTTAGACCTGGCAAAAGGTGTATTTTTCCTAGTTGAAATAACAGATTAAAACTGCACACCCAGGCTGCAGTAGCAGGCCTGGAGACATGCATTACAGGGCCACTGCTGGGGGTGGCATAGTGAGTGCTGCAGCCACTGGTAGCATTTATTGTACAGACCCTGGGAACATGTAACTTCACATACTAGGGACACAAAAGTAAATTACATGTGCCAATCATGGGTATACCAAATATACCATGTTTAAAGAGAGGAGAACAATCACTTTGCCACTAGTTAGCAGGGGTAAATTACACAGAGTTCAAGAGCCAACAAAAATAGATTTCATTAAAAAGGTTAAAAAAATCCCAGGGGACCATGCAGAAAGGGCAAATTTCCAACACTACCAAACTGAAATCCTAGTCTAAAGATGATTCCCTAGAACCCACACCTTCTTTTTATCTGCATTCAATATCAAATGATTATTGGTTATCTAACTGAAACAAGACATTGCCAAAGTTTAAGGCGAAGGTCAGAGTTACTACTGCTTTGCTGTGTCAGGAGCTGTATATCAACAGTGAAGTTAAAATAGTAATAATTAATCAAATCAACTAAATGGGTTAAATAACAATAACAAATCCCATGATATGCACAAAAATTCTTAATACATCACTCCAGTGTTTTAACTGTAGCACCACCTGAATTAGAGATCTGTGTCAAAAGATCTCTTTGTGTTAATTATTGTACAGCCACTACTAGGGTGTTCTTCAATTACTTTTCTTATTGTAGTTGCCACAGAGTTCTCAGAAAAAATTGCTATCCTTTTGAATTTGTCAGGAAGTTCACAGTGTAAACCCCTTTCCTAGTGCATATTTCAAAGAGTTCACAGTGTAAACCTGACCCTCAGGGAATGGCGGTGGAGTAGTCTAGGACTGACTCAGGGAGCTGCTGTGGGCTATAAACTCAGAACTGACCAACACACAAAAATAACCCACAATAATTTAATGTCCAACCAATGCTTTTTCTTGTAATAGAAAAAGTACTTTAGTGCATACGCACCTTATAGACCATACTGAAAATGACAAATAATGTCAATCTTTCCAGTACAATTACATATTGGAACCCTTCCTTTAGTGGCTTTTCAGATTAACCAGAGTGTGAATCATGCTCCCTAAAGAAATATAATTTGCGGCAACAAAACCTGTAAATGTAGTCTGCTTTTATTATCGATTAGGTACCATGTGTCAATTTGCAAATCAGCAGCCTTTAATCTGAAAAATAAAAAAATAGCAATTCTCCTACACAGGCCTACTGGAAAACAGGATTTTGTTTACAATCAAAACGGTTGAGCCAAAGGCTTTGCCAAGTCATTCAAAATGTATAATCCGATGGCTACTGCCTTTGTCACCACATTTAAAAATCAAGAAAGTAAGCTTGCAATCTTTAGCATGAAAGTAAACAAAGATGACCAATGTTGTCTGTGCCTAGAAAGCCCCTTCACTTGTTTTAGGAAGTCTCGAATTATACATTGACGTAAACCTTAAATCTCTCTATAGATATCAAGGATTTTCAAAGAGTTCACAATGCAAATCCCATTCCTCTTGTATTTGTCAGATAGTTAAACAAGCAATGCCCCATCATATGGTTTTTGTCCTGGAGTTCACAATGTAAAACCAATTGCTATTGCATTTGCCATAGCATTCACCATGTGAAATCTCTTTCTGTTGCTTTTGTAAGAGTTCCCAATGTAATACACATTCATATTGCACGTGTCAGAGTTCACAATGTAAAGCAATTTTCTGTGGTATTTTTCATAGCATTCACAATGGAAAAAATATAAACCAACTAATCTGTGCTAACTGGTTAGGATTTAAATACATAATCTCAAATATTGGTAGCTCTCCAACTGCCACTTCTTTTACTCAAGAATATTTATTGATACCCTAAACCCATTAGCATATCTATAAACCATCAAAACTTCAGGCCCAATTCGCATATATTTTGCTGTGACTTACTCTAATAGTACTTGTGGCTTCCTGCTGAACTCCAAGAGTTAGTACTCCTGGTTTATTCCTGGCATACAGGAGTCTGGGCCTGATTTAGAGTTCGGTAGACGAGTTACTCGGTCACAAACATGATGGATATCCCATCCGTCGTATCATAAGTGCCACTGGATATAATGCACTTATATAATACGGCAGACAGTATACCAGTCATGTTTGCGATGGAGTAACCCGTTCGCCGAATTCTAAAACAGGTCCTAAGTCAGGAGTTGTACAAGAGTAAGTCACATCTACTCGCAGTAGATTCTTTTGTGAGTTGTGGCCATGGTGCTCTCACTTGTCATGTGACCACAATACTTATTCTGAGTGTACAAGATATAATGCTGTTAGTAAGATGGATATAATATGCGAATAAGGTATCTAACCGTCTTTGTGAGACTAACAATACTTTGGCACATACAATGATGTTGAATTAGGGTGGTAGTCATGCTAATCATTTGTCCACTATGGTAAAAGGGCATCACACCGACTTTGATGTGACTCTTATGGTACTCCTGGCTTTGTATTATAATTCAGAAGTAAGTCAGGAAAAGTTCATTACTAGGTCATGCGTACTCATGCACATTTCTGTGAATTTGGCCCCTCTGTATGTCACAATTGAGTCCCATTCTTCCGTTACTCTGATTTCTTTGGGGCTTGTACATAGTATACAGTTCAAGGATGCTTCCTGACCTGTCCACAATTGCCCTCCAAATATAGGCCTTGCCGTCCCAAGGTTCTTCAGAATGCAGGCAATAATGTGGTTTCAAGGGGTGGCTGAAGTAGTGTCTTTGTAGACCAAATTCTAACCCAATTTGGGACTGAGAGACAACTGTGCAAGATTGAACCAAATCGACAACCTTCCTTGAAAGGTAACCAGTACATATGCAAATGCTAGCCTTAACTTTGCTTCAAGGACTTTCAAGATTGGCTCTAGAGTAGGGGAGACACGTCTGTCATTCAGCCTTCAAAAGGAATGTGCCCGGTTTCTGCTTTAGCTCTGTAGCCAGGAGTGACACACGTTTGCCCCATCAGTCCTCCAGTCAGAGACACAAATATTTGCATGCTCTTTCCTCATCAATACTTGTGGACATATATATGGAACAACTATCAGTTTGGTTCGCGGCTTTGCGAATTGGTGGAGGCTGGTAAGTGCCCTTCACAAACAATTCGATTGAAAACAAGTATTGTAATATTGCCTGCATACTGTAAAGCCCATTTGGGAATCAAGCCCTGTTTGCAAAGGGGAGCCCCATTGGTAAGTGGCATTTTCTACGGTGGCGAATTTAAGGGGTAATCCTATAAAGAAAGAACATGTAACACTAAAGTTTTAATAATCACAGGAAGACAGACGCAGCCATTGGGGGAAATATTTAGGATTTCAGTGTGACGTCCAGAGTGGGAATTCATTATACAGAGACGCAGAAGAAAATGTGGATTTAAAGGGATACACACATGGAGGCTTTGATAACTGAATAAAACGACGGCAGCGGTTGTATCTCTCAGTACCCTGCAGGAATCCTTATGGAGCTTCATCCGGTGTCTATATAAAATGATACCAGTCCTCGAAGCTAGTGAACTCTTGGAAGAAGAGGCTTCCCTTTCCCGCCGAAATAAGCTTGACATTTATTATGCATGGGTGTTTTGCACATAACATACTCTCTCCTTTAAGCAGCTGCTGTGGACAAGCTAAATGCAACACGTATAAGTTATTCATTTCCAGCTTCTACGAAGCCGGTTTTTCCCCTTCCAACACTGTAAAAGCAATTAGAGTGAACTAGCACAATTTAAAGTTTCCTGCTTTCCTATTATGTACAAACTTGCATATCCATTTTGCAGAGTAAAAATACAATTAGCTCGATATTCCTTTTTCCACCTAAATCAGAAAGCTGAAACAGGAAAATATTCACTTTCCATCAACATCTGCTGTGATTTGCAGGTCACACGTACACATCATAGCAAGGCACACTAAGTCCATCGTCCCTGGACGTTCACAGAGAGGTACATTAAATACTATTACACTGTTTAGCATTACACTTTGTCATATGTAGGGTTTAGAAACAACAGAAATTATTAAATGCAAAACTGCATGAAGACAAAGAAAGGCTATAGTACATTGTACTCTAACTTCTTGAGGGAGGGACCTATGTGGTCTAAAATGCTGTCAACCAAACACATGAAATAGCTGTTTAGTTTAAAGAAAGATTTTATTTTGGAAAAATGCAACCAAATACAAACAGTCAGATAAAAATCAGAAGACAATTACACATTGAATGAGTAAATCTTATGCTATATGGAAACAAGATATAAGAAACATAAGTAGTTGCATATAAAACAGTATTGCTATAATGATTTATGAAAGAGAAAAAGAAAGAGAAAAAGAAAGAAGAAAGAAGAAAAAACAATTAACAAAAGAAGCTTAATGTGCTATAAAAAGTATCGAAACACTATGAGAGATAATTGCTGTAAAACAAAATAAGATAACAATCAAAAAGGAATAGAGAAAAATATTATAAAGTTATATACATAAGCAAACAATAAATCATAAATATATCATGGTGGTTTGGGGACTTCTTCCAATGATGGATGGTGTTGGGTAAATTTTTGTGCAGAAGCATCTAGAAAAATAGTTACAGGAGACCATATGCGTTCTCTTTACAGGAGTAGAGACATAGGTGAAACGTAGGCACGGTCCAGTCGATGGTTATAACAAACACTGTACCACCAAGATTGAAAGGAGAGTTGTGTGGAATGCTTCCAGTTTTTTGTTATCTGTTGGAAAGCTATTGCAATTAATAAATCTACAATGTCCATGTTATGAGAGAGGGATTGCCAATGATCAGATAATGTACCTAGAAATATAACTTCAGGAGAGAAGGGGAAATGAGTATGACAGATGACGTTAATTTGGGACCATACTTTCAACCAAAACTGATGTGTGGAAGGACAAGAAAAAAGCATGTGAAATAAGTCTGCATGAGGAGCGTTGCAGGACCAGCAAGCTGAGGAAAGGGAGGGTTGAAATTAATGTAAGGACATTGGTGTGAACATAAGTCGATTGTATATAAAGAAAAGTGTTTGTGTAGTGCTGGCTGATCTTGAGGTCTTACGGAGTTTTAGCCATAGTTTGTCGCAAAGGATAATGGGCCAAGAGGAATGAAATTCAGCTTCCCATTGGAGTTCTATGTGAGATTTAGTTCTGGGAGAAATGGGTGTACTGAGAAATTTGTAAATAGATGAGGCACTAGCTTGAGCACTTAAAATGGGGAGAATATTGCAGGTAGGTAAAGGGGAGGATGGTGTAGAGGATAACAGAAGTAAGGATTCAGCTATACATTGGATCAACAACTTGAATTTGGTAGAAAATGATTTTGGTAGCTTATAGAGGGATTGAGCGTCCGAAAAAGTAAGAAAAGAATCATTTGGGTACAACTGATGAATCCAAAGTAGACCTCTGTCCCTCCAAGTCTTCCAAAAAATGGGTTTGTTTTTAATTTTAAGAAAGTTATTATGCCAAATAGATGAGTTAAGAAACTGGTCTTTAGCTGAGAGATGTGATAACATAAAAGAGTGAAATAGTTTGTGAGTAGTGTTATGTATAGGTGAAGTTAGGAAATGTGTTTTGTGAGTAAACGAAAGGGATTCATCAAGGGAAAAGGGGGATAGAAAAGAGAGTTCTAAATCCTTCCACAATGGGGAGGGATTAGAAGGAGAGTCATTTAAGGATTTAGATAATTGTTTAAGGAGAAAAGCATTATGGTAGAGTTGAAAGTCTGGGAAGTTGACTCCACCTTGTGATTTAGGGCATTTGAGTTTAGCGAGAGACATACAAGGTTGTTTCTTATTCCATAAGAATATTGATAAAATAGAATTAATTTTTTTGAAGAAGTACGCAGGAAGGTTGAGAGGAATAGCTGAAATCATGTAAAAGATGACGGGAGCAAGCATCATTTTGATGGTGTCAAGTCTACCCCACCAGGAAAGATATAAAGGGTGCCATTTGGAAGTAGAAGTAAGAAGAGAAAAGATGGGTCATATTTAGGGAAAGAGTTTGCTTAATAGAGGAAGCAAACCAGAGACCTAGATATTTAATTTTTTGGGGGTTCCATGAAAAATTAGCAGAGACAAAATCCTGTTTAAAACAAAAAATATTCAGAGGTAAGATTTCGCATTTGTCACGATTTAGTTTATAGCCACAAATTAAAGAGAAAGAATTGACTTCTCTATTGAACGCTGGAATAGAGTGTTCTGGTTTGGACAAAAATAAAAGAATATCATCTGCATAGACGCTCATTTTTATATGAACCTTATACTGTTGGAAGCCATGTATGTTAGGATTTTGTTTAATTTTAACTAGAAAGGGTTCTAATGCCAGAATAAAAAGGAGAGGGGAAAGGGGGCAACCTTGGCGGACCCCTCTCTGCAAAGTAAAGGAATTAGAAATAGATCCATTAGTTAAAATGGAGGCTTTGGGTGAGGTGTATAATAAAGAAATATAAGAAATAAATTTAGGACCAAAACCAAACCAAGATAAGGTATGAAAAATGAATGACCAATCCATATGGTCAAAAGCTTTCTCTGCATCTAAAGAGATGGCAGCAAGTGAATGGGGATATTTATTAGATTTATGCAGTATATTAAAGAAAGTTCTGGTATTGTCCGAAATATTCCGTCCTTTAATAAAACCGGATTGTTCTTTACAAATAATGGATGGTAAAAAAGGATCTAATCTGAGAGGAAGAATTTTAGCAAATATTTTATAATCAGAATTGACTAATGATATCGGTCTGTAATTTTTGCACAAATGAGGATCTCTCCCTTCTTTAGGAATTAAGCAAATGAGGGCATCTTGAAAAGTACCAGAGGATGTTTTAGATGAGGTAAAGTATAGAAACATTGAAAGGAGATAAGGGAGGAGAGATTTGGAAAAATGGGAATAAAATTCCACGGGAAAGCCATCTGGACCAGGTGCCTTCCCTGTCTTAAGAAGCTTTAGGGCATGAGAAATGTCTTTTATGGTGATATTTTGTTCTAGTGACGAAAAATCAATATCTGTGGAAAATTGCTTTTGTATGGAAGCAAGATAATTTTGTATGTCCATAGAGTCTGGAGAGAGTTCAGGAGTATAGAGAGAGGTATAGTATTTTTTAAATTCCTCTAAAATCTCTAAATGTTTAGTTACCGGGGCAGAGTCAGAATTTAATACATAATCAATGTTGGAGCGATCCTTTTTGATTTTAAGATAGGAAGCAAGGAGTTTGCCCGCTTTGTTCTGACTGCCATAATAACGGGCACTACCTCGAAGAAGGTAGGCAGAAGCATTTTCTGTAGACAGTTTATTATATTTAAATTTTTCTGTGATTAAGTTATTAAGATCAGTTGAAGAATTAGTAGTTGTATAAAGAGATTCTAATAACTTAATAGATTTAAGGATTTCATTTGCTTTGTGGGAATTTTGACGTTTCTTGTTAGCTACATAAGAAATAATAAAGTCTCTAGCTGAAGCTTTAAAGGAGTCCCATACATTAGAGAAGGATGAAACAGAAGATAAATTAAGTTTGAAAAAGTCAGTAATAAAATCTTCAAAAGAAGAAGTGAAAGATTGGTCAGCTAATAAAGAAGTATTAAAGCGCCATCTTTTATTAGAATTAGTAATTGGGAGTATTTCTAGGTCTAATATTACAGGAGCATGATCAGAGATCAATATAGATCCAATGTCTGTGTGTAGGATAGATTGAGTTAGTGCTTTTGAGACAAATAAATAATCTATGCGTGATTGTGAAAGATGAGTGGGGGAGAAAAAAGTGTATTCACGGAGTTGTGGGTGGCAGAGTCTCCAGGAATCAACAAGGGATCTATGTGAGATGAGGTCAGTAAAGTGTTGATGCATTGGTGAGGAAATAAAAGGTGTTTTAGATGTACAATCAATATAAGGGTCAACAATTAAATTGCAGTCTCCACCGAAGATTACATATGGTGTATCAATAGACATCAAAAGGGTAGAAATGTGAGGCCAGAAAGCATTGTCAGGTTTGGTAGGAGCATATACATTAAATAAAGTAATAGGTACATCATTGATTTTAAGGTGAATAGATAACCATCGACCTTCATCATCTGAATCTTGAGAGAGAAGAGAAACTTTAAGCTTTTTGTGAATAAGAATCACAGTTCCATTTCTTTTACTAGTGCCTGGGGAGGAAAATACATGTCCTACCCATTGTCTCTTAAGTTTAAGAACTTCTGAAGCTATTAAACGGGATTCTTGTAAGAAAACAATATCTGACTTAAGGTTAGATAAGTGGGAAAGTACTCTTTGTCTTTTGATAGGTGTACCCAAACCCTTAACATTCCAAGAAGTAACACGTAATGTCATTAGTCAAATATATAAAGCAGAACTCTTAAAGTATTACAGCAAAAACATGAATGTAACAAGCAATTCGAAACAGATAGCAAGAAAAATATGATAATACGTTTTCTAACAAGAATATTAAAAATGTAAAGAAAAGTGTTCCAAGAAGAAGAGAGCAATGTATACATTGAGAGCAGAAAAAAGAGGAGAAAGAAGAAAGAGAGAGAGAGAAAAGAGAAAAGGAAGAAATAATAGAAGAGGAAAAAAGAAAGAAGAAAATAGAGAGAGTAGACCGAAAAAACATACCAAAGACTCAAACATGGGTGGAGGGTGTTGAGGCCACAAGGGAAGACGAAACAGCCATCCACAAAACTCCGGGAGACACCACGAGGAGGACATCGATGAATAAATGGATATGAAACAAAGGGATAAGCAGGGGAAACTGTATCTGGTAGGAAAGAGACACAAGGAGATTAATTATACAGGATAAATCTTAGGAACATTGTGAAAAGTACATTGATCTTTAACAAAGAAGAAGAAAGAGTTTCAAATGGACGATGGTCCTGCTAAATCCATGGATTCTTCTCTACACTCTGCAAGAAACCGATGATGCAAATCCAGATCTTCGTATGTTGTTGTTTTATTTTTGTAAGTTACTTTAAAGAGGCAAGGATGAATCAGACCATATCTGGCATTCAGATTGTGTAAAGCAGGCCGCATGGATAAGAAAGCCTTCCTTTTGTCTGCTGTAACTTTTGCATAGTCTTGTGAAAAGAATAGTTGAGAATCCTGCCATGTAATGCGACGTTTAGTTTTGGCTGCTTGTAAGACTTTCAGCATATCTGTATATTCCAAAAAGTATAATATTACACCTCTAGGTTTACGTTGAGATGATTGGTTCTGAGGAGAGCGACCAAGTCTATGAGCTCGTTGTATGTTTAACTTTGGAGAATCTGGAAATTCTAGAACTTGCGGTAAAAAAGATTGGAAAAAAGAGATGGGATTAGATCCCTCCAAGCCATCAGCAAGACCATAAATACGCAGGTTGTTACGTCTGTTTCGGTTTTCAAGATTTTCTATCTGCTTTTGTAGTTGTATAATTTCTGATTTCATAGGATGAAATTGCTGAGAGGAAATTTGTAAGGATTCTATTTGATGTTCCATTGTATTAATTTTGCTGTCTAAAGTAGACCATTTATTTTCTAATGCTTGCAAGCGGATGTTGGTTTGTTCCATGTGGGGTTTGAGAGCCCTGATTTCATCCAATAGAAGTTCCATAGAAGTTGGCGGTGGAGAAGTGGCTGGAGAAGGAGGATCTTTTTTGAGTCTCTTAGTATACGTTGATACAGAGGAAGTAGGAACTTTAGGTGCATTTTTCCCATTTGATGGAATTGGATGCAGCACCGAAGTAGCATATGACGGCATAGTGTATGTTGCATCAGAAGATGTGATTTTATCTATTTCTTCCATGTCGTCTTGCAGTACTGAAAAAGGGTTTGAAGTGTGCAATATATTAGATTTAGAGCGCAAAGATGGACTGGATGTAGAAACCACACCTTTGCCGGATTTAATTCTCCCCATAGACATGTATGAATTGTTAAGGGTTTGTCAAGTATAGCCGTAACAGAGCTTGATTACAAATCCAGAATAGATGTATTTCAGAGGAGAAGTAACAATAGGAACAATGGTAGTAAGCAGGAGTAGGAGTGTCCACGTCAGCAATAGTATTGTAGCAAAAGCTCAGCTGAGGAGTAAAGAGAAATATAAAAAGTCTCTGCCAAAAGAGAAGTATGCAGCAATGTCAAGAAACTCTCTCTGTACTGGCAGTTATAAAGCCATAAAGGCACTTAATAGAAAACTGAAGCAAAATATAGCATTGGCATCAGGGGATAAAGAAATCTGTATTAGAGTCCTGTGAAAGTATAAACACCAAAGGTATCAGGAGTCTTGAAGTAAGAGACCATAGTAGAGTGAATGTGAGAAAATAAAAGGAAACAAAAACAGCCTCTGGTACTTGAAATATGCAGCGGTGCCTAAAAAACGCTGTGAAAAAACGTAGGTAAAATGGCAGACGCGAAACCAAACGTGGTAACGCGCCGCACATTCAATTATGAAGAAGAGTTATAAGGACTTACCACGTCTGTAGAGAAAATCAGAGAATTTAAGAGGCTACAAGAAATCCTTGGATTCCGGCAGAGTCAGGTACAAAAAACATTGCAGCTTGTTGAAATTTTCTTCAATTTCGTGTCAGGGTGAATAAAAGCGCAATGAAAAACTGCACCGTGTAAGAATTATAGGCAGACAAGATGGCGGTCGCGAATCCAGTCAGGGAAACGCGCCGCATATCGCGAAGCAAAAGGGGACGATGCCAAGGCTCACTGCGAAAGCCAAAGATATTGCTGGAGTCCAGAGCCGTTCAGCAAGAGATTCCAGGCATTTTCAGAGGTGACAGGTCACCGAATTCGCCCGTCACCGGAAAAATCCTCGAGTCCTCGGCGGATCGACGTTAGCCAGCTGCCATCTTGCCCGGCGTCAAACCACGCCCCCTCCACATGAAATAGCTGAATAAATGGCATCACGTCTCCAACATATTTTGAGATTCATGTGCCTCTATGTAAACACACTGTGAAACTCACTTGGTTAGCGTAGTACCCGCCTATAAATGTACACAAAAAGCACATTAATCACAGATGGCTTACACCCACCTCTTTTATATATTTATATGCAGGTTAAAGGATCACTCTTCCCAGTCAGTCTCACCCCTTCTAAAGCAAAGGGCTCGCAGAAGACAGAACAGACACTAAGGTTGCAAGAATGCTCAGAAAGCCTTTCCACTTTTTGCCAGCAGCGATTATTATCGTTAAAGTGTGTCTGCACTATTTGCACGACTGGTGTAGCACTTTCGCAGCCTCACAGGACCCGTGGTCGCGTCACTTTCAATGAAAAACGCTTCTTGGGATCATATCTTAAAGCAAAGATTCATCATATGTATGTAATAATGTAAATAATATTGACAGTTTGTGCACCATCTACAACAACCTAGAGTATCTTTTAGAGTAGCACAGATACTACTACTTTCCAATTTATCTCACCTGGAAGAATGAAGTGCTGAGCCAATTTATGTATGGTATTTTCTCAGATGCATAACCTCCTCCATATATCTGGTGGATCACTGACAGAATATACGAAACAGAAATATCGCGTGGACATGATATTGTGTCAAACATATTGAGGACCAATTTTGGTCCACGATATTTCTGTTTCCATCCACACAGTTATCTGACTGTCCATCAGTCAGATATTATGCTAATCTGCGTTCGGTCTGTCCAACTGTCTGTCCACATTTTTGGGCAATATGATATATCAAAATGATCCCATGATGTGTCAGTTATTTGATCTATCTATCTATCTATCTATCTATCTATCTATCTATCTATCTATATATCTATCAGTCTGTCTGTCTGTCCATCCATCTATCTGTCTGTCTGTCTATTATTTTCGTTGCTTATCTATGATCAGTGCCTTGGAGGTTTATTTTCCTATTCATATATACTGTGGCTTTCACTCTAGTCTACAATATAGGCAGTGATGGAAATGTACATTTCGCTGCTTGTTTTCTTTCTCAGTGGATTCGTTTTGTTTGGAACCCTCTCCCCTCATTGGCCAGGTAAGCTGACTAATCCATGTCTCAGCTAACAGGTGTTGCTTGTTAAAGATGCTCTATTTTCACTTTACTTGCTGGACTCTCTTTCGAATGATTTCTTGTCCAGATTTCCACAGGGCAGACGCCAAGGCCCGGCTTAGGGACATTGTTGCAGGTGCTATCAGGTTTCCCTTTCTTCCGCTCAGATTGGACGGGGATTGTGTTTGGGTGGAAGGGAGTGGGCGCTGTGTTGATACAGCAATACTCCTGGGAAAGGCACATTAACATGGATCATGGGATTTCCGAGCAGTATAAATACCTGCACACGACCTGCGCGAGCCCTGCAGTCAGTCCCATGATGTTTATATGCAAGTGAATAGGGCCGAGCGAGCCTCCTGCAAAGCCATCAATCATTCCCAACTCGCCGTGGGCAGAGTCTAGGACCGCGCTTTACCTTTCCTTCCTTCTTTCTTCCTTCGAAGGGAATGAGTTTCCAGGCTTTTGTTACTACCGACCCTTTCGTCTCCCTGAACTCTGACTCCCCCTCCGCTCTGCCTCTGCGAATGCATCCCGGCACGGTGGAGTACCTGCCGGCTTCCAACCACCCCACCAATGTCGTGTCGACAGGTACCGTACCTTACTAACATTCCTCTTTTCGCTTTTCAGTACTAACACTACTATAGTGATAGGCGCGCGCCCTCAGGGTACCCACCAGAAAGGCTGGCGCAACCCAACAACTCCCACTAGTCTTGGAAGGTGAGTGGTTTTAAGTAATGTACTGCAACAAATAAGAACCGCAGTCTGAGAGAAGTCAGCTGATTTTTTTCCAGAAAAATAATGTGTGCCTCCGAAAAATGGTTCTACTTTTTTTGGGGTGTTTTATATAGCGTGAACTAGACCCGAAGGCATCAGAGCGCTTTACATATGCACCAATTGCGGACACATTCATTTTTTTTAGGTACGGGGGAGAAAAAGTGATTAGCCCAAAGTCACAGGATGTTGAGCGTCATTGCCGAGACTCGAAAGCTGTTCTGCAGCTCCGAGGTCGACTGCTCTAGCCGCTATGCCACATCCTCTTTTGTGGAGAGAATATAACTTGTGGTTATATGTCAGAATGTCTCATATAGAACTATCATCTGACAGAAATAACGTGTCGTAAATATGTAGATCTTCCATGATTAACTCCAATGTGGTGATATTTTTTAAAACAGTATTTGGGATATGATATTTTTGTCAGAAGACATTCTGACAATCATTTTCTGGCATTATATACTATGTGGTCTTGAAATGCACATCTTTTGCACTCGTTGTGTAGGTGAAATATCAGAGAATACTAGACACCCAACAGAGAGTTATCTGTTGGATTGACAGGTTGACCAGCAACCTACTTTGAAAAAGTTCATAAAGCTGGTGAACATGGTGTATAATTGGGAGAGGTTTGGAGCAGTCTCATCTGTACCTAACTCTGCAATACAAAGATTGTCCAAGAATTAACATAATCTGCGTGTATTTAGAGCACTTACAAACTAGAAGTCATATCAGCGTAGAGGGGAACAATTTGTACCACAAATGTAATTCATTCTGCTTTTCGGGCTTCTAGAACAAGGCATACATTCGAAATATAAACAGATGCATAACAATCAACCCACAATATTGTCTTTGTCCTTAGAATTTAGGAGCAGGATTAGAAAAAGTTGAAAAACGTTGATGATACGGGTTTCTTTACCCGTCATATAGTGATTTGCACAATGTTTCAATGGCACCTTCATGAAGGCTAATGTGTTCATCTTCTTCCTCAAAATACAGAGCGATTTCTAACTTTTATCATTCATTCTTGTGAGAAAGGAAACATTTTGCATTTTAAGGAGTATATTCAACTTTTAAAGTTGAAACACCTGTGAATATGGCATCCTATAATTTGGCCACGTCAATTTCGTTGCTCTCATTTTGGCAGTAGGCGAATAGATGTGTTGCGGAGCCCTTTTGAGTCATCCGTGGCACACAGGGTAAACATTTCTCCATCCACGATGCATATATGAGGACTGCTGTCCTCATGCAATTCTGGGCACAGGATGTGGGTAAAAGCGAGGGATACATACAGAGGTCTCCCGCCACATCACCAAAGTAGTTTGCATCCGTGTTCTCATGTCCAATATTCACCACAGCCTTTTATATGGATGGGTGAGAGTAAATACCATGGACATTAATTTGGGTTGGTACCAATGGCACTGCCCATGTTACCCTAGATCTTTGGGTTCATGAAGGCAGCTGCAGGAACAGAAAGTAAACGGGATTCCTTTAACCATCATTTCTTTCAGTCATTTGTTCTCATTGCTCTTCCCACTGCCCAAAAAGCAGCAAAAAAGGATGCTGAAGGGCAATGGTACCACACTGTGAAGCGATGGGTGATCAAAGGGTGCATGATACCACGTCGGCTACCCCCCGGGATTGTGTTGAATCAGCATCATCAGTGAACACTTGGATTTTGGGAAGCTCCCTTATCCATAGGTTTGCATCAATATTAGACTGTGGGTTGGAGACAAAAATTTGAAATGAATCAATTGAACACACTGATTATATCACTAGGACACTTATCACACTGTGCTTTGTAAGTTTCCAAAACGGTTTACAGTGGAGAATCATATTATCTATGAACACCCCAGTACATAAAATCTATAGTTAATACTTCTTAGTACTGAACACTAGTCATATATACTGAAAAAAACCTATATAAGCGTCAATATGATGGGTTTGAAGAGAAGCACGATCCCTAATCTGCAAACAGGTATTCACAGTTGAAGAATGCAAATGGATGTGTCCATCAGTTCATCACTGGAAAAAACATGCAATTCTCAAAGCTGTTATCAGGGCCACTGGAATTATGCAGCAGGGGAGGGGCAAAATATGAGGCAGGTTTGACGAAATTATGCGGCAAGAAATGGCAAATAATACGGCCTAATGTGGCACATTTTGTGATGATATTGCCTGATTATTTTGCCATTTTTGCAAAGGTTAACACTGTCTTGGCAAAGGCGTCACCTCATTAGTACCAGGTTGACACCCAAATACAGCAATAAGCAACAGGAAGTTGACCAGTCCACCTTTGCAAAAAGCCTTCCACTGCCTGGCTGCACATGTGCTGCATTTGTAGTAACTTTTGAGCCGTTTGAGCGAGAACTTCTTTTAAAACTTACGCAGCAGATGGATTATGTGGCAAATGCGATAAATCCATAATTATGTAGAAAATGCTGTGGCTTCAAAATCACACAATTCCAATGGCCCTGGCTGACATGCATCAAAGGCCTGGTGCTGGGGCTTCTATTGATTGACACTGACTGCAGAGAGCACCTAGACTAGAATAGCGAGGTCTATGCTGAACTCTTTTACCCCTTCAAAGGCTGTAAACTCCGCCAGTAAGGAACCCGTGCTCGTCACCGTAGATGCTGCAGATGTGCACATTAGAAACACTAGACACTAGGGTGCACCTCTGGAAACACCTTTGCTTTTTTTCAGTTCAAAGCTGTCACATTTAGTTATAGTGCCCTGTCGGTTTTTGCACTTAATGTTTTACATTCGCAATGTGACTTTTTCAAGTGAGTTTTGATCGGTTTTGTATTTTGAACCCAATTAGAGTATTGTTTTCCAGGTGGGTAGCATTAGAGTAAATGAATCCAAGTCCACTGTAGTTTTTCAAAATTACATCTATAATTATCTGAGAGAAGATGCCGCTTAATCGACAGAATATATAGGTTTAGGTTCCTCCATTGTGATTTATTTGTCAGTGCCACCCCGTTAGTACTCCTGTGCCATAGGTTACCTACATAAGTGTGGCATTGAGTGCAATTGGGGTTAGAAAAAAGATCTTTGGTGCACAGTGCACACCACTGTTTTTTAGGTCTGACCTATAGACAGCTTTGGCCGTCCCCCCACACTCATGTAATCAAAAAGGTTCATAAATATATACATCGATACATACATCGAGGGGCTTTGGGTCAGTCCTCGGTCCCGCTCAACTGTCATTCACAGTTTGCTTCCACCCACCACAGCAAATGCAGTCAAGGTTCAGACCGCTTCAGTCAGTGCCTATCTTATGCTGTGAGGGGCAGCCATTTGCCTGATCACATATGCAAATCCACCAAAAGAGTTCACTTCATATATTTACATTTTTAGTCATTTTTGTGTTTTAAACTATGTCTTCAGGTTACAGTAATTCAGAGCCAATGGTATATTTTGTTTGTGCCAGTAAAATTCATATTTCCTTTGAGGTGCATTCAAATTAAATAGGATTTCTGCATGTATTCTACGTGCAACCGCTTTCTAGGAAACACAGATACTGTGCTATTAAAATAATATGCATTGGTAATTTTGATTATTTAACATTTTTACTGCAAGCGCATGTCTGCCTAATTTAGGCAATGTCATATTTTCTTGTTTTTTCTTTTTGTGACATTCGCTTGCAATAAAAAAAATATATATAATAATAAACATTGTTCTTGCTTGTTAAGGCCAGGTGTTTGGGCTTTTCCAATGTTTGTTGGTGTCCTGTGCCTTGACTCCGAATGTCCTGTAAAGATAAAGGAGCTTGTTCTATCAGCCATGTTAGAAGGAGGTGGGGGATCTGGAAGTCAAAATTGTAGGCTTGTTGATGTGAACTTGGAGAGAATTTTACAGGTCAGGCATGACGGGGAGTTTAGCTTTTATTCTGTTGGCCTGCGGAGACTCATTTTAATAGTATATTATATTAAATAACATAATGTAATTAAATATTTAAATAACCAATCAGTGTATTATATAAAACAGTGCTTGTATTTAAGAGAGTCCCTATGCAGTCTGGTATTTGTTGTAATTGTTTCTGAGAAAAAGCATCTCTACCTGTTTGAAAGATAAGCCCTTGCCTCACAATGAAGTAATCAATTTAATTGCTTCATGGGCGATTACCCTCCATCTGATATTAAACAGATTTGTTTTATGTGGAACTTTTTATTTGTAGGACAATGTAAATAATAATTGGGGATCGGCATGGACTTGTGTTGAAACAAATCTGAAAGGCCGGCATTTCCCCGTCAACCAGTAAAGATGAGGAAAACGTTACATTTGCTTTACTTTTTAAAGCTGTTGAACACTGTGTTGGTCACATGCAAAGTATAGATTTATTAGAAGAAAAAAACCAAGAATCAGATTTTGTAAGATACATTCCTTATTTGTTTGCTGCTTTCTGTCAAGACCACTTAGAGACCACCCTCAGACTCTTGTCTCCACCTTGGAGCACGCGGGTGCCTGCAACAACCAACTTGCTGCTCCCTCAGTCCGGACCTATTTTTCGCTCTCTGCCTCACATAATTCTGTCATAATCCCATTTCTCCCCACACATTTATGTTTCACATTATTTTAATGATATTTCATATGTCCTATGTGTTTACCCTCAGTCCCAGCACCAACACAAGCACTTCACCATGATCCCTTACATATTCCTCTCAGACCTCACCATCTATCTTCTTTACACCCCCATGATTCCTACTCCATTGGTACCTGCTCTATAGAGTAGCTTGGATGTTCTTTGTGGAGTCATAAAAGCCGTATATTAACTTGTCCTGCAGCTTCAATGCAGGTAGGCCGAGACAATATAGATGCTATGTAGCAGAATATGTGTCCATTTCCAATTGATTGACAAGGAAGAGCTCAGCAAGACTGACTGCATCGATAAGTCATTGTATTTTTGTTTACAAGTACTTTTATGAAACCTCAAGTCTGTAGCATGTTAATGAACATTGATTAATGAGAAGCACAAACTCGCAGATACGAAAACCTGCAAGAGTGAAGATCCTACTTACATTTAGGATCGACCTTACCTTTAGGATGAGTCAGCTTGGAAAGTGACAACTTTCTACTGAAGGCCCCCCGTATGGACTCTAACTAGCAAGGGACTCGGAAGCTTAAAGTTTTTACTAAAATACGTGGATGGCCCGGTTTTTCGCACTTGGGACAATATCTTCATCTCTGTGATGTTTTTTGTACAAATCTAGTGCAATAACTTTTTTAGAGAAAATTGTATCACACCAGAGACGATTCCACTTACCTGCCTTGAAAAAGTCAAGATTGACAAAACACGTGTTGGCTGATTTTTCTCTGGAGGCGTTGTTTCTTCAAAATAAACCAACTTTAAATGGAAACATGATTGTGTTCTTTGTGACAACAGATCATTGTCTGGACTCATATGCACAAAGTGTGTTCCAACAATATTATACTAGTATAAGATAAATGTAAAGCCGGTTGTTATATGAACAAGTATCCACAAATGTTCTGGATTGAGTGACTTTTTTGGAGAGTGCTGGGTACAGTTCCTTTATACGCTTATATTTTACACATTAGCATGTCTAATGTGTAGGGGCAACCTTGGGTAGTGGGGTGCAGGAATTGTTTAGCATCTCTATATCTTTCTGTTTATACCGTAAGCATTGACATAGAGTATATCCCACTGTTAAATTGTCTTTGGATACAAACAGCCATAGGAAGTGCGGTAATTTCCCTATTTTGGGCCACTACTACCCCAATCTTCTTTATAAAATGTATGAAATATCAAGGTTAAAAACTCATAGTTACTATAATAATGACTGTATACAATGGATAGGCTTAATCAAATTTAAAAAGTATCTTCATGGCGTGGACATCACCTATAGTGTCACATTTTAAAAACTGTTCTTAAATAACTGAACATACACTAACAAGAGATCATCTAATGTCCAACCAGGAAATATTTACCTAAAAGCTAACACTTTTTCGTGAGTGAATCAACGCTGACTATATGCAAAATCAGTTTACAATAACTACATCCTAGTTACAATTCCAATGATCCATTGGTGAATGTATGTAATATATAAGGTCTACAACATTTAGAGAGCACTAGTCTTTAGGGTCACAGGCAGAGGCTCCATGCCAAGGAGCGACTGATCATTAAGTATTGAACTACAGAAGTGTGCGTGGAACAGCATAACCAGAGGTGTAGCACAGGCCTCTGCAGCCCCTGCGGTGCAGGGGGCCCCCAGCCCTCCAACGGCCCCCATCCTTTCAAGGTGGCCCCATTTCAGCCAAAGGTCAATGAATATCTGTGAAATAATGGCGACTCAGGGACCCCATCATTTTGTGTTACACCGCTGACCATCACCACAGACCACGATTAACAGAGACAATTTTGACTTGTTTAGAAATCGCTTTAGCAAATTCTCCCTAACATTTGGTAGGTAGTAGAGGAAAAATGACAATGAGTAAATGTTTCTATCTTTTCTTGCTCACAAACACACATACAAGTTTACCATTCAGCCGTTTGTATGATGGCCAACATTTCCCATGTCATCCTATGCAGAAACCCCCTATCTGAAACTCTACTTAGAGAGCTCTTAAATATGCATGAAACTCAATATGTAATTGCAAATGTTAATTAACATTTAAAATAATTAAGAACCTTGGTACTGTTACTCACAGCATTAGGTCATACATGCCATGAATGCTTCTTGATTAATATATGAGGGTTTTCCGAAAGCTTCTTCAAATTTAGGTTTTAATAACTCGCTCTATTTTAAATAGCGATGGCGGATCCCTCATGTGTCCTCTTTTACGGACAATTTGAAGTTTTTTATTTCCTTGGTCTCGTCTTTACTATATTGCACTTTATTATCAGCAGATGTATTATAACAATTGTAATTCATTCCATACATTTTGCATTGTGATCTGCATTTATCTTGTTTTACATTTTTATCTTGTATTCTTTTATGGTTCGTTTGAGCCAAAATAAAGTTAATTGACTGACTGACTGACTGACTGAAATAGCTATGGCAGCAAACTTGCACTTTCACGAATAGTAGGTCTTATTAGACTAATCCCTGTAGCTCATTCATTGGCTATTTCAAAAGGCAAACTCAATACAGCAGAATATAGCATTATTGGCTCATGCTTAAAGGGGGATATTGAAGAAGCTCATCACAGACCATAAGGGGTCTAAATGAAAAGTACTTTCCATCCTATCATCCGGTCAAATAAAAAACGATTCCTATATGATGAAATCACCCAACCTCTGTACTGATCCATCTACTCTCGTAAATGTACAGTTGGGGCGTTTGCTAGTTTCCATAATAAATGATTTACTCTTACGGAGTTTAAAAGAAATTTGTTTCTGATAAGAGAACTAAATCATTAGTTAATCCAGATAGGCTATTCTCACTTCTTGCACGCAAATCCGTGCCATGTGCTTTTTAACAGAAAAGACACATCACAGTCTTTAATTAGGGAAACATTAGCTTTTTGACACTGCTGGCTGGTGCAGGTCATTGACAAACGTGTTTGGGGGCCAAAATACAGCCATGACATACACTTTGTACCACAGGGAATTCTTCAGTGTGTTTGCCTCTGACATAATAACCCATTCTTGCATGATTGTTAGTATGAAGGATGTGGGCAATTTCTACAAGGTCTTGATTTTGCACCCGATTCCTCTAGGGTGGAAAAGAGATTGTAGCAATTTCCAACATCAAAAGCAACCTTAAAATCCAAGAAGGCTAGGTAATGATTCCAATTAATTTCCACCCCCAGTCTGTCGCATTAGCTCATTTCAGCCTGACTAATCTTCTCATTTCACACTGTACCAATGTCCTGAGGTATATATCTTCAGTTTCCTCAAAGGCTCTCTGGGTCAATGAAAGCAAAAATGTGTCTGTATATTTACTTCTAAATTGGCAAACAACACCACATATCTCCACTTGATTCTGGTACAAATACTTTCAGTGAGGCTGTCAAGCTATTTTTCAAATAGTTTCAAATAAAAATTCAGAATAGATTTGCAGCAGTGTTTGCTTTTGCATGGATTCATTATGTGGGGGTTGGTCACAAGATCTAGCCACCTCTATACTCTCTCCTAGTGGGACAAATAGGGTCAGTGACTTGGCATTGCCTGAAGGGAATGTCTTCTCTGTGTATGATGATGTTTCCTGGAAAGGGGATGCGGGGGTCACAGCGCTCTCCTGAGCCAGCGAACGGATGAATAGTTTACTAGCAGTTATAGGAAGTCATTTACTCCCGTGTTCTCAAACTGTGCGTGCATTTTTTATTCACCAGTGCATAAACATATCTGGTAATAGAGAGACTGCGATTGTTTGCAAAGGTGTAAAACATGTCAACAATTAAATTGTAATACCACAGAAAACTGGGAATTAAGGAGCAATAGAAAGGAGTGAATGAATATTCTCAATTTAACCAGCAAGCAGAATCCTAAAACACAAAGAAAACCTGAAAATGATGGGTAAATGAACAAAAATAAATATAAATTGCTCCATCAATCTTATTATAAACGAATGAGTTCCCCTGCCCTCTTTCGTCTCTTTCCTACGTGTTAATATCGAGACTGAATTAATGCAAGATACAAATTGATGGACAGACGTGTGTGAATACAGAAAAGAGTCCAAAAATAAAAAGGGAAAGCCAAAGAACAGCCGTGGAGATCAAACAGCAGTTTGATTTTTCAGTTTCATGAATGCAAAATGCAACTTGGCTCTAAAACATTTGCCTTTAAGGTGGTATATTTTTAACTTCTTGAATAAGGATGCACATATTTATTTGATGATATCCACATAGCAAAAGATCATTTTACAACAGGTAGGTGCACTCAAACTCCTCCACAGAGACCAACGTAAATGGCTAATTTCACATCCTAGACCCTTTTGACCACCGAATTGAACTATGACCCCATTTTGAACACTCAACAGTACATGTTTCACTTTCAACGGACCATTAAAGTATGATGCAGCACATGCACGATTTTGGTGATATCACATTCTAATTCAGTACCTTTAAACATCAGGCTAGCAGTGTTGAAACAGATGCGTTTTTGAAGTTGCATAATGGACTTTGAGGACGCTCAGGGCATGCCTGCATGTGTAACAAGCATTGGCAAAGCCAATAGGTCTGGAGTCATCCGCTAGCCTTTTGGCAATTCTTGTTTTGTTTTGTGGCTTTTGCAAAACTTTATTGCTTGGGAAGCTGCAAGGTATATGTCAATCCAAATAAAAATATTCAGCACAGGCAAAAATGTTTTGGGTTTCACAATCACACATTACCATTGTACTCCCTGGCACTAAAGGGAAGTTTTTTTGTGTGTGGATGTGCTCCTTGTGAAACTGCAGCATACCATAACTCATAGTGAAGGCAGCCAATGGTTGAAGTGGAGTGATGCGTTGGAGAAAGATGTGAATGACATAACCATAGACAAATGGATAAAGTGTGGCTAAAAATTCCTCTTAGTAACTACGTCATACATATATTTTAGTGAAATCAAAAGGTCTTGGCTAACACAGTCCTAAAAAAGATAATCTTTATGCCATTGGCTGCCAGCGTTTCACCTTTGAGAAAGAAAGAAAGAGTGAAAGAGAGAGAAATTAGGAAAGAAAGCAGGGAAAGAGGAAAGAAAGAAGGGGCGAAAGCAACAAAGAAGGCAAGAAACAAGGAAAGAATGGAGACAAGAAGGAAGGAAGGAAAAGAAGCAAGAAAGAACAAAAGATAGAAAGACAGAAAGTGAGAAAGAAGGAATGGAAGCAAGAAGAAAAGAAAGAAGGAATGAAATAAGGAAAGAAAGATAGACAAAAAAAGACAGAAACATAAGGGAAAGAAAGAAAGAGTAAGAAAAAGAGAAAAAATAAATAAAGAGAGAAAGAAATAAAAGAAGAAGGAAAAAAGAAAGAAGGCAAGAGAGCAGAATGGAAAGAAGGAAAGAAAGATGGAAAGCAAGAAAGAAGGAATGGAAGCAAGAAAGAAGTAAATAAGGAGTGAAAACAATAAAGAGGGAAAGAAGGAATGAAAGCACAAAAGAAGCAACAACCAAATGAAAGCAAGAAAGAAGGACAGAAGGAAGGCAATAGAGTAAGTAACCAAGAATGAAGGAAAGAAGGAATGAAAGAAAGAAAAAAGAAAGGAGGAAAGAAGGAATGAAAAAATGAAAGAAAAATGGAAATCAAGAAAGAAGAAAAGTAGGAATGAAAGTAAAAAGAAACACAAGACAGAAGGAAAGAAGGAATGAAAGAGTAAAAGAAAAAAAGGAAAGTGAGAAAGAATGAAAGATAAAAGGAAGAACGAAGAAATGAAAGAATGAATGAAAAAAGGAACGCAAGAAAAAAGAAAAGAAAAACTGAAAGAATGAAAGAAAAAAGTTTTAAAAAAGGTGGAATGGGAGAATGAAAGAAATGAAAGAAGGAATGAAATAATGAAAAAAAGGATATGAAAGAAGGAATGCAAGAAAAAAGGAAAGAAAGAAAAGGAAAGAGGAAAGCAAGAAAGCAAGAATGACAGAAAGAAAGAAAGAAAGAAAGAAGGAAGAAAGAAAGAAAAGAAGGATTAAAATAAAGTGTCACAAGTGCTGCAAATTAAACATGATAAAGGCTGGCTTTCTTCGTGGGCAAAGTTTATTAAAGAATCATTGGTGAAATTGAGTCCAGAAAAAACGTATTCTGAAGAATTGTCAGCTTATGAGTTCACATGTATAATATTGAAGCTTTTGGCAACATAATGCAGAATAGTTTCAAATGGACACAATCTGATATGTTGTGAAATTCCTTTTGGAGTGTCATTTGTTTATCTGAGAAAGTCAGGTAAACAACAGAATTTCTCAAAAGGAATTTACAACAGCATTGGCAGGAGACAGGAATTGATAAAGTGTGGCATGTGACCTGTGCTCATAACTGTTATAAAGTATCCTGCTGTTACATCAGACTCTAAACTCAAAGGTACCATCAAAGTGATACATTAAAAACAAAAGCATTGGCACAGAAGGAAACTAGCTTGTGTGTGAAGATACTCCTTGAGAAAGCGCAAAATGCAGTCCCTCAAGGTGAAGTTATTCAGTGGGCTGACCCCCTTCTGTATGCTGTAGTGTACTGAAGCAAAATGTGAATGACACATCTACAAGGAATCCATCAAATGCATGATATCCACAGAGAACTCCACCCCATTTATGGAACACTTGCACTTAAACCTGCAAAGCTCAGAAAACTTCACCAAGAATGGAACCCTTGCCTACCGATCACCAGGACCATGAGCCACCTTTACCAACCTCATCACCAACTTTGTCGCTCCGCTCATCATCGTCTCCAGAGCCTACATTCTCCTCAGTGACCTTAAATTTCACCCGGAAGACCAAAACGATGCCTGCTCCTCAGCACTCCTTGAAAGCTTGAGCATCATCAGACTCACCCAGCTCGTCCAAGAAGCAACACACACCACAGGACACACACTGGACCCCATCTTCACCTCAAGTGACAGCATCAAATACAACTCTACCACACCATTTATATGGACTGACCACTCCATCATCCACTTCGTAATCAACACACCTAAAGTCAACACCCCTACCAGGTTCAGGTTTCCAAGCTGCAGCTGGAGCAAAATAACAGAAGCAGACTAGCTCAGAGCCCTCAGCACAGATCAACCTAGCCCCACGGACAACCTCAACAAGGACATCAACAACTTCAACAACTGGAACAAGAACTGTGCAGACTCCCTCTCACTCATCAAACCAAAAAAGCATAGAAGATCACAGAAGCAGGCCAGCTAGTACACAGAAGACCCCCAAGACACCAAACGATATTGTTAACAGCTAGAAAGTAAATGGAGAGCCAGCCACGCCACCACCGACAGACGTACCTACAAGGCTAGCACTCAGATGCTATCCCCAGCAAATAAGAAACACCAAGAAAAAAGCACTAGTGGACAGCGTCGAAGGAAGCTCCAAAATGCTGCAATGAGATATTTTTGATTGTTAAGGTCATCTCCCCCTCTGCCACTGTCACCAACATTGCTGCCTCCCAGCAACTCTGAGACAACCTGTCCAACATCTTCCACAGCAAAATCGCAAATAACTACAGCAACTTCACACACCAACCCAACCCCAGAGAACTCATTGCTAACCTACCCACCATCATTATGGCCACCTGACCAAAGGAACAACCTTCACCAGAAACGACACAGCGGCAATCATGCAGGCCATCCACTCAGAAGCTCCAACGGACCCATGCCCCCACCACATCTACAACCTGGGAACATCACCAATCAGCACCACCCTGACCCACATCCTCAACACCTCCATCACGTCAGCCACTTCTCCTGGATGAATGGAAACTTGCAGAAATCAATGCCCTCCTCAAGAAGCCCACAACTGACCTAAATCAACGGAGAAAATTCCAACCCATCTCCCTGCTTCCCTATCCAGCCAAAGTGACTGAGAAGGCCATCAAGAAGCAACTCACAACCCACCTCGAACGTCACTATCTTTTATACAAGTCAATTAGGATTCCAAAAGATCCACAGCACCGAATCAGCACTAATCGAAGCCACCAATAACAATCGAAACATCCTGGACCGAGGTGAAACAGCGGCCCTCATCCTGCTTGACCTCTCTGCGGCCTTTGACACTGTCTCCCATAACACCCTCATCAGAAGACTCCAACGAGATTGACATACAAGGATCCACTCTCAAATGGATCTGTTCCTTCCTAACTGGAAGAACCCAAAGGGTCAGGCTGCCACCCTTCACATCTGAGACCAAGAAATTGATATGCGGAGTCCCACAGGGATCGTCCTTCAGCCCAACCCTTTTCAACATATAAATGACACCGCTAGCCAACATCATCCAATCACAAGACATCACCGTCATCTCCTGCGTTAATGACACACAACTCATCCTCTCCTTGACAGACAAAGCAATCACTGCCAGAACCAACTTCACCAACTGCATTACCATGATAGCAGACTGGATGCTAACCACTGCCTGCAGTTCAACTCCGAAAAGACGAAATTACTAATCTTCGGCAATAAGCTCCTTTAAATAAGTATATTGTACGTATATTTTTAAGAATCAAAAGGTCTTTGCTAACAGCAGACCTAAAAATGTGAAATTAATTAAAATAATTATTTTCTGAAAGGTAATACATTGTTGCTATTCAAACCATTCATTTTATATGACAAATAGAGCATTTCTAAAATGTATGCATTTATAAATTAATATTATCTACTTTCAAAGGAAACTGATTATTTTCAACTACCAAATAAACTACCAGATTCAAGCATCTTAGCAGTATCTCTAGACATCAGAGTTCGAACTGGAAGAGGCATTATATCTTGGCCAATATGCAATGTGAACAAGAATTGGCAAAGCCTTTAGGTCGTGCTATTTTTATAGTGCCCATTTGTATTCCCTAGAAAACAACAATTCGCACTTCTCTTATGCAGACTTCAGTACCTCATGCCATTACAAAAGGTTCTTCGGGTGAGACACCAGTCTTTTCTGTATTAGGCTTTACCATCATTTGCTATCACAAGATATCCATGGAGTCAGAAAAAAATGATTGGCATGCCAGTCTAGATATCGATTTTTAAAGATTAAAAGTGAAAAATAGCCCTTAGAGGCAATAAGCGCCTATGGGGTTATCTGGTAGCGCTGGACCGGGGCAAAGTGAAGAGTTCTCATGACCCTGTTTGTGACAGCGAGATGTGAGGTGCAGTTGAGCGATGGGTCGGTGCTGATCCCGCAGTCGAGGTGATGCGTTGATTTTCTCCACAAAACGATGGTGATGCGCCAATTTCAAAGACGAAGCGTTGGTTCCAAGATGCGTTGGTTCTGAAGCTGATGCACTGGGTTTCTCCATGCAGTCGCAGGAATGCATCAATTGTCTCTGCGGTGGATGCGATGCAGTGGTTCTGATACAATGGCTCCGATGGTGATGTGCTGGTTGCAAGTGTGATGCGCCTGTTCTGTTGCTGCAACAGAAGCGATGCGTCGATTCTGCTCACGCAGTAGGGGATGCATCATTTCCACTGGAACAAGCATCTGAATCCACTTCCACTGGACCAGGCACAAGAGCAAGGGGTAAGACTTTAATAACCCTGAATCTTAAAACAGGAGGCAAGTCAGCATGCCGTTGTAGATCACTCTGGGTTCAAGTAAGATTGTCCAGTTCTTTCTCGGCAGGGCAGAGGGTAGCTGGCAGCACAGGAGAAAAACAGTTCTTCAAGAGCAACAGTCCAGCAGAGTTGCAGTCCTTGTAGCAGCACAGCAATCCTTCCCCCTGGCAGAGTTCTTCACAGGACTAGTAGTGTCTGATTTGGTGGGGTCAAAGTACTTGTACCCAGTTGTGCCTTTGAAGTGGAGGTGACCTCAAAGAGGGGCTTTGAAGTGCTTAGAGGTCCTCCCTCCCAGATCTGGCTCCAGACTCACTCTAAGGGGGTTATGCAGCCTTTTGTGTAGGGACAGGACACAGCCTACTCAGGTGTGTCAGCTCCTCCCTTCCATCCTGCCCAGGATGACCCATCAGGATGTGGATGGCCACTCAGTCATACCTAAGCTCCCTTTCTGAGTGGCTGTCTTGAGGGAATGCACAAAGCCCAGCTGTCATCCACCCCATACATGTATTGGAGACAGGCTGCAGGCACACAGGGCTAAGAGCAGAAAACTGCCATCTATCTACATGTGGCATTTTAAAAAAGGTAGTGATAAATTCATTTTTACCAGTAAAGAGGATTTATCATTACCATTCCAGTGATATGAAACATGACAGATATACTCCTTCTCAATCAGGAATTGCAGCCTATAAGTGCAATAAGGAATTCCCAATGTTAACCTATGGGAGGGGTAGGCCTCATAGTAGTGAAAAACGAATGTGGGTGTTTTTCACTTCCAGGACATGCAAAACTTAAAAGTACATGTCCTACCTTTTTTATTACACAGCACCCTGCTCTATGGACTACCTAAGGCCTAGCTTAGGGCTGACTTGTATGTAATAAAAAGGGAGTTTAGGGCTTGGCAAGGGGTTTTAAATGCCAAGTCGACATGGCCGTGTAAACTGCACACACAGGCTCTTCAGTGGCAGGCCTGAGACATGTTTAAAGGGCTACTTAAGTGGGTGGCACAATCAGTGCTGCAAGCCCACTAGTAGCATTTAATTTACAAGCCATGGGCACATGTAGTGCACTATACTGGGAACTTATAAGTAACTTAAATATGTCAATTGGGTACGAGCCAATGTTACCATGTTTAGAGGAGAGAGCACATGCAAGTTAGCACTGGATAGCAGTGGTAAAATGCTCAGAGTTCTAAAGCCAACAAAAACGAGGTCAGACAAAGAGGAGAAGGAAGGCAAAAAGTTTGGGTGACTCTAGAGAGGACCATTTTCCAACAAAACCATAAACACTTAGGAACTCATTACGACTTTGGCGGTTCTTCAGGGGTGCTGCCACCATGCCGTCCACTGGAGGACCACCAAAGATGTGGTCGTCCACCCGCCGGATTACATGTGTAATCTAGGTCGGGCGGGCGGTGCTGCGGAGGTCTCAATGCAGTGAGCTGTTAGGCTCATAGGAGAGCCTAACATGCAGCCCGCTGCCGTGACAGCACCTGCAGCATGATCCTGCACGATCTGGCATACATGCCACACCGTGCAGGATCTATGGTGCAATTACAGGAGGGCACAAATGTGCCCCCCCCGCATGCACCCCCAGGCCCAGACCTGGCAGTAGGCCATGAAAAGGCAACTCAGAATATGCTTGGCAGTGCTGGCAGCAGCACCATCTGCATATTCATGGTCCAACCGCCACACTCTGAATACTGCGGGTAGACCCGCAGTGTGGCTGTGGTTGGACTATCACCACAAGTAGGGCGGTCCTATGGACCGTCGTACTTGTAATCAGGTCCTTAATAAAAGTTTATGACCCATAAAAGGTGCAAGATAGCAGCCAACACTGCATATGGGGGCTGGAAGACAGGGATCCGATGGTACACTGAGCATGAAGCTTGTAAGCAAGGCGGAGAAAAAGAGAGAGAGACTGAGCAGAAATAGTGAGAGCTTGAGAGAGGGACATGATGGGGGACAGAGAGAGGGACACTGTGAAAGGGGAAGGAAAAGAGGCAAGTCGAGGCATCCCTGTGGAGACAACAGGCATAAAGGTGCAGTGCAGGGATGAAAGGGTGCTTATTGGAAAGGTGGGAAACAATGACAGTCAAGAAAGGGGAAGCAGATTGCTGAGATGCATTAACTCAGAGATTGTCTGAGCTAATGTATGTGCTGCAGATTGCACTTTCAGTAAAAACAAATTCATAGACCCATTCTGTATCTGTCTTCCACGCTGGACAGATCATTTTAAGCCACCTGGTTTTAAACTCCATCAAATCATTGATGTCCATTGCAAATGTTGCTGTACCAAGAATTGTTTCCTCAACTGTGTTTCATAACAAATAGTGAATTTGCCACCTCAAGTTCAGCTAATAACTTTCTGCATCACTCAAACTAAAATGAGTAACATTACAAGTTGTTCGATTACTCTTATGCTTTTCATAAAGTTACTTTTTGGGATTCAAAAATCCCATTGCTTACTCACACTGTGCAATAAATCTCCAGGTAAGCCCATTCTACTAAAGGCTTAATTAGCTGGGAAAGAGTAAATATTTGAGTGTGAGACTAAAATGTAATAGTGGCTATCATCTATGAAAAATACATAGTATTTTGCAAAAAACACATGGCCACTATTATGGAGTACAGAAAAATAAGACATCTTGGGGTTAAGCAAATGGCACATGGATCTCCTACATGGACTGATCTGTCACAATATAGAGAGAGACAATGTAATTATTATTAAAATAGACCTGTCTTTATATAGGTGATTTCACTCTGCTGTTTATTGAGGGGTCTTTGGGTGACCTACAGAACCTTAGTAAGTGCAGTGCTCCCAGTTCACTGGTACCTCATACAGGATGATTTCACCTTTAGTTATTCAACATGGGATCTTTGCTGCAGTACATGTGTGGCACAAGTCCTTTGGCTACATTACCCAACATTTCTACTACAGTTGGGAATACATCATTCAAGGAAGATCTGGGACTTCTTCCTTGCTTGTGTTCCATACTGAAGATACATATTTCTATCGTACTGGATACAATTATTGGTATTATGCATGGGGACACGTTTATGATGGCAGTTCCAATCTGTTGCACTGTTTATTGTAAATTTTAGGTGAAAATAATAAATGGTGCTAACCACCAAATTCCTATTGCATTTATCCGAAGGGTAACTTTGGGAAAAACCCACAAAAATGACTTAAGATTTTAAAATGATAATTGTATCTTTTAATTCCAGTTACAAAAATGTGAAATGTATATCCATGTACCAAGATAAAGTAATTACAGGTTCAAGATCTCAGATTATGACAAATTCAGTTTTTCAAAAAAAGCAAAAAAACTGGATTTTAGAAATGGTATTTGGTTCCTACATGCTGTTTTAAAAAAACAATAGCACACTTTAAATATTCCACAAAGCTGCACTTGTTATATTGAAAAATAAAGCTAACAGTTTGAGATTACCTCTCTAATTCGGAATTGTCAATTTTGATTAGGAAAAATCATACGACTGCTCTACTTTAACTGATCCATTATAGAAAATAGTATGCAAAAAATTAAAATAATTATAATACCAATGATTAGTATATATGGTAGACATACTTAACTAGAAACTCTACACTTCAAATTCCTCAAAATGTTAAAGATTTTAATACAAAATAGTATTATTAGTGTCACTTAAATCCTGCACACACTAGAAATTATGTGTAGATGTAAAACTAATTGTGACTATTTTTTGGCAGGATAAACCACATAATGAAATGTATCCTGTTCAAAAATAGATCAATGCTTTAGTAGAAGTGGGTTCTGTTTTACCTAATTTCCATGTAGAGATGTATTGAATAAATGGCATTATTCTAAATGATGTCATTTACTCTTTGGTTGATTAAGTCTTTCATTATGTCATTTAAAATGGCATCACAAATGCCCTTTATCATGATATTTGGGCACATTATTGCATTAAGAGAAATTAAAGTTCTGTTAACTCACTAATGTTTTTAACAATGCATCTCTTGCAGAAGTAGGGAGGATGATGAGGTAATTAGTTGTATGACTGGGTGTAGATTTGTAACCTCATTGGCTAGCCATATTCATATGAGAATGTGAATGGAACTTTCTGGTACATTAGGGTTAGTCATAGTTGTCAGCTGATCCCCACAAGAAGTCAAGCAATGTTCACAGATTCTGGCCAGGCACAACCCTATGAGACCAATGCCACACAGGCCCTCCATTGATAGCAGAGACTTAGCCTTGTCACTGAAGAAGGTTCATAGTAGCCCAAGGCTGCCACCATGGCTAGAAGGTCTTAGGGACTCAAGGATTGGTTAGCCAAGCACTAGGTTTTGTTGAGTCAGTAGCTAGTATGTTCTGCAAACTCTCTGTGTTGATCAGCTTCTCTTTGCTTTGATGGCCTAATCTCAGATATTGGCCCTCAGCCATTTCCAGCCATTTTCTATTCATGCAGAGTCTGATACCTAGGTGAACCCAGTTTGAGCTATCACAGGAGAGAAGGTTTAGGTTATTTCTAGAAAGAAGAAGACCTTCCAAGGAAAGTTGAGGTGCCCCTGCTTGAGAGTGTGTTGAAGAAGAGATGTTACCTCAATAATATGTGAGCTATCTATCCACATGAGTATTGATCCAAGTTTCCAGAGATCTGTGGTTGTTTTTTCTTGTGCTTTACCCTGCTGCTACAGAGCTACTTTCTGAGTATGGCACCATGCCAGCTTGCATGTATCATTCCTTTTAGAAGAATGTGTGAGGGAGGTTTTTCTGGCACTAGAATCTGAATGGAGGCACTTGAGGTATTTAAGAAACTTAATATGCCCCTAAGGTATGAATAACACATAAACTAGGATGTATGTCTGCTCCTGTAAAGGTAAGCACTAACCAGACCCACACAAAGAGCTGTGTAACGTAAGGGGAGGGGAGCATATAGTGCACCAGAGGGGAAACCAGGGATGGCAGGATGTAGCTTCTTTCTAAAGCTATCCCCATTTGTAACCTTTGTTTATATACATTGCTCCCTTACAGAGTTGCCTGGATTCCTCTTGCATAGTGGAGAAACAGGCATCACCAATTGGCAGCTGTGCAGTTTTCTGCAGCAGAGTAGTAAGGCGCGCATTAAAAGGTGACATAGATGTTCAACAAATGTACCTTGTGGACGGCACCAAAATACCCCCAGATGAGCCTTTTTATACTTATTTTTATTTTAAGGCCTCATTCACAAAATATTTGTGGTTACATGTTACATTTACATCCAGAAAAGTAATATCCTATTTCCTAAACCTAGAATCACAGAATGAATACTTGAGGAATTTTCTGTCCCTAATATCTTAGTTACAACCACGGAAGATTTACTATATATCAATATTGCCGCAGTCATAAGTTTAAGATGAGGGTTAAGAGCATGACTGCTTCCGTCAGGTGGACATTAGAAGTGTGGCCAGCAACCGCAAATGAAAACTTTGTGGGACATCTTTTTGTCTTCCAAAATGGTAAAGATTAGAACCACCACCAAGGAGATAGTAAAATGTACTCTTAATTCATTATTAAGGTTAATTTCTCTTATAGCTTGCAGGCCCATTGCATAACACATTTTGACAACACCATCATAAAAGGGACGTTTAGGCAATGTAATGGAAACATGAATATTGGCTTTCTATGCTAATTTAAAAACTGTACAGAACTTGGTAAGGGCTTCTGTCCACATGCACAGTTTAATGCTCTATGATGCACGTTTCATAAAAATATTTCCCTTCTATAGATCAGCAGGCCTGGCTTTCGGAGGGTAATATTAATTTGGCACTTGTACTCTAAATGGAATAAAGGTCTTGTCCAGTACAAAAGAAGCACATGATGACTGGGGCCAAAATACAGGCCACAGAAAAGGGTACAGGCAAGTAAAAAAAGTATAGGGATTTGCACTAGGCAGATGGGATGCTCTCACAAAAGCAGATGGCATGATAAACTATTTGAATTTAAAGGCTCTGTAATTGTTATATGTATATGTGCAAAATAGATCATGCCTGGCTTGGGGTAGATATCATTAATACATTAAAAGGAAAACAGTTCAGTAATGTACAAGTTAACAGCCAATCTGTCTCATTTCTGCTTATTGCAGAGTGTATCCCAACTTATTTAATAGATTACAGAAAACATTTCTGAAAATGAGTATTTCATATCAAGCAAGGTTCATGAAGGGTGGAGAACGTATCATAAAATCTTAAAATTACCCTAAAAAAACTTTAATGACTATCTCACTGAATATGGAAGGATCCATGATAGAGTCAAATGGAATATCATCTCTTAAGACTTTGGAGATATTTGATGTACATGATTTATTCGTAAAATGGTAAAATTAATATAAAGGACCCAATGTCCGTGTGATGATAAATGGGATAGCATTTGTTTGATCATGATGAAGAGAAGAACAATTGAAAGATGGCTTCTTTTATCCTGATATCAGACTGGGGGCCAGATTTACTATTTTTTAATGCAATGTATGGCAGCAGCCACATTTTCTGCATTGTGATGCGTTGTGCAATAGGGAAAACACAGCGCAGAGCCATATCCATGAAGATGGACCTGCTGCTTCTATCATTCCCTCTTCTCACGCATCAACAGGCACTCTTGCCTGTCACGCAGCCTCGCACCATGATACAGAGGTGAGTGTGTGCTGTTGAGCATTGGATTGTTCTGGAAGCATACCCTTCCAGTACAAACTCCTGTGCCCAGACAAACACAGAAAAATCTCTGGGATCAGAAATGTGCTGTGCACTGCAGCTGCACTGCAGCATACAGTAGTAGATTGGGCTTTGCATCAAACCCTATGGGTAGCTGATCTGGCCTAACACTGACCCAGTAGCGCCCCCTTGATGCAAAGTGATGCAAAGCAGTGCAACGCAGCGGAAAAGGGTTTTTGCATCAGAGTAAATCTTTATTAAATCTGTCCAATGTATTAGTCCTTCTCAATGCGAGTGGGGTGCAAGTCACCCCATTGGTGAATTACCACATGACAAAATGTATTTATTGCATAGTATGGACACATGACAGTTTTTTTAACAAGTAACTTTGGGGTACACACATTTTGTGAACTATTATAACGTGCTGAATTATAAAGTGCTAATTTGTTTGAAAAATGTATTAACAATGTAATGGATGAATCAGACCAGAGAAAAACAATTGCATGTGTTCTTTATGTTGAACCTGTTTAATGGAACATAATTCTCTTTCCACTGGCCTTTCCTCATTATTTTGTTTGTATATTTAAATAGCGTAATACATACATACAGGATACTGTGTATGTGTGAGGGTGTGTGTGTGTGTAAAATAATATTATAAGCAACATATTGTCATTATAAAATGGCATAATTGTTACGTTTATTGACCTGTATATATAGTAGAATGCCGATTATGATAACATTCTCAAACAATAAGGACTTTAAAGAGAGAATTTCTCTTTGACGCTTTTTCCAACCGTTCATGTTGGAACAGGACATTATGAATTTGCTCATTTTTCTTGCTTCTGCAGGAGTACACCTCATGTCTCAAACGTACCATATGCATATAACATGATTAAATGAGAGTTGTCCTATTTTTGGATCTGCAGAGAGACAGATTTAGCTGTCTTGCAAAGCTTAGACGATCCATACACTGAGAAGGTCAAAAAGCAAGCTGCTCCCACCCACTGGTTGTTGAAAAAAATCATGCTCTGGATTATGGCTATTTCATTGGTACAGCAGATGTATGTGTCTGCAAAGGCAGGTGTACCTTTATTTTTTTTCTTGTTTTTGAAGATCCCAGTGGTTCCTGAGAACAAAAGGATTTCTGGTCAACGAGCTCTTCCCAGACTAGGTCAGTGTGTCTGGCGGGCAGGTTTGGCAGCACGCACTGTTTGTGCTCGCAGTGGACCAGGATTCTGTTCATCCTTGTACCCCGTAACTCACCTAGATATCCATCACTCATTCACTTACACACTGGCATGTATTGAGGGCACAAAAAAAATAACAGTAAATAAAATGGACTTACCTTCAGGCTTGCAATGCAACATCCTCCTCCCTCGGGTGTCTTCTGCGAAACTAGGAAACTGCGCTACCCAATTCTGGTGCTGCTCTCACAGTATGAGAGCAGCACCAGGATTGGAGGGGATAGCCTCAATCAGCGCTCTCAAGAGCACTGGAGGCCTGCCCTTTCTCTAACCCAGCTAGTTTAGAGAAGTATAAAATGCGCATGTCTCTTTGGCCGGCCGTCTTGCGACGACCAGCCGGACATGGGCATTTTAAAGCACACAGCTCCCTGCTGCTGCCACTTGGCAGCAATGGCACCACCCCGTCCTGACACTTTATTCAGGATGGGTTGTTGAAAAATAAACTGTGAATGAATAAACTTTATTACCATTTTATTTTTCATCTCTGGAGCTTGTGGGACAACGCTCCTCCCCTCAAATGGAGGAGCCACCCCTGTGATAGGCACAACATCACCAATTAATGAAGAAACGTGTTTATAAAAAGCCAGGTCTTTTTCCACTAGCAATCTAATTATATTTATGATATTGTTTCACTATAAAGTCTAGTTTCATTGAGAGCGGGGTCTAGGCTCTATTTAAGATAATAAAGGTCAGATGAACTGAATTGTGTTTGTCATTCATGTAAACTTGTGTTCTGTTATAAAATGTTTGCTTGTTATAAACTGTTTATATAATTGCATCTACAGGGTACTTGATGATACAGGAGTGTGTGAAATTTGTATAATTTGCTTTTGGGTAATTACACAAAATTCTGGAAAAGTTATGTGAAATTACGCAAAATGCAAAACTGGCATTTGAAACTATATTTTAGTGGAAAAATGCATCATTGCATCCATATTAGATGCAAGAGTGCATTTCGCCCTTAAAAAAGTGCAAAAAGCACCATTGGTACAACAGCTGCTCGCATTCTGGTCATTTACCCTGTTCACTTGTTTCCATGCTAAGATTTGCCACAACCACAGCATAGTTATGTTGCTTGGTGGAAATAAGTAATTTGGGGAATTTCTTGTAATTAACGTAACACAAAATGTGCAAAATTACACATGATCATGCCAGCATAACAGAAAATTTGCCTAGCCCTAGTGATGATGTGGGTGAAATATGCAGCAGCAAACCTGCTACAAAATGCAAGTGAAGATAAGGTTGAGTGCCTAAACATAAATTTACACTTATCTCAGGCTAACTAGTAATCAGCTAGCCTCCTGAATGTTTGTGAAAGTTTTAACTGCAATATTTTAAAAACAAAATATCAACCCATATTAAACACACATTTGAAAAAAAAGTTTTGAATACTCATGCATTTTCTTACCAGTACCATCTGTTTTGTCTTTGGTCCAAACTCCTGGCTACGTTCCCATCTACTTCTCCGTGCTGTACTCGGAAACCACATCAGCAGGCCTGCATTACTCAACGCCCTCATGCCACTATGGAAACCAACAGTCGACCTATGGGGTAATGGCTGGTAAGGAAATTAATCTATAATACGTCATTAAATGGGGCAGGTTTTTCTTTTTAATTTCAAATGCTTAATTTAGAATGGTATCCAACTAAGTTGAAGATAAAAAGTAACCGGCATTGTAAGCAAATCATTCTCAGGCAGGAAGGGTAATTTCATGAAAATACATCTTATCTGTACTTGATAAAAGCAAATGCATTCAGATCAGAAAAGGAAATGCCATATGTAACACCACAATTCTGACTGTAAAGTAAGGCAGCAATAAGAAGGTGAGAATGGGGCATGGTCAATTGGAGAAGAGAAATGATGTCACAAATCTAGCAGTTAAAGTATTTTCTGTGCCTGATCAAGGGTATTACAGAAGGGACTACACAAATATTTGAAGTTTATTCTGTAATCTCATTAGCACAAGAGTGCAAAAACAGGCATGAACATCATTGTGCTTGCCAATGTTTCTTTTAATGCGGACCCTAGATTCCAATCCTCAACTGACATAAATTATGTGACTGAAGTCAAATCACTATACTTGCATGTACCTCACAAACTGAAATGTGCATGACTAAAACAAACAAGATTCTCAAATAGTTTTAGGGAAAAGCATCTTCTACAATGACTGAAAACCAGCAGTTTTTCCCACCTCCCCTTTTTAAAAATATTTTTTATCTTAACATGTTTTAGGAATCAAGCCAACCACCCAAGAGATGTTGTCAGCAAGTATCTCCCAAACCAGAATTTTGCAGGCTTGCAGTATGCCGATTCCCAATGTTGTAAATGGTGTTGGAACATTACAAGGTAATTTCTGATAATTGTTCACGGTTTTGTATAGCATTGTTTACACAGAGAGAATGTATGCAAGGATATCACTGGCAGAGTTTTGTAGGCACAAAATCTGAAAGACTATTGATGACACTACTAATTAAGTTTCCAACCCAGGCACAATGGCTGAAGTATTTTCTAGAAAGTGAGTGTAATAATGTGGTAGGTAATGAGGTTCATGATAATTTTCTGTGAAAGCCTACTTTAACACCTATGAAATGGAAAGCTACAGATTATGGGCCTCAATTATAGTTTGGCACACAGGGTTCTCCAACACAAACGTGGCGGAGTACCCTGTCCGCCAAACTGACAGACCACCTACTCTATTTATAGTTTAGTGCACTGTGTACTTTTAGCAGTGCCCTTGCTGGCTCGGCCATCGAAAACCTTACACCTACATCCCAATGAACTTGGGGCCATTGGAGTAAGTACCCCAGACCGATCCCCCCCCCATTTAGAGAGGTCAGTCTAATATACTTTTTTGTTCAGACTGAGAGAAAAAATCTGGTAGTCCTAACACAAAAAAAGAAAAATAAATAAAGCTTGAGTTTTCTCATATTTGCAAATGATCAAAACGTTGCATGATGCTCCTTCCTGACCTCAGGGCGTCAGGGCCATTAGTATTTTGTTTTACAAAAGCAAACTCCCACATCAGGATCTTTTTTTGTAAAGCAAAAGCGTTTGCTGAGCAGCTGCATAAAACATGGCAGTTACTAAGCAAACTTTCAGTTTTAAGCCCCTTAAGAGGAGTCGCTATGGCAAGAGCTCCTTTGAAGGCACTTAGATCTTTGCTTGGTAGGCTGAGATCTCTAAAGATGGACAACCCCAAACTCTAAGTGAGACCCTGTGTATGGTTGCCAGGTGCTTCAAAGATAGGTTAATCGCTGCCTGCTCAATAGGTCCAGTGACCATTTTTTATATTGATTTTGTATATACCTTTAATTATTCTAGTTAAGAAGCCTTGCCTCTTGGCTCCTCTGTGAATGTGTCTACAGCAACTAAGTTCTCTGATCTGTGTAATAATTAAGATTTTATTCTCTGAATAATAAACATCATTACAATATAGACAAACTTAATAAAACTACATTTTAACAATATCAATCACAATCAAGCTTTAAACATAGTAAACTAGAGAGGATAGCTTCAGGCAACTACCATCTAGAAATAGTCAAATTGACAGATTCATTTAGTCTATATGAAATGGCTTCAAAAAGCATCACCAATTATTTTCGAGAGTCAGTGCAAAGTTGCGCCAAAGTGCTTGAGTGTTTTCAGTTCATTAAGAAACATTATAATATGATAAAAGCCTTTAAGGCACTTGACAAATTCAGATGGCTTTTAACTCATTCATACGACCTAGTGCTAAAAATACCTGGTTAAACATTACTATCTGTCTAGGAATTATAAAATTAAAAGATACATTGAGGGGCCGATTCCGATTCGGGCCGGAAATCTCTCCGACCGAGCCGAACCCGGAGAGATTTCCGACCGAATCGGGCCCGACCGAACGAGTACGATGCGTCCGTATGCTATCGTACTCGAGTCGGTCGGACTCCCATTGAAGTCAATGGGAGCCGGTCGTACAACGCGTACGCGGGCTCCCATTGCCTCAATGGGTGCGAGGCGAACAAGGGCGCCCCCTACAGCGTGTACGAGGCAAAGCGACTCGCGCCGTACACGCACAGGTAGGGGGACCCATGGGTCCCCCCTGTGTGCGACTCGCGTGGCTACGCGTACAGGGGGGTCCGACACGGACCCCCGAAGTACGGCTCCGACTGCTCTTTCGAGCCGGGTGGCGCGTGTCGGTCGGACTGCTCGCGGCGCGCATCGTACTTACCCGGCCGGGGAACGTCTCCATTGCGCGGTGCGAGTCGTGTCCGAGCGAGTCGGTCGGTGTGGTTCGACCCGGGAACGTGTCGGTCGGAGCGGTTGAGACGCCCAAACGAGTCGGTCGGCGATTTTGCATCGTACTCGCTCGTCCGGAGGCACGTACGAATCGGTCGGGAAATAGGGCTCCGAATCGGATCCGGTTAAGCCGAATCCGATTCGGAGCCCTACCGGCCGAGATCGGAATCGGCCCCTGAGTCTATGAGAATTGGCTCCTAAGAAAACATTACTAATCAAATTCAAGAGTCAGTGCAAGGTAGCACCCATGATGTACATGTCCCAGAACATACTCAAATGATGCGACTTCTTTTTAAACATGCTGCATGGTTCAATGATGAATTGAAAACAGCAAAACTCAGGCTACACCAACTTCAAAGGAAGTGGTGTAAGGGCTACAGCACTATAGAAAGAGAACGTTTTAGTGAGGGCTTCAGGCAGTATAAAAGCTTGCTCCCACCACCAAATCCTTTTATTGTAACAGCATTGTTTTAGCAGCAAATAAACAAAAGGAAACTTTTAAGATGTTAGATGAAATCACTTGTTCCAAGCGAGTAACCTGGGAGATCGAACCCTCCCAAACTCTGTGCGACACACTCAACACTTGTTCCATTGAGAAAATGAATCCAGTTATGGACAGCATTCCGACCACTTCTCTGCCTCAACAACCTGGGGAGAATATGAACTGTTGTGCCATTAATTCTCACTCTTTGGTACAGTTTCCCCAGCTCCAGCATGAGATGCTTATTTCTTTCATGCACAAGGTGAAATCTGGCACCTCGCTGGAACCCTGCCCTCCTGTCATTATGCAAGTGATGTTTGTCATAGCAGCCAACCCTCTGTTAGACCTTTTGAAGAAATCACTTGCACAGGGCATTGTCCCTGACAATTTAAAGCTGCTGTGATACTTCCCTTGCTGGAGAAGCTCAAATACGATCCTAAGCTGCTGAAACATTATTGTCCCATTTTACTTCTCCCCTATGCAGCCAAAATGTATTACTCAGCAGCTAAGCATGTTCTTTTATCCATTCATCTTTCTTTTTCCACTGCAGTTTCTGTCCAACCTGCAGTACAGAAGCAGTGATGCTTTCTGTCCTTGATGATCTAGGATGGGAGTTGAATTTGAGACATGTGTCCACGCTAGTTCTCCTACAGTTATCGTCTGCCTTCGATACTGTCAGCCACATGCTTCTGCTGAATCGTCTGACGGAAGCTGGTCTATCAGATCAGGCTCTAAGTGGGATATCCTCCTTTCTAGGAGGCCGCACACAGGAAGTGCAGGTTGATCTGTTTTCTTCTTCTAAGACCCATGTCATCTATGGGGTCCCCCATGGCTCACTCAGCATTATCGTCTTTGCTGTTTAATGTTTACATCTCCCCATTGATCTTAGCCCTGGCTAGTCATGGTTGTAGATTCTACAACTACGTTGATGACTCTGAACTTATCTTCCGGCATGAATGTACTGCCCAGGCCCAACCAGGAATTTCAATCTACCCTGAAGCTGATTTGGAATTGGTTGGACCCTAACTAAATGCTGATAAGGAACAGCGCTTTAGTCTCAATCCAGGACAGATCTCTGGACAAACACCTGCTGGCCCTCTGAGCTCGATGCTCCTCCTGTTCCAGCAGCATATGCCAAGAGCCTGGACTTTGTGGTAGACAATCAACTGGCCATAATCCCCCGGATCAAGGCAGCCATGGCACAGTGCTTTGGCCTATTGAAATCCATTAGGTAGGGTGCTCCTCTTCTGTCACCTGAGACTTTGAAAGCAGCTATTGCAGCAGTAATTGTGTCCCACGTGGACTATGCAAACTCCCTGTATTTGGGTCTCCCTGCAACCTCTTTATTCAATTACAAATCATTAAAAATACAGCTGTGAGGATAATCTGTAAACTGCATACACATGCACATATCTCTCCTGCCTTAATGAAGATTCACTGGCTCCCCATCAAACAGAGAGCACTTTTTAAAATGGTGTGTATTTCAAATCCATTCATGACCAGGCTCCAGCCTTTGTAGCAAGCAGAATTAAGAGATATGTTCCTCCTTGACCTCTCAGATCCTCTCTAACCAACCAGTTGGGGATCCCTCAGTTCAAGCAACAGAAAGCAAGGGTCAGGAGCTTCTCTGCCCTGGCCCCATTTATGGAACTCTCTCCCTTCCTCGGTCAGTTTGTAACCTAACGTCCTGAGGTTAAGGAAGCTTTTGAAGACCTGACTGTTCAAGCAAGCTTTTGGTTAGCCTGAGTCCTCTCTCCTCTCCCTCCTGGTTGTCACAGCACCAAGAAACCTTTGGGTGTAAGTGCGCTTTATACGTTTTCCTAACATAACATAAAATAACATAACATGACATGACATAACATAACATCCAATGTAATTGACTTTTATTCAAATGGCTATCATTATTTTTCTTGCTTCTCTTTACTTATTATCTTAAAATGTTTGCTAGTTAATATCTGCTTCCTTTTTAGGTCTCATCTAGAGACAGCTTTAGATTAAATCCACACAGAAGGAGCGTACAATTATTATGAATTCATCCACAATTAATTATTGAAGTCCATAAATAATCAATATTCCAATGCAAGCTTCCTTGTCCACTTGTCTTTATTGACACTTGTTCCAAACTCTTCAAAACACAGATCAATCAATATTTCAGTACAGCCAGTCTACGCGTTTCGTCCCCCATGGGACATCATCAGGGCTGTAAAAAGAAAGCAAAAAATAAAAATCCATTCCAATTCGAGATTGTACATACAAATTAAAACAAAGTACCCAAATGTTTAGAAAACATGTTCATTTCCACCTGCCTATAGAACAGTCTATAATCATCTGTAAAGGTATGCCCCACTATCTTTGGCACATCAAAAATGTACTTGCAAATTATATTCAACAACATACCAAAGTGTTTTGATAACTTATTCATTACAACCTTCCTATGGAACAGTCTATACTCATCTGATAAGTTATGCCCCACAATCATTGACTCATCCAAAATGTACTTATATCAAACAAAAAGCTTCCTGCCTATATGACATTCTTTTAGATCTACAATCCTATACAGTTTCCAACTTATATTCACCTATACATAGTGATTACCCATCTTTGTTCAAAAATATTATTAATATTGTTGATCAGAATAGTACGTGTGCACTGATCCATGATGTATCATGACTAACCTGGCCTTCAATTATCAAAAGTTTTTATTTATATCATCAGTTAGCGCCCATCCTCCTTCTAACTTTTGAAACCCTGAACACTCCACTTAGTCCTATTAAATGTGTATTTATCAGGATACACGGGCCTCTGACTTCAATTATCAAAAGTTTTTATCAGTTTTATATCATCAGTTAGCACCCATCCTCCTTCTAACTTTTGAAACCCTGAACACTCCACTTAGTCCTATTTAATGTGTATTTATCAAGAAACACGGGCCTCTGTCCCAATGATTTCCAGAAATATCCTGAATCTTTACTCCACATCATTAGATTCAAAGTGATCTCACCTGAATCATTTTCATGTTACTGTCTATTTCTTATTCTTTTTCCAATTTTCCGATATTTCTATTTTATGATGCAAATTCTGTAAAAAGAATTACCACTATTTAGTGTTGTCCCCCTTACTTTTATATCTGTTCCTTAAGCTTGCCTCGTTCTTACTTATTGCTCACCTTTTTATAATGTCGAACGAGTTCCTGTCAATTGCTCTTCCAGCCTTCCTAATCGATTTTCAAAATTTCTATTTTGTGATGCTAATTCTGTAAAGAAAAATATAGCCGCTATTTAATATTCTTCACCCCATTTCTCTTATCGCCCCTCTAGCTAGCCTTCTTCCCACTCATCTGCTCACCTTTTTATTATGTCCAAGCATCTCCATGAAGTTCTCTCCTCTGCAGCCAGGCCCGATAAATCCCGCTGCAATTTGCGACTATTCCCCACCTCTATTTAAAATTCTTTTGAACCAATCCGGAGTTGCGCATTCAAGCCTTGCACTTTAAATACAATTCTGTCCAATCATTTAGCGAGCCACAAACATCATTCATTTAATTTATGCGTAATTTTGGGCTGCAGTTCCCTCTCTGGTCCACGTCGTCTACCTATCTCCCGATTGGTCACTTTATTGACTCAGTGAGCCAATCACCTCTCAGTTAAATTCTGTCCAATCATTAATGAGCCACAAACATAATTCATTTAATTTATGCGTAATTTTGGACGCAGTTCCCTCTCTGGTCCACGTCGTCTACCTATCTACCGATTGGTCACACTGTGAGCCAATCACCTCTCAGTTACCGTTCTGTGGACGAATCAAGTTTCCCATAACGTATTACAAACGTATACCTTTCACTGATAGGTCTTTTAATTTATGAAAGGGTCTTTTAAGACTAAATCTCTGGCATCAATTCCCTCTCTAGTCCGCATCGTCTGCCTGATCATGTATTTTAGCCGAATTTCCCTTCACATATTCCAAACAAAAGCCTTTCAACTATAGGTCTTTTAATTAATGTAAAGGTCTTTTAATACAATGTTTATCTGAGCCCACTCTGTGCATATCTATTCATAAATTGGATGATATAATTTAGTATTTATTTGCCGTAATTAACTGGCAATTTCAGATTCCCACTCGACGCATGCTAGGGGTTGCGAAACTCCTGAGTTAACTTAGAACTACTATGTTTAAGCATAAATGCCCTACCTATTGTAAATGCAACCTATTTTGAGTTGATGTTTAAAATTTCCAACACTCTCGAACAGACAATATTATTTGTACGTATGTTACTGAGCACCCGTGTATTTATTTTTATGTTTATGTTGATTACAAGACACCCATTTACATCCTCTGGTTTATCTGCTAGTGACCACAACCTATGTACTATCGATTCTACCAATATCATGTACATTTAAATTTCATAGACCATACCACTCAATAAAATTCATCCAAAAAATATATAAAGTTCTGATTCATAATCTCTGTTACATCAATCTTACTATCCACTAGTCTTCCAAAGAACATATAGGTTTCTCAATCAATTAATCTAAGAAATAATGCAACTCATTATCACTATTCAAGCCCTGGATCACCGCTCTACATCTGCTGATCCATCTTGCCTCTTGTTTTCTGATCATTAGTTCCCAGTCTCCACCCCTGGCTCTGGGAAAAATTCTTTGTATCCCATGGAACCTAAAATTTGTGTCCCTCATGTGGTTTTCTTTGATATGCTGGTAAATGGGTGATTTCATCTCCTGATTAATGATAGCCCTTCTATGCTCCTGAATTCTAGTTTTCAAACTTCTCTTGGTGCTACCGATGTAGATTTTATTACATGCACATATAATTACATATACAACTCCTGTGCTATTGCAATTAATAAATTCATTTATGCAATAACTTTTCTTGGTATTATGTGTATTCCTTCTTTCTGTTGATACCCAGACTACAAAGATTACATGTTCCACATATGTAGAAACCCTTGGGTTGCTGTGGTAGCCAGTTTCCCCCATCTGTTTTTAGTGGTTCTACATAATTCCTCGTTATCATTTTCCCAATGGTTTGACATCTTTTGTGAATAACACTTGGTTTGTCTCCAATACAACCAGTCAGACCCTGTACTCCCCTAAGCAAATTCCAATGTTTACTAAGTATTCTGTAAATCTTGTCTTGTTGTGAACTGTAAGTAGTGACAAATGCCAATATTTCGCTGGAGCGAGACCTGTCTTTCTGTATAAGAGTTGTTTCTCTCTTAATGGACATCACCCTTGTTCGTGCCCTATTAAGATCCACCTCAGCATAACCTCTATTCCTTAGTCTCTTTTGCAGGTTATCTAATTCTGATTTGAAATCCTCATCTCTGCTACAATTCCTACGGATTTGCACCATTTCCCCAAAGGGAATCCCTTTGATGACTCCCTTGGGTGGGCGCTATCTGCTCTTAATATAGAATTAGTGGCCGTTGTTTTTCTAAATAATTTGCTCTTGAGGGCTTCCCCTTCCACAAACAGTTCTACATCTAGGAATTCGACACTTTCTTGATGATATTTTATGGTGAATTCCACGTTAAAATAATTAATATTCAAATATTTAAAGTATTCCTGTAACTCTGTTTCAGATCCTCGCCATATTACCAAAACGTCATCTATAAAACGTCCCCAAAATAGGATCTGAATCGTCCATCTTGAGGCTTTTCTGTTCCAGGCATGCTCCCTCTCATACCAACCCATGAAAAGGTTGGCATAAGAGGGAGCAAACCTGGAACCCATTGCTGTTCCCCTGATCTGGTGGTACCATTCATCTTTGAAACAGCTTTAGTCTGTAGCAGTCTTGCCCCACTGACCTTCTCTAAAACATTCATAAATAAAAATAAAGGTGTACATAGAGGGCATAATGGTCAGCGGTCTTCATACATTGGTTTGGTAAATTGTCTCACACATTTTACTTCCTCCCTCCCCAGCATACAGCATGGGGCAATGGGTTATGCCACTTCAACCATTGAGTGACAGCATTTTGGCTGTGAACATGTGCATAGCCTCCTACAAAGTAATTGTTAGAAATTGGGCTATTAGTTGAGAGGGGTGAAAGCCCTACTCAAATAATAAACACAATCCTTGTCAGGGTGAACAATAAAATTCACTAAATAAACCTGTGCTTAACCTTCTGGTAGCTTGGCACAAAAGCAGTCAGGCTCAACTAAGAGGCAATGTGTAACGTATTTATGGAGCAATCAAACAGTAATTTAGTAAATGCAAAACACAAGAAAAATCCCAACCCAATTAAAAAAAAGTGAAATATAATAAATAAAATGACACCAAAAATAGAACGAAGAAGCACAAAGTGCCACTTGCAGTTATATAATCATTCTGGACTAGGTCAAAGTCACAAGTTCAGGCCGACTGCGATGGAGTGGGTCGGATATAGGTACTAAGGTAGTCCCACTGAAGATTTTACCTTCTCAAAATCCAAGTTCACATGAGGAGCTGGAGCCAGAGCTTTGCATTGGCTGGGACAATGTCAATGTCGGCACGACGAGCGGTCATCGCTGTAGCTTCACATTGGCGGTTGGCACAGGTGGTCTCTGTTTGGCTTGAAGAGCAAATCGCTGTTGGAACTTCGCATTGGTGACCAATGTTGTCATTGGTGCTAATGCGAGGTGCCAGCTTGCAGTCATGAAGAGTCCGAAACTTCTGGATTTTTACCTGGGGTGCAGATTTCTGTAGATTTGAAGCAGGAGGAGTTAATTCTGATGCACGCCAAGGGTCCAGGACATGGGGGGGGGCACCTCTTAGGGGTCAGGACCTACTCCATCAGGGGCAAGTAGCAGGGCTGTGGCAGGCCGAGCTGGGGCTTCTCAGCTGGACAGTTGCAGGGAGTCCTCTGGATGCTTGTAGTGCCTTGTAGCTCAAACAGGAGATCAGACAACTCACCCTTGGAGTCACTTCTAGGAAGCCTGATTTCAAGGCAAGGAGGTCCAATCTTCCTTCTTTAAACAGCAGGACAGTCCTTCTTCTGAGTCTTCCAAAGGACAAGGATTGTTCTGATCAGAGGTTCTGAAGGTGCCACATTTATACCTGGTGCCAGGCTTATAGTGGGGCAAATCTCTGACCTTCTCCCCAAACTGTTTCTGGTCAGTGCTTCCTCTTCCCCTGAGTTTGACTCCAAACTGCCTAGGGTGACAAAGGCCTGATATCAGGTCCCTTTGTGTGTGCCTCATGCAGGATCCTTTGAAGTGTAATCAGGGCAGGGCACATCCTGTCAGGAAGGCCCACCGCATCAATGCCCAGGCCCATTTTATCCAATGTCTGGAAGAAATACACAACCCACAACAGGAGAGCCATTCACAGTAATGTGATCCAGGTCCCTGGCAGAAAAACATAACACATTTGGTTTAAGCAGAAAAGTGTCATTAAAGAGTGTTTTAAATTACAATGCAAATGAGTGGAAGAAGCATTTTTCTATCTGGCCCCAAAAAGAAGTTATCATTTATTAAGTGTAATAAAGTAACACAGTGTTAGTCTATTGCAACAGTGAAAAATTACTTTAGGATCTTTTCACTGCAAGAACATGTCAAACTTAAACACACATCTCCTACTTTTTAATTACCATGCATCCAGCCATATGAGCCTTTAGGGCCTACCTTAAGGGTGACTTATAACTATTAAAAAGGATGATTTAAGCCTGGCAAAAGGATTATTTTGCCAGGTCAAAATGGCAGCTGAAAACTGCACTGCTGGGGCAAGGCTGAGACATGTTTTACAGTGCTACTTTAGTGGGTGGTACAATGGACTGCTACTATGAAGCAGCCAAGTAAGTTATTTCTTCCTGCGGTAAGGTACACTTCTTTTTATCCACCACTCCTTAGGCTCTCCTTACAATCTTCTTTTAGATGATCCATGATTTTTGTTTGGACACTCCACCCTTAGTTTGTTGTGGTTTTGATTTAATCGCCACTTAGTAAGTGTCTTTTTCAACTTTGCAAAGGTTCACCTGCAAAATGTTTCACCGCAGTGTGCCTATACTTATTTTAATGCGTTCTCAGACACTTCAAAGATTTACTCGTTGCTTCGTCAAGTGAGTACCTGCACCTGGAGGTGATTACCCCACATATTTTGATTATTCTAATTTTAAGCACTGGTCCCATTCTTCAATTTTTTCATTTTTTCACTTCTAAATACTCCTCTGGCATCTTTTGAAACTTTTCTAGTCCTGATGATATTTAATTACGCTGGGTCAAAATGCCATGAACACTGTGGGCAATGAGGACATTAAATTGATGAACTGCTTTGCAACATATTCTTCGGGATCTGGGATTTAGTCAGAATGCTGGAATTGTCATCACTGCTCTGTTGCCTTTTTATGTTGCTCACACTTTCTCTATAGGCTTGGTATTATACACTGTGTGACCACATGAGCAAAGAGAATCTGTTTCAATTTTATTGTTGAGCTAATTATATTTTTCCAACAATTAATTATTGGGTCCAGCTCTTTATCATTGATTGTGGAAATTTTTTACATAATTTTTTATTCCGCTAGGAACCACTGTTCTTTATGTATAAACTTTCTAAAAGTTGCATTTTCAGAATTGTAACTTAAAATCCAACTTTACTATTAAAGAGGATTTCAAGGGGCCATGTCCAAGATGGTAGCCGAGTAGTAGCTCCACCATACAACTCTGCACTCCGGGCCCATCAGCCAGCAGTCCCGACCATCATCCCCTGCCAAAAATGCAGCGTACCGACCACGCTCACCCCCGGCAGCCAGTGGCGGACACTTTGGATGGAGAGCGAGCACTGACAGCCACATTTCCAGCAGATTCTGAGTGCCGCTGCTGTCACCACAACCTTTCTGCATGTAATGCCAGTCGGGGCCAAACACGCCGGAGCCCTGCTCGCCTAGACCTTGGGGCTTAGCAGGAGGAGCGAGAGCAGGCCTAGAGATGGTCACCCCTGGGAGGCGAACGCAATTCTGACTGCACAACAGAGCTGCGCACCACGGCTGGTGACAGACCAGCCGGGGCAGCCGCATCACATTAGTCTTCGCCCTGCCTCTGGGATCTTGCAGAGACCACCACACATGAGAGCATGCACCAGACTCCCTGGGGGACCCAAAGGAGAGCCCAGTGTAGGGAGGAAATCACTGCTGGAGCTGCCGGAGATCATTGTGGCCCTGCTGCCTCCGCGCGGGCAGAGGAAGAGGCTGATCTGAGAGGCCCAGGTGGCAGATTAATAGAGGGCATGGTGGAGCCCACCACCACAGTGGTGAGAGACTGAGGCCGCACTGAGGTGGGGGAGGCAAGTGCTCCTACCCTGTGCCCCTTGGATCGGGTGGCGAAGAGGCCTACCCCCTCCATGCTACCACAGCCTACAGGTCAGTGAACCCATGGGTCACATTCAGCGTGGGACCTAAACTTAACCTGGGAAGGTGGCCACAGCAGCTACACACCAACACCTGCAAGCCCTCTTAAGGAGGCCCCAAAACCATCCGTGGACCAACTCAGAGAGACTTGTAATAAGGGCCACATGAGCTGTTTGCTCTCAAACCTCTCCCCATGCCTGCACCCACGGGGGGACACATGGCGTCTCACAGAGAAAAAAAGGACTCCACACTACGAGACATACTCTTGAAGGCCTTCGTCAAAAAGGCAGACCTCCATCGAGAATCAGGGACAGGGGAGGTCCTGCCACAGTCCACAGACACTGAAAATGACTGCCCTGAAGCACCCTTTACATGCTCCTTCATGAAGGGCGTTTTGCACATGCTGCGAGATGACTTAACTACCCTGAGGAAGGAGGTAGCAGCTGAATTTAAAGAAATCAAGTGTGAGGTGGCAGACATCGCCCAACAAGTGGCAGCGTTGGAAGGCGTTGGCTACTCCAGGAAAGAGGAACTTGAGCAACCACCGGCTCACCCTCCTTGACCTTCAATAAAAAAACATTGACCTTCGCACACAGCTAGTGAATTTGGAAAGAGGTCCTGCCACTCCAACATCAGTATTAAAGGAGTCCCTCTAAATGCAGCGAATGGGACCTAGAAGGCTAAGTTATCCACCTTTTCAAGCAAATCTTCCCGACCCTGGTGGATGCAGACATTGTTCTTGACTGTGCACATAGGGCGGGCCACACCGTCACTTTACCTGCATAAATCAGGATATACTGACCTGCCTCCATTACTATCACCAGAATAAGGCCCCCTCGTGGTGGCTGCAAGTAACCAAGGTCCCCTACTTTTTGAGGGTGTCAAAGTAGGGATCTTCCCGGATCCCTCCCCTTCACACTTCAAAGACACCACTCCTTCTGAGAAGTCACCACCTTCCTGCAGGACAAGGGAGTCAAGTACAGTTGGGGACTCCCCTTCAGACTTATCTTCGTGTGGGGGAAAGAAACACATATCACCCGCACGGTGGAAGAGACCCACTCCACATTGGGTCTGAACCCCTCTTGCAACAGGGAGGACCTGTCCCCAATTCCTCGACATCTTCTCCACATAGGGGTGCTAAACCACACTGCAGCCACTGAGAGGGCACTGAGCTTCTGCAACACATACATCATGAGAAGCCTGGGGAAAAGGAACACTGAACCTAATAACCTGATTGCTGCAGCGTTGGCAATTGGCTGGCTCTTTTCAGGGGGTCACGACTAACTTGGACTGCAGAATCTTACTATGTACCTTACACCTGGCTCCTGTCGAATGTGGAATATGGGAAGGAGCAGACTACAGTTCCCAGACCACCGACACAGACCCCACCACGATGGATGAATCGATTCCCACCTAGGAACCCCCAAGTTATTTGTTGTCACACTGTTGAATAACTCCCCTCCTCCTTAGGGACCCTGTCGCTTATCATCATCACTTCATTATACTGGGCTCACAAACTACCATGGTGCCTCCCGAGCTGCTGGACGCTACTGCCAATACCTAAGAGCCTCCTCTGGGCGACTCCAAGATTAAAATAGTGAGCCTCAATGTTTAAGGGTTGAATGCGCCAGCAAAGCATCTAGCAGTATTAGCCATGCTGAAGGACTCCGAATGTGATCTCGTCTTCTTGCAGGAAACTCCCTTGCTTAAGAAAGACTGGGAGAGACTGCGATCGAAATGGTTCCTTTGCCAATACCTGTCCTCTGGTCGCAGCAAGTAGGTGGGGGTTGCCATCCTCCTCATTAATAAATTCAAGGGCCACATCACAAGGGCCCTGGCAGAGACCCCAAATCGGCTCCTCTCCCTGCAAATAGTCCTGGGAGCCTATACCTTTACTCTACACTATATGCCCCCAACAACCACTAGGAACAATTTCTCATGGCAGCCCTCGGCCAGATCCTCTACACAGAGGTGGGCTTCGCAGAACTGTCAGACCACACACCAATTACAGTCTCCTTTCAGGTCCCCCGAACCAGCACACCAACTCCACAGTTGAGACTAAACAACAAACTCCTCATGTACAACTCTGTCCACAAAGAGATACGAGACACCATAAAGCAATATCTCCAAACCAGCAAAACCCCTGAAGTGCTAGCCCCACTCCTCTGGAACGTCCTCAAGGCTGTGATTATCGGAACTATTGTAACCCTCTCAGCTCAAGATAACAAGAAAAAGTAAATGAAGAGGGCAAGTCTGGAGGGACAGATATCAGCAATAGAAGAGTAACATAAGTGAACAGGGGCTGACAGGATCCGAAGGTAACTGACTCTGGCCAAGAAACAACTCAGGGCACTGGAAATGGATAGAGCTGAGTATGCACTACTGTGCACCAATTCAAAAGTTTTACCCTCTAGGCAACAATGCTGGGTGCCTCCTGGTATGTAAACTTAGAGCCAGAGTTAACTCACTAGGATACCAGAGATACATCTGGAGGACGGGCACAGCTGGAAAATGGATGGGGAAATAGCAGCAGCCTTTGAACGATGTTATGCCACCCTATGCGCTGCAGAGGAGGCAGACCCAGAGCCAATTTAACCATGTTTTAGGGAGTGAGTACAAGCACTTCAGCACTGGATAGTAATAGTAAATTGCACAGAGTTCTAAGGCCAACAAAAGCGAATTCAGAAAAATAGGAGGGGTGAAGTCAAAGAGTTTTGGAGAAGATCACCCTAAAACTGACATATCAAGCAGACCTGATACACTGGGTGCTTTTCTAAGCTTGTGGGTGGCCCATTAATAATATTTCCTGTTTGAGACTGCCAGGTTTTCCCTGGCAGTCCCAAACAGTAACAAATGTATGTCAGAATGTCCACTTTCAATAGGGTGGATGGCCTAAGGCACTTTGACCAACAGCCTTGAGTAAAGCAGGGGAACTGTGACATAGCGGACACATTTTTGGCAGAGTACCCTGACCAACAAACTGTAAATAAAATTGTATGTCTTCTGGCCTGTCCTCTCCTGCAAAAAGAAAAAGAAACATTAAGTTACTCTACTATGGTGACTTTGTTACATTAACACACCTGAAGTCCAGAGAGACTCCAATCTGTCTTGCAAACTTATTGACCTTTTCTAGAAACATATTTAAGCCTTCTCAAGAGTACTCATTTTCCAACATACGGTGCTGTGAAATATATGAGAATGTGTGGTGCTCTTTACAAATATTTAATTTAATACCAAATATGTAAATGTGTTTGAAGTCAGACAATCACTGCATAATTTGACTTGTTTAACAATACTATTGAAAATATTGATGGATTCCTGTGATCTTATCCAATTCATATTGTTTTCTCATGGGATGCGATGAAACCTAAGTCATGGGAACAGAGTTCAAATAAAGAAAAAACTGTTTAACTTAAAAAAAAGTAATAAAATGAAGAACATCTAAGCAGATTTTTCCTTTATTTATCAAAAAACGTGTAGTTGATTATTGGTAGATTTTATAGTATTTTAAGTTGAAAAGTGTTATTTAAATATCCTTTTTTTATACACATAGGTAGCCTCACCTCTTGCCTCATGAGTGCCAGCCCCTGTACATTAGGTCATGGCTTTGCTTCCATGCATCAGTCTATCCTAGGAGAAGACCCCTCACTCACCGATTTCAAGCAGGAATTTCGCAGGAAGAACAAGGCCATCGAAGAGCCAATAGACATGGATTCTCCTGAAATCCGGGAACTCGAAAAATTTGCAAATGAGTTTAAAGTGAGGAGAATTAAGCTGGGTATGCATTTGTCTGCTATTTTCTCTTTTTACTTTGAAAGTTACTTATTGAGTTCCTCTTTTTAGCAACAAAAGGCAATTCAATATGTTTAATTATAAATTCGTCTGCAATTAATGCTCATCTATATAGTATGTCAGTGTTTCTCGTGAATTAGTTTGTCTTTAAAGACAACAGAAAAAAGTACCGGAAAAATATATTTATTCATAAAAAATGTTATAAAAAATGCAAGAATAGGTCAAACCATGTGACCCATTGAAAGGAGCCATTCAGTGCAGAGAACAAATACTGTTCTCTTTGCACAGTCCTGCATCTGTAACAGCCACCAATCATTGCCACTCTACAATGTTTGTTTGCTTGACGATAACAGTGACGGTTCTGAGATCTATTGTGAGATTCACTGGACAGCCCCTTTAAAGAGCATGTTTTGACTCTTGCACAGTTACACATAGCACATCAGTCCGGGGGTTCTGTCTATGAGGTATCCAAACTTCTCCCAGTGTGGTATGTCCAGAGACCCTGTACCTAAGGTGCAAAAGGTCTCAGAAAAGTGTCTTTCAGTATTTCATAGCTGTATTAGAGTTTCCTCAAACGTCTCTCTTCAGTTACGAAGAACCGGTGATCTTATGATTAGAAAAGGATATCTGAATGTAAAGCTCCAGAAGGTGGTGTTTCTTCTCTCAGTGCTCCCACATCTTCAAATGGAAAAAGAACAAGGGGAGTGATGCATTGCCTGAACCTTTCTAAACAACATTAAGGGATTGGTCAACGAGCCACAAAAAAAAGAAAAGAATACTTCTTTCAGATCCCACTTTGCTTACTAACTCATATTTTCTTTCTGGTGCAAAAAAGAGTAGGTAAGGAAGAAAAGTAGTATCTGACTGATGCGAACCAGCAATAACAACGAGACAGCGCACATCCAGGCTAGCAAACCTCGCCCAGATCGAGCTTGGAATAGAGATTGCCAGTTGCAGGAATCTAGCAGGAAATCCAGCTACATTCAGACTCTTGCACTAGCCACAATCTGCCTAACAGAGCTGCAAGAGTAGTAGGAATAGAAGGAAGGATTTTAATTAAAGATAACTAGTCAAGCCCTGAAATACTCTTCACACGCAAACATACTAAAACACATAAAACACACAATGAAACATTCCCTCAAGCCATTCACACACACAAACACTAAACACGCAATTGTAGACAAAAATGAGACAAATTAATAAGGGTTTTAGATGCAACTCCAACAACCTGATAAGTACCTCCGAGGAACTATTGCACAAACCCTGAGGATGCCTATGCCCCATGCTAATGGAGTAAGGGGTTGATTTCTGTGTAGGAGTTGTGGATGCATAAGGTGCCCTATGCTTTTCAGTTGCCGTATTGACAATATAACCCTTACAACCAAGAAAATTTGAATTGTTAGAAAAAATTACTGACAAAACTTCAGAATTTCAATATTTCAATATTTCTTTATTCATTCATCACTTCAGTCGTACATGTAAAAACCTAAGAATGCCAAGGCTATGTCTGCATTAATTCATCAGGGGCCACTTTGGCTCTTTAATTTATTAAAATGCTAGTGGAGATAGGAGACACATACAAGAAGTAAATAGGCTCCATGCCTAAAATTGAAATAAGTGAATATCTTCTTGCACCACCAGGAAATCTAGCAGAAGCAGGTGGAAGTGTGCAAAGTTGACATTTCTAAAGACTGATAGCTCCAAGTATTTTTTGCATAAGCATTACATAAGTATTTAGTTTGCTGTTAAAGTTATGGGCTTACATGGTAGTTATGTGAGTTATGGATTGCAGAGCTAACCAGAACATTGGAGCGTCAGTGCTTTCTTTGGTTTTAATTCGTAACTATAATTTCTCAGGTGTTTTTATCCATATGTCAAGGTGTTATAGCCAATGCTAACCATACCTTTACTTTAACCTTGCATTTTTGTGGCTTTTTGATCATACATGACATACAACTTCAATGAAGTATACTCTACTCTGCTGTTTGTGACCAAAGTCTGTACACAATGGAGGTTGGCTGCAGGGACTGTGTGGTGTTCTATACTTGACAATATAACCCTTACAACCAAGAAAATTTGAATTGTTAGAAAAAATGACTGACAAAACTTCAGAATTTCAATATTTCAATATTTCTTTATTCATTCATCACTTCAGTCGTACATGTAAAAACCTAAGAATGCCAAGGCTATGTCTGCATTAATTCATCAGGGGCCACTTTGGCTCTTTAATTTATTAAAATGCTAGTGGAGATAGGAGACACATACAAGAAGTAAATAGGCTCCATGCCTAAAATTGAAATAAGTGAATATCTTCTTGCACCACCAGGAAATCTAGCAGAAGCAGGTGGAAGTGTGCAAAGTTGACATTTCTAAAGACTGATAGCTCCAAGTATTTTTTGCATAAGCATTACATAAGTATTTAGTTTGCTGTTAAAGTTATGGGCTTACATGGTAGTTATGTGAGTTATGGATTGCAGAGCTAACCAGAACATTGGAGCGTCAGTGCTTTCTTTGGTTTTAATTCGTAACTATAATTTCTCAGGTGTTTTTATCCATATGTCAAGGTGTTATAGCCAATGCTAACCATACCTTTACTTTAACCTTGCATTTTTGTGGCTTTTTGATCATACATGACATACAACTTCAATGAAGTATACTCTACTCTGCTGTTTGTGACCAAAGTCTGTACACAATGGAGGTTGGCTGCAGGGACTGTGTGGTGTTCTATACTTGTGTAATGATGCTATGTTCTGGAATGTGTGGATGGTTGATAAGATGGAATTACAGGACAGGGGGTATTGTGACTCAGTTGACTGTTGGATGCGGCTGTGGCTGGGGTCTCTGATACTTGTAACTTAATAAGGAAGCTTACTACAACTTATTTGAAGGCGTGCAAGCTTTCTTCTTAGAATTTAATATTGGTGACAGGCGACGGGCTGCCTGCAAGGCTACATACTGAAGAACCTGAAAAGTTACATACTAAGACCCCAATACAACGCTTCAATCTACAAATCACTCAGACAAGTGGTGCACGCATTTTTAGGACTCAAGAAGGTATTCCTACTTTTCAGGAGTTTATTATTCACCATTTTTGGCCACTTTCACCTGTGCAGCCTCTCATGCTATACAACGGTTGTGTGGTGGCTCGGAGCATCAGGAAAGCTTGAGAGCACACCATGTGACGCTGCTGAGAGGAGTGAGCATACTGGCATCACCAGCCAACAGTGGTAAACAAAGCGCACCTCTGTTTGAAATGCTTACGTGTTGCTGGGCAACGCTGTCAGCAAAAGGAAGAGATAGGACGCGGCAAGGAGGAGGCCCCATGCGGAATGCCTCAGTGTTGCTACACCATCAAATGTGGCAGTGAAGAGGCCCTGTGTAGAACACCTCAGCGTAGCTACCCAATTAAACATTGTGGAAACTGAAAAGATCTGTAGAACCCAAAATCATAACTCCGTCACCACAACCTGAGTAAAATAAAGAGAATGTATTTAAAGTGCACGGGAGCCTCAGATGGGTGCTGAGTGCTCGAATAGCAGAAGTAAAACACAAGCATTTATAGACACAGACCACAAGAGGATGCAGCATCATAATACACGTAGCACAAATTAAGCATGGCCTACTTGACCAATTAGCAAAGGCCTAGGCTGCGCCATACCATTTATGGTCCGAAATATACTGTTGCTGACCACGGGTCTGAAGTAGGCAGCTTCTGGGACTTTCCACTGTAATGTAAGATATCAGACTGGGTACTGTGTCATGAAACAATTTGCATATCAGCACGTACCAGAAATGTTTCTAATCATGATATGCTGAAATACTTCTGCCGAAGTTCCCTAAACTTTTTGCTTTCCCCCTAGACCGTTTTCCTGACATAGAGTTGCCAATTTAGATGCTTTGGGTACTTTGCTACTGCTGATCAGTGTCAAAGTACAAGGGTTCCCTATGTAAAGTGCAATGGTAATTGGTTGGCCATGATTGGTATGTTTGCCTTACTAGTAAAAGTCCCTAGTGATGTGCACTGTGTGTGCAAGGGCTAGTAATACAAAGGCGCACAGAGAAGGGAACTCAGGCCTTCAGTGTAGGGCCTGCGCGCAGTTTGCTACGTTAGCATGTTGTCCTGACACGTGCAACCACTCGTCAGGCCTTACTTTCCCTTTTGCGTACACTGTGGGCACCCCTGTGGTAGGTCCCGGGTAACCCCTGGGCAGGGTGCAGTGTAGGTAAAAGGCAGGACATATACTGAGGTGTGTGCTATGTCCTGACAGTGAAAAATCACTCCATTTCGTTTTCACTGGTGAAATGCCATTCTGCCCATAGGACAGAATGGGGGAGGCTGGGTATGGTGTTTTGTTAGCCTAGTTTCCTATAAGTTTATAATGGAGAGGTGAAGTTTAGTATGTATGAACTCACAGTGTCATAACACATCTTTCTATGAAAGTGGTTTTGTCACTGTGTGTTCAGAAACCACTCTTTTAGAAAGTGGCTGAGTTTTGTGCTTTAAGCATTTCTGTGTGTCTCTGCTGAATGTGGATTGACTGTCTGGATCTGAGATGGGAGGGGGTGAGATGGCACCTGGCTGACCTGCATCTGGAGAGTATGCGAGGAGAAACCCCGGGAGGTGAAGAGGCCTGGGTTGCAGCTATAAAACAATTGACCCATCTCCTGCTGAGTGATAAAGGGTCCAGACCCCCAGTATCATATGGAGAAAGGTGACACTGGGAGGGAGACACCCAGAACTGATTTAGGCAGGGGTCAGGGACCCCTGAGCACAACGAACTTCAAAGACATGAAGGGGTATAACTAAGAGAACTGAAACCCCTAGAATTTGGTGTAATTTTGAATGGCGATATGGACAGGTCGAGTCTGTAAAGGCTTTGACCTCTTTCGTGGTCAAGAAGAACCTCTGCCAAGGAAGAAGCTGCTGAAGAGACTGCTGGATAGGACTGACCCTTGCTTTGTGATCTGGGGCTGGCCTGCAGTTTGTAGCTTTTACTAAGGAAGAGACTGAAGGGACATTGCAGTGGGTGGTGTCCCCCCCTTCTTGAACAGGACTGTGCTTTGTGCTGTGTCCTGAACCCCAAGGGCCCCGAGGTGAGCTGGCTCCCTGTTTGGAAACACAGGAACATAAAAGTTTCCGGAGAAGTCCCAAGCAACGCGGTGTGCGCGTGCTTTTGCAGCATGAGAACCTCAGAAGTTGTGCCTTGTGATCGTGGGCACGCAGGAGTAAACTGAGTCTCGGACATGCAGGGTGCATGTCATGGTGCAAGCCGAGGCATTGGTGAGGAGCGCCTGGTCGTTGTGTGCACCGGGAGACAAGGTGAGACCGGGAGACGAGGTGAGACTCGAACGCGCAGGGTGCATGTCGTGGTGCAAGCCGAGTCGTTGGTGAGGAGCGCCTGGTCGTTGTGTGCACCGGGAGACGAGGTGAGACTCGGAAGCACAGGGTGCGTTTCGTGGTGCAAGCCGAGGCGGTGGTGAGGAGCGCCTGGTCATTGTGTGCACCGGGAAAAGAAGTGAGTCTCGGACGCGCAGGATGCGTGTCGTGGTGCAAGCCAAGGCATTGGTGAAGAGCGCCTGGTCGTTGTGTGCACCGAGAGAAGAGGTGAGACTCGGACGCGCAGGGTGCGTGTCGTGGTGCAAGCCGAGGCGTTGGTGAGGGGCACCTGGTCGTTGTGTGCACCGGGAGAAGAAGTGAGTCTCGGACGTGCAGGGTGTGTGTCGTGGTGCAAGCCGAGGCATTGGTGAGGAGTGCCTGGTCGTTGTGTGCACTGGGAAAAGAAGTGAGTCTCGGACGCGCAGGGTGCGTGTCGTGGTGCAAGCCAAGGCGTTGGTGAAGAGCGCCTGGTCATTGTGTGCACCGAGAGAAGAAGTGAGACTCTGACGTGCAGGGTGCGTGTCGTGGTGCAAGCCGAGGAGTTGTTGAAGAGCGCCTGGTCGTTGTGTGCACCGGGAGAAGAGGTGAGACTCGGATGCGCAGGGTGCGTGTCGTGGTGCAAGCCAAGGCGTTGGTGAAGAGCGCCTGGTCGTTGTGTGCACCGAGAGAAGAAGTGAGACTCTGACGTGCAGGGTGCGTGTCGTGGTGCAAGCCGAGGAGTTGTTGAAGAGCGCCTGGTCGTTGTGTGCACCGGGAGAAGAGGTGAGACTCGGATGCGCAGGGTGCGTGTCGTGGTGCAAGCCGAGGCGTGGTGACGATCGCCTGGTCATCGTGTGCACCAGAGAAGAGGCGAGTCTCGGACGCGCAGAGTGCGTGTCGCGGTGCAACTTGAGGCGCTGGTGAGGAGTGCCTGGGTAGCGTGTGCACCAAAATCGAAGTAAGTCTCCACAAGTGCTGAGGGCGGGTCTCGGTGTCCACTGAGACTGCCGGAAGGAGGGCCAGGTCATTTGGCCCTCGGAGTGCAGCAGTAGCGGGCCGGACCGGCAGTCCCGGAGGAGCGGAGTCGCCGGCCCGAGCTCGCCGTGCCCATTGACGGAGTTCTGGATCAAGGCCCAAGTCGCTGAAGGAGGGGAGGAGAGTGGGGTCGCGCCCCCCCAGGTAACCTGGATCACCACCTGGGGTGGGGTGTGGGCTCGGAAGGACACTCTCTCGGCCTCTCGCTCCTGGCAGCTGCATGAGCCTGTTGCTTCGGCTCGGATCGAGGCCCGTGCTGGCCCAAGGAGGGGCAGTACTGGGGCCGGAGTGAGAAGCGGTACTTTTGTGTCATCATTGATCCATGTCGGGGGCAACTGTTAACGGAGCACCTAGACTGTCGTATTACACTTTGCATTATTGCTGCTAAAGAACTATCGAACTATCGAACTGTCGTATGACGCCTGACTCAATTTGTGCCTGACGAACTACATGCTGGTTGCGCTACGCACTGCGTTATTTTCCCTTGCAGAGTACATGATTGTAAGCGTGGCGCATTGCTTTATTTCTTCATCGCACAGTACCTGATTATAACGTGGCGCATTGCATTATTTCTTCAGTGCACAGTACATGATTGTATCGTGACGCATTGCTTTGTTTCTTCCTTGCACAGGGCATGCTGGTGGTGATACGCATTGCATTATTCCTTCTATTGCAAAGTAGATGACTGTGGCGCTACGTATGGCATTGTTTCTCTATTGCACAGTTCAGGAGTATATCGTTACACATTGTAGTATTTCGTTTCTTTTGCAACGTGTGTGATTCTAGCAATACGACCTACCAAACCTTTTGGAAACGGTTAGAAGTCAGCTTAACTGTTGGTTAGAAACGGTGGTTGGGATTAGAACATACCAATCCACCGGAAGAAATACTACCCATTATTATATGTTGGTTTTGTATCGTGTGGTCATTTCGTATATCTTCTTGTATAAAGATTATACTCGTTTTATAAAAACTTGTGTGGAGTCTATTTGTGGTGACATCATTGGGTTGCTGTGAGTGTGGTTGCACATACTGTACACTCGTGCCTTGGAGATAAGCCTGGCTGCTCGTGCCAAGCTACTAAGGGGGTGAGCAGGGCTATCTCAGACGGTGTCCTTACTTAGCCTAACATTGAAACGAGGGGTCCGGATCTCGCACCTGGCAACAGCGGTGTGGGACGGGGACTCCCGCCTCCAGCATTTGGTGGCGGCGGTGAGGGATAAGGACCCCCACTTCCAACATTTGGCGGCAGAGCGGTGGGATTCGATCCTAATGTAAATTAAACGTGTATGTGCAAAATCACTCACAGTAATTGGTGTTCATCATAAATTGACCGCAGACCACGACGCAACCACAAATTGTGTTTTTGGAATTGTTGGTTCTATTGTTGAGTAACCTTCAAACCACACATCATGTCTCAGGGAGAGAGCCAGATAGCCGGTGAGGCTGAGACTGCAGAATTAGAGTTTAACATTGCGGCACTGTTTTCCTACAAGGTTGATCAGTTGAGGAAATTCTGCAGAGCTTTGGGATGTCCCATGAAGGGTAGCGCCAAGAAGGAGGAGCTGCAAATGGCCTTGAGGGCCTGGTGGGAAGCCAAAGAGGCTCAGGAGACGGGGGATGTTGAGGTGGATGAGGATGATCCAGGGAATGGATTTGGTCCGCAGGATTTGCCAGTGGAGAGACCAGCCACAGGGGCTGGTAGTAGGCATTCAGGGAGGAGTTTTTCACCAGAGGAGTTGGAGGAAAACCAAAGGGTCAGACTGCATGAGTTGGAGGTGTTAAAACTTAAAACTCAAGCAGAGGAGAGCAGGAACGCTCTCGCATTGGAAGAGAAACAGATTCTCTTCGCTCATGAGTTAAGCATGAGGGAACTGGACATTATGGGTAAACAAACAGAGTCCAGTGTGAATGGTGGCAGCCCACAGCCAGTGCCAAGTGTGGATGATTACAAGAGTGCACTGGAGGATTGGGTAGTGGTTAGCATGGTAAATGATTTGGCGGGGTTGACCAATTTGGCCCCAGGGGAGCCTAGGCTCAGAAATTATTTTCCAGGATTGTGCCACCCCGGGTTAAGGTGTGGGCTCCTTGATTCCCGGGAGTCTGCATGAGAACCGGACCACTGGTTATGGGTCCAGGGGCCTGAAAAGGCCCCAGAGAGGAAAGGAGGGCCAAGTGGCGCAAGGAGATCCCAGAGTAGTGAGGAGGCGTTGCTGGCTAGCCTCTTGTCTCAAAAGAGGGGGAGGAAGAGTAAGCAGCACCCCCAGGGATCAGCAGCACCACCCAGGAAACTGGGGGGGCGTAGGAGAGCCCCCGGGTGGAGGTCTAGTGCCTACTTGCCAGTGGTGTGAGGAAGAACACCTAGCGTCAGGAGGGCGTGGGGAGTCTGTAGCCAGAGCTCCTGCCGTCCTGAAGTTTGTGGGTGTCATTCCTAAGTGGCAGGCCCAGAAAAATAAATGGAAGGTTAAAAGAGGGTTGTGTTCCCCAGTGGGAACACCGGTGGGACAGTGTCCAGCCAGTGGGGCTGGGTCTCCTAGAAGTGACCAGAGTAAACCCACTTTTAACCTGGAGGGCAGGATGACTGGAGGTAATATCCTGACCAATGGGCCTTCCCAGGGTACCACTCCAGGGTGGGGTTGGCATAGGTCCAGCGCCCCTGGAGGGGTTCCCCTGGCCGGGAGGGATCCATGGAACAGCATTGTTGGTTCAGGGGGTAGTGATCAGGAAGAACCCCTGGGGTCAGGAAGGCGAGGAACAGGAGGGTGTCCCTGTGGTAGAGGGCCTGCGTCCTGGTTCTATCGCCCGAAGCAGGAAAGTCCATCAAGGTAATGATTGGTCTACCCTGGCTTTTGGCTGGGAGGGGGTTATGTAGGACTTGGCCTTTTTGGCTAAAGTTCCCTAAACATTTTGCTTTCCCCCTAGACCGTTTTCCTGACATAGAGTTGCCAATTTAGATGCTTTGGGTACTTTGCCACTGCTGATCAGTGTCAAAGTACAAGGGTTCCCTATGTAAAGTATAATGGTAATTGGTTGGCCATGATTGGTATGTTTGCCTTACTAGTAAAAGTCCCTAGTGATGTGCACTGTGTGTGCAAGGGCTGGTAATGCAAAGGCGCGCAGAGAAGGGAACTCAGGCCTTCAGTGTAGGGCCTGCGCGCAGTTTGCTAAGTTAGCATGTTATCCTGACAAGTGCAACCACTTGTCAGGCCTCACTTTCCCTTTTGCGTACACTGTGGGCACCCCTGTGGTAGGTCCCGGGTAACCCCTGGGCAGGGTGCAGTGTAGGTAAAAGGCAGGACATATACTGAGGTGTGTGCTATGTCCTGACAGTGAAAAAACACTCCATTTCGTTTTCACTCATGAAAGGCCATTCTGCCCATAGGACAGAATGGGGGAGGCTGGGTATGGTGTTTTGTTAGCCTAGTTTCCTATAAGTTTATAATGGAGAGGTGAAGTTTAGTATCTATGAACTCACAGTGTCATAACACATCTTTCTATGAAAGTGGTTTTGTCACTGTGTGTTCAGAAACCACTCTTTTAGAAAGTGGCTGAGTTTTGTGCTTTAAGCATTTCTGTGTGTCTCTGCTAAATGTGGATTGACTGCCTATATGTGAGATGGGAGGGGGTGAGATGGCACCTGGCTGACCTGCATCTGGAGAGTATGCGAGGAGAAACCCCGGGAGGTGAAGAGGCCTGGGTTGCAGCTATAAAACAATTGACCCATCTCCTGCTGAGTGATTAAGGGTCCAGACCCCCAGTATCAAAGGGAGAAAGGTGGCACTGGGAGGGAGACACCCAGAACTGATTTAGGCAGGGGTCAGGGACCCCTGAGCACAACGAACTTCAAAGACATGAAGGGGTATAACTAAGAGAACTGAAACCCCTAGAATTTGGTGTAATTTTGAATGGCGAAATGGACAGGTCGAGTATGCAAAGGCTTTGACCTCTTTCGTGGTCAAGAAGAACCTCTGCCAAGGAAGAAGTTGCTGAAGAGACTGCTGGATAGGACTGACCCTTGCTTCGTGATCTGGGGCTGGCCTGCAGTTTGTAGCTTTTACTAAGGAAGAGACTGAAGGGACATTGCAGTGGGTGGTGTCCCCCACTTCTTGAACAGGACTGTGCTTTGTGCTGTGTCCTGAACCCCAAGGGCCCGAGGTGAGCTGGCTCCCTGTTTGGAAACACAGGAACATAAAAGTTTCCGGAGAAGTCCCAAGCAACGCGGTGTGCGCGTGCTTTTGCAGCTTGAGACCCTCAGAAGTTGTGCCTTGTGATCATGGGCACGCAGGAGTAAACTGAGTCTCGGACGCGCAGGGTGCGTGTCGTGGTGCAAGCCGAGGCGTTGGTGAGGAGCGCCTGGTCGTTGTGTGCACCGGGAGACGAGGTGAGACTCGGACGCGCAGGGTGCATGTCGTGGTGCAAGCCGAGGCGATTGTGAGGAGCGCCTGGTCATTGTGTGCACCGAGAGAAGAAGCTGGCATTTGCCCTGTCCCTGTGTCTAAGGCCAGGAACTTAGGTTTCCTGATTGACAGAGACTTAACACTTGCCCCACAAATTAACCAAGTCACTTCGGCTTGCTTTTTCAAGATGAAGGTTTTACGAAAAATCCTTCCTTTCATTCCTTTCTCTAAGGAAAACGGTAGTAGGAGCCTTGGTTCTGTCGAGAGTCGATTACTGTAATGCCCTGTACTTGGGAGCTGGCATAAGACAGTTTTCCAAACTTCAGTCAATACAGAATGCGGCCGCTCGAATACTGCTGGACTTACCCAAACATCATCCGACGTCCAACGGTATTAAGCAGTTACATTGGCTTGCAGTTCGACGACGAGTGGACTTTAAGGCCCTCTGTCTGGTGCATACAGCTCTGTATGGAGGAGGAGCAGCGAACCTCAGGCTCTTTTTTTCTCTGTACGTGCCCTCACTCTCCCTTAGGTCCGCAAAGATGGGGTTGGTATGTCTCCCCAAGACAACAAGAGTCAGATGGGGAGGAAAGGGCTTTTCATTCCAAGCGGCTAAGCTCTGGAACTCCCTCCCTATACTGATGCGACAACAACCCAACAGGACTCTATTCAGAAAAACGTTGAAAACCTGGCTTTTTGCAAAGACCTAGATCTGTTAAGCTGCACCATTCGCACACACCTCAGCGCCAAGACGTCTCGGCAATAGTGCGCTTAATAAATAATTCAGTCAGTCAGTCAGACTCGGACGCGCAGGGTGCGTGTCCTGGTGCAAGCCGAGGCGTTGGTGAAGAGCGCCTGGTCGTTGTGTGCACCGGGAGAAGAGGTGAGACTCGGACGCACAGGGTGCGTGCCGTGGTGCAAGCCTAGGCGCTGGTGAGGAGTGCCTGGGTAGCGTGTGCACCGAAATCGAAGTAAGTCTCCACAAGTGCTGAGGGCAGGTCTCGGTGTCCACTGAGACCGCAGGAAGGAGGGCCAGGTCATTGGGCCCTCGGAGTGCAGCAGTAGCGGCCCGGACCTGCAGTCCCGGAGGAGCAGAGTCGCTGGCCCGTGCTCGCCGTGCCCATTGACGGAGTTCTGGATCAAGGCCCAAGTCGCTGAAGGAGGGGAGGAGAGTGGGGTCGCGCCCCCCCAGGTAATGTGGATCACCACCTGGGGTGGGGTGCGGGCTCGGAGGGACACTCTCTCGACCTCTTGCTCCTGGCAGCTGCGTGAACCTGTTGCTTCGGCTCGGATCGAGGCCCGTGCTGGCCCAAGGAGGGGCAGTACTGGGGCCGGAGTGAGAAGCTGTACTTTTGTGTCATCATTGATCCATGTCGGGGGCAACTGTTAACGGAGCACCTAGACTGTCGTATTACACTGTACATTATTGCTGCTAACGAACTATCGAACTGTCGTATGAAGCCTGACTCTATTTGTGCCTGACGAACTACATGCTGGGTGCGCTACGCACTGCGTTATTTTCCCTTGCAAAGTACATGATTGTAAGCGTGGCGCATTGCATTATTTCTTCATCGCACAGTACCTGATTATAACGTGGCGCATTGCATTATTTCTTCAGTGCACAGTACATGATTGTAGCGTGACGCATTGCTTTGTTTCTTCCTTGCACAGGGCATGCTGGTGGTGATACGCATTGCATTATTCCTTCTATTGCAAAGTACATGACTGTGGCGCTACGTATGGCATTGTTTCTCTATTGCACTGTTGAGGAGTATATCGTTACGCATTGCAGTATTTCGTTTCTTTTGCAACGTGTGTGATTCTAGCAATACGACCTACCTAACCTTTTGGAAACGGTTAGAAGCGGTGGTTGGGATTAGAACCTACCAATCCACCGGAAGAAATACTACCCATTATTATATGTTGGTTTTGTATCGTGTGGTCATATCGTATATCTTCTTGTATAAAGATTATACTCGTTTTATAAAAACTTGTGTGGAGTCTATTTGTGGTGACATCATTGGGTTGCTGTGAGTGTGGTTGCACATACTGTACACTCGTGCCTTGGAGATAAGCCTGGCTGCTCGTGCCAAGCTACTAAGGGGGTGAGCAGGGCTATCTCAGACGGTGTCCTTACTTAGCCTAACGTTGAAACGAGGGGTTCGGATCTCGCACCTGGCAACAGCGGTGTGGGACGGGGACTCCCGCCTCCAGCATTTGGTGGCGGCGGTGAGGGATAAGGACCCCCACTTCCAACATCAACTTAACAGGGCCTGAAGCTTCAAGCACTTGGTATCATTAATGAAAATGTCTTCTACATTGCCCCATCTGATACCAAATCACAAAATTATTTTTTTTAATTTGATTGTCATCTCTTGCCCCTCAACCTGGTGTGCGTGGTGTTTATTGCTACCTTTTCCTGGCATGCAGCTGGCTCAGCTTGCTGTAAAGGCTGCGCAGCATGCGGGACAGACATGGATCACTATGCACAGGATGATCAGTGCTGTTACAGCTATGATGATCACCTTTAATATCCATGATCCTCAACTTCCTAACCATAGTATTAAATCCTCCCACATGCTCCCTATGTGTATGTTGTGTGCTTCGTCCTGTATTTCTTCTATCTTATTGATCGCATTGTCTTTATTGCAGCTGTTGTCAGGTATATATGAACAACACACCTGTTTGATGACGTGACAGATCAAAATTTCTATTTTTCTCTGTCTTGCACACCAAAAAATGTTGGCAGATATGTGCAGACATAACAATTTACCACATTAATGTCTTATGCGTAGAAATTGACCTTTTGAACATATTTGTTCTCTATGTAAGTTTCCCAATTTGCTCTCTTATTTCTTTCCTGCCCTGCCAACTGTCCCCCAGCCCCATCTTTATCAATTGCTATTTATTCATTTTGGTATAATATCTCTGTGTCATTTAAGCAATATCACAGGGCAGTGCTAGGTATAGCAATGTGAGCACAATACACTATAAAGAGCGTAGTCATTATAACGGCAGCAATGGGGGATAATATTGCTAGTAGCACCCATGGTCATTTTCTCTCATTGTTCTGAAAGTCTTGAGGCATTATTCCAGTCGTTGGTACGTGTGGCTAGTGTGACTAGTTGGAAGAATGTCTTATCTTCTGTTGCACTTTCACTCTTTTCAAAAGTCTGCTGAGGAAGGATGCAGAGCCTCAGTGATGATACCTGTAAACAGAAAAGTAACCGTTGGTGCCTGTCTTCAAGTAATTTGAGAGGTTAGCAAGCACTTCAATTACTTAGGCACTTTCAATAAGAAGAAAACAAAGTGATGAGGAAGGTAAAGATGTCTCGTTGTCACAGCTTGTACACTGGGGGGTTGGGGCGTTGATGTTCCAGACGTCTTTAGTTGATGTATCGTTGGAGCCCGCTTACACACTCCTCCTTTCTCTGCTGTGTGCAGCATGTGCAACCCTTCAGGATGAGCTGGGATACCATTCTCACTTGGTACTTTTCGTGGAACACATGTTGTAACGAGGCTGTCCTTGATGTGATGCAGGGGAAGGCACTGGATACCCCTGTGGTGGCGGCGGAGTTACTGCTTTCTTTGTATGAGAGCCATGGATCCAGGAAGTCACACTTGACTGCTGTTGCTGTTGTCAAAAGGACCGATTGTGGCCCCTTCCACCGATGTTGGAGACAGTGCTGTCTCGTGTGGGCTTTTATCCAAACCCAATCCCCTGGCTGGAGGCCATGGGCTGCTGGTGTCTCTGCTTCAGGAAGGGCCTACAGCACCTGATGATGTTATTCTTTTGCAGTATTGAAGAAGCAGATCATTAGGTACGGACAGAGGGACAATAGACATGTGGCCTGGAATGCTCTTTGACCGTCGAAACACTATTTTATGTGGGCTGAGTTTTGTCACTCTGTCTGAGGTGCTCCTCATGGACAACAGAGCAAGTGGTAGTGCATCAATCCAGGTCAGTTCAGTGGATGCACAAATCTTCCCTATCGTATTTTTCAACACTCCGTTCTTTCTCTCAACAGCGCCCGCTGCTGGTGGATGATAGGCACAATGTAGTTTCTGTGTAGCTCTTAGCCCCTTGCACAACCCCTCAATCACATGTGAGATGAACGCCTGTCCATTGTCAGAACCCAAAAGCATAGGCACTTAAAAGCTTGGAATGAACTCTTTCAGGAGGCATTTGGCAACAGTTTATGCATCGCAGTTATTGGATGGGTATGCCTCAGTCCATTCGCTGAACATGCACACAATAACCAACACATACTTGTACTTTAGAGTAGGGGGGGCATGTGGGAAGGGAAGTGGCCTGTGGTAGTGGAAGTACCCTTTCTAATTTTACCGTTGTACCAGCATTAGGAAAACAGTCTGATCATTCCATCACGTCCTACATGTGATGGACCATGAAAAAGTCGGGCCATGGGAGCAAGGATTATCGTCGGTAAACATATTTTTCTATTTGGGCCTATCCAAATTCCCTCTTCTGTTTGCCTACATCCTCCCCTTTTCCATTCTTCCTTCTCTTCCACACCCACCCTTTGTGCAATATACTTTGGGTCATAGTACATATCATCATCCTTTATCTTGATATCATGATACCATGTGGAGTAGAAGCAATTTGAACCATTGTGTTCTCACAACCATTTAATGCTATTCTTATTTTTTTTTTTTTCCTGCATCAATGAATGCTTTACCTCTTGATACATAGTCCTTGGAGGTGGTGTGTGCAGCACATTCTACAATTGAAACTCTCTTTGGTAGCAACAGGCCTTGCAATAGTTGTGTTATTAATGGTGCATGCTGTATTTGTTGGCCAGCTGAGGTAAAGAATCCCCTCATAGCCCACAGCTGGCCAAGATCAGGGGCCACCCCAAAAGTGTATTGTCTGTCTGTGTAAATGTCCACTATTCTTCCTTCATGTTGTTAATCTTACAGTACATTCCAGTACATTTCTAGCCGTGCCCACTGCGTAAGAATTTTGCAGTGAGCCTGTGTTATTGCTGATGCATGAACCACAATTAGAGCTATAACTCCATCGGGGAAAGGTGTGTCTCTTAAATCACGTTGAACATTTGCATACTTATCTGTGGCTAGCACAAATGGATTATTCTTTACCAAATACGACCCATTGCTAGATCAGAAATCAGTAGTGGCGCAATGTATGGGCCAAATTGTCAGAAATATAAATCACATTTGCACCAGTGGAGCTTCCTAATCAGATATGAGAGGGTGAAAACGTTTATCATTAAGCAAATGCATGCAGACATTTCGAAAACAGGAAACCTATTACACTCTGTAGGGGAATGAAGGAAAGAACCTAAACATTATATTGTCATCCCTGTACAAGACTTTAAAAAAAAATCCATTATCTTCAAAAGCAAAAGAAGAATTAAAACATTGTACTATAGCTTGTCCCAAACAGCAAACACAGATGAAAATCTCTATCACAGTAACACCTTTGGGAATCAAAATACTCATAGTTGTCAAACTGAGCCAATCCCTTATACCTTGAAACCTATTTGCAAACACCCTTAAAGACTGCACCTGTATATTAAAAGACATATTAAATCTGTACACATTGTATCCTTAAAACATTATAATATGAAGCACAGTTATTCAATGCACACTATCCTTCTGCATTGGCATATACTCATTACTAAAGATCAATATATAAACATAATATTACTACTTTTTATCCTATCCTCTGTAGCCCCTGGTGAATGCACTGCATTAGAATGCATTTTAGCACATTCCACCTTACAATATATTTAGTTATAATAATATTTTCTGCAACTCTGAAGAACCTAGAAATGAAAAACATTCATTTACATACACATTATTTCTTTTAGATACATACATAAAATAGTACTCCTCCTTGCGTCATTTAATTAGGCAAAACCCTTCAAGAACTCAATATACCTAGTGCTATTCTATATGTGCTTGTGAGGATGGCGGTGTTATATGTTAAGCGGCGGTCTGTGGAGTGAGAAATGGGGAAAACAAGCCAGCTACCTAACCTAACCTAACCTAATTGTGTGATCCTGGGCATTTAATTTCCTTTAATACTTTTGCTGAACTATTATCCTGAAAGCGATGCTGTGCAGGGCACTCTGGCTACCTCCCTTCAATAATGTAACTTGACCTTTAAGCAAATGTTTGCCTCCATGTCTTAACTTCTCTCTTATTCCAGCACTTAGTCGTCAGAGTAAACAGCACTCTTCTGCTGTTCATGGGCCCAGATATGACCGGCAGGAGGGCCGTACGTGCCCCCTGCCTTTTAATTAAGTAGCTATTTGCGCAATGTAATACAATCTTTTGTTCTTTAAAACAGCAAATGTCTCCTGTTGTAAATGACTCTGGGAGATGGGGGTGGGCGACCTGTGGATGCCATCACTCTGGCCCTCACAATGTCAATTGGCAAGACACATACCATGAAGCAAGACATAAAACAGACACGTACGACAAACAAACATCTTTTCTCCGACGTTCTTGCATCTGAAAATGAAAATGTTAGGAAACAAACCGTTGCACCAAAACTTATTTAAGTGCATATACACAAAATAACACTTCTCTTCGTTAAGTATTTGCATTCCTTTCCATTCTCGCTGCTAAGAATACACATTTTAGTTTTTTAACCAGTTCTGTTGATACCCAAAAAAAACTGTTGTAGTGTGTGGTTTGGTCTTGGCGCAATGCCCAGAGTCTGTGGCCAGCCAGGATCGTTATTTCAAAGCCAGTCCAAAAGAGTCTTCTATTTTTTTTATTTTTAACCCTTCAATATATCATAATATCAAAGGCCTTGCTGGGCAGAACATTTCTCAGTAACTATTGTTTTCCACTCTCTTTACTCTACGAAATTATCAGGAGTGCTAAGTGTCCCAGGAGAGGTCAGGTCCCCTCGAGCGGTCTGAAACACACTTTCCAGTGTATTTTTGTGCCTTAGAAGCTGGAAATCAGATGTGGCCAGCACAAAGCGCGTTAATTGAGAGACTATATCTGCTGTATTTAAATCTAGTGGTCCTGGAACAATGGGTGTAGTTAGTGTGCATTCCATTCCACCTATTTGTCTCCCTTCCTGTCTCATTAGTTCTGTGTACTTTCTTCTTTGTTCTTCACGTAATTTCAGAAAGTCTTTAGTAAAAGACATGAGATCTGCTCTGGGCCATGAGAAATGTACATATGCCACTTTATTTTCCTTCTCCATAGTTGGAGGGGACACATTTCACAGGGGCATAATCAATGTGGGTGTTGTGGGCACTTGGAAAGAAATCAGTGAACGTAAATTTGGCTACATCCCAACTATAATCTGGAGAGAGGGGGGGCTGTTCCTGTATTCCGTCTTTTCTTGGGGCCGTGGCTTGCAGTCCATACGCACTGTGGGCCTCAGGACCTTTGCCCATTAATTCTGCATGTGCTAGCGAGAGCACTGTATCCTGGTATGATCTGGAGTTAGTGGCTGTGAAGGTGTTTACTTGTAGCCGGGATGGCTACAAGTAAACACCTTCACAGCCACTAACTCTACCAGTTGGTCAAGAAGTGCCACATTTAGAGGTGTCATTTTTAGTAGTTTCTTTTGTACTACAGGGGGTGGTGGTGTGGTGGTGCCAGAAGTGGGACGACTAAAACTCTCTTTGTGAGCCTGTTGAGGCAGAGCTGACTGTGTTCTATTTAAGGCCTTTCTAGTGTGGTGATATTGTGGGCTGTCTGATGTGCCTAAATGCAGATGTCCCATACCAAAGTTCGCCACATTTTGGCCGTAAATGTGTCATCTAGTGAATTATTGTCAAAAAGTTATTTACACGTATTATCAATAAGAAGCAGTATTGTTTTTCTGTGCATAATTTTAACAGCTCATTTTTCTTTCCACAGAACTTGGAAGCCGCATAGGCTGCTTCCTGTCCCATTGTTACAAGAGAAGCAATATTTGAAACATTCTATTGAAAGTTCTCTTTCGTTAACTTCCCCATTCTGAGTTTGTGCGCGAGAGATTTGCAAAAGGTCTGTTTATCATGTGACAGCTCGGTGCGTTGTGCAACTGTGGCAGAGCATGACAGTGTGTAATGTGTGTTGGGCAGGGGAGCCTGAACTTCCCTATTATGCAAGTGTGTGCAAAAGCGCTGACCCTACTTGTGTTACCAACAGTTCAGTTATACTGGACACGGAAAAACAAAAGGTGGCTTGTTAGTTTAATGCCAGGTGACACAATAGGAAAGACGAATGCTACCACACACTTTCAGCCTGCCTGAAGCCTTTGAAAAAACAGAGGAAACCGTCCGTCATTCAACAGACAATGCAATTGCTAGTAGTTCACCAAAGCATTCACAAGTTGGAAAGGGAGAGAAAAGATTCCTGTGGTACTGGCGTTCCTTGGACAGTATAAAAGGTGACAGGCATACACATGAAATACAGAAGCAGGAATTCAGTCCCTGCGTAGTGGCGCTGTGTTGTACTGTGCGCTGAGTGATGTACTCCCAACCTAGTCCCAAAATAATAATAGTGGAGACAGAAAGAGGATAATCGGGACCTCAAGTGTGATGAGAAATATCACACAGGCAGAGGGTCATCCGTCCAGTACAAAGTAAACGTCAGGAGGTCTCTTAGTCAATTCGACAGTTTGTATCAACATAGTATTGTGAAATTTCAAAGTAACATTTATATTAAGGAGGCTGGTAATCAGTCATTTGACATATAATCAGTATATGAAAGGTCAGTCGCAAAATACTAAGAATCTCAATGAATCACAATACATTATGTGACAATCAAAGACAGCATATCAAAAAATAAAAGCACTTCAAGTAAATGCATACAATACAATAACGGTACTTCAAATGAATGCATATAGTGCAATACCAACCCCCTCCTTGTTGTGAGTAGGTGGACACCTATTCACATCTGGAGACCACCCTTGGTGTCCAGCAGGAGGCAGTGCACCAGAGCCGACCGATCTCTGGCTACACTATAGTGTGGCTACCAGCACCAACACCAGGGATGTCACAAAAACCGGCGCAAAAATACCTGTTGCAACAACCAGGGGGAAGCACCACCTGCTAGCCCCCTACAATATCGTCATGCACTCAATACCAGTGCCAAACTGGGGAGCAATTCCTGCATCAACCCTAAACCTGGGGAGAATTACCTGCTATCGCTACAACGCGAAGCAATACCTGCTACCACCCAAAATCTGAGGAGGGGAAACCTCCTCCAGCACTCACCTAGTGATGTCCTGTCCACCAACCTCTTGGGTTACTCATGGCTGAAGCCTTCGGCCCCTGGCTGGGGAGTCTCTGCTGGCAAGACAGGGAACTGCAGTACTTCACCCTCTCTGACCCACCGTCAGTCAAAGGGTTGCTTAGAATCAGAGAGTCACTGCTGGTATGGAAAATGCAGAATATTTGCCCTCTCCATTTGCCCAGGGGTGAAGACGATAGCTCAGTAACTAAAATCCAAATTTAAACGCACCTGAGTAAACATGGAAAAACATGGTCAGGCGGCATAGACGGAGAGAACTGTACCAGTAGTGCAAAATCAATGGGGCTTGTGACCCAACGGTCGCCCAGTGGCAATTGACAGCAGACGGAAAAAGAGAGGGAATAAAACAGAGGACAGCACAATCAGAGGATATACATGAGAGGAAACCCAGAGACTGAGACCAAAACAAATACTCCTCCCCTTTGTAACTGGCCCACCGCCAGGGACAACCAAAGGGAAATATGCAGGGAGACGGCAACTATGTCCCTCAGAGGCTAGAGGCAACAAGATGGTGCAGCACCGGCCCAGCGCCACAAGTGCACACCAGAGAGAGACACAGTCACCAACAGAGCCGTCATTGACAGCGTAGCGACAAACCCGAAAATACACAGATCACACAGTGCCAAAAAACCCAACCATGAGGAGGAGGGTGAGGCTCGCAAAAGACAACATCATGCGCTGAGAAAACCTGGGGAAACATGGAGCAAGAGCAGCCCAGAGATGTGACAACTACTCACGGCTAGCGGCAGCATCCAGCCCAGCGGAGGAAGAGAGAGAGACCTCGAAGGCAGGGAATGTTCTAGTGTTTTTGTTGTTGATATATTGGTAATTTATCATGCAAAATGTTATTGCACCACCATTTTTCCTTACAACACCTGGCAATCCTCACATATTATGGAAAAAATGGAGGAGGGTTTCCAATCACTATGTAAGGGTCTGTGGCACCTCGCTCAGTGCGGAACGGAAAATGTCCTTTTTGATGCATTGTCAAGGGCCTGAAGGTCAAGAGGTATTTCAACATCTCCCTTACCTATTTGACAGTGGTTCAGCAAATCTGAATGAGTATGAGATTTGTCTAAAAGAACTCGACTTGCATTATCTTCACGAAGTAAGCACTGTACTGGAGCACTTCCACTTTGGTAAGAGAATGCAACATCAAGGGAAATCTGTAGAACAATATATAACTGAACTGTGTAAATTGGCCTCCACGTGCAGTTTTGGCACCTCTACTGAAGAACGGTTGAGAGACCATTTCATGTTGGCATGTGTATTAGAAAAGGCCAGGAAAAGCATGTGGCAGAAAGACGCATGAGCATTCTAAAACCTGCATAGATATAATTCACAAAGATGAGTCTCTTGTTGATATAGGGGAAAGTACAACTGTTAAGTAGTGCAAGATAAATCAGTGTGAGATAAGCCCACATCAAATTATAAGGTGGCTACCACTGCAAAGTCTTTTCAGGGCAAATGCTTCCGCTGTGGCAACTTGGGTCATATGGCAAATAAAGATTATGCGGGGTGGAAGGTTGTTTGCAAAGTATTGCAGGTCAAAAAGAGTCTCGATAAAAGTAAGAGAAATGGAATATGATGATGATGACATCATTGAGGAGGTCACCATTATTCAAATGAAAGAGCGTTTATCAGAGGCCCTTTGGAGGTGGTTCGGGTCAATGATAAACCCATTAACATGCTGTTTGACTCTGGTGCCAAAGTGACACTCATACCAAAAGACTTTTATGAACAGCTTTTGAAGGGGCAGCTGAAGTTATTGAGACCTGACATAAGGTCTAAGGGGAACAGTGGAGAACGCACTGAGTTGCTTGGGTATTTTTGAGGCACAATTGAGTTTAAGGACAGGATTGTACTGGGGAAAATATATGTCTCCATAAAGGGGGATTCACTCATCAGCTGGTTCCACCAACAGCATCTGTATGTGTATCTAGATCCCAACCAGAATCCTTCCGTCCGAGTTAAGGAGATGCCATCTGTCAAAAGCATCTCAGTGGGGGTGTGGTGAGTTGATGAAGGAATTCCTTGAGGTATTTGCAAATAAGTTGGGGTGTCTTAAAGTTTCCCTACATCTGATAAGAATAAGATCCAATGCACAACCCGAGGTAGCTAAAGTGAGGAGCATTCCTTAAGCTGTAAAGAACAGCAAGAGAAAGGAATTGGACAAGCTAATTGATGATGACATAATACAGGGGATGGAGGCTACTGAGTGGTTGGTCCCAGAAGCCCAATAGTATTACCAGGTTTTGTGTGGACCTAACAGAACTCAACACAGCAGTGGTAGTTGAGCACTATCCACTGCCAAACATCAATGAAATGTTGAGTTCTCTTAATGGTGCCAAACAATTCTCCTCACTTGGCCTCACTTCTGCGTGCCATCAGATAAAGTTGCATCCCTCAACTCAAGAACTGATGGCCTTTGTTACACCCTTTTGCAACTTCAAATTTTTAATGGGATTGAAGGCGTGAAGGTCTACAAGGATGATGTCTTGGTGTTTGGGGCTCACCTGGATCAACACAATGGTAGACTATGGGAGGTACTGGCAAGATTGCAAGATAGTGGACTGACATTGAAGTCATAAAAATGTAAGTTCAATGTGACTGAAATTGAATATTTAGATCACTTGGTTATCGCATCCGGTGTCAGACCTAAAACTGGATTGGTGAAAGCTATTAAGAATCTGCACTCTCCTCAAAATAAGGAGGAGCTGGTAAAATTTCTTGGCATTGCTGAGTATTATAATAAATTTGTACCACAGTTTTCTGAGAAAGCAGAACATAAGAGAAGCTTGCTAACGAAAGGCAGAGAGTGTTTATGGTGCCAGGTGTGTAAGAGGGAATTTGAAAGTGTGAATTCCTGCTTAGATAAGGCTCAAAATTTGGGATGCTTTGAGCCAGGGATGAACCTTATGTGATGACCGATGCCAGCTCAAAAGGATTGGGAGCTGTCCTAATGCAGAGATCATATGGGGAGGATAGGACCATATTGTTTATATCAAAAGGGTTGAAAAGAGCAGAGCTCAACTACTCAGCGATAGAGAAAGAGGCTTCTGGAGTCTTCTAGGCAGTGAGAAATGTAAAGAAATTTCTTTGGGGGTGCATGTTTGAGATTTAGACAGATCACAAGTCTTTTAGGGTGGTATTCTCAAAGTAAGGAGTGGATTTTGTGTCCCGTAGTATTCGCAAGTGGGTGGTTGCCCTCCAAGAATTTGAATTTGACACATCGTATGTGCCTAGTGCCAACAATTATTGACAGATTGCTTTTCAAGGATGTGTGACACCAAGGATGAGGTTCCAGAGGAGGGAGCTTTTTTGGGTGGTGAGGAGTGTGAAGATGAAGAGAATGTTTGTCTAATTACTGATGGGATTATACTGGAAGAAGAGTGGAGGAAAGAATTAATGAAAGACATGGTGTTGCAGAAGGTCATTAGGATGATTTCTGGTGGTGGAGTGGTAAGAATGAGTGTGAGGAGGATCTCGGAGGATTTTGGCAGGTGAAGGATGAATTGGTTCTTGTTGATGGTTCGTTGATGAGAGGAAGTAAACTAGTACCCCCTAACAGTTTGAGGAAGGAATTGGTGGATAATATGCATGCCAGTCACAAGAGTATATTCAAATCTAAAGAGAGGGTCAGAGTGGGTTATTGGTGGCCGGCAAAGGACTTGATGATTAAGAGGGAGGTGAGGAACTGCATAAAGTGTGTGCACAGTGATAGGGTGTTAAAGTGCAGGACACAAACCATAGTTTTGAGAGAACAAGCCTCTGGCCCATGGGTAGATATTGCATTGGATATTCTTGGCCCTGTAAAAATCAAAACGTGTGATAGTATGTCCTGGTGTGCATTGACAGGTTCTCGCGCTGTCCTGAAATCGGGATGGTAAACTCTGTGGAGTCTGGGGTTGTAATAGATTTTCTGGAGGAGGTATTTGAAAGGGAGCGTTTTTCTTCTGCGTTCCTTACAGATAATTGAGTGCAGTTGACTTCCGGTTTGGTAGAGGAGTTCTTGAAGGCAAGAGGCATAAAGCACACAATAAAGCAGAGCTGTACCACCCAGAAAGCAATGGTGTCGTGGAATGGTTTATAAAAGTGTTGAAGGAGAGTTTGCAACAAGCTGTGGGGAGTCGTGTGAATGGTGAGTGCACGGTCAGGAAAAAGGTGCATGAATATTACCTCACCCCACACTCTTTAACTGGTGTCACACCCTTTCAACTGTTCAAGGGAAGGATTCAAAATAGTGAGGTGGACCCTGGGTGGGTGGTTAAGAAAAGAGTGGAGGTTGATGACCATGTAGGCAAGGTGGAAGGGTGGAAGGAGAAGGAAAGAGAGAAAATGGTAAAAAAACAAATCTTTATCATGACAGGAAAGTGGTCAAAATAACGATTGTGCATGTTGGTGATTGGATAAAAAGTAAGATCTCCAAGTTTAGCCATCCCTTGAGAGTTATCAAATTGTTTAATAATGCTGTGAAACCGAGGGATCATAGAGTCTGGAACCTGAACAGAGTGGCCAAATATTATCCGGTGGATGCGGAGTTTCTATGTCGTTGTGATGAACAATCAAGGGAAAATCGTTGGGTGACACCACAACACATCAAGAGGGTGTCTCTTCGGCTACAAGACTGTGTTTAAAGCATTGGCTCTGTTTGGTAACTAGGGCTTGCATCCTAACTGTGTATATTCTCTTTTTGTAATATTGCTAGATTTAATTTTCATTCTTTTGTGTAATGTTGGTTGAGGGAGGTGATGTGGTGTTCTGTACTTGTGTAATGATGCTATGTTTTGGAATGTGTGGATATTTGCTAAGATGGAATTACAGGACGGGGGACATTCTGCCTCAGTTGACTGTTGAATGTGTCTGTGACTGGGGTCTATGATACCTGACACTTGATAAAGAACCTTACTACAATTTATTTGAAGACGTGCAAGCCTTCTTCTTGCAACTTAACATTAGCATACTCTACTCTTCTGTTTGTGACCAAAGGCCAGACGCAATGGGGGTTGGCTGCAGGAACTGTCTCTTGTCTGTGTGCAGTTGTATTGGTCTCCTACAACCATCTGGGCCATTGCCTGTTGCCAAGACCTAACTCAGTGTTCCACATAGGCCAACTCTTGCTGTGCATGTCTTTACCCATGTGCAGCGTGGCTTGACACCAGGATCTGGGCTATGGGCAGTCCCTGAGCCTAACCCTTTACAGTTGGAGAGCACCCACTACACATAGCATTTGGGAAGCCCAGCGGAGGTAGGACTATTTTTATTCTCTTGTGCGCTTTTTGTGTTTGCTAAACACCGTTTGTGGCCTCTTGTTGGACTTCTGGCATGTCCACTGGCTCAGCCTTGACTTTGTAAATACTGTTGGAAATATAACAAGGGTCTGCAAACCTGTGTGGACTGGCATACACTGAGCTAAGATTCAAAGTCCTGAGCAGGAGCCCAACAGACGTCCAGGAGGCCCTGCCAGCGTTCACAGCCACCAAGGCAGGGTTTGCAGACATTTGGAGCCATGCTGGAGTTCGCAAACCCTACCTACGGTCTTGAAATGAAGTCAAAAACTCCTAAAAATGACATATCCGCAATGTATATTCTTGGATTCCTGGATTCAATTAAGGTTACTTTCAGCATGCTATACTTGCGGAAGATCTTGCATGAATATTTGCTTCCATACACGTTTGCTTCTGTCCCAGGCCCACCCATACAGTCTGTCATTGCCACAACACCTCATCAATAATACTCCTTTTTTACAATATTCTATAGCTTTCAAGAAAGCTGGCCTTTGTTGGTCAACCCATCACTGCTGTGATTGGCTCCCTGCACAAAACCCACTGCTGCATCCTGCTGGGTTCTTGCAGAAGCAGTTCACTTGATTACATTAAATAAATAAAATGACCACTATACTTTCATGCTGCCTAATCCGCTCAATCCACTGACCACATCCTCATAATCACTAGGCACTGCAGAAAATTGAGCCTCCTAACATGACTTCCAGTAAATGTAAGGGCTCCAAAAGAGTCCAACTATTATAAGACCAGGAAAAGTTTGTTGTATAAAGGAAATGACAGGCTTTTGTTAACTTACAGTCAGAGCTCATGGCAACCAAGTAAATTAACCATGTATGTTGTTTTAAAGAGGAGTTAAAGACTAAATGGGAACAATATATACTGGAGAGTACATTATGGGTTTGATCACTTTAAGTTTATTATATTTGAAATAATGGAGGAAGAAAATGAGACCAAAAAAATGTAATCTAGTTAGCAAAGCCCAGCCTACAATATTAGAACTGTAGTAAAAATACACATCATCCTGAACATATAGGAGAAAAATAAAAATAAAGTGTACAGAAATTTTCGAAGCATGTTAAACGTGCTCTGATTACATAGGTACTATTTACGAGCTCCGGTTTTATGAATTGGGAGGGAGACACTAGTGGGCAGGTAATGTATCTAATTTTACAGATAGGTGAGGCGGTGACTGATTAAATTGTTGAAACTATTTACTAATTTTTTACAAAGGGATCCTTCACAGTCTTCTTTTATTGGCTGTTTCAGGATATACTCAGACGAACGTTGGGGAGGCCCTAGCCGCTGTGCACGGGTCAGAGTTCAGCCAAACTACGATTTGTCGGTTTGAAAATTTACAGCTGAGTTTTAAAAATGCCTGCAAACTGAAGTCAATACTATCCAAGTGGCTGGACGAGGCTGAGCAAGTAGGAGGTAGGATTCTCAAAACATCTGAATGTATTCTTTGCTAATCCATCTCAACCTTTCCAGTGTGAAATCTTGAGCCTTTCAAGTTGTGTTTTTTCTATTAATCAATACATATGAAGTCAATTTCTTGCCCCGGAAGTAGAAACCAAAAGAATTTCAAAGTGTTAGTCCAAAGGTCAGAAGGAAGGATTACGGGTTCTTAACATTCATCCCCCCATCTCCCACATGAAGGCTGAAGTGCTTCCACTTCTGTTTCCTAATCGGTACCCAACTCACATTATCCATTTTCTACCCAAACAAAAATGGATCTACGCTAGATTGGAGGTGACTGGTGAGATCCTTGCCGTCATACACATCTGAGATACAACAAAATATCTATACCAACCTTTTCTGAAACAAGAACTACTTATGTTCAATTAAATTTATTGAGAGCGGCTAATAATGTTACAGTTGTCACAGTGTCCACATCAGACAAGATTATATTAGTGGCCAACATAAAGATACTACTAGCAACCACCTCAGTACATCAGGCATGGGTGCCAGCAGTAATGTACACAGGCCTTGACTATATGGAATGCCTCAACAAGAGTTATACGTAACAGCCATAATTGCAAAGTCTCTGGCACCCAGGTAATAACATTTGTAAAAAGTCTCCTCAATGGGACATGATTTATTATTCAAATGTCAGATTTGAATAGATTTTAGAAATTCAGACATTTTTTCCAAATATCAGCTTATGAGTTCTGAAAATAAACACATTTTCGACTTGAATGTACACTATCAATTTTGATATATGTATATTAAATCAATCAAGCACAAGATTCTAATGTAGTAGGGTGGGCTGCACTCAGGAGAGCTACTTACAGATAGCTGGAGAGTTACCAGTAGCTCATGAGGTACACGTTGGAGAAGCCTGATCTGTAGGATTGCTGGGACATTAGTAGTGCATGACTTTCAATGCCAATTTTAGATCTCACTTAAGCCAATGCCTTTTATTTTATGAAAAGCATATAATATATATGTCTAGTGGTCTTTGGGTCAGCCTCCTTCAGTCATTGGCTTCTTTCACTCGTGACCTTTTGGCCATTAGCTTCTCTGGCTGTGGACAATTCAGCTGTTGGCTTCAGCCATGCTAATCACATCTTAGATGAACAAACAGGAGTATTTTGTCTCACTGTTTTTCTATTGTCCATTTGGGTGTATACTTCTACCTCCTCTGGCATGCATGAGGGATTATTTTACATCTGGAAATTATGGTCAATTATTAAACATTCAGTTTCTTTTTTCTGAAAAGTAGAAACACTCACTACATATTTGATACAAAATGCTTCTCTCTCCACTTGCAGGGTTGCTACTGCCTTTCAGCCCCATCTGCTCAGGTTCTAGGTCGATGCCGACATAGTGCGCATTCCCGATGACTTGTCCCCCTTATCACAAGCTTGCTGCACACATCATACATGTTCCTGTCTGCTCCTCTGAGCTGCTGCAACAAGTTGCTCAGGCTACTGCGTCCTTTCTGCATGCTTGGTGAATCCCCTGCTGGCTGCCCTTCTCCCGGATGGCTCTTTTCCCCTGCTGCTGGGACACTAATGATACTGTGAGCGTGTGATATAACTCTTATGTTTTTCCGTCAGGCTTTTCCGTGTGTTAAGAACACCCAGAAACTTCCTTCAGCTATACACAAACATTGGCCTTGCCAATGGGTGTGGCTTGCAAATCACAATGTAAGCCGGACCTTTTGGCTTTGCCAATGCTTGTTCCTACAATAACCTAATAATATTTATGAAGAGCCTTTTCACTGAAATGGTACACTGATCCAGCGCGAACCCAATAAATTGATCAGGGATAAATATTCACTGACAATACGTATTTTGGCCCATACACATTCACCCGAATCCCTGATGCGCTGGGGTCAAGTTTACTAACTTTGCCTTAATTTTACTCTTGATTATTCAGGTTCAAACTTTAATCATACTGAATATTCACATGTCTGAATAAATAATAATCGACTTTTCATCTACTTGGTCGATGGACCAATTAGTTGAAGAGTTGATGGCAATGGAATTTTTAAAGAAGCATTTAATCAATAGAACTGGCTAAAATAACCACAGACTCTCGGTGAGATTTAATAAAAGTTATCTAGTAATAATAAATGCTCATATCGATTACTTTATAAATTCAAATACTGGAAACCTCATGAGAGAGAGAGTAATATCTAATCATTGCAATAACGGAACAATTATTTCAACTGTACGTTGCAAAGAGTGGACAGATGAAGAGACATTAGATGCAAGTAAATATATTTATTTAAACTAATAAATCGGAGGGATAGATGAAGAGACAAAAGGTACAAAGACAAGAAATATGACTGCAAAAATAATTCTGCAATACTGATTAGATCAAATACAAACCCAAAGGATCTGTAATGGGAAAACTACCACCCAGGCCTAGGTAGTAGTGGGGACCCCCGGACCAAGAGCCAGAGATCAAAGACTCAAGAATCAGGACAGGAACAGCTAGGCCTCTCTGCAACCCGACGAACAGCGGCGCACCCCTCACTCAGACACCCTCAGCTTAAGCGACCCACAGCACCTACAGCTAAACCACACCCCTAAAGCACCTACTCTTATACCCTAAAAAACACATGTCCATCCCACAATAGTTGCTAAGTTCACAATTTCTAGCTAAGGGATTGGTTGAGTTCTGGGGGTGGGATGTCACCCCACCATGAAATTATTTTTCTCTAGACTACACGATTGTTCCACACATTTTTTACATAGTCATCAATACCCCTTCTCTCTCATAAGTACATATGTAACAATATTTTATACACTTTAATAAATTCAACAACTTCGGGTTCCGTTCCCACGATGACACTGGCGTGGGCTGCTTGTCAATGTTCATGTCCTTCACCAGGTCACGTTTTTTCAGCTTTGCACAGCAGTTCAGTCATGTAGTCACATGGTTCCCGCTCGCTCTCAACTTCACCTGCCCTTTCTGAGGTCAATTTAACAATATGGAAAATTCGTCCATTACTAAAAGAACGGAAAACAAACATTTATTAATTATGTGATAATGCATTTTCACTGTTTACCCCTCATCTTAACTCTACTTCATGTTAGTGGTTAGCCTAGCATAGCATAAGCAGGAAAGCGGCATTATTCATTAGGATAAAGCAATTTCACGTCATGCTTTTTACTATATACACATGCGGCCTTGCCATGCAAACCTCCTTAATTCGTTCTAAATACAAGGTGATTACATTTCCGGTTATTTACGTATTAATTCTGGTTAGTTCATGCATCTTGCAAAGCAAACTTCCCACGTGTGGTGTATTTGTGCACATTAATCATTCTGACACTACTTACTGTTAGTACATATTATAGGGGTGTTCAATTGAGCAGGTTTCCTTCGCGAAATCCTGCTCCATCAGTACACTACTGGCTCCAATGGTTCCAGTGATACTAGTCCCTTAACTTTCTCAGTCTTGATGATAGTCAGCTGTTCTTTCTCTACATCACTTGTGGGAACTGTCTTTGAATTATGGTTAGGTAAGGCCAATGAGGGAAGGCAGCAGTCCCTGAATCGTCACAAAGTGAGATGGGGTCAGTGAGACTGCTGACCCCATCCCCACTCTGTGATGAAGTGTCACTGATTGACACTCGACCCTGGGTGCTTCAGGGCTTACAACTGAAGTGCCCAGGTGTGAGGCAATGAGAAACGCTACCCCTCGTCATGAGGGGGAGGATCTCAAGGAACTTTGCTGAGCTGAGGAGATCATGCCCACAGGAGCTGTGAAATCCTCAGTCCAGCAAAGTTCAGCTTAGGCAGCCAGGAGCCTTGCGCATTTAGCGCATGTCTAGCTCCCGCCTGCCGGCCTTTGCTTAGCCTGACAGACACTGTTCTTGAGGGGCAAAAGGTGAGGGGACGTGGCCCCTTAGCCCCAGTGGACTGGCCGCTGCTGGATGTAGCAATCTTTTATACTGAACTTCCTGAAACTGTATAGGTTACTCACCTCACTCTCTCCTATGATTAATTTCCTTGGTTTTAACTTTAGCCCCTGCCAAATTTCTAAATGCATGTAAAACTAGTTCCAAAATCTACCAGCTTTTTCCTCTGCAACCTCAAACAATCTTCAAATATCTGCTCAGACTCTTATTGCCAGATTAGACTGTGGGAATGCAATCCTAGGTGTGTCTCACAATCACCTCTTGCACTGCTCAAGGCACTCCACTCAGCAACCATGTTGATCGCTACCTCAGCAAAGCATAACCTCATCACCCCATACTCTGTAAGTTTCACTTACTACCTCTAAATCAAACACTTAAATTCAAGCCATGCTGCCTTGTTTACAAGACTATACAACTACACAACCCTCCCTAGCTCTCTGAACCGTTTCCCATCTCCAAAAGACAAAGAGGCCTTGGAACCTTTTCTAGTTCCAGCCTCCGGACTCACACCATTTGTCAGCCAAAAATGATTGTCTCAGGGTTGGCAGATATTGCCTGGAACTCCCTTCACTTTGGGATCAGAGATGATCCCACCCTTCTTGCCATAAGGATGTATCTAAAACCCATCTCTTCCATCACAACGTCCTTCAGAAAAGTGTTTTTCGTTAAGTATATATTCCGCAGCTACATCCCTTTGCTAATATGGTGTCGTTCTGAGCACACAATGCAAATCAGATATATCAGCAAGACAGAGGAGTTTTGTGTTTGAATGTTCCCAAGGAATAATGTGCTTTCTTATTTAATCTTCAGCTCTTTACAATGAAAAAGTTGGGGCGAATGAAAGAAAAAGAAAGCGTAGAACAACTATAAGGTACACAACAAATTGTTTCAGTCTATTAAACATCGGTAGTAAATTATATTGTTGTTATTATGTGCATAGTAGCTTGCAAATAATATGTGATAATTAGTTGATAGCATGGGCTGATTAATACAAAGGTTGGCAGAAATTAGCAGCTAGAACATTTTTGTGCTTAGTGACCACTGTTTAATCCGGAAGTAATGTTACGTACTTGTCATACATAGACGTCACTTCACTAAAATGTCAGGGTAGTGGAAGTGACATCACACACACTTTGACCCTGAAGACATCAAAGGAAGTGATGTCAATTGACCTTTGACCATGATGACATCACAGGAAGTGACAATACTAGTGTTCTTTTAAAAAGTATGCAATAAGTTGAATATTAATAAAATAACAAGAAAGGTACTAACAATGGTAAAATCTAGTTTATTTACCACCCATACAATAACTAGGGAGCCGCTATATGTTTTAGCGTATGTATGTGTGTATTTACGATTGATCCACTCCCCAAACCAGTCCCCGAGGGTAAGAAGGAGACGTGCAGGCACTCCTTTGCATTTATTTTACCGAAAGTAATGGCAGAAAAAAACAGCCCAATGTGTTTTGGAGCATCAGGCTCCTTGATTCATATTTACATACATATGAATAAAGCCTTTAGCTTTACTAACTAAATTAATGGTACTCATGGTATTGATCTCTTTAAGTCTGACCCATGTGCAAATAGCTTTAACAATGTGGTTCAACATATTTCCTACATAAAATAACATTGAGCGTAGATGTCCCTGTTATTTGGAACTGTAGCACCTTGTGCCTAAGGAAGCACTATACAATTATTTGGGTTTGTATTCAACACCAAAAGTCAATAGGTCCATATTTATTTTTGCTTTTCTTACTTATAAAGACCTCTACTATGTAGCCCTGACTGGATAGTACTGATTAGTGAGTGCTATTAATTTATGTTTTACTGAATCAGGTTACACAACTCATTTCCTTCTGATAGGTTTGCCACCTGCCTGTGTTTTTTTACCAGCATGAACAGTATTTTCATGCCCAAGCAGGTCTAAAAATTTGGATAAAAAGCACTTAAAGTCAGTATTTTTCCCCTTAACAGTACATACTTAAAACAGTAGTAAATATATAGAAGAAAACACTGTAAAGTGTGCACTGGGATTCCCTTAATTATTCCAGACTGATAATTAAAGAAAACAAAGACAGAAAGGCCATGTTAAAAATGAAAAAATACAATTTATGAAGTTCTATTCGAGTTGTATGTCTGGGCATTTGCAGACTCTAAGAAAGTAAACATACGGCCAGTATATTTCTCTTGGAAAGGTGGAAACACTACTTCCTTGACCATGGGTACTCGCAAACATTTTCCCAGGGGCAAAAGATTTGGTCTGTAATGTGACTGAGGGCCGCATTGATGCCAGCAGGGTGGCAGTTGGGCAGGGGCTGGGGGGAGCGGGAAATTGGTGGTAAGGTTGGTGTAGGGGAAGCAAAATATACATCAAGTGGCTGAATTGAAAATGTGAAACCAGAAAACCTGGGATTAATCCTGGCTTCCCCACTTTACCAAATTGTGTGATCCTAGGAAATTGTTAATTATCACATATAAGAGGACCTCAAAATACAAGAGTTAAGGATGTACGCTGTACAAAACCTTCTCCTGTGTTTGATTAAATAAACTCTACTGTTGTTCATGTATAAAAGGAACCCAGGCCACCCAAAGGGTGCACCTAACAACTGACTTGTCTCTTAGTTCACTCTTGGCATTGTTGTCAGGGTGGGGGGGAGCATGAATGTTTCTGAATTCATGTTTCAAACATATCACTTTTAAGTTAATACTTCTCAATGCAATGATATAATCTGATGTACTAAGGTGAAAAGGTTCTGCCTTGCCTATTTCACTTCTAAGTGATTCTTCTCTGTTTATGCATACATTACAAAACTGCAATGGGTTGTACAATTCTTTTTGAGGCCCACTCTTTTTAGTTCTCATTTCTGTCCCTAGCCTTGACTTTGACAGATGAGGGATCGGGATGAAAAGAGGATACTGGGAGAGGAAGAGAGAATAAACGGAAGAGGATATGGTAGTGCAGGAGTTATAAATGAGGAGAAAGACAAAGCAAAATAACAGGAGTGAGGAAAATAGCTGAATCAAAAAGGATGCAGTGGGGGTTACAGAAAGAGAGGAATACATGGTGAAATGGAATGCTAGTGTAAAAGGATACATAAGATCAAAATAAGATTAATATAAAAAGAAGTGATGTAGCATGAGTGAGAGAGGGAGCAAAAGACAGAAGGAGCGAAAAGAATGTTACAGAAAGTATAAAGAAATAAAAGATGGATACGTATAAGCTTCCACTTTATATGAAAATCACAATCAGCACACTGGTGTATTCCCTGATCTAGGAATATTAATGCCAAAGGGTGTGTTCTGATGATGTGCCCAACAGATATTCCATTTATCAAGGTTTGTCTTAGAACATGGTCTGAAAATAACTGTGACCCAGGGCACTGATTTTTTGTGTTGCTTATTCGATGTCAGGAAGGGTATTTTAATTACCTCTGGCATACAGGTGTACCAATAGATGTAGATCCAATATCTGCCACTCGTGGGGTGGGCGCTGCATGGTTCATTTAGCACATATAAATATGTTTACAAATCTTATAATTTTAATGGATATGACCAATAGAGACCAATGGGGCTATTCACAAAGGTAATTTACATTTGTGAGTAATTTACATGTGTAACTGTAGAGTAACTATACTACTTTTGGCTATTCACAAAATCAGAGTGTAAAGTTTTTCAAAAGTGTAGACTTACATGTCTCCACCCTCTGAAAAAGGGGGTGAAGCCTAATTTATAAGTGTACATTACTACTGCCCAAAAAAAAAACAGTAATAAGTCCAGCTCCAAACATGGGCAAACACTGATTCTGAAACACTCTCACATAGAAAATAGTGGAGTTAGGGACTCAAAATAAAACCTCATAAGAAATATTGTTAAATAAATTGAATTATTAAGAATCGTTAAAAATATAAATGCATATGTTGAAAAAATATACAAATAGTACATATTTAATATTTAATTATAGAATGTTTTAATAACATTTTAAATTTAAAAACTAATGTAACAATACATTTTATTAAATATAAATAAATTACTTTTTAATTAAATATATACATCACTTTATTAATACATAATGATAAAATGTATGATTTTTTGCTTTATGTGGGAATTAATTGTTACATTCAAAAAAGGTTACTAAAATAAGTTATAAATAAAAATATGTACTATTTTTATATTTTTTGCAGCAGATTATAATTATTTATATTTGTAACTATTTTACATAATTTCTTACATTTAACATTATTTTCTTTGGAGTTTTATTTTAAGTCCCTACCACCATTTATTTCTTTTGGAGGGTGTTCCAGTACCAGTGGTTGGCTATGTGTGGTGCTTGACTTACTCCAGGTCTAAGCTGGATTCATTTACTCAGGTCCCTTTTTGGATGTAGTAACTTTAGACGGGCAGTTCATGAACAGCAATGGGCTTACTCTTTTGTGTGTGGGTACACACACTCTTTAGAACCCTCCCTACACCTGACTTACCCCTCCTAACTCCCCCCTATGACCCTCGCCTTTCATAGTAAGTATTCCCCTTTCCCAGCCACTCTCCCATCCCTTCCACATTGACTACTAAAACGCATTCTTGTGAGACTCCACACCTTGGGGCTGGGATCTCTGCACAGAAAATGATAGGAGAAACAGAGGCTGAACCTTCATACAAAGGTTTGTGAATAGGATTTGGTAGTTTGTTTATAGTACTATTGAAGAACTACAAAATGTACTACAAAGTGCATTTTCTGAATAGGCTGCCCAAATATTTAAACTGAGCAGTAAGAAGCAGGCTTAATGTTAATTTTGCACCTGCGACCTTGTCATAAAGCAAACTCTCATTACACTATATAACATTTGGCATGTTTATTGCAAATGTTTACATAAACATGGACAAATCGTATAACCCTCTGCCAAGGGCTGTATCCGTTGTTAAAGGCCCTGATCTCAAGTTATAGGCCTGTGCGACAGGGGAGGGCCTATAATGAGGAAGATGGCCTTTAACAACTGGTATAGCCCGAGGCAGAAGGGCTAAAAGGCTATTAGAACATTCCACCTACTAAGGGTAGAATGTTCTAAATTAAAAAGGGAGAAACATAAAGATAAACATTGGAATGTTGGAAAAGAAGACTTATACCAACGATTATTAGCCCAGAGCTACTTTGTTGTCTTCAATAGACCGCTCAACATTCCAATGTTCTAATATGAATTATGACATAATAGACAATTGGTATAAAAGTCATACAATTAATATCCCTTCTTGACAACAGACGTTCCCGTTTACTATTAAAGATACATCTAGTGACATAAAGAATAAAGTACCCCGCCGTACATTATAAGGATCTTGCAAGTCACTGACGAGTTCTATTACTATATAGAGGAATGAGGCCTTCATAAGATTATGGAACTCAAGGTGACTTGAAATATACTTATAATGTGTGCCAGGGGGTAATTTAACCCATATAATACATGGTCACACCATCTCCTTTTCCACATAGCACATAAAATCTTGGTGCATAGTCTTTGATAAGAAAGAGTGAGCATGTTTGCAAACATGAAGAATACAAATAAAACCTCTAGTGCAAAATTGAACACATCAGAAACCTGATAGATATTTGTTGCAAACAGATATTAGAAACAATTCAATACAAGTCAGTTTAAAAAAAAAAAGCTACAGCAGCTGGGAACGTATAGAAACAAGCAGGAAATATTCTGGCTTTTCTCTATCTAAGGAGTGCAAAAAAGAAACATATTCTCTCTGCTTGGCATTGTAAGCTATTAAAATAGAGAAGAAGAAAGAAAAGTAGCATTCTGTTTGCTGCTTTAAACAGCTGCCTTAGTTATGCTCCTGTGAGCTGACCTGCCTTTCACCTTGGTTGCTGGCTCTGGCAGCAGGCAGTTTGACCTCAGAACTCGACTGAAATAACTTATAATAGTTGAATTCTAGCATCTTTTCTTAATAATCAGCACCTGGATGAGTCACAAGTCGCCGATTATAAATAAATTAGTGACTGTCATTTATACAGGGAATTACAGAATCCCAAGTATTATATATATAATAAGGGTTAAATTGTGTTGTTCTGTAGACTCCAATTTCAGGTAACTGTGCCAATTAACAACTGCTGTTTCTTCTTTGCTGAAATGCAACTGTGCATTTGTAGAGCTGTGCTGAAGAAAACAATTAATATATATGCTGATTTTTACAGTATTGCTGCCAAAGAGGCTCTCGAGGCACACTTCGGAGAACAAAGTAAGCCCTCCTCACAAGAGGTAATGAGGATGGCGGAGGGACTCAACCTGGAGAAGGAAGTGGTGCGCGTCTGGTTCTGCAACCGAAGGCAGCGGGAGAAGCGGGTCAAGACGAGCTTGCACCAGAACAGCTTTAGCACTTTCACAAAGGATCACCACGAGTGCAGATGAAGCGTCCAGTGAAAGAAATGTGCCTGATATTATTAAATTGCTATTTTTTTTTTTAAAGTGGTGTTTAAAAAAGAACACTGTCTCAAATGACGCAATTCCTTTTAGCACTTAGATATCACTGCCAACAATGAAAAATATACAATATTCTCCAATATAGCGCTAACATATAGGGGCCAATTTACTGCTGACAAATTAAAATCTAGATGACAGCTTTCACCACTGACCAATCCAAAAGCCTCCATCACAATACTATTTATGTGATATGGACAATAGCTCAGAAAAATGAATAAACTGCTGATACAAAACTAGTTATGTGGTACTTCCCAGGAAGTCTGCATGTGTGCCTGCCAGTTTGCAACACTTACATAGCAGTCAAAGCACCACTCTTGTTCTTAATTTTACTTTACTGGTAGAAAGGAGCAAACAGTGTTCAATAGTGCTCAGCACGCGTACGACCAATTACAAGTTGCACAAGTTGGCTTAACCGCGCCATCACATGCGATTTTACTGTTACTGTGCGATGAATCCCCACCAGTATTGTGGAATGGAGAATTACCAGGTGGGACGAATTTTTCTGGATGTAAAACCACACGGAATTCCAAATTTCATGGTGGTTTAATGCAGACTTTTACCACCTGCTGAGAGCAGGTAGCAAATGTATACAGAGATCTCTGGGTGGGTTGGGCATGTTGGAATAGGGAAGAAGTGAAATATTTTTGTGGTAGGCTCCCCTTTGTCAAAAAGAAAATGTGAATGAAGCTTGGCTGCTGCTGCCACACAGTCTCATGCAATTTTTCTGGCCATAATTCCTGGCTGGAAAAATTGGGTATGGTTCTCTTACACCCAGAAAAGACGGGTTTTGAAAAACCTACTTACTCTAAATCAGGCAAAGTGCAATTCCATGCAATAATTTTACTCTACCTTACTCAGAATCGTGGTCTCTGTCAATGAGAAAGGATGGAAAATACGATCCTTACGCAATAGAATTGTAAAATATTCGAATTGATAATTTCTTCTAAGAAAACCGATAGATGAGAGGAAAAACCAAATTCGCTGGATTTTTATTTTTTTATTTTTGTATAGATGGACAATTACATGACTGTTAAACACTGGAATGCAAGATGGAAATAAGACGAATTTCAAATAAGGACACTGTGCTTGTAGAGTGGAAGAAGATAAAAGTATGCCTGTGTAAATTAAAGAAACATAGACTGCACAGTTAAAGGAAATACACAATACCAGGGATTTGACAACAATGGAAGACTCATGAGACAACATGATCAATACATAGAGATTGAGCCTGTGGTACAATAACACCACATTTAGAGGGATGTAATGCTTTATAAGGGATCATTTCCAAAATCTTTTTGAGGAAACTGCAAATCACCTCGAAGTTCCATAACCCTGTAAGGGCATGCACCTTGTGGCACTATACTTGTGTGTGGTAAATCAGTGCCTCTGCAATTATGGATGGTTGGGGGTACTTTATCATACATATCATACAGTCACATAGTCAATACACCCCTGTGAATTAATTTCAGATAGCATTGACACCAATTAACCTGGATGTCTCTGACCTTTCTGTGATTGCATATTAATGAACTCTATTTCTCGTTCAGGAGGACTGTGCTATGTGACCCCACTCGCCCACACGTACACATGTGGGTGGATGACGATTGAGCAGGGAAAATATAAAGACAACCAGCAGGGACAATAAGAAGCAACTATGCACTTGACTGGAAAATATGCTTTGTGTGCACATTAAATTACATGGGTCTTTATGTCAATGATTTTAAGACTTACATTGATCCCAATGTAACCCCTTTCACATTAGAAGCGCCTCAGAGGACCGTTTCTGTTTAGTTCATCTAATGTTTGTGAAGATGTCCAAGGAGTGTTGTCCGTGTGCAATACTGTGTGCATGACATAATATTATGTATTTAGCTTGTCCTGTAACTGTGTTAGTTTGTTTTGATTTTCTATTTATTAGAATAAAAAATGTAATATATAAATATCAGCATCTTTAGCCTTAATGAATAAAGTACTGAAGAAAATTAACCGAAGGCCAGATTTCTTGAACAAATTGATTTCACAACCACGAGTGCCTTGCAAAGTCAACTTAACCTACTTGATGAGTTCCTTAGATGTTAACATCAAGGTGGGGGAAAAGGACAATTTTAGGCAGGTTACGAGGAAGCTGTGTTGAATAAAAGGGCGAGGACAGCCTCTGGAGAACGAACAGACTTTGAGTTGAATAGAAATGGCACCTAATCTGCGTCTCAACGTTTGATTTTCCAAACCTTCAAATATACATCTACCTGGTTTCCCTTTCCCCCAATATATCCACCCACAGCCGCGGCCCGTGCAGGTAAGAGCGGTGGGGCTGGAAGAGATTTCGACAGAAGACGACAAGGAAAAAATAAATTATTATTTATTTAATTTTCCCTTGTGGTTGTCAGTTGAACCCCTCCACATCCCGGCCCCACCGCCCCACCGCTCTTACCTGCACAGGCCGCGGCTGTCCACCCACCAGCTCAGATGTTCTTGGTACTCTGATTGCATCATCCATAACCAAATATTTCATAGTAGGAAGTCTTTACCACAAACATTACCAGGTCTTAGGCAGTGAAAGCAAAGGCAAAGCATGTGTAACTATGTTCCATTACTCTGGCATCTCTGAATCTCTCTCATCACCATGCACACCATCTGTTGGCCACTGGTAGAGGTGTAATAAATCAAATCATTACAATGCATTTACATAGGGAACACAATGAATTGCCTTGCCTCTGGTAGTCAAATACGAAGTAGTATTATTACCCAGCTCATTAGTACTCATCTTAAAGACTTTGGAACGATGGAAGGTGAAGCCGGACCTATTCGGATTTGCATCTGTGGTTTGCTGATTTAAGGGAAGATGCTTTGGTCGCGTGCAAGCACCATAGTTTATATGTGTTGAGCTGAGAAATTATGCACAAATAAAATAAATATAGTTATTTCAAAATGTAGTGAATCCCAACTCATAAGAAGTTTATTCATAAATTAATTTTGCTGTCCTGACATAAAACCTTCCAAATCTTACATTCGCAGTATCTGCAAGGGATTCAGTGTGAACAGGTTACACTTGTCCAAAGTAGTATTGGGATTATGATATTCTTGTAGAAGCCAAAAGAAATATACTGAAAGGGCTGTAGTGTGGATTGTGGCCTCATTGTCGACATTGCTAAGTTAGCTTAGGCCTAGCTGCCATGATGCCTCTTTTGCACACGTTACTTCGTGACTTTGTTTTTCCAGACTCTGCTAGTGCCTATGTTCATGAGAACTGTCTACATTTCTGCCTTTCACGTTTTCTGCTGTTCTCTGTGGTTTTCGTCTGCACACAATGTACAAGGTCGAAAAACAACATCCCTTGTTATTCTGTTCTGGTCAGCCCCACGCACTTAGACATAACAAGAAGCACAGCTGCACTGCTGAAATTCGAGTGCTTTTAATATTGCAAGATACCTGTTAGCGGCACTTGGAGAAAAACCTTTCCAGGGAGAAGAGATGTGCTTGTCCCATGATGTAAACCTTGCATCTAGTTCTTGAGGTATGGGGTCCCCCTGACAAAGCCCAGAGGTCTTCTATTTTTATAATAAACTAGTTACTAGAACGGGGAGGGTGGCAAGGCATTATAGTCCTTTATCCACTGTCTTTATAAAATGCTGTCCCGTTTGTATTCTATGGAATTGTAACGATGCTTACTATTTTGTCTTTATGCATTATGCTGCTAGTACTGGCACGTGTACTGTGTCTTAGAGCACGTTAGTTGAAATAAACATTTTAACCTATACTGTGTCTCTTAATACGCATGTTGTGGACAAGTATGAGTGAGTAATGAAAGAGTGTTCTTGCTCCCGCGATTCCTGAAAGAGTCCGTGTTCTGGGTTGTCAAATCATTGGTAGCTTCGCTGTAGTACGGAGAACGAATGAGACACTATAGCTAGTCGGATTGGGATTTTGGGCACTAAGGTGGATGGTTGGTACACCACCATACACCGAGGTCCTGTTTTCCTGCGCATAGTTCTGTATATGTGCAGAATCCCCGCAACATGGCGCCACCAACGTTTGGTCTGGTTCTTATCTGCGAGACGCTTGAGTAGTGCTTGTGCTTGTCCACAATTCCCTCACTTCTGTTTCCGGAAACGGATGTGAGGGTGTAACCTCCTATATTGATGTTTTTATAGGTTCTTTCAAGCTTGAAGTTATTAAAAAGGTGTTTTCTTTATTGTTAACCCAATATTGCGCTGCCACACACTAGGTTGTTCTTTATTCTTGGCTGTGAATATAAATATCCCGGCGCATAGCCGCGCTGCGCTCCGAGCTCATTTGACAGCGTATGGAGTGCATGACGCGGGTGTCGCTCTAATCTTTGTGGTGCAAGCTGATCCGACTTACCACTTTGAGGTGTTTTATTCATGGGTCACTTTTCCGGCGGTGGATGGAGCTGATAATTTGTTCCATGTGTACACTGCCACAGCCCTTCCTAAAAGGAACCCAGGCCACCCAAAGGGTGCACCTAACAACTGACTTGTCTCTTAGTTCACTCTTGGCATTGTTGTCAGGGTGGGGGGGAGCATGAATGTTTCTGAATTCATGTTTCAAACATATCACTTTTAAGTTAATACTTCTCAATGCAATGATATAATCTGATGTACTAAGGTGAAAAGGTTCTGCCTTGCCTATTTCACTTCTAAGTGATTCTTCTCTGTTTATGCATACATTACAAAACTGCAATGGGTTGTACAATTCTTTTTGAGGCCCACTCTTTTTAGTTCTCATTTCTGTCCCTAGCCTTGACTTTGACAGATGAGGGATCGGGATGAAAAGAGGATACTGGGAGAGGAAGAGAGAATAAACGGAAGAGGATATGGTAGTGCAGGAGTTATAAATGAGGAGAAAGACAAAGCAAAATAACAGGAGTGAGGAAAATAGCTGAATCAAAAAGGATGCAGTGGGGGTTACAGAAAGAGAGGAATACATGGTGAAATGGAATGCTAGTGTAAAAGGATACATAAGATCAAAATAAGATTAATATAAAAAGAAGTGATGTAGCATGAGTGAGAGAGGGAGCAAAAGACAGAAGGAGCGAAAAGTATGTTACAGAAAGTATAAAGAAATAAAAGATGGATACGTATAAGCTTCCACTTTATATGAAAATCACAATCAGCACACTGGTGTATTCCCTGATCTAGGAATATTAATGCCAAAGGGTGTGTTCTGATGATGTGCCCAACAGATATTCCATTTATCAAGGTTTGTCTTAGAACATGGTCTGAAAATAACTGTGACCCAGGGCACTGATTTTTTGTGTTGCTTATTCGATGTCAGGAAGGGTATTTTAATTACCTCTGGCATACAGGTGTACCAATAGATGTAGATCCAATATCTGCCACTCGTGGGGTGGGCGCTGCATGGTTCATTTAGCACATATAAATATGTTTACAAATCTTATAATTTTAATGGATATGACCAATAGAGACCAATGGGGCTAGTCACAAAGGTAATTTACATTTGTGAGTAATTTACATGTGTAACTGTAGAGTAACTATACTACTTTTGGCTATTCACAAAATCAGAGTGTAAAGTTTTTCAAAAGTGTAGACTTACATGTCTCCACCCTCTGAAAAAGGGGTGAAGCCTAATTTATAAGTGTACATTACTACTGCCCAAAAAAAAAACAGTAATAAGTCCAGCTCCAAACATGGGCAAACACTGATTCTGAAACACTCTCACATAGAAAATAGTGGAGTTAGGGACTCAAAATAAAACCTCATAAGAAATATTGTTAAATAAATTGAATTATTAAGAATCGTTAAAAATATAAATGCATATGTTGAAAAAATATACAAATAGTACATATTTAAAATTTAATTATAGAATGTTTTAATAACATTTTAAATTTAAAAACTAATGTAACAATACATTTTATTAAATATAAATAAATTACTTTTTAATTAAATATATACATCACTTTATTAATACATAATGATAAAATGTATGATTTTTTGCTTTATGTGGGAATTAATTGTTACATTCAAAAAAGGTTACTAAAATAAGTTATAAATAAAAATATGTACTATTTTTATATTTTTTGCAACAGATTATAATTATTTATATTTGTAACTATTTTACATAATTTCTTACATTTAACATTATTTTCTTTGGAGTTTTATTTTAAGTCCCTACCACCATTTATTTCTTTTGGAGGGTGTTGCAGTACCAGTGGTTGGCTATGTGTGGTGCTTGACTTACTCCAGGTCTAAGCTGGATTCATTTACTCAGGTCCCTTTTTGGATGTAGTAACTTTAGACGGGCAGTTCATGAACAGCAATGGGCTTACTCTTTTGTGTGTGGGTACACACACTCTTTAGAACCCTCCCTACACCTGACTTACCCCTCCTAACTCCCCCCTATGACCCTCGCCTTTCATAGTAAGTATTCCCCTTTCCCAGCCACTCTCCCATCCCTTCCACATTGACTACTAAAACGCATTCTTGTGAGACTCCACACCTTGGGGCTGGGATCTCTGCACAGAAAATGATAGGAGAAACAGAGGCTGAACCTTCATACAAAGGTTTGTGAATAGGATTTGGTAGTTTGTTTATAGTACTATTGAAGAACTACAAAATGTACTACAAAGTGCATTTTCTGAATAGGCTGCCCAAATATTTAAACTGAGCAGTAAGAAGCAGGCTTAATGTTAATTTTGCACCTGCGACCTTGTCATAAAGCAAACTCTCATTACACTATATAACATTTGGCATGTTTATTGCAAATGTTTACATAAACATGGACAAATCGTATAACCCTCTGCCAAGGGCTGTATCCGTTGTTAAAGGCCCTGATCTCAAGTTATAGGCCTGTGCGACAGGGAGGGCCTATAATGAGGAAGATGGCCTTTAACAACTGGTATAGCCCGAGGCAGAAGGGCTAAAGGCTATTAGAACATTCCACCTACTAAGGGTAGAATGTTCTAAATTAAAAAGGGAGAAACATAAAGATAAACATTGGAATGTTGGAAAAGAAGACTTATACCAACGATTATTAGCCCAGAGCTACTTTGTTGTCTTCAATAGACCGCTCAACATTCCAATGTTCTAATATGAATTATGACATAATAGACAATTGGTATAAAAGTCATACAATTAATATCCCTTCTTGACAACAGACGTTCCCGTTTACTATTAAAGATAAATCTAGTGACATAAAGAATAAAGTACCCCCGCCGTACATTATAAGGATCTTGCAAGTCACTGACGAGTTCTATTACTATATAGAGGAATGAGGCCTTCATAAGATTATGGAACTCAAGGTGACTTGAAATATACTTATAATGTGTGCCGGGGGGGTAATTTAACCCATATAATACATGGTCACACCATCTCCTTTTCCACATAGCACATAAAATCTTGGTGCATAGTCTTTGATAAGAAAGAGTGAGCATGTTTGCAAACATGAAGAATACAAATAAAACCTCTAGTGCAAAATTGAACACATCAGAAACCTGATAGATATTTGTTGCAAACAGATATTAGAAACAATTCAATACAAGTCAGTTTAAAAAAAAAAAAGCTACAGCAGCTGGGAACGTATAGAAACAAGCAGGAAATATTCTGGCTTTTCTCTATCTAAGGAGTGCAAAAAAGAAACATATTCTCTCTGCTTGGCATTGTAAGCTATTAAAATAGAGAAGAAGAAAGAAAAGTAGCATTCTGTTTGCTGCTTTAAACAGCTGCCTTAGTTATGCTCCTGTGAGCTGACCTGCCTTTCACCTTGGTTGCTGGCTCTGGCAGCAGGCAGTTTGACCTCAGAACTCGACTGAAATAACTTATAATGGTTGAATTCTAGCATCTTTTCTTAATAATCAGCACCTGGATGAGTCACAAGTCGCCGATTATAAATAAATTAGTGACTGTCATTTATACAGGGAATTACAGAATCCCAAGTATTATATATATAATAAGGGTTAAATTGTTTTGTTCTGTAGACTCCAATTTCAGGTAACTGTGCCAATTAACAACTGCTGTTTCTTCTTTGCTGAAATGCAACTGTGCATTTGTAGAGCTGTGCTGAAGAAAACAATTAATATATATGCTGATTTTTACAGTATTGCTGCCAAAGAGGCTCTCGAGGCACACTTCGGAGAACAAAGTAAGCCCTCCTCACAAGAGGTAATGAGGATGGCGGAGGGACTCAACCTGGAGAAGGAAGTGGTGCGCGTCTGGTTCTGCAACCGAAGGCAGCGGGAGAAGCGGGTCAAGACGAGCTTGCACCAGAACAGCTTTAGCACTTTCACAAAGGATCACCACGAGTGCAGATGAAGCGTCCAGTGAAAGAAATGTGCCTGATATTATTAAATTGCTATTTTTTTTTTTTAAAGTGGTGTTTAAAAAAGAACACTGTCTCAAATGACGCAATTCCTTTTAGCACTTAGATATCACTGCCAACAATGAAAAATATACAATATTCTCCAATATAGCGCTAACATATAGGGGCCAATTTACTGCTGACAAATTAAAATCTAGATGACAGCTTTCACCACTGACCAATCCAAAAGCCTCCATCACAATACTATTTATGTGATATGGACAATAGCTCAGAAAAATGAATAAACTGCTGATACAAAACTAGTTATGTGGTACTTCCCAGGAAGTCTGCATGTGTGCCTGCCAGTTTGCAACACTTACATAGCAGTCAAAGCACCACTCTTGTTCTTAATTTTACTTTACTGGTAGAAAGGAGCAAACAGTGTTCAATAGTGCTCAGCACGCGTACGACCAATTACAAGTTGCACAAGTTGGCTTAACCGCGCCATCACATGCGATTTTACTGTTACTGTGCGATGAATCCCCACCAGTATTGTGGAATGGAGAATTACCAGGTGGGACGAATTTTTCTGGATGTAAAACCACACGGAATTCCAAATTTCATGGTGGTTTAATGCAGACTTTTACCACCTGCTGAGAGCAGGTAGCAAATGTATACAGAGATCTCTGGGTGGGTTGGGCATGTTGGAATAGGGAAGAAGTGAAATATTTTTGTGGTAGGCTCCCTTTGTCAAAAAGAAAATGTGAATGAAGCTTGGCTGCTGCTGCCACACAGTCTCATGCAATTTTTCTGGCCATAATTCCTGGCTGGAAAAATTGGGTATGGTTCTCTTACACCCAGAAAAGACGGGTTTTGAAAAACCTACTTACTCTAAATCAGGCAAAGTGCAATTCCATGCAATAATTTTACTCTACCTTACTCAGAATCGTGGTCTCTGTCAATGAGAAAGGATGGAAAATACGATCCTTACGCAATAGAATTGTAAAATATTCGAATTGATAATTTCTTCTAAGAAAACCGATAGATGAGAGGAAAAACCAAATTCGCTGGATTTTTATTTTTTTATTTTTGTATAGATGGACAATTACATGACTGTTAAACACTGGAATGCAAGATGGAAATAAGACGAATTTCAAATAAGGACACTGTGCTTGTAGAGTGGAAGAAGATAAAAGTATGCCTGTGTAAATTAAAGAAACATAGACTGCACAGTTAAAGGAAATACACAATACCAGGGATTTGACAACAATGGAAGACTCATGAGACAACATGATCAATACATAGAGATTGAGCCTGTGGTACAATAACACCACATTTAGAGGGATGTAATGCTTTATAAGGGATCATTTCCAAAATCTTTTTGAGGAAACTGCAAATCACCTCGAAGTTCCATAACCCTGTAAGGGCATGCACCTTGTGGCACTATACTTGTGTGTGGTAAATCAGTGCCTCTGCAATTATGGATGGTTGGGGGTACTTTATCATACATATCATACAGTCACATAGTCAATACACCCCTGTGAATTAATTTCAGATAGCATTGACACCAATTAACCTGGATGTCTCTGACCTTTCTGTGATTGCATATTAATGAACTCTATTTCTCGTTCAGGAGGACTGTGCTATGTGACCCCACTCGCCCACACGTACACATGTGGGTGGATGACGATTGAGCAGGGAAAATATAAAGACAACCAGCAGGGACAATAAGAAGCAACTATGCACTTGACTGGAAAATATGCTTTGTGTGCACATTAAATTACATGGGTCTTTATGTCAATGATTTTAAGACTTACATTGATCCCAATGTAACCCCTTTCACATTAGAAGCGCCTCAGAGGACCGTTTCTGTTTAGTTCATCTAATGTTTGTGAAGATGTCCAAGGAGTGTTGTCCGTGTGCAATACTGTGTGCATGACATAATATTATGTATTTAGCTTGTCCTGTAACTGTGTTAGTTTGTTTTGATTTTCTATTTATTAGAATAAAAAATGTAATATATAAATATCAGCATCTTTAGCCTTAATGAATAAAGTACTGAAGAAAATTAACCGAAGGCCAGATTTCTTGAACAAATTGATTTCACAACCACGAGTGCCTTGCAAAGTCAACTTAACCTACTTGATGAGTTCCTTAGATGTTAACATCAAGGTGGGGGAAAAGGACAATTTTAGGCAGGTTACGAGGAAGCTGTGTTGAATAAAAGGGCGAGGACAGCCTCTGGAGAACGAACAGACTTTGAGTTGAATAGAAATGGCACCTAATCTGCGTCTCAACGTTTGATTTTCCAAACCTTCAAATATACATCTACCTGGTTTCCCTTTCCCCCAATATATCCACCCACAGCCGCGGCCCGTGCAGGTAAGAGCGGTGGGGCTGGAAGAGATTTCGACAGAAGACGACAAGGAAAAAAATAAATTATTATTTATTTAATTTTCCCTTGTGGTTGTCAGTTGAACCCCTCCACATCCCGGCCCCACCGCCCCACCGCTCTTACCTGCACAGGCCGCGGCTGTCCACCCACCAGCTCAGATGTTCTTGGTACTCTGATTGCATCATCCATAACCAAATATTTCATAGTAGGAAGTCTTTACCACAAACATTACCAGGTCTTAGGCAGTGAAAGCAAAGGCAAAGCATGTGTAACTATGTTCCATTACTCTGGCATCTCTGAATCTCTCTCATCACCATGCACACCATCTGTTGGCCACTGGTAGAGGTGTAATAAATCAAATCATTACAATGCATTTACATAGGGAACACAATGAATTGCCTTGCCTCTGGTAGTCAAATACGAAGTAGTATTATTACCCAGCTCATTAGTACTCATCTTAAAGACTTTGGAACGATGGAAGGTGAAGCCGGACCTATTCGGATTTGCATCTGTGGTTTGCTGATTTAAGGGAAGATGCTTTGGTCGCGTGCAAGCACCATAGTTTATATGTGTTGAGCTGAGAAATTATGCACAAATAAAATAAATATAGTTATTTCAAAATGTAGTGAATCCCAACTCATAAGAAGTTTATTCATAAATTAATTTTGCTGTCCTGACATAAAACCTTCCAAATCTTACATTCGCAGTATCTGCAAGGGATTCAGTGTGAACAGGTTACACTTGTCCAAAGTAGTATTGGGATTATGATATTCTTGTAGAAGCCAAAAGAAATATACTGAAAGGGCTGTAGTGTGGATTGTGGCCTCATTGTCGACATTGCTAAGTTAGCTTAGGCCTAGCTGCCATGATGCCTCTTTTGCACACGTTACTTCGTGACTTTGTTTTTCCAGACTCTGCTAGTGCCTATGTTCATGAGAACTGTCTACATTTCTGCCTTTCACGTTTTCTGCTGTTCTCTGTGGTTTTCGTCTGCACACAATGTACAAGGTCGAAAAACAACATCCCTTGTTATTCTGTTCTGGTCAGCCCCACGCACTTAGACATAACAAGAAGCACAGCTGCACTGCTGAAATTCGAGTGCTTTTAATATTGCAAGATACCTGTTAGCGGCACTTGGAGAAAAACCTTTCCAGGGAGAAGAGATGTGCTTGTCCCATGATGTAAACCTTGCATCTAGTTCTTGAGGTATGGGGTCCCCCTGACAAAGCCCAGAGGTCTTCTATTTTTATAATAAACTAGTTACTAGAACGGGGAGGGTGGCAAGGCATTATAGTCCTTTATCCACTGTCTTTATAAAATGCTGTCCCGTTTGTATTCTATGGAATTGTAACGATGCTTACTATTTTGTCTTTATGCATTATGCTGCTAGTACTGGCACGTGTACTGTGTCTTAGAGCACGTTAGTTGAAATAAACATTTTAACCTATACTGTGTCTCTTAATACGCATGTTGTGGACAAGTATGAGTGAGTAATGAAAGAGTGTTCTTGCTCCCGCGATTCCTGAAAGAGTCCGTGTTCTGGGTTGTCAAATCATTGGTAGCTTCGCTGTAGTACGGAGAACGAATGAGACACTATAGCTAGTCGGATTGGGATTTTGGGCACTAAGGTGGATGGTTGGTACACCACCATACACCGAGGTCCTGTTTTCCTGCGCATAGTTCTGTATATGTGCAGAATCCCCGCAACATGGCGCCACCAACGTTTGGTCTGGTTCTTATCTGCGAGACGCTTGAGTAGTGCTTGTGCTTGTCCACAATTCCCTCACTTCTGTTTCCGGAAACGGATGTGAGGGTGTAACCTCCTATATTGATGTTTTTATAGGTTCTTTCAAGCTTGAAGTTATTAAAAAGGTGTTTTCTTTATTGTTAACCCAATATTGCGCTGCCACACACTAGGTTGTTCTTTATTCTTGGCTGTGAATATAAATATCCCGGCGCATAGCCGCGCTGCGCTCCGAGCTCATTTGACAGCGTATGGAGTGCATGACGCGGGTGTCGCTCTAAACTTTGTGGTGCAAGCTGATCCGACTTACCACTTTGAGGTGTTTTATTCATGGGTCACTTTTCCGGCGGTGGATGGAGCTGATAATTTGTTCCATGTGTACACTGCCACAGCCCTTCCTAATGCTTATCGGCCTTATCAGGCTCTTGAGGTTCCGCTCACGGCATGGCAACACCGAATTTGGTTTAATGGCGCCCTCCCACACCCGGTCACCCCGATTCGTTTAGGCCCTTTATCGATAGATGGGGCTGCTTGGCCTGTTTTGGCCGGATACACCCTGCATCCGCGTTATTTAGCGGTTCCGGTAGATGAACTGCGCGTGCTGCATACGTCTTAGGTACGTGTGCACAGAGCTCTAGTACAATATGTCACACGCAACGTCCAGATGGCCCCTCCTGGAGTTGCAGCGCAGCCAGCTGGGCCTGGCGGTGTAACTATAAGTCCCGTCATGGTTAATTCGGTGATGGGCAAGCGCCCACAGAATAAGGATGATTTACCTTATTGGCTTGCTGAGAAATTTGACCAGCTGGAGGCGGTGTTTCCGAATACTTCTCCTGGGGAAAAACACAGGATTTTGACTATAAGTTTGCCAAAAGACTTAATTCCCGAGTTAACAGAATGCAACAACTGGGGTAAGGTATTTGCGGCAGTGTATGCGAAGTGTTTCGGCACTCCCTCAATGACAGTCCTCCCCGCCGTGATTAAGCGTGTTCAAGACGAACATGGCCCTGAAGCGGCTGTAGAATTGGGGATGCGACTAGTGGGGGTGTTCGATGTAGTGGCTGATCTAATCCTTGCAAATGTCAAGGGTGATGCAGTTAACTTTCAAGTAGCTAACGCTTTGGCTTTGGTCCCAGAGCTGGACAAGCCTCGCGAATTACCGAAAATTATTGCACAGGCTTATAAAACCATTGGCCGCAATAGTTTGGGAGTTAAGCTTTTTGCTAAAACGCAAACTCAGACACAAACACAACCAAAATCTCAGTCTGATAAAGACGAGAAGCCGTTCTTTTCTAAAAAGAAATGGAAACTAAAGAAGCAGGGGAAGCAACAACAGAAACAGGGGTCGCGTACTGCGTCACCGGCTTCCGAGTCTTCTGAAAGCACTTATGATTTGCGCGACCGAGCGAGAATTAAGTCTCCGGACAGGTTTCAGGTCCCTGAACAGCGTTCTCCTCGTACTTCACAGGCACCATCGGGCTCACAAGCTGGTGGAGGAGATCGCCAGGATCTAGGCAAGGGTCGAGACGCCCCCCAAGGATGGGACCAGCCTCATCAGACTGGAGGCAAGGGGAAACAAGAAGAATTTCCACATTCTCGTCCTCAGTTTCAGAAGAAAAAAGTTGCAGCTTTAACAGCGAGATATGCCACAGACGGTGAGAACGAGACTCCTGAATTGGACGTGGGAAGTGACGCTGCTAGACAGCGCCGCGGAAGTTACCATAGTGTGGGAGGCACTACGTCCTCATGTGGAGGCGACAGCAACTGACACTTTCATTACTGTCGAGACAGCTGACACCCGAGTGGCACCCCCTGACAGACTATATAATATGGTCCTTCTAATTGAAGGTGACATTGAGCGTGTTATTAAAGGGATTTTTTGGGAAAATCTGACCTCTTCTTACGACATATTATTGGCCGAGGCGGATTGGCACCACCATTTGTACTCGCTGCTCCGAGAGGGGAGGAAGTAATACTTCCGAGTTTTTCACGTTATGTCCCCAAGGAGCATGCGGAGGCTTTCGCAGCAGAATGGGCTGTGGCCCAGGCCCCAGCACTGTACCGTAATCACGCGGGCTGGGATAAAGATTCTCCCCCCCATGAAATACCTTTGCGGTCTATGCCACAATATCCCTTCCGGCGGGAAGCTAAAGGTCCCGTTTCAGACATTCTGACACAGTTAGAGTATCAAGGAGTGATTGTGACATGCGTGTCACCAATGAATAACCCCCTTTTCGCGGTTTCTAAACCCGATGGGTTGTACCGCTTAGTTTTAGATTACCGGCATTTGAACTCTCATTGTCGAACCTTTGCGGTACAGAATACCCATAGTTCTGCTCTAGTAGACAGTCTTGTTCGTAAAAAATATAAAACGACACTTGACATTTCCAATGGATTTAACACACACAATTTGTCCCCTGAATCCAGTCAATGGACCGCGTTCACTTCCGGTGGTAAACAAATAAAATTCCGGCATTAGCCAATGGGCTACAAGAACAGCCCGGGGATCTTCGCCGCCCGTGTTGTCTCTTTGTTGGACAGCATAGACCCAGATGGGTATTCGTACGTGGATGATATATATCTGACAGACGACGAACTATGGCCGCATCTTTCCCGAGTCGACCGCATTATTCTTGAATATGCGGACTACGGTTACAAATTTAATTTTGCCAAATCACACATCGCAGAGTACGTGGTGTTGTTCTTGGGCTATGAGCTCAACAATGAAGGTAGGGGCTTAGCTCCCCACTTCCTGTAGAAGTGCGCATTTCTGCGCCCTCCAACAACCCTGAAAAAACTTCAGTCTTTGCTGGGATTTTTGAACTTTGGGCGTTCTTATATTCCCGAGTATGCCCAGCGTATCAAGCCTCTTTATGCCTTGATACAACCAACCTTTTCAAAGTCATGCTGGCTTCCGGAACATTCGGCTATTCTGCAATCTTTGCAGTCTGATCTACTTGAATCTAAATTCTTGTTGACTCGTGATAACCACACAAACCTGGTGATTCGAGTCATGCCAGGCGCCGTGGGTTTCACATACTTGACGTTTAACAAAGGTGACACAGTCCCTATTGCATACAAGTCGCATCTTTACACTTCTGCCGAGTTGCGCTTTTCAACTGTGGAAAAAGTTTTGACTGCAGTGCAAATGGCGATTCTTAAAGAACGCGCACTGGCACAGGGAAAACGCATTTTGGTGGTAACACCATATCCTACCCTTGAGGCAGTGACAAAGGCAAGTGTACCAAACTCTAAGGCTTTGCACCCCCGTTGGATACAATGGGCTACTTCTTTGACGTCTCCGGATGTCACATTTATCTTTGACTCCTCTCTACAGACTCAGGAGTTCTTGCAGTATGAATTTGTTCATCCGCCTCCTCTGTCTTTACTGCCGCTTGAGGAGTACAAATGTATCATTTACACCGATGGTTGGCGCACCCGGCCACGGGTTCTAAGCATGCTTATTCAGCAGCATGTGCTATTGTGGCAGGTACCATGGTGAACGGTGAGTTCAAATCGAGTGTTGTGCACACGCAGGCACTGGGAGACAGTACCGCCCAATTGGCCGAGCTGCGTGCTTTGGTGCTGGCACTTGAGTTTGCAGACCCAGATGTGACTACTCTCATTGTATGCGATTCTTACTACTCTGTTCAGTTTTTAATGACAACTTATTCTTTTGGTCTCAGAACGACTATAGAGATTCTAAAGGCAGCGCGGTCAAGCATAAAATGCTTTGGGTTCGAGTAGCAGATCTTAAACGACGTCTGCCTCTCACACAGGTGATTCACACTCTTGGCCACCAGCGTGTGGGCGCACACGCGGTCGGTAACAGTTTGTCGGAAGAAGCTGCCAAATCAACAGTAGCCACGTGCTCAGTAGCAGCCGTTACAAGATCCATGACAAAAATAGATAATGAGATTTTGGCAGCTATTGCTGCAACTACGGAAGGTTCTAATTACCCACAGGGTTTCCCTTCCAAGTACTCTTATCACTTAAGTCCTGACCAGGTTTCTTATGTAAGAATTCCAGACGTTGGTGATCGGCTGATTCCCAACGCGGACCGCAGAAATTCTTTGATAACAGCCGCGCACGAAGGCTTGGCTTCGGCCCATGCTGGCGTGTCTGCAACTGTTTCAATCTTGCAGTAGCGTTATTGCTGGTGTGGTTTATATAAACAGACCCGTAATTTTGTCCTTTCTTGTGACATCTGTCAGCAAATTAAGCCCTCTACGGTTACACGTCCGCCACAAACACGGCTCTGCATTTCTAATAAACCTTTTGGTTGTGTAATGCTTGATCACTGCGGTCCATTTTCTTCTGATACTGCATATAAATACGTCTTAGTTGCAGTTGATTCGTGCACACGTTTCATCTGGGTTTGGCCACAATGCAGTGCTGACGCTCGAAATGTCATCAGGGATTTGCGTGTCTTTGTGGGAATTTTTGCCTGTGGCACCTTCTATTCCGACCAAGGTCCGGCATTCGCCTCTAAGGCGTACAAGGATGCGATGAGGTCTCTGGGGGTGCTGGTGCAATTTTCGTCTCCATACAGGCCTGAGGGCAACTCAATTGTGGAGCAGATGAACCGTGACTTAAAGCAACCCTTGACAGCTAGAGTCTTAGGTACTGGCAGGAACTGGCTGGCCCACTTGTATGGCGTGCAACGTGCTCTTAATAATCTCTCTAGAGGATCTCTGGGTGGGCGGACCCCATACGAAATGCTCTTTGGCATACAGATGTTTGTGCCAGACCTTAATGGTCTAGAAATGGCGGCGGCTGCCGCAGCCTTTGACGTAGATAATCATTCTACTATGTTACAGAACTTACAAGAGACCCGTGACAGACTTGCAACTGAACACTTACCCTCTGCCACTGACGCTGCGCCGCTGATTCCGGTTGCCGGCTGGCTTCCGAAGATTGGAGATATGGTCGGAGAGAAGGTGGAGAACAAAAAAGAATTTGGCCCCTCTTATCGTGCACCGGTTCCAGTCCTTGGCTTGAAGGGTACTCATACAGTCATATTACCACTGCTTCCTGGTCGCAAAGACAACAGATACATCTCAGTGGACAATGTCAAGCTACAACATCTGGTTGATTCTGAATAGTGTAACACCCGCTGTATCATGTCCAGCAATTTCAAGGAATCCTACTGGTGGCCCTCCGGTCACCACGTGCAACGATGTTGCCATTGGGATGGTCTCTCTACCAGATCGCCTGCTCGTCCCACCAGCTTCCTCCTGCAACGAGGAAACTGAGTATTCTTATCCCACAGGCGAGTCATTGACTGGTTTACCTACAACACCACTGAACCAGTCCCGCTTTTCTTTTGACTCGACTTCCACTTCATCATTTGTCCCAACCAAATTTAGTGTTTTTGTATCCCGGTTTAGAGACAATTTTTTGGTCCCTCCATGGACATACATCTGGTTGGTGCTATTCCTGATTTTCCTGTTCATGTCCATTGGCTTTGTGACAGTTTTTTTCTTACTCATCAATGGTCACTACTTGCCAGAGCGCTCTGTGGTGAACTCTGTTGCTGGAACTTTGGCTCCGCACTCTTCTTCACACATCATGAAGCGTGACTAGACATTTGTGAACATTTCCGCCTTTCCAGTCGCAGATGGCATCGTATGGGATGCAGTAAATTTCCAAATTCATGGACCGACAGAAATTATCAATGTACCAAATGTACTTCGTGTTTCCATGGGTGATGTGGTAAAAAGAAACATACGTTCAGATGATTGGGATGTTCATGCAATTCAATCCTTGTTTTCCGATTTGAAATATTATGCTGCTTTTAATGCTGAGGATATTTATTTAAATTCTGCTAATTATGCCGATTTGTATTGTTACCAACATTATGGTAACCATTTCCTGCATAAATCTAGTACACTTCGAGATAGTTTTAATTATACCCAGTGGGAACATTGCCCCACCCCTCGGCAAGGGAGCTCCCAAACTCTGATAAATAAGTTTGCTTATTTTACAGACTTTGATAGATCAAACCCAGGGTCCTATTATTTTAAATTAAACATTTCTTCCAATCCAAAGGTGATGTTAATCCACACCAAATTACTGTATTCCAGTTCCTTTATGGACGCATTAGCTATTGGTGGCTATGAGCACTGGAGAGCCACCATTGATTTGAAATCTATTTGGGGCACTAAATCCTGGCAGGTACGCGGTACCGAGGCCTTACATCGCGCTTGCCTTATCCCGACCCAAATTTTATTTTTAAATAATACTATATACCAAACAACTTGTTTTGGTTTGGCGACTTCCAAACATTTGAATGCACCTGCCATTCCTACGTATCTTCATTGCCTAACTGGAGCTTGCATTTAAATTATTCCCTTGATGAGTTGCAAGCTTTATTTCAAAATAATTCATTTAATGTCTCTGCATTAGATCCCTCAGAATGGTTGGTGTTTCCGATAGCTTCTAATGCCTGCCAACTGCGTTTTTATAACTCTGCTCCTGGTTACAAACAGGATAGACCTGATGCACGTTTTTCTAACTCACGTTCGGTTACAACATATTCAGTTGGTAAATTATGTAAACAGTGGTTGCAGCACTCTACACTAGAGTCCGTGAAACAACATTTATCCCTGTTATCCAGTAACATCGATCTGGCTGACTTTGTACTGGGACCTAGAGGTCCGAGACCAAAAAGATTCATTTATGCGACTTACAATGAAATCTGGAAGCTTTCACAAATAGAAGCTGCTTCCCGTTTACGGGAAATAGACCAAGCAAATCTAGAAAAAGTACTTGCTGTTGTTGACAATAGTATTAACATGCTGTCTTCCCGCATTTACACATTAGATAATATTGTTTCTTCTGTTGTTGATATTGTACAAGATGAAGTGTCTGTGTTATATCATGGTCAGAATCATTTGCGTTCAGTGATGCAGTTTGCATGGACTTTGCAAACTCTGAAAATGGGGAAGGTACCATGGGATTACTTAAACACTTCTGCATTGTTTTTGCCATTTAATTTGACTGAGAAACAGCAGTTCATGTGCAACATACACTCTTCTACATATCGAAAAAATAGATCCTTTACCTTTCTCTGTGGCGGAAACTGACTCTGCAGTTTGGCTCACACACGGGGTTATCTCTTTGCCTTTCTCTTTGTTTGAATTCAGTTCCTGCATGAAACATTACCCGAAGGGCCGTTTTGAGCCTTTGGGCAGTACCTTTCTGCATGAAGTGTGGTCCTTGCCTTTCACATACAGATGCCTTAGGGATGACAAAGAGGTGTACCTTATAGGGGAGTCTTGCGATTCTACAGTAAGTCATTCCCTTGTTTGTAAAAACATTAAATTGCACGGGGCTTGTAATGTTTCCGCCCCGAATCTTGCATGTGTTTTAAAGGGTATTCCTGTTCCAGCTATATCACCTACTTTCACTATGCTTGCTAACGTTAGCTATCTGCTTCTGAATAATCGAGATTGCTGTAGGTTGCAAGCTGGCATACCCTACATTGTAACAGTTTCGCAACGCGTAGTTTGCTGCAAAAATGTGCTTTTTCCACCCCCGCGTGGGAAGTTAGATAGTTCCATTTGGCCTTACATATCGACTTTGAAGGCAGATTTCAATAAATTGAGCAGAATAAAGGCGCTATTATTAAACCAGGAGGTTATGCTAACTTCCACACGGGAGACCTTCGTCCTCCAGGTGGCCAGCGCCCACAGTGAAATACAGGCCCTTTTAAATACTAACCTCCCCCAACATTTCGGTGAACTGATTCACCGTAGATTTAATGCATCTAATACCAACGGCCTTGTACACTTTTTTAAAGTTGTGGGCTCTGGCCTTCTGACGTCCTTTCAGACAAGATTTGGTGTAATACCGGCTTTTATTCATTCCATTTTTTCCAGCATCTTTGGTGGCTTCCCATTGATCCTAGCCTTAGATGCTGGAATATTGCTTTTGCTTTGCCTGCTGCGCAATGGTTGCACCTCTTGTGGGCCTACACAGCCCAGAGCGACTGCGGATGCTCCGTGACCGTATGCATGAAAGCTTCGGTACACTGCCACTGGCAACACTCAGCGTGGCTTATGGATTATCTTTTCGCTTTGCGTATTTCACTTGCGTGCAACCTGTGCTGTCCTGTTTACGATGTCCGTTTTCATGGTCCTTGGATGTTTGCCTCTCCAATACGTCTTGTTCGGACCCGGATTTCGACCAGTTGATGGGCCCCTTAATGGCCCATGAACGGGAATGTTCCGGTGATGGATTAATGGCGAGTGCGGCTGCACTTGGAGTCTTGGCACAATGGGATATCTGTGCGGCTGCTCAGAATCTCCTACAACAAAGTTATATTGAATATCACGCAAGTTGTCCCGCAATGCTAATCGCTGCTCCCTATTATTAGGAACATGAATGCAGTTTTGATTTGTTGAACTGGATGGCATCTCTTTTTTCAAACGATGACAATGACGTCTTTTTGGAAGGTGTTGCAGTCTTCTGCGCATACACTCTGATGGATTAGTTGTGTTGGCTCTCAATAAACTGCATATCCGGATTTTTTTATTCTCTTTGAGTGACCTTTTTTCAGGCCCTGTTTAGAATTTTCTTTCCCCATTTTTTCCAAAACATTTTTCCCACCTACAGACGTTTGCATTCTGCTCCATCTATTTGAACTCTGTTTTCGTCCTATGTCTTGACCTATGGACTGACCAGGGGAGGGTGTAGTGTGGATTGTGGCCTCATTGTCGACATTGCTAAGTTAGCTTAGGCCTAGCTGCCATGATGCCTCTTTTGCACACGTTACTTCGTGACTTTGTTTTTCCAGACTCTGCTAGTGCCTATGTTCATGAGAACTGTCTACATTTCTGCCTTTCACGTTTTCTGCTGTTCTCTGTGGTTTTCGTCTGCACACGATGTATAAGGTCGAAAAACAACATCCCTTGTTATTCTGTTCAGGTCAGCCCCACGCACTTAGACATAACACGAAGCACAGCTGCACTGCTGTAATTCGAGTGCTTTTAATATTGCAAGATACTTGTTAGAGGCACTTGGAGAAAAACCTTTCTAGGGAGAAGAGCTGTGCTTGTCCGTTGATGTAAACCTTGCATCTAGTTCTTGAGGTATGGGGGTCCCCCTGACAAAGCCCAGAGGTCTTCTATTTTTATAATAAACTAGTTACTAGAACGGGGAGGGTGGCAAGGCATTATAGTCCTTTGTCCACTGTCTTTATAAAATGCTGTCCCCATTTGTATTCTATGGAATTGTAACAATGCTTACTATTTTGTCTTTATGCATTATGCTGCTAGTACTGGCCCATGTACTGTGTCTTAGAGCACGTTAGTTGAAATAAACATTTTAAACTATACTGTGTCTCTTAATACGCACATTGTGGACAAGTATGAGTGAGTAATGAAAGAGTGTTCTTGCTCCCGCGATTCCTGAAAGAGTCCGTATTCTGGGATGTCTAATCATTGGTAGCTTCGCTGTAGTACAGAGAACGAATGAGACACTATAGCTAGTCGGATTGGGATTTTGGGCACTAAGGTGGATGGTTGGTACACCACCATACACTGAGGTCCTGTTTTCCTGCGCATAGTTCTGTATATGTGTAGAAGCAAAAAGAAATATACTGAGAGGGCAAGTTGTTTAAAACACATAAATGTCTAAATAACAACCTTGAATTAAAAAGGGATTTGGTTTATTCCCTTTCAAGGAATCTAGTTCAAGCAGACAAGGTTATTTTTAGGTCTGGCTACATACAGCATTTGATGTCTTAATGGACATCATGTCACCTCACATCCCACACAGACCACACACTATACCCAGCTCATAGAACATTCAGAATGAGGCTTTAGGTCACTCACTTCAGCAATTGGCTTATTTAGTGGGTTGGCCTCCTTCAGGCATTGACTTGATGAGATGTTCCTCGTGTTTTGGATCAACCCAAGGCATTTTACAGATGTTTACGTAGCATTGCTACCCCTAGCCCTTTGACGATGTGAGGACCCTTGAAATTACAACAATACAATGCATGTAACATAATAAATGCCAGTGACACTCTCTGTGGATAAAATATGTCGCAAGTGTATTGATTACACAAGTTGGGGTAGCTTACGGGCAATTCAGGTGTCAACGGTGAGTTCCTTGTACAGCCGACACCCATCCTGAGATACCGAGAGCTGTCCTGGTAGTGTTTTCAGCACCAACGCACTTAGATTCTTTATAGCTCGTTTCTTACTCCTCCCCACCTGATGTCCAGGGCAATAAAACAGAAGGGTGACCAACCCTCTCAACCTACAGTGTCCCTGTGGGCTCGGCTACCATGCTAGCAGGGGAGCAATACTAGGATGCTCTCCCCTCTATGTCGCCCTGCGTGCGACATGGCCAACTGCTTTTACGACCTCTTAAAAAAAAAATTGGGGCTGTAAACATCATTTTAGTCATTTGCCTGTCGACTTCAGCAAAGCATCTTGAATGAGAGAAACAGCAAAAAATGCTCCATGAAACACTAGTCATGCGGTAAATGTGACGACCTGAAAGAGCTAGCGAGGTATCTGCAGAAGGGAGCATTGCACAGCAGGGGTGAAGCTGTAGCATAGGAACAGCCCCCTAAGTGCCCTCACACTCACTCGGATGAGGTTGCTGACATCTCTGGCTGCAGCCGTCGGCGTCTTCAGACTCTAATAGTTAACAGATGTCTCCTAAGTGCTGAGCAGCCACTTGAGCTGATTGTGAGTTAAAACAAGATGTACTGCACATCCTCACGTGGACATGTCATGTTCTGTGACAATTTTGATGTCTAGTAGTTTCTGAGCTTCCCTCAGTTCCACAGAGGGACCAGAAGAAGGAACAGGGGCTGTGGAGGGATTAAATAGTGAATGAATGAATGTGGAACTTATAGAATGCACTTTCACTCAACAATAGAGTGTCCTGATGCTAAGATTTGATTCCTTATAGAAAAAGAGTGAAGGTACTGGAACAGAAAAGAAAGTAGGAGGTCAGGCGGAAGGATTAGATTAAGTAGCAGAGAGAGTCTGGTGGCTGGAAGAGCCAGGTTTTCAGACTCCTTTTGAATATGGCTTCCATGTCAATGACACGGAGTGGGATTGGGAGGGTTGAGGCCCACTCATTTACTGTTCCTAATCAAGCAGTCCCTGCTCATATCCGTTGGTGCTTCACCTATGGGTATGAGACATTGTTTTATATTTGAAACTCGCAAAAGAACCGACATCTATACAATGAATCTGAACTGCCACCAACTCTGTTAAAAAAAATGCTGCTCATATGTTTACTCCTTTTGTGCCTTTCCATCGCAAGATATTTTGTACTATGTGGCTGCGCTCAGCCGGTGACGGGAGAAATGCCGCCTTTACTCACTGGTGTTAGCCTGTATGTGCCACATCCTTGACTGGAAGGACAGTCATGATAAGCAGCAAGAGCTGTTTTCCTGCTCCTCTCGTGTTGTGCTTCAGGCAGTGTCCATCTACCTTCTTTCCTGTGCCAGTTGACATTTCAGTCCTCCAATGGTCCCTGATTCTGATTGTGTAACACTGGGCTATCTGGGACTGACCATGAGGAGTTCACTATTTACTTTTCATTCGTCAGTTCCCTATCTGTTATCAGGTTCTCTGCAAGTGGATCAAAGTACGTGATGATTTTCAGACTCTTGTTGATTATATTTTTGTACTTTCACAGTTGTTAGTACCGGTGGTGATTCGCACACCACTTTACAACATTTCACTGTTGTGCTGCAAGACCTTTTTGTAACACCATCTAATCTAAGACTGATATCCTATCTCGATCGATAAATCATCACTTGAAGATCCGTCTCAGTTGTCTCCTCTCTCCTCGCTCTTAAATCTGTACCCCCTCCTCCCTTACTCACTATATAGTCCATCAGCAGCATCGACAATGTACATAGATGTTATACCTCCTTCTAGGCTATTTATAGTATATACACTTCACCTTGTTGTAAATACAGCACATTGATATCCAGAGATACAGTCTGCACAAATAAGAAATACTGAATGCCGAATTAAGTGCTAAGTTACTCACGCAGCTATTCCCCGCCTGTCTAAAGTACAGACATTTTTTAATTGTGGGAGATTTTAACGTGCACTTTGAAAAGTTAAATCACACGGAGGTTACCCACCTACATAATGTCATGCAGATTCTCCAACTTAAACAATGGATTGAGGGACCCACTCACATTGCAGGCCATACTCTGGATCTTCTATTCTTCAATATAGCGTCCATCACTATTGAGGAGATCAAAGCTGTTACTTGGACTGATCACTCACTTATCACCTTTTCATTCACACAACCTGCAGCTTCAACAACAGCTTATACACCAACACATGAATACTATCGAGTTTGGAAATCAATTACGCCTGATCTCTTCCAACTCCATTTCTCCCCTAACAGCCTGGAGGCGTTAGGTTCACTCCCCACTGATGCGGGAGCAGCATGTCTCGAAACTGAGATCTACAACTCCTTAGATCACTGCGCCCCCAAACGTAGGTCTAAACCTACGGAAAGACGCGTATCGGAAAAGTGGTATTCGACTGAACTTAAAGCACTAAAAAAGCAATGTAAAACATTGGAACATAACTGGAGAATGTCCAGATGTGAGACGGACAAATCTTTATTCAAATCTATGCTCAGGAAATACCACAATGCCATTAAAGGAGCGAAACGTACTTACTTCGCACACAGAATAACCGAAAGCAAGAATTCAGCGAAAGAGTTGTATAAAATCATACACGACTTATGTAAACCAGCCTGCATGTCGCAAACTCTACATCCTTCCCTAGACTGCTGTGAAATGATCAGTGACTTTTTTATAGACAAAATAAGTACTATCTATTCATCTTTTAACACAACTGTTCCGACAGCAGCTGGGAAAATACGGATCCTCTTCCTAATACCATAGCACAGTTGGGCAGCTTTTTCCCTTTCTCCCAAGATAAAGTAGCTAATACAATGGGGGAAGTCAAATCTGGCTCTCCCCTCGACCCTTGCCCACATTTCATTTTCTCACAAATCATCCCTACTCTCTGCCCTTATGTTACGCAGCTCTTTAACAGATCACTTGAGACAGCAGTCTTTCCGGAGGCCTGGAAACAAGCAATAGTCACTCCCTTGCTTAAAAAGGCTGGTGCAGATATGACTAATCCAGCAAACTACAGGCCAATATCCCTACTCCCATATCTCTCCAAAGTAATGGAGAAATTGGTCAATAGGCAGCTGTCCTCCTATCTGGAATCAAATGGCCTTCTGGACCCTTCTCAAACAGGCTTCAGGGCCGAAAATAGCACCGAGACGACCCTGCTGGCCGTGTTCGACAATGTAAGAGCACTATTGGATCAGGGCAAGGTAGTTGCCCTGATCCTATTGGACCTGTCGGCGGCATTCGACACGGTCTCCCATCAGCTCCTACTTCGAAATCTCAGCGAAAAAGGGATACATGCCAAACCACTTCAATGGCTCAGTTCATTCCTCAGCAACAGGAAACAAACAGTGCAACTGGGCGCTTTTTGAGCTGTGGTGTCCCCCAGGGAGCTTCCCTTAGCCCCACCCTTTTTAACGCCTATGTTTCACCATTGGCAAAAATTGGTTCTAAATGGGGCTTCGACATTTGCTCATATGCGGATGATACGCAATTAACAATAGCTATTGGAGATGATCACAAGAGCACAAGGGCCAAACTTAACAACTGCCTTACTGAAATGGCAGTTTGGATGTCCGACCACTGGCTTAAGCTTAATGCAGACAAATCTGAGATCCTGCTTTTTGGTGGAGCCCACCATATTTGGGATGCTTCATGGTGGCCCCACTCTTTAGGACACGCTCCAGAGCCCAAGGGGTGCGCTAAGAATCTGGGTGTCCTTATGGATGACAAACTATCCATGCAGGATCATGTACGGACTCTCTGCGGGAAAAGTTTTGCTTTACTAAAACTTCTAAAAAGGCTTTTCCCCTGGATCCTTTTGGAAGACAGGAGGACAGTCACTCAGGCACTGCTTGTTAGCAGAATGGACTACGGAAATGCCCTGTTTGTGGGCATGCCAGACTACCTTTTTAAACGTCTTCAGGTAGTACAAGATGCTGCAGCTAAATTGGTCTGCAACAAGGGCAGACTAAGCTCAGCTACCGAATGCCTGAAACAACTTCACTGGCTGCCTGTGCGACAAAGAGCACGATTCAAGCTCCTGGGGCACACCTTTAAGGCACTGCACCGCATCGGTCCTAAAATTCTCCAAGGTAAAATCCGATTCTGCACCCCCCCAGATGTTTACGGTCACAACATCTGGCGCTCGCAGAATCAAAAAGGATCAAAAAGGTTAAAGCCGGGGGACGCACCTTCTCGCACCTCACGGCCTTACACTGGAATGGGCTGCCAGTTGAACTGCGGCTAATCGATGATTATAACACCTTAAAAAATTAAAAACACATTTATTTCCCGCCCAAGCAGCTCCATAGTACTTTCTGTCCATCTTCTCAGCACCAGGTTTCGCCTCCTCAGCGCCGTGATATCCCTTGGGATGAATGTCGCGCTATACAAATAATAATAATAAAATAATAATAATAATAAAGGAATGCAATATTTTGCCAGCCTCTAATTATTAGTATTCAGCATTCCAAAGAAGTATATCCTTGCCACAAAAAAAGCCATGTATAACAAACACTTCTGTAAGAAGACTACAGCAGAACACATTGGTTTAGAAATAGGTTGAGAAAATGGTCATAAAGTAGTTACAATCCTAGACAACCAAAAGTTGAAGAACCAGCTCCATTCTCACTGCAGCAGCGCTCAGTTAAACTGCAATGCATGTCCTCACAATGTAATTGAGCGATGCAAAAACACTCAGTTTCACTCCATATTTACACAATGCACGTTTGTAAAAATTTTGAAACCAGTTATAGCTGAACCATAATTTAAACAGATTGAAACTCCCATGATAGACATATCTGGAAAGAAACCCCTGCATACTTGCAGCAGTTACTTCATTGTTCCCATATTTGAGCTACAAAGCTGAGTTGTTTTATGAGATGTTTTATGAGTGCTCCCCACAGAGCAACTGTCTTCTAATTTTAACAATATATTCCGCTAATATTTTGCTTTTAGTTCTACCCATTACAGTGACACCTCATCTCCCGTGTGCCTTCAATATCTTGTTGAAGATGGCACAGCAAGTACAGTACGGGCATAGCACAGAAGTGTCACTCATAAAACTCTTCAATGCAATCATTCACAGTTCTAGATTACCTAAAACACAAACAAGATACAATACAGGCATGGGCAGTGCAAGATTTCCTCATACGCAGAGAAGGAACAGTAGCAGTATCAACGTTCCCTCGCACACACAGCAGATACAGTACAGGCATGCACAGTTCAAGCTTCCCTCGCACACACAGCAGACACAGTACAGGCATGCACAGTTCAAGCTTCCCTCGCACACACAGCAGACACAGTACAGGCATGCACAGTTCAAGCTTCCCTCGCACACACAGCAGATACAGTACAGGCATGCACAGTTCAAGCTTCCCTCGCACACACAGCAGACACAGTACAGGCATGCACAGTTCAAGCTTCCCTCGCACACACAGCAGACACAGTACAGGCATGCACAGTTCAAGCTTCTCTCGCACACACAGCAGACACAGTACAGGCATGCACAGTTCAAGCTTCCCTCGCACACACAGCAGACACAGTACAGGCATGCACAGTTCAAGCTTCCCTCGCACACACAGCAGACACAGTACAGGCATGCACAGTTCAAGCTTCTCTCGCACACACAGCAGACACAGTACAGGCATGCACAGTTCAAGCTTCCCTCACACACACCTCAGACACAGTACAGGCATGCACAGTTCAAGCTTCCCTCACAAACAGGTACAGCACAATCACCAGGACTACAAGCGTCCACAGAAAAAGGTATAGGACCATCATCTGCAGTACAAACTTCCCAAACACAGACGGGTACAATACAGGCATCTGCACTGCAAGCTTCTCTAACACACAGAGCAGGAACAACTTAGGCATCTTAACTGTAAACTTCCCTCACACACAGAGCAGGCAGAGTACACCTATCCACAGTGTAGGCTTCCCTAACACATAGGGCAATTATGCTCACAAGCTTCCCCCACACTCACGAAAGGTACAAAAAGAAGCATTTGCACTTCAAGGTTTGCTCAGGCACAGAATGGGTACAGAAGGGCCAGCTTCCAATTATCTGATTTTGTAAAAACTTGCAACACCAGTGCAAGCTTTCCTGACACAGAGTGCGTACAATACACACATTTGCAGTGCAATATTGGCTGGGTTCACACGCAGAATCTTTCCAGCAAGGGCTTCAGTACAATTTTGATTACACAGACATGGAGTAGAACACTGGTACAGAAGGGCTAGCTTCACTCACAGAGAACCGTTAAAATCCACACATGTGTAGGGCAGCTTCCCTCAGATACTGAGCCGGTGCATCACACTCCGCCTCTGTGCATGCCCTCCTCAAGCACAGCAGGTATCAGCATTGAACGCGTACCTAACAGTACAGTTATCAGCAGTGCACACTTCCCTAACAGTCAGACCAGGCACAATACATGGATTTCAGTGCAATATTCGCTCATAAGCAGAGCAGATACACAACAGGCATCCTTAGTTCAAGTTTCCCTCACCAACAGGTATAGTACAATCATTTCCAGTGCATCTTCAAAGACACCCAGAGCAGGTACAATACAGGCATCTGCAGTGCAAACGTCTCTCACACACAGAACTGGTACAGTAAGGCATGTTTTCAGTTATCCGGCTTTTTATTTTAACTTATTGTCAACACCAGAGGAAACTTCCCTCACACAAGTTCCATTTCGTGTTGTTTTTTTTTTTAAATCTCTCCACCAATTGACAAAGTTAGTTCTCCAATTGTTTGTCATTACGACACAAGCAATGGACATAGCCTATAAAACAATGTCATCACTATGCAAATCTAACAGAACTATACCTGTGTCAAGAGATTAACAGAGCTGTAACATTAGACTATGTTTCTGAAAAATCTTCACGCAGAATTCTGCTGAACTAGGATATGTAGTAACTATATACCATGTGTATGCTTACTCACGTTAGCATCTAGAGCAAATCTTAGTAGTTCGTTTTTCAATAACTGATGAGAAGTTACACAAAAATCAAATAACGACTGACAGACATGAGCCTTAATAACAGTTGGTTTGATAATGGGATTAGATTTCATTAGCAAGCTAGCAATTTGGGCTACTCCTTTGGTTTAGCTAACCATTGCGTTCACTTGGAAGACAAAAAAAAGATAAAACATCAGGTATTTACTGCAAAAAAACATAAATAAAAGTCTGATACAAAAGAGTAGTGATGTCTAAAGGCATCTTCCTTGCTAAAATAGTGTCTACGTTGCAGATACTTAAACAAGACAAGTTTATATAGACCAAATTCACATTATAACGGATAAAGAATTTAACTAGTTGTCCCTGAAAGAGATCCATTAATCAAACAATCCCTGTCTCATACCAACTTTACAAATATTTATCTTTAAATATTTCTGCGAGCTAGATTTTCTCTTAGTATAAATGTGTCTTGAGATATGAAGAAAGCATTTTAACTCACTCCATACAAATAAACAGTGGGAATTGAATGTGATTTCTTTTTAAAAACTTTGGTTCCCAAACCTAAAAAAGATATTTTTTCTATTATTGTAAAAAAATGTCGACCCAAGAGTTTGTATGATATTAGTTTTTGTTTAGAAACATCAATCAGCTGCCTATGATAGCCCACTAATACAGTTTCCAATCTGACAGTGATGGAGGGTAAATGGAGTGACACTGCAGTGGTCACACATGGCTTACCAGCTCACGAGAGCAAGACCTGCGCTCTGCTCGTTCTCTGAGAAATAAGGAACAACAGTGTGAAATACAGTGGCACTTTATTAAGCAATTCAGTAAAGCACAGAACTGTTCATCTTCAAATGCTACTCATCAACACATGAGCAGGATGAAATAAAAGCATTGACAATTTTATAAATCATATTTTAAGTGAAGCAAAAATATTCAGGTATATATCAATTAATATGCAACAGCCTAAAGGGGCAAGTCTTAAATGAGGGATCAAGAATAGGCAAGTGCCTAGAGGGCAAATCTTAAATAAGAGAGCAAAGACCATCCAAAGCTATACAATTTAAGCTAGGATAAATGCAATGAATTGGGTGTGGATGAGTTAATTAGAGAGGCTGACAAAGTCAAAAGGCTGGCAATCAAAGAAGAGCATTACCACCTCAGAATAGGCTTCTAGGCCCTAGATAGGAGATCGGTCGACCGGGAACCCACACCGTGCAAAGCACTGGAAGAAGAGTTCGGGGCGTGGACATGGGTGCAAATCTTTTATATGGCTTAATGCAGAACTCCCACCCACGTTTGAAGTGGGCCCTGACGCGAACGTTTTGTGAGAACACAGAAGTGGTGCCATGGTGAAACTTATTCTTAGCAGGTGGTCAGTGCTCTTGACCGCAAACATTAAAAAAAAGATAACTTCCATCGTAAGATGCTCGGAAATTTATATTTTATACATTATCTCTATGCCAGGCAGCCGTCGTTTGGTTTCGCTTGAGCAAGCTTGGAAAGTTTCTTAACTAAAAATATTGCAAACATTGCTTGTGAAAGACCAAGATGTACCAGCCGAACCTTGCCTACGTGTTATCTGAGCTATTCTTGTAGCTGTGGAAAATGTCCGTGGTTGGCCGGGCTGCCTCGCACTGCTGTACATGACAGAAATAAGTTTTTAAGATCAATGGGGCCTGGTAGATTTTATTTATTGAAAATGACAAAAGGGGTAGTGAGCTTGGGCCTATGTGTGTATGTATCTAAAGAGGTGTGAACTGTTATGGCACCTACTAAATGTTTGAGATAAAATGGTCAAGTTAACACACTTCTTAAGTTCTGACTGGTGGGGCCTATATGGGGGTTTCATGCTGCCTGAGCAGAGCAGGATTCTGCATGGGGGATTTTTATATGGTAAAACGAGACCCTGCTTCATTTCCCTCCTCTTGTTCATTCTTGAACAAAATTCTTACAGCATACCTTTCAGGCCCTCCTTCTAGTTGGTGTATCTCAGGGGTGTCATTCATATTGGAACATTGGCTCTCCTGTGTCTTCCTCAACTCTATATACTCTCCTTCAGGCCTGTCAGCTAGTTTTTCATAATTATCTACACTAGGATCCTCCCCTACGAGGTGTCTACCAGGGGGAAGTGGGGGAGCGGTATGTACTTAGTAGTTGACGTCAGGAGAGGTCTGCAACAAGTGTGAGCCAGTCGTTGTGAGCTCCACTATCTCTAATAGTGCTAATTGATCCCTATTCCCTGGTCCACTGACCCTACGTATGGACTTCCTGTATATCCCTGTCTTGGCATACATCATCCCTACTACTTCACTACTCAATCTCTTCAAACACTTACATATTATCTGTAGGATGCAACAAAAAGAGCAACAGCAAATACATTTAGAATGGCAGACAGCCACAAAGGTATCCAGTCAATGTTCAACCAATCAGTGGCTGTGTCTGCTATGGCACCTCCTCCAGCAATCCTTTTCTTTTCTATCTTGTTCAAGTCTTTGATGGCCTTGGTGATGGAGCCATTTTCTTCATTGTTGGCAATGTGCAGCAGAAACTCCTTATCCGAAGGCATACACTCCTCTTGATATATCGAGGCCACAGTGCGTTTGCCTTGATCTGGAAAATCACAACGATGGTGTTGGAAAAAAAGAGCTGGACCCTGTTCAATAGGCAAAACTCCGTTGGTAGGTCTTTGAAAGCTGTCCACCCTTAGTACTCAGCATACTGCCAATGTCGGTGGAGCAAGGTAACAGAGCCATAGATGGGCATTGATGTAGGAGATATTTGCTGCTTGAACGATCAGGGACACTTTGTGCATTGTTCTAGTGAGCACAGGTTGCTCCTTCGTGAGGGCTGTTGGAGATAGAGACGTTCTCCGCAGGCCCAGTGAAAGTCCATTAGGCTGGAGGTGCCATGTTTAATGTCCGAATTAAAAATGGTGCTGTTGCATCCAAGTGTTGCAGCCCACAGGTACAGTGCCTAGAAAGCAGAGAAGAGGTGACTTTATTTTGTGATCATTTTAAAACTTTGAACATTTTCTCCCCACCCCAAGTATACTTCCAGTCCATCTTATCTTCATAATCCTAGTCTACCCTATGTGGCCCTAAGGACGCTGCTCTATACTTCAAGTAACCTGGAGCACTCCATTTGTCATGGATGTAACTTTGTTCAAATAATAATAAAGCAGTTCTATTCTGGCATGGGCAATGTAGGGTGTGAGACAAAGAGCCATTACAGTCTGATAGTGCTCCTGTTATCATAAACCCATTGTTCCTACAAAAAGCTACACTATGTCCATATCAGGAACACCTATCTAAAATATCCTTGTTACCTTCCCTTCTATTCTGCAATTGTCAGTGATAACCTTGTGCAACATTGGGCTGTGGTCCCATACTGTTCTATTTACAAACACTTCAGAGATGATGGCCTCAATAATCTGAACTTGCCCTTCTATTCTGTAAAGGAACAGGTGTAGGAGATATTCTACAGTGTGTGGTAGTATTTTCTTGGGAAAATCAGTCTATCTGAGCCTACTGAATGGAGAATGTATTAGTCATATAACAGTATTCCTTAGTGTTCTGTCTACCTATTGTTGTCATCTAACTTTACCAGATGTTGCTGTGAAGGCAGTCATGTGCAGTATGCTGTCTAACTGCTTGGGCACTATTCACATTATTGCATGATTGCATTAATACATTATTACTTCCAACAGGGGAAGGGGATGACACAGGGTGCATATATATATTTGGGGTGCTGACGGTACTGGCAGAGGATGTTGAACCATTTTGCATTCGTACAAGGGCCATTTTCAGTGCATGTGCTAGCAGGTATATTGGATGTGACTTGGGGTGCACAGTGGTATTGGCAACTTCAACATTTTAAGTAATACAAGCCTTTCCATTAATACAATGAGCTAATCAAATCTTCCTAGTGCCACTCTGACAATAATGTAAAATATTACAATATGAATACATATTTTTCGCATAAGACACTTCTGTGCGGCGGGTGTTGCGGCTACGTCTGAATCCATAAACGACCAAGCGATCACAGTCTTCTTCTTCTTGGACAGTCAATGGGAACTATTACCCTCCTCTAGTTAGTCCTTTAGTGTTGAGGGGGTGCAGGGTCAACCCTGAAGTCTGTTCTGTTAATGCTTTCCTCTTGGCAACGCGGACAGCTGTTGGTGAGGAATCTATTACTTTAAAATGTCTGATATGTGAGAGCTCCGGAATGATGGGGCCCTTCTCTTTCCTCTTCGATACCTGGGTAGAAAGGAACTTCGCAGCGCGTTGTTAACTCATACAAATATTTTTACATTTCATTTTTCATAAATACAGAAGAGCTTTCAGAGTCAGTTTTAGGTCATGTCAGTTCTATGTATGTTGATCAGAACTTGGAGTATGTCTTAGTGAAAACAGGGTGATCCCTAGGCAATAAACTATTTTTATTTTCTCTTAATTATTTATTTATTTGTTTATTTCTTTCTTTCAATTGTGGTACTTATCTTGCCCATTTTATTTCTAAGTAGTCCGTTCAGGCACTGCTGACATTTGTTGCTGCTTTAATATCACAGTGGACACCTGGTCCAGCTTTGATCCAAACGTGTGGGAAACTTATAGTGAATTAAGATTTGATCTAATATAGACCCTTTGTGTATTTTAAAGTCATTTTGGAAGGATTGGTTGTGTAACCATCAAAATCCCCCCCTCATACACGATCAGCGGTATGTAATTTTGGATAAATAATTGATCAATTGTATTATTGTTTGAATGAGGGAAGATATATATGTGTGTTGTATGTATTTATAGTAACGTATTGTTTGAGCATGATGAATCAGTTTAATAAAAGATGCATGAACCTCTATGTAGTGAAATGAACTTTTATGTGATGTAATGCGTTATGTAGGTCTGTGTGGTAATGCTGGAACCCATTTAACAACTGTGTGGACACTTTGATAATGGACCTTTAAATAATGATAATGAATGTTTTTATTTATGTTATGTGTATATTCGGTCCGTACTTTGTATTTGAAAATGGATGTGAACGGATTTGCATTTAATGGTAAAAATAAAGGACTTAATGAATATGTAAAATGATTTATAGGATGATGTTTATTATAGGATTATATTTATTGTATATTTTCGTTTTATTAGGTACATCAAAAATGTAATCTGTTGAGAGAGAGACAAGTATTATATATGTCCTGATGAAGGTGGTACCTTTATAATTTTCTACCACCGAAACGCGTCGACGCCTGAACCTCTATTTTGGGTTATAGCCAGGAACAGCCTCATGTCTAATGCTTTTAAATGTTTTTTTAATTGTGGATTTATGTATTTTATCAGCGTCATTTTTCTATTGTTATTCTAAATCATTTTTAATAAACTCTGATTGTGTTATATATTTGAGTTCCTTGTCCCTGTGCGTTACATAGTTGTTTTCTGGGTCCAGATTGGTGTCTCTATTCATGTGGATGCATGTATATGTGTGACACCATAGTGTATATTTGGTTGTGAGTTTGGTTGATTGTAAACCTGATTATAGGTAGATTTCTATATCTATCCAAGAGAGTTCTTTTTTAATACTAACTTATAGTAGGGCCTGTAGTATGACATTTTTTCCCTGTTACAGCCTAGGGGTTTTAGTTGTACTCCCCTCTCTTTTTTTTTTTTATGTGTTCACACCTAACCCACCTGTCATACCCAATATGTTGTCTACTCTTCACCAAACATTCTCTGTCTATGACCTGTGGCTAGGTGTGCAACAGTAGCTGTGCCATTGTGCAGGCACAACATTCAGAAATAAAATATACAAATACACTGGTGAAACTCTCAATGAGACATGAGGCGGTGGAAACATGAATATTGAGCATATGTATGCAAACCTCCCGAAAACAGGAAACCTAGTATACTGCTTAGGGACATGGGGAAGAACCCACAAATAAAGTCTGCAGTGTTCAAAACCTCAATTAACTCCGAAAGCGAGAGAAGAACCAAAACATTGTACTATAAATAATTGTTCCCAAGAGATACGAACATCTCAATAATCTCCATCCCAGTAACACAATTGGGAAATAAAAACTCATAGTTGTTGAACTTCAAAATATATGCAACCACCTCTAAAGACTGCAACTGCTGTTGAAAAAGGCACCTTTAAAGTTACATACTTTCTATTCTGACAATATTGCAATATTGAGCATCGCTACTCCATGCATATATCCTTCTACATTGAAATACACTTTATATATGAACTTTTATTTATTCCTCACATTTTCTTGCACTGGGGCGTGTTTGGAGGAAGTCGTTTTGGCTGCTATCTGTGGTAATCTATTCCTACGGATCTCTGGTCGTTGTCTCATATTTTGTATGCTGCACAGAGCTGCACATATCCCACAACTTATTCCTTCCCTCCTGCCACACAGCTACACTCATAGTGCCCCTGTGTTAGGATGGCCTCTAAGTGTCACAATTTAGAACACCAGTGAATTAAAATTTGATATAAAAGTTACAGTGTCTGTATCACACATACATCACGTGCCAATATAATGAAGGTGATACAGCAAGCTATCTTTTGGCATTTTTTTTTTTAATTAATATGAGACATCAAGTAGACCTATCTGTGCTATACGGGCACTAGAAGGCCATTTAGTGACCACACAGGTAGATATGAACAAATCATTCTCAGCTCCCTATCAGAATTTGTACAGGGCAACTTGTTTTCTCCCTCACAAACGAAGTATGCATTACAGAATGTCTAACCCAATATAGACCCCCACTGCTGAACAAGCAGCTTTACTTAATTGAAATCTAGAGGTGCAGGCGGTGCAACTCACTATAGACCAGCCGGTAGGCGGAAATGCTCCGAAGTTATACTTATTACCTTCTGAATTTAACACCATAAAAAACGTTCAACACATTGGTGTGGCCCTATCTTTTTGTGGTACTGACACGGACAGGGCTTCCTGGCCTCATTGCTCTAGATCTAGTTGTTATATATACTATGGATGGCCAGTGTTCGTACCTGGTAGGGTGTATTCAACTGGAGGACATATTTTCAGGGGCACCAGTAGGACCTCCAGAGAGAGGTGTCTGCTGTCACCCATACTAAGTACTAGAGAAATTTGTGTGCTAAAAACATGCATTATAAGTTACAGATGATGCCTTGCCTATTCTTAGGAACCCAATAACACGCTTATCCCCACTAATCTTGTTATTGCCGGAATTTTTTGTGATATGCCTGGCCTCAAAGGCAATTTTGATAAATCCTGATACTGATCACCACCCATCATATGTCGGGAACTCCGTTCAATGTGTACTGGAAACTTTTAAATATCGAGGAATCCAAATTTATTTCATAGAGGAAAAGTTGAAGGGTGGCAATCTAGATAGATGTGTGTCTGGAATTCGATGGTGGACCATATTCTGGACAATGCTACTGCTGTCCCCTTTGGGCAGAGTGTCAATCATTAAAACAATTGTGTTACTTATACTCTTTTATTTTTTTACAGCACGCCAGTTGGTCCACCCCGTGCTCTTACTTCCAAAATCTAAGGTCTATCTTGTCAGAGCTGATCTGCCCTCAGCATAAGTGATGTCTCACTCTCTACATAGAAAAGGTAATGCGCCCGATACATGCCTGGGGAATGTGGTCCCCAGCTTTGAAATATACACAACTTGGCACTGCAGATGGTATTGATAGCATGATGGCTGGCTGTGGAAACAGACCCTGAGCCACTAGACCTGCTAAACATTGTTGTAAACTCTGAGTTATTACATGTACTTTATGCCAAAAGCGGACAATATCTGTATAGGCTCATTCTTTACCAACAGTCTGTTCTCGTTGCCGCAACTGAACAATAAGCTGGGATCAGTTGCATCATACACACCGTCCCCTGTTGGTGATACCTCAGTTACCTTTAGTGGCCAAACAACACTCTCTGAAAAATGTGTCACTGAAGGACATGCGTATATTTATATATCCATGTACACTTAGCTGACTTTATTTCAAGCAATGGTGATGCGCATAGTGATAAAAAAACAATTATTTGACTTTCCTGCTGCCGCCAAAAACCCTACACTTTTCCTCAACACCACTCTAACCCACTCTAACCCATTTAATTGATGCCAGGCAAAGATGTCGCTGGTCAGTAGTGTGTCCTAGGGGAGTGAAGTATATATATACATATAGATATATACATACCCAGTTACTAAACTGCAGAACGTCAAACCTGAAACCCTTAATGTAATCTCTGCTTCCCCACTTTTACCAAATTGTGTGATCCTGGGCAGTTTATTTCTCTTGTTCTCTTGTTCCTGTTTTTCTAACTTAACCCCAAGTTCAATATAGGCATGTCTGCACGGTGGGGGAAGAGAATCAGTCTCTCCCCATATTCGTTCTTTAAAACTATTTCTTTTAATAATAATAATATTTCTCAACGCACTTGACATAAATTGTTTTACTGGATAAGGAATTTATACACTAAACCTATTTTTCTCCCTTACAATGCTGGTCATTCAGTCACACAGCTCTTTGCGTTCTGCCAACTGTGTACAAAAATATATATATATTCATTTTCAACTTTCCTGTTCTGTTTCTTAACCCAGGAAGTCTTTTTCACTGTTTCTTTTCCTGCCTGGCTCAACGCCCAGACTCTGCGGCCAGCGTTAATATAACGGCAGCCCAAGAGAAATCTTTTAACCCTTCGATACCTCGTAACTTCAAAAAAAACATGTGTTGTTTTTAAGTGTACGATGTAAATGCTAAATAGAGCCTATTTTAACAGAACATGTCTTTTTTTTTTGGTAAGCACACGTTCACTTAGAATGGTATTTTGACGCTGAATAGCGGATCTTTATTGTACCTCAACTCAATGGTACTCATTTTATCCACCTCAGAATGATGAAGGGCTGAACAGACCCCGCATCTATTCACTTCAGAATGATAAAATGCTAAGTAGACCTGGTAGCATCTGAACTTGTGACCATGAAGTCACACACATGCTCCCACAGACCCAACTGAGGGGCATTACCTGTCATGCATGTTGTGTAAAACGCCGTACACAGGTAGGAGTAAATTAGTTGGGTCTTAATTGCTTGGTGCTGCGGCTGCACGTGTCATGCAACACCTTGCATGTTGCCTGCTAAGGCACATCATGGTACTTGTAGTGTAACTGCATCTATATGTCTGTTATCTCCTGGTCGTTATCAATCATTACGTGTGTGAGCCTTCCCAGTGCTCATCAACAACGTAAACCGAGTGGTAGCCCTTTGGCTCCGTTCCAATGTTCTCCTCTTAAGTACTTCCTTCCACTCAAGAGCCTATTTTTGTAATTCCTAATATTTTTATTAACAGGAATTGTAAGCCTGTGTTTCCAGTTAAATGTAACAATGTATTTCAAAGCATTTATAACCTACCGTCATGACATGGAGCAGGGGGTGTCTTTGTGTGCTTTAGCTAATCAGGGAGTTTAGCTACCTATGGGAATGTAAATGTAATATTAACTGTGATACTGCGCCACTTTATTTATTTATTTATTTATTTTGGTATTCTAACTAGCAGGGTCTCATCGCTATTGAATGATGATGATGAGACTTCAGCAACATGTAATAATTTGAAAACAGGTATACTAATATAACAATAATATTCACAGGGGACTCAAGGACTCTCAACTTGAATGTTTAAAAATACATTTGCAGTCCTAGTTATTCTTGTCTCGCTAAAACAGATCAAATACAGTTATTAAATCGGTGTACAAGCCACCGGTCTTGATACTGAAAACTACACAAAATAGAACATGTGAACACGGAATAATCACAATCTGAATTTATAGTGGAAGTGGTGGAAGAATCAGATAGATGATCAGGCCAAAGCAAATCAGGGCGAGTGGTATCTGGAGGTGGCGGGGAATGTGTGTGAGTGTAGGCGGAAGGAGGTAGGTCAGTCAAAGACAATAGGGAGAGGCGGACTTGAGTGGTAGGCATGAAAGTGACCCCTAGGATGTCCCAGGCAACAGAGAGGATGTCACTCTGATGTGGTGTGAGAGGAATAATGCGATCGAAAGTAGAATTATACACGGCTGTGGCAGTACTGTGTACTAAATGGATAGCGAAAGTAATGATATGCGGTGTGTTAATGGACATAACGGTCAAGGAGGGTGGATTGGAGCTGGCAAGGGAGAAGGAGGAATACCTCCACCCCCCGTTTGGCTACCAATTGGCTTGGACAAATGGTTGGCAAAAGTGTGAGAGACAGAAAAAGAGGCGCAATGTAGGTGCAATGTTAAATGGCAGTAAGTGAACAGCTACCTAACGGGGTTGCTGAAGCTAGAGGGGAAAGATGGAGGCAACCCAGACAACAGCTACCTGGCGGGGTTGCTGAAACTAGTTGGAAAAGAATGGAGGCAACCCAGACAACAAGAAATACCTAGCAGCCCTGTGACTCGGCTAGTGTGTTGTAGAGTGTGCAGGGCAGCACCAGGAGAGGCGGGGCTGGGAGGCAACTGGAGGGGGGGCGCAGGGCAGACGGAGTGTTAAAAGGGAACAGAGGCACGAAGAACAGAAACAACAGTCAATAAAAAACAATTATTACATACAACATACGCATATGCAATATTAATTGTGATCACAATGATAAACGTGGAGAGGCGAAGTGCAACTGTCGAGGACAGAGCAGAGAAGGGCGGGTGGAATCTGCGAGGCAGAGAGGACTGGGGAGAGAGGTACTTCCTCTTTCTGGCAACGCGCTGAGTGGAGGAAGGCGGGTGGAATCTGCAAAGGGCACAGATGGAGTGAGAGGGGCACTTCCTCTTTTTGGAAGTGCGCAGCTAAAATTCGAAAGGTCCGCGTGGCACAGAGAGAGATGAATGTTGTAGATAAAAAGAAGAGTACACCCAATCCATGCAGAAGGAAATCATGAGAGGAAGAGAGGGACACGGCAGAGAAGGAGGAGAAAGAATGAGAGGTAGCACCGGGAAGAAAGTGGGCAAAGGAAATGCGCATCGAAAAAGAAAGTTATACATAAGCCTCAAGATAGATAGATGGAAGCATGAATAGGAGTAGAGTATGTAGGACTCATACCTGTCTAGAATTTAGGACACCCCTGTAGGGTCCCAAGGACTCTAACCTGCACAGAATTTAGGACACCCCTATAGGGCGCCAAGGACTCAAACCTGTAGAATTTAGGACACCCCTGTAGGGTTCCAAGGACTTAAACCTGTAGAATTTAGGACACCCCTGCAGGGTTCCAAGGACTCTAACCTGTAGAACTTAGGACACCCCTGCAGGGTTCCAAGGACTTAAACCTGTAGAATTTAGGACACCCCTGCAGGGTTCCAAGGACTTAAACCTGTATAGAATTTAGGACACCCCTGTAGGGTTCCAAGGACTCTAACCTGTAGAACACAATACATCGGCGTATGGAGCTGGATAACCACAGTTAATGTAACCACAATGAGAAGGCACTAAAAAATCTAGATAAGTTAACAGAAACCTATGCGCAAACGTCAATGCAAAATAATAGCAAAAGAGCAAATCACAAGAAAACCAAGAACATACCGAAAACCCGGGGAACAGACGGGAACGCAGTGGAGGTGTGACCACACACAGAGGTAAGAGGGCGGTGGTCGTGGCACGACAGAAACTACAGGGGACCAGGGAGGGGCACGGGGATACCCCGGAGGGCTCAATCCACCGGACCACACACACCGGACGAAAGGCAGGGGAAAAAAGTGTCCCTGACTTACCCGGCTGGTGGTGGGGAGAGGCGGGGAGAGGCCATGGGCAGCCGCAGGTGTGTCCCAGGTCCGCGCTGCAGAGGAACTGTCTGCACGAGACCTTCGTGGTCGCCAGCTGATGGAGGGTAAATGGAGTGACACTGCAGTGGTCACACATGGCTTACCAGCTCACGAGAGCAAGACCTGCGCTCTGCTCGTTCTCTGAGAAATAAGGAACAACAGTGTGAAATACAGTGGCACTTTATTAAGCAATTCAGTAAAGCACAGAACTGTTCATCTTCAAATGCTACTCATCAACACATGAGCAGGATGAAATAAAAGCATTGACAATTTTATAAATCATATTTTAAGTGAAGCAAAAATATTCAGGTATATATCAATTAATATGCAACAGCCTAAAGGGGCAAGTCTTAAATGAGGGATCAAGAATAGGCAAGTGCCTAGAGGGCAAATCTTAAATAAGAGAGCAAAGACCATCCAAAGCTATACAATTTAAGCTAGGATAAATGCAATGAATTGGGTGTGGATGAGCTAAATTAGAGAGGCTGACAAAGTCAAAAGGCTGGCAATCAAAGAAGAGCATTACCACCTCAGAATAGGCTTCTAGGCCCTAGATAGGAGATCGGTCGACCGGGAACCCACACCGTGCAAAGCACTGGAAGAAGAGTTCGGGGCGTGGACATGGGTGCAAATCTTTTATATGGCTTAATGCAGAACTCCCACCCACATTTGACGTGGGCCCTGACGCGAACGTTTTGTGAGAACACAGAAGTGGTGCCATGGTGAAACTTATTCTTAGCAGGTGGTCAGTGCTCTTGACCGCAAACATTAAAAAAGATAACTTCCATCGTAAGATGCTCGGAAATTTATATTTTATACATTATCTCTATGCCAGGCAGCCGTCGTTTGGTTTCGCTTGAGCAAGCTTGGAAAGTTTCTTAACTAAAAATATTGCAAACATTGCTTGTGAAAGACCAAGATGTACCAGCCGAACCTTGCCTACGTGTTATCTGAGCTATTCTTGTAGCTGTGGAAAATTTCCGTGGTTGGCCGGGCTGCCTCGCACTGTTGTACATGACAGAAATAAGTTTTTAAGATCAATGGGGCCTGGTAGATTTTATTTATTGAAAATGACAAAATTGGTAGTGAGCTTGGGCCTATGTGTGTATGTATCTAAAGAGGTGTGAACTGTTATGGCACCTACTAAATGTTTGAGATAAAATGGTCAAGTTAACACACTTCTTAAGTTCTGACTGGTGGGGCCTATATGGGGGTTTCATGCTGCCTGAGCAGAGCAGGATTCTGCATGGGGGATTTTTATATGGTAAAGCGAGACCCTGCTTCAACAGTGCCCACCAACCATTGGTAATGAGTGATAACTATTTAAGGGCTCTACAATGACATTTATGATTCCATATGAACCGTAAAATGACAGTGCCAAGCTTCTTAAAAAAGAAGATGGATGCATAATGCAGAAGCCTCCAAAACAGAAAAAATAATTTTTGTAAGATGGCTACTTTGATTAAATCAATATAGCCAACCAGAGAAATTGGTGTTTTAATTTTTCTAACTGCTTTGAGCAATTAGTTGTAAGTGCAATATAGTTGGATTTAAAGCTACTTTCTGTGTTTGCTACTAGCATTACACCCAGGTACAGAGCACTCTGAGTTATTAGAGGATCACTAGACTGCAACCCTTCTAGAAGAATGATCTGTGTCTTAGTAGTACTAAGCTTCTAGCCAAGAGTGAGCCAACATCAATTGTGGTTTGCTCAATAGGATTAATAGCAGTAGTTGAAGATTTAAGGCCATTAATGCATGCTTATGTGCAGGGGTAGAGAGTCTGCACCCATTTGATAAAAGAGGGTCGAAGACCCATGACCCTCAAGATCTTCCATAGAACCCCAGAGACCATATCAAAAGCTTTCTCTGTGTCTACCGATATGGTGGCCATTGGTTCCTGGATGCTCTCTGCACGATTGCCCAGGGCAACCATTATGTTCAAAGGAGTAGTGATATCCTTTCCAGGAATGAAGCCATGATTGACATTCAAGGTTAGGGAGCTAATAATTATGTTAATAATTCCAGCATTTGCATTGAGGAATGTAATCAATCTATGTAAGAAACTGGGGACATTTGGTTATTAGTCAAGGGTGGTAACTCCCCACCTTCAGTAATAATCACAATCTTTGTTGAGGTGAATCCTCAAAGTCTCTAAATTAACCTGGCCTCAACCCCCAGTAATTATGGCACAGAGCAGAAAGGCTCAACCTAGGGAAATGTGTAAAGTATTTATGCAGTACCATAACAGTATTAAAGTCAAAATACAACAAAATAAAAATCCCAAACTGAATTAGAGAAATGAAGTACATTTTAATAAATAAAATGGCACCAAAATGACAAAACTCCAATAAGGGGAACCTGAGATATGAATTTTTAAAGAATTGAATAAAATAGTGTGAAAAAGCGTTAAGTACCAACTGTGATCAACTGGTTGTGGTAGACCAGGACGCAGGTGCTATTTGAGGCTGACCGTGAGGGAGGGGAGTTCGGATAGAGAAACCTGGTCTGAACCAATCGGAGGTTTTACCTAGGGACTTGCTCTCAAAAACAGAAGTCCAAAATCTTCAATGGGGCCAGACAGAAGGCTGCAGCTAAAATGGCTCCATGAGGTTGGCTAGCTGTTGGACAGGTTCCAGGTGAAGCTGTTGACTTTTGATGGGAAAGCTCTGAGCAACAGAAATTTGAATTTCACACCAAGGGAAGTTGTATTGCCGACTGGATACTTTTGGCATCTTTGCCCAGTTAGCTCAGAATTGTTCAGTGGCACAAGGCTGCAGGCTGCAGCCGAAGAGGGCTGTACGAGGCCAAATACCTTCTCCACCAGGTACCACTGACTTGGATTTGCTGCTGTGGAGAAGCTCTAAGTGTGAGAAGCCTGGATCTTTAAGCCAGCAGCAACGCACCTTGGGCAGATTGGCTTAGGAGATTTGTCCCAGTCCTCTGGAGGTTATGAGGTTAAAAACCTTTCCAAGTCCCAGATTTTCAGGAGTGGTAGAAGTCCAGCCAGACACAGCCAATGGTCACAAGGCCTCAGGAACAACACTTAGGGGTCAGGACTCACTTCAGCAGGGTACAGCCAGGGCAGGTACAGTTGGAACTGGTCAGCTGGGCAGTTGCAGGAAAAAGTCTCTTGTAGCTGGTTGTATCCCTGTAAATTGAGCAGTAGGTCAGCCTTGTGAGCCTTGGAGTCCACTTTTCTTGTCCTGGGTACAGGAGGGAGCAGGTTCAGTCCTCCAGGGCTCCTCCTAGATCAAACACAACAGGTTCAGTACTCTTCAGATCTTCCTTGGGTCCAGAAAGTTCATAGGAGGGTGCCAAGGGATGCCATGTTTATGCATGGTACTAGCTTGTTGGTGGGGGTGACTCATTGCCTCTCTCTAACCAATGGGGTAGAAGTTCCCTGGGGTAACCCTACCCAGGAGTGCAGCTGTTCCTGTGTGCCCTACTGTAAACAATCCCAAAGTGCCCCTCAGTACTAAAATCAAAAATGGCAAACCCTTCTACCCTTGTGCACAGCCTGTGTGCTCACTCATACGTGTGGCCAGGTTAATGAAAAGCCCATCCTCTGTAGTCACTCCAAACCAGTTCCGGGAGCAGCTCCACTCGCACTGGGATTGGTACCTGCTTCACTGTGATCCAGCGGGTTACTAGCAACAAGCATTCATACACCGAATACTCACCTTGGCCCATTCATTCACACTACGCTAGCAATTCCCGCTGGTGGGATAGTTGTACTCTTTATCAATATCCCTGCTACCAATTACTTTTCTGATTGAAGAGTAATGACTTAGCAATGGACCCTTTGATAATTGGGAAGTTTAAAATGAGTGACATTCAATATAATTCATAATCCTGAAATAATCACTGAGTCAGGAAGTTTTAAAATGTTTATCTAAAGATTTAGCAGAGTAAATTACAAAACCACATAATACTTAATCGTATATCAAGGATGAAGCATATTAATAATCAATTATCGATCAATGACGGTTCCTTAGAAAGAAGAAGATAGAGACAGCAGCACAGCTAAAGGTTGCATTTATATTTACCTAAAGATGTGAGAACTAAACCCCTTGGCCAAGGAGTTGGAAAGATAGGCCCTAAGAAGGATGAAGACCAAAGACCTCCGGACCAGGTTCAGAACAGAATAGGTGACCTCTCTATCAACGACGCCTGCGTCGTTCCCCTCTCTGACACTTCGCTCCTCCTCGATATCTTCCGTGTCTTCCTTCTAATAGAGTCCGCCGCCCCCACCTCAGGACCTCTCTGGACATCGGTTCAGTCTGCAATCGATCAGCTCGTCGAGCACCAAAACCCGATCTCGCGTGTCTGAGCTTGTGCATCCTAATGCCAATGCCTGTTCCGTTTAATTAGCTAATTCTATATCTATTATACCCTTCTATGCCCATGTACCTCCCATTAATGTTTCAAATTTATGGGCCCACTACTTCTGATTGGACGGGGACAGGGGGTTGATCCTCACACCATGTCAATTTAGTTCTATTTTGTAAAGCCCTTTGTCTGAAAATACCGCCCCTCACAATTAATACATTTGCTTTATTTCCCACCCGTCTCACGACAAAGTTTAATACATTGTTTTAAATAAATTGTTGCAATTTTGCAGGAACATCGCGAATGAAGTGCAGTTGGCCACCAGGTCACGGCCTTGGATGACGTCCAAGTTGACTTCATCGCTGTGCATTGTTTTTCCGGGCGCATGCGTACTTCGCATTGGCTTCAAGCTGCCTCTCCGTTAACCCAGGCCCCATTTTACAAACTAATAAAATCAAAGAAGAAAACATTAAAATCACAAATGAATGTCTTCACTGTATACCCCTTATTTCTACTCTAATCCCATTTAATTATAAATCTATCCCGCATTAGTAGCATTAGAATACCAGTTGTAATTGCAGCAACTGCGCAAGCTTTAGCACGTGAAAACATAAAGCAGCCATTTTAATACATACTGCGCAGAAGCAAAGTTTTCCCTCCAAGCAAAGAAGAGACGTCATACCACGTGATATGGTTGACACATGCGCACTGGAATTCCCGCGCTTTAGCGGCCATTTTGGATTAGACAAGTGTTACTTATTAGCTTAAACACATAGGCAAGCTTCATTCGTATAGTGTTCATGTGTGCATTTGTTAGTAGAGACATTACAAAGTTTAATAAATTAATACTGTGAGAGGATTGCTTACGAGCAAGTCTCATTGTGAGTTCTTGCTCCATCAATCCCCTCTCGGATGGCGTTTCTGAGCCATCAAATACTACCCACAACCAGATGCCAACTTTTAGCATAAAATTGTCTCAGCTTCATTTTTACACTTTCTATTTTTATCATCTCCTTTCAGTTTCTTGTATAATTCACTTTTCAGATCTTCTAGTTCAATTTCATCAAACTTTCGTTTCTTTCCTTTTCCTGTCACTCTATATTTCTCATTCTTTCTACAACATTTGCACCATATTATTATTGACAGTACTATTATTGCTATCCCTGCTAAGGGTACTAATATTTGACCTATAAGTCCTTTACCTACATTAGCAAACCAGGTACCAATTGACGCTATAGTATTCGTTAATCTTTCCCATACACTATCAACTTCCAGTGGTTTTAGTTCATTCTCAAGTTTTGTTATATTCTGTATATACGTTCCAATTTCTGCACTTTTGTCTGGTATGTACGTGCAACAATGTTTCGTTTTCAATAATTTACAGACTCCGCCCTCTTTTGCCAGTATTATATCAAGAGCAAGTCTATTTTGCATAACCATTGATCTAATCGCAACCATCTCTGCATTAATCATTAGAAATCCTCCAGCAGTGTCCGTTGATAAACGATCAACCACTGTAGATAATTTACATATTTTCCTTGAGTTCAGAATTATTCCCACTGAAGGTATCAATGCACCAAATATATCACCTACAATTTCCGAAAAACTAGCTCTTTTACTACGTGTTAATTCACTATTATTTTCATTGCTCCCAGTGTTCCTCTTTACGTGGTATATTTTTGGAAATACGATTCCAAAATAACAACTTCCATACCACCGTGCAGGAAGCCTAAAGTAAGCCTTATTCCCACACACATAATAGATTCCAGGAAAAACTGAATCTGTCCTCCTTTTAGTCCCCAACCTCTAAGAATTAAGAAATTATGTTCACATTCACTGGTACCGATGAAAATATTGTTATAATCAGTCTTTAACCTATGTAGACAAATTTGCCCTGTCTTTACAAAATCCAGAGCCATAGCAGCTTGAGCCTTGCCAGGTGTGTAACTACCCTCTTTCTCAGCCCAAGGTGGCAGATGAGTCTTATGCTCAGATGCTTTCTTTTGGAAATTTTGTCTTCTATCTTCTACTAAATTCACAAATATCTTCTCTTCTTCATGTAACAAACATGTTAGATTGCTTCTATGTGCATGTGTTATATCTATCGACTTCATTGTTAGGAAAAATTCTCCCATAAACTGTGCATCTCGACTACTAAGCACTGGGTTCATATTCTTTCGAATCGGATCCTCAGAAAATATCACATCTATATTTGAATAGTAATACTGAAGTCTTCCTGTTTTATAAAATAAACTAGTCAATACACTACATGATATGCCATAAGTTAATGGTAAATGATGATATGTTAATCCTTATGCTACTGATTCGGGTAACTTCATACAGACATAACAATTACTAACTTCCATGGTATCTACATACTGAAACAATAATTTTGTGAAAACATTTAAACTAGTATCGTTATCTGTTACCACATGATGAAACTCTGGTTCATCTTCTGCTTCTAATTTTACTCTATTACCTTTCAAGTTATCTATCCTTCCCTTAGTATCGTTGTTAATCTTTTTATCCATTATCATAAGGTAAGGAATTGCTACGATCACAACTAACCATACTACAAGCACCACTACCAGACTACATATGCATATAGCACAGCATCTTTTACAACATTTCTGTTTTGGTCTCCCAGAAACTCTGTCGTCAGGCATTTTGACAAGCAAGATTTCTCTTCTTATCTTTTTCTTTCAAGACTTTTAACGTTATCAAGGTGGTTTTATTTCTTTCTCATAAGTCAGTTCTGCACTTGTTCTTTCGTCACCACTTTCACTTGACTCTGAACTTTCGTAGTCTTCAAGGATTATATAAGTCCAATCAGGACCTTTAAATTTATTGTTCACAAGTTTTAGTCTTTTGCTTTTTCGTTTTTCAGTTCCACTTGTTTGTCCAGTTAGACTTGTTACCTCATTTACTTGTTCTGGATCTTCACTTCTGGTTTCTATGTGGTATTTCACTCTTTTAATGACACTAGGCCAATGATCACCTTTTCTGGCTTTCTTTGTTTGTACTGTCTCTTCACTTCTTATTTCTTCTTCAGAAGTTCTCTTATTTTCAGGATGTGGCACAGTTTGTTTTTCTTCGTTTTCAGTTTCTCCTTCTATTTGTTCTTTTTCAGGTCTTATTGGTTTTTCTTCAATTGCTCGAGTATGAGTTTCTACTAATTGACCCTGTTCAGGATTGACGTCTTTGTGCTTGAGAATTTCCTGCTCGCTGTTTTCTTGATTTTCTTCTTCCTGAACGTACTTTTCTTGTTCTAACTGGTTCTGATCAGGGCTTATTGCACTTTGTACTTCTGCAGCCTGACCGCGTTCTTCTAAACCTGTCTGTCCCTGCTCAAATTCTGTTGTTTCGTTGTCGTTTTGAGCCCAATTTCCTCTCCCTATCTGGTCCTGCTCAGGCTCTTTTATTGAGTAATTTTCTTCTTCCTGAGCTGCTTCTTCTTCACCTATCTGGTCTTCCCTAATTTCTCCTAATTTTGCTCGGCTTCTTGTTCTGTTGTAAACTTCTGGTATCTCGACCACTGGTATCCAGTCCTGACTTGTGCTCGGTTGTTCTTCCTCAGCTTCTCTCGAATCTCTCACCTGGGATTCTTCAGCTGGCCAACCTTCAGCTTCCTCAGTTATTGATGCTGTCTGAGGATCTTGTCCTTCAGGCTCTAGCACCCTTTTGGTGTGGCTTACATGAATCCAATTTGGCAATCCTGCACATTTCACTGCTGTGTTCGTAACTAGTATGACCTGACAAGGTTCGCCCCACCTGGGTGATAAACACGTTTCTCTGGTATGATGTTTCACAACCACCCAGTCTCCAGGGTTTAGATCATGCTCTTGTTCAGGCTGCCTGGAAACTGCGTCTTCTCCAACCTGGTGAGAGACAGAACGCACCAGATCAGCCAAGCCTTTACAATAATCTAGAACCATATCATCAGTTATGTTCAGCAGTTTATTTGTAGGTACATGTGCTTGTCTCATTGCTCTTCCCATGATTATTTCATGGGGACTCAATCCGGTGTTTCTATCAGGAATGCTTCTGAGTCCCATTAACACAAGAGGCAATGCATCTGGCCAGTCTAGCGATGTTGATGCACACATCTTTGACAGTCTTGATTTTATTGTGCCATTCATTTGTTCAACCACTCCAGAAGCCTCCGGGCGAGTACGCACAGTGCAATTTCTGTTCAATTTGGAATGCTTCACAGATTATTCGGATCACATCGTTATTAAAGTGACTTCCTCTATCTGATTCCAAAGTTACTGGGAAACCGAACCTAGGAATGAGTTCTCGTAGCAACAGCTTTGCGACTGTATTACTGTCATTCCTTCTGGTAGGGTAAGCCTCCACCCACCTTGAAAACAGACACACTATGACAAGTACATATTTCAGTCCTTTACATGGTGGTAACTGTATAAAATCTAGCTGCAATCTCACAAAGGGACCTTCAGCTTTTCCAATTTTCCCCAAACCAATTACTGTTTTCCTTCCTGGATTATTCATTTGGCAAGTTAGACACCTTTGGCAAAGACTCTCTGCTGCAGCCCTAAACTTTGGATTATACCAACTTTGTCTGAAGAGTCTTATCATGGCATCTCTCCCTACATGTGTGTCTCCATGATACATTCTGGCCATTTGTGAAATCAGACAGTCGGGCATGACTGGTCTGCCGTCTGTGTATACCCATACATCGTCATCTGCTCTTCGGGTACATCCTATTTTTATCCAAACATCTCTTTCACTCTCGTCAGCATCGTCTTGCAAACTTTTCACATCATTCCATGTTTCAGGAGGTGCACATAACATAAGTTGGCAGCTGATTCCCATCCTTTCAACCTTTTTATTTACTGACAACCTGTTTTTGGCACAGTGTTGAGCCACCAGATCTGCATATCTGTTACCGACTACCACCCAGTCATCTCCTGACTGGTGTGCGGCACATTTCACCACTGCCAATTCTTTTGGTGATTGTATTGCTTAAAATAATTCTTTCACAAACTGTCCATTTTTGATTGGGGATCCTGAAGAAGTCATGAAATCCCTCTGCATCCACAGTTGGCCAAAGTCATGCACAACCCCGTACCCATATTGACTGTCCGTAAATATGGTTACTCTTAAATTTTTCCCAATTTTGGAAGCTTTGATCAGAGCAATTAATTCAGCTACTTGTGCAGACTTGACTCCTGGTAAATAGGATGCCTCGACTATTCCAGTTAGTTCACATACAGCATAGGCTGCACTCAGTTTACCATCCTCATGCTTTAGGCATGAGCCGTCCATGAACAGCTCCCTATCTGGATCTTTTAGGGGCGTCTCCTGTATGTCAGGTCTCGGTTTTGTACATAATTCTGTGACCTTTAGACAATCATGTTCTGGATCGTCCTTAACTTCTTCAAAAATTGGATCTGGCAATAATGTAGCAGGATTCACGATAGTGCACCTAACTATGGTCACATTTTCAGCACCAAGGATAATTCGTTCATACCTTGTCATCCGACTAGGTGTGAGATGCTGAGTTTGAGTTCTTATCAACAGGATGACAACTGCATGTGGGACAGATACTGTTACAGGATATCCCATTACTATTGACTCACTTTGTTCAATGCTCATACAGGTAGCAGCGACTGCTTTCAAACAGCCTGGCAATGCTGCCGCCACTGGGTCCAATGTAGCAGAAAAATATGCTATAGGACGCCTGTCTATTCCATGTCTTTGAGTTAACACTGAAAGTGCACAATTTTCTCTTTCATAGCAAAATAGTGCGAATTCTCTTGTATAGTCAGGCTTGCCCAAGGCAGGTGCCTCACACAATGCATTTCTTAATTTTACAAAGGCACCAGCACTTTCATCATCCCATTCAACTGGATCTTTGGCTTTCTTTTTGGTTAACTGAATTAAAGGTTTTGCTAGTAGTGAAAACCCTATTATCCATTGTCGACAGTACCCTACTATTCCAAGAAACATTCTCACTTCTCTTTGTGTTTCTGGCATTTTCATTTTCTTAATTATTTTTATTCTATCAGATGTTATTCTTCTTGTCCCTCTTTCAATTTGGTGTCCCAAATATTTAACTGCTGTGGTACAAAACTGCAGTTTTTCAGAGCGACACTTTATGTCCTTCCTCAGCCAAATGGTTGAGTAATGCAATTGAATCTTCAACACAATCATCATGAGTGTTGGATGCCACCAGTAAGTCGTCTATATACTGCACCAAGACTGAACTCCTGGGTAGCACTAATTTCTCCAAACACCCTTTCAGTATTTGATTGAAAATGGAGGGACTTTCTGTGTATCCTTGAGGAACACGATTCCATACATAGACTTTATTTTCGAATTTAAACGAAAAGAGATATTGGCTATCTGGGTGCAATGGTATTGAAAAGAACGCTTGGCATAGATCAATCACAGTAAACCGTTCTGCACTCCAGGGAATCTGATATAGGATTACTGCAGGATTTGGTACTATAGGACAACACGGTACCACAATTTTATTAATTTTGCGCAAATCCTGAACAATCCTATACTTTCCACTAGGCTTCTTCAAACCCATGATTGGTGAATTACAAGGACTACTCATAACTTCTTTTAATATGCCTTGTTTTACCATTCTGTTAATTTCCTCAACAACTCCTGCTTTTACCTCTGCACTCATTTTGTACTGTCTAGTATTTGGGAAAATTGCACCTTCTTTTACAGTGATTTTTACTGGGTCTATTTTGATCATAAGTCCTACTTCTTTCCCAGTGAAATCCCATACTTTGTAATTTACTGTAGTTCTTAGTTCTTCTGGTAATTCGTTTTTCGTTATCAAAGAGAACATCTCGTCTATTTCTGTACCTTGCTTGGCTATCATGAACTTATAAACATGATCTTCATCCGGGGTCTGTATTGCAACCCCGGATGTGCAGAAAATAGTACAATTCATTTTGCACAGTAAGTCTCTACCCAATAAGTTTACTGGACTAGAATCACACACTACAAATTGGTGCATTTCTCGGAAGTTTCCTATTTTTACTTCCATTGGCTCTGTAAAGGGTGTTCTGATCTTTTTATTAGCTACACCTACAACTTGGATAGCTTCTCCAGAGAGAGGAAGGTCTGTGATGTCTGCTGTAATTTTACAATCTGTCCACAAATCGGCAGGTACCACTATGTCGAACAAACCATCCAAATCTTTCAACAATACCTTTGACACTTTCACAAACCTCTCAACCTGCTTGTACCATTCTATAGGCTTTTCTCTCAACTTTGCAAAATCATTCGTAAATGACAGAATATCTTGTCTACTCCATGGAACATGAACGTAACCTCCTCCAGGTACTTCCCGCATCGGGTACATCTGATCTACTTTCCCTGTTTCTTTCAATAGATATTCAGAAGTCGATCTACTGTACCGTGCCTCTTCCTTTTTCTTTGCCCATCTAGCTTTCCATTTATCTAGATCTCCCCATTTCTGTAATACTGACATTAATTTTTTTACTTGTAGTTTTCGGTCAGAGGCATTCATGTTTTCTAGATCCTTGTCAGAAAAATCTGCTCTATAGGGCTTCTGTAACACTTTTGACTTCCCTATTTCAATACCCATCTGTAAGGCCAAATCTGATAATTTTTCATGAAATATCTTTACATTTCTAGTTATGCTTCTGCATACTAACAATAGTTCTTCTTCATCGTAAGTATTTAGACGATCTACTCCTACATTTCCTGCTATCATTTCTTCTAACTCGACTTTTAATTTGTAGATGTCCATGATCTTTGGGGGTGAACTCTGTCTGTCTGATCCTTGTGCCCACCTTTCTAAGTCTTCTGGCGTTACTACTGTGGCACTCTTAGTTCCAGATGAGGTTACTATATTTACATCTTTGGAGCAACCAGGTGTTATCCTCCTAGGAGTGTTATTTACAGATCCTCGAATCGGTAAATCCATTAGGGATATCATAGATTCACAATCACTGATATGGTCATCAATTATTAAAGTTTCAGGTTTGGGAATCTCTACAGGTGTAGGTATGACTAGAAGGTTTCGGATAATTTACTTGGTCATCATATAAAGGAACCACTGGACCAATTGTTACAGGTATGGTCAGGGAATCAGGATGTACATTCGGCTGTGTTATTTTCTGTATTAATTCTGCTCTGTTTCTGTCTATAGCCTCCTTTTCTTTATCCTGAAGTACCCTATTAACTGGTGGATTATGCAATACTTGCGGTACCAAGGGTGTTCTTAAAATTGGTGCACTTGGGGTACATCCACTTGTCCCTTCCTGATATGGTGGCGGGTTCTTTAATATTTCTTCCATAAATTCATCTTCAGAATCTCCAAACCCTGTCAAGTGTTTTGTCTTTTCTGTGCATTTGCTCCCTAATGACTCTTCTGTCATAAATACTGGATACAAACCTTCGGTAAGCATCGCTCTTCTCCACTGCTTCATTTGACTCTCTCGTGTCTCATTTTGGTGTCTAGGGAAAAATCCCCTGTAACCCCTATAGCTTCTGGGTCTATCACGTTCAAATGCCTCTGTTTCCCATTCTTCTAGGGCTTCGTATTGCGTTAATCTTGGTCTGGGTTCTAAGTCATTCATTCTCATTCTCAAATTTTGAAGAATTCTCCCATTGAAAGTACCATTCTCTGGGAATGCTAATATTCCATCATTTTTGGTATATTCTATCCAATTTTCTAACCATACGCAAGTATGATAACCTCTCTCCATCATCATGAATGAAGCGGGCGTTTTTGCTGGTGGAATGATAATTCCTTCTCTAGTTTTGATGGGTTTATCCTTCTTAAAATAATTCTTAACCTTTTGTAGAAATGACAATTTTCTCTTTTCTCCATACATTTTGGGTAAATATCTATGTATCGAATTATATTCTGCAAAACCTAGGAATCTCCTGTCTGGACGGGTTCCGGTTAAAATCGGATCGCGTTTCCACATATAATTTCCACTATCCACTAAGATTTCGACTTCTATGCTGACTACCAATTAGATTCTATCTAACATTTGTCTCTGAACCAATCCTAGTGCGGCTTTTTGGTGACGTTTGTCTGACGACCCCTCTTTTACAATCTGCGCTTCTCTATCCCTCGCTGTTTCAACCAATACCAGCGCGACACCTGTGACGTCAGTATTGCTCCTGACTACTGACCCCTCCTTTACAAGAGTCGTTCCACGCCCGCTATTTCAACCAATCCTAGCGCGGCGTTTGTGACGTCAGCTTCCTCTCCGACAGCTGACCCTCCCTTTACAAAATCGGACGCAAAACTTTTATTTTCTTTATACTTCTTATTAAAATTTCAGTAACAACATAAAACATTCGCTATCGTGCCAGTTTCGCTAAATTGAAAAGGATAGTTTCTCTCACACTTTAGTAAAACCTTTCCGTTTACTAAACATACACTACGAGTAAAACCCTTCCGTTTACTCTTCACGTAAGCTTCAGAAATACCTGCTATTTCTTCAATGTTACCCTTTCTAGGTGATATAACATCAAATTTTACCAGCGTATCCCTTTGCTATTACTCACACGCATAAGTCCCTAACAAGTACTGATAGCCCTTCTTAACTTTTCAGTACTATTTCTGCCTGACAGATAACCTCACTGCAGTATGGCTTCCACTTACCATCCGCTATTCAATATTCCCCGGGGATTCTAGACAACATAAAACAAAACTTTTGAACAAACGGATGTTAGTTTATAAAAATATGATTCTCATTACCCAATTAACAAAGTGCAACCATCCTCTGATAACCAGAAAACTGATCCAGCGGGTTACTAGCAACAAGCATTCATACACCGAATACTCACCTTGGCCCATTCATTCACACTACGCTAGCAATTCCCGCTGGTGGGTCAGTTGTACTCTTTATCAATATCCCTGCTACCAATTACTTTTCTGATTGAAGAGTAATGACTTACCAATGGACCCTTTGATAATTGGGAAGTTTAAAATGAGTGACATTCAATATAATTCATAACCTGAAATAATCACAGAGTCAGGAAGTTTTAAAATGTTTATCTAAAGAGTTAGCAGAGTATATTACAAAACCACATAATACTTAATCGTATATCAAGGATGAAGCATATTAATAATCAATTATCGATCAATGACGGTTCCTTAGAAAGAAGAAGATAGAGACAGCAGCACAGCTAAAGGTTGCATTTATATTTACCTAAAGATGTGAGAACCAAACCCCTTGGCCAAGGAGTTGGAAAGATAGGTCCTAAAAAGGATGAAGACCAAAGACCTCCGGACCAGGTTCAGAACAGAATAGGTGACCTCTCTATCAACGACGCCTGTGTCGTTCCCCTCTCTGACACTTCGCTCCTCCTCGATATCTTCCATGTCTTCCTTCTAATAGAGTCCGCCGCCCCCACCTCAGGACCTCTCTGGACAGCGGTTCAGTCTGCAATCGATCAGCTCGTCGAGCACCAAAACCTGATCTCTCGTGTCTGAGCTTGTGCGTCCTAATGCCAATGCCTGTTCCGTTTAATTAGCTAATTCTATATCTATTATACCCTTCTATGCCCATGTACCTCCCATTAATGTTTCAAATTTATGGGCCCACTACTTCTGATTGGACGGGGACAGGGGGTTGATCCTCACACCATGTCAATTTAGTTCAATTTTGTAAAGCCCTTTGTCTGAAAATACCGCCCCTCACAATTAATACATTTGTTTTATTTCCCACCCATCTCACGACAAAGTTTAATACATTGTTTTATATAAATTGTTGCAATTTTGCAGGAACATCACGAATGCAGTGGAGTTGGCCACCAGGTCACGGCCTTGGATGACGTCCAAGTTGACTTCATCGCTGTGCATTGTTTTTCCGGGCGCATGCGTACTTCGCATTGGCTTCAAGCTGCCTCTCCGTTAACCCAGGCCCCATTTTACGAACTAATAAAATCAAAGAACAAAACATTAAAATCACAAATAAATGTCTTCACTGTATACCCCTTATTTCTACTCTAATCTCATTTAATTATAAATCTATCCCGCATTAGTAGCATTAGAATACCACAGTTTTAAATGCAGCAACTGCGCAAGCTTTAGCACGTGAAAACATAAAGCAGCCATTTTAATACATACTGCGCAGAAGCAAAGTTTTCCCTCCAAGCAAAGAAGAGACGTCATACCACGTGATATGGTTGACACATGCGCACTGGAATTCCCGCGCTTTAGCGGCCATTTTGGATTAGACAAGCGTTACTTATTAGCTTAAACACATAGGCAAGCTTCATTCGTATAGTGTTCATGTGTGCATTTGTTAGTAGAGACATTACAAAGTTTAATACATTAATACTGTGAGAGGATTGCTTACGAACAAGTCTCATTGTGAGTTCTTGCTCCATCAACTGGGAGAACAAAAGAATGGGGTCTCTCCAGTTGTCATGTGACATCTGTTTGTGACAGGGTGGCCCCTTTGAAGTGAATTAAGTTCCTGTGCACAGCGCAAAATTTTTCTTCCTGTGAGAGGAACAGAAACACCTCCCCATACCCAGGCCTTTGTCTCCGCTATGGGAGTAGTTTTCACACCTAATTCGAGACCATTTATCAGCTGGGTAGCAGCTGGAAGGATCGTGTAAACCAGCCTTTGGGATTTTCCGGCAGGGGAAAGGTAACTTTCTAAAAGATACTTTTATTAATATTTATCAAAATCTGATTCTACTATTAACTTGCGATTTTGCTCAATATAAGAAAATCGTTGTTACATCAAGTTTCTAGCTGGTACCTACCATGAGATAGCAGACTTATTATGTAATATTGCTTATCAGTATTTCACTACAGGCCAGCCAGCCTTCCCACTGCAAAAATAGCTAATGGGTGCTGGAAACTGTAAGGACACGGTAACATAACATTTCTACATGTCCTACTTTTAAACACCATGCACCCTGCCATGTGGGCTACAAGGTCTACTTAGGGGTGGGTTATTATTTAAATGGAAGGTTTAGAACTGGCAGATGGGTTTATTTACACAGGTTGAATTACAGTTTTTACACTTCTCCAGTCAGGCTACAATGGTAGGCCGAAGCTATGTTTGCACGGCCACCTTAGTGGGTGGCACAATAGGTCCTGCAGTTTTCTACTCAAATTTAATTTCCAGGCCCTGGATACGCTTCAAACCATATACTAGGGAATTATAGGCAAGTTAAGTATGCCATTTAGGAGTATACCAATTCTACCATGTTAAAAGGGGAAGCACAGGCACTCTACTACCGGTTAGCAGGGGTGAAGTGCACTGAGTTTTACAGTCAGCAAAAACAAATGGGAAAAACATCTGGGGGTACTCCATTCAAAAGATAGTCATTTCCTACAGTCTGGAAGAGCTAAATTCCGTCTGTTAGATTTGGGGGTCTCTAGTTGGCAGAGGTATGTACCCTTGTCCAAATAGGGACCCTTGAGTCTAGTCAGGGAAAGTAGGTACACTCCCGAAATAACCCCTGCTCACCCTCTTGGTAGCTTGGCACGAGCAGACAGGCTTAGTTCAGAGGCAGTGTGTAAAGCATTTGTGAACACATACAGTAATCAAGTGACAACACTACAAATGGACACCACACAGGTTATATATTTATAAAAATAGGTATACTTTATATAGATTTATCACAAGACCATAAACGACAAAAATAATCCACAATACTGTTAAGAATACTTAGTTCTGATCAAAAAGGCTTAATTCAAGGTTCTGTGCGAGTCGGTAGCCTCCTCCGGCTACGGCGATGTCGAGAACAAACAGAGTCTAACAAATCCAGCTGACCGCGTCGAGGCGGGCCAACCCAGCGTAGACAGACTCGGTCACAGTACCTTTTACTTGAAGCGGCAGGCACGGGCGTGCGAGCCGGATGGCTGTTCGTCGCGGTCGCGATGCAAAAATGGAAGCGTTGCAGGACGCGTTGTCCCTCGATGCGGTGCAGGCAGCGGCTCGTTGACGTCGTCGAGACGGAGTCGGTGAGACCAAGGCCGTGCGTTGCAGAGCGAGACGGTGCTCGAGGCGGTGCTGGCAGGTTGCGGTGCGGCGACGGAGCCGGATTCAGGAGCTGGCGTCGATCAGTCCGGACAGCGGTGCGAGTCGGGCGGTGCGTCGCAAAGCGTGCGGCGGTGCCCAACTCCGGTGCGGTCACAGGACTCGAACTCAGCAGCAGTGACCGTGTCGGTCGGACCAGTTCGATTCGGCGTAGCGAAGCGTTGCAGGACGCGTTGTCCCTCGATGCGGTGCAGGCAGCGGCTCGTTGACGGAGTCGGTGAGACCAGGGCCGTGCGTTGCAGGGCGAGACGGTGCTTCGATGCGGTGCTTGCAGGACACCGAGTCGGTCGTGAGAGTCGGTCACAGCTCCCTACCTCTGTAGCCACTGAAACAGAGTTTCCAGCAGCAATTCACAAAGGGGGTGAAGTCCAATGGTCCTGGGACTTCGGTCAGGGGGCAAGCTCTCTTCCAAGCCCTTGGAGATCCTTCACAAGTTGATGAAAGTCACAGCAAAGCAAAAGTTCCTTTCTCCTTTCTTTGGCAGTCAGGCAAACCACTGCAGGCCAATCCCCCAAGCAGCACTTCAGGCTTAGGGATAGTCTCTCCTCAGTTTCTTCTTGGTTCCGCTCCTCAGCAAAGGTTTCTTCTTGTTCCCAAAAGTGATCTGATTTTCCTGGGGTCTGGGTGCCCCTCTTATACCCTGATTCTCTTTGTTCTCTGGAGGCAGAGAGGCCTCTGCCTAGTCCAAAACCAGTTCTGGTCAGTCCTGGAGCACTTTGTTTTTCTGACTCCTTCTTTCCTTTCAGAATGTGGGGCAGAGTGCTCAGCCGCCCGGCAGGAGGTGGAGCCAGCATTGTGGAAGGCAGGCACAGCCCTATTCAGACCCAGGTGCAACTCCTCCCTCCACTCTGGATGCAGATCTTTCTATTCAGCCCTGCGCTGACTCACCCTGTCTCCGGTAGCCACCCCCAGCCCCTGTCACTCAATCTCCAGACAAGGAATACACAACCTAGCAGAGGCAGGCTTGGATAGTTAGGCAAGAAAATACCCACTTTCTAAAAGTGGTATTTTCGAACACAGAATGTTAAAACCAACTTCACTAAAAGATGTATTTTATCATCCTGAGTTCAGGCATACTAATTTCGTTTTTCTACCATGTTCCCTGGGTCAGTTCTGACTATAAGGTGTAATAGTCAGTCTGCCCATTCTGGCCTATGGGGAGCAGGTAGCCTTGCAATAGTGAAAAGCGAAAATGGCTGTAATTCACTATTAGGACATGCCACACACACCAGGGCATGTCCTACCTTATACTTACAATGCACCCTGCCCTAGGGCCTACTTTAGGGGTGACCAACATGCAGTAAAGGGAAGGTTTAGGGACTGGTAAGTGGGTGCACTCACCAAGTCGACATGGCAGCCCTAGGCTGCACACAGGCTCTGCGATGGCAGGCCTGAGACATATTTTACAAGCCGCTTCTGTGGGTGGCACAACCAGTGCTGCAAGCCCACCAGCGGCATTGGATTTACAAGCCCTGGGCACACTCAGTGCACTGTACTAGGGACTGACAAGTAAACCAATCATCCACTCGTGGAGTCACTAATCCATAACACAATTTACAATGGGCGAGCATATGCACTTTAGCACTGATCAGCAGTGGTAAAGTGCCCAGAATCATAAAACAGCCAACAACAGGTCAGAAAAAATATAGGAGGAAGGCAAAAAGTTTAGGGATGACCCTGCAAAAAGGGCCAAGTCCAACACCGTCAATATTTTTCTTTTCTCTTTTTCAAAAAGACAATAATAGTTGGATAATACCAGGAGTCAAGTGTTTGTTCATTACTAGAAATATCTGGAAGGGCTTCTAGTAAAAGTGCTGCAATCTCATCTAGAAGTATTTTAAATTACTCAGCTACTAGACTGACAGACTCTGCCGCTTTACCAGATGCTAACTTCATGATAGTTGATTTGACATCTTTCAGCATAAAATCCAAATCTATGATATTATATAGATTATTCAAAAATATAACAGCTGAACCTCGTGCTGCAGTGCAAGCTGAGGAATACAATACTTCAGTTACTCTTTGCTCAGCCAATCTGCCTATCAATCTGCCTATCCTGCTTCGGTATTCACTCAAGAGTACATTTTTAGTCTCCAGAGAGATGAGTCTCTTTTAAACATAGGATGCAAGGTCTTAAGGACAGAGTAAAGGAGAGAATCCTAGATTTCTTGGCTTCCCTTCTAATTTCTTTAACATTCAACACAATACATTTAGCTATGGTCTAGGATGAACAGGTAGTAGAGATGCTGTATAGAATGAGAATCTTCGCTGGTTTTTTTGTTTGATGAACTCACTGTGCTTGAAACTCTCCACCCTAATTCTCTTCACTTCCTCCTATCAGACCCATTCCAACAACCCCTCTCTCTTGCCCGAGGCCCGTATGTGAATCAGCTGTGTCAATAGACAGAACTCCTAAAGCAATTGGAAGGTACTGCACAGCTCAGTGATGGGACAGTGGAAGGAAATTTGTGATACATATGCCCTGAGGAAAACGTAAGAAAAAGGTATCAGTGCAGAAGAGGAGTTAGGGATTTACATTTTATAGAACGTTTTCAGGAGATCAATTAATATCTGCTCTTAATTACTCTTTGAAGAAGTAGGCTCCCTCTTTGAATGCTCAGCAATAGTAGCTTCTTCAGTGAGACAAAAATTTGTTTTGTCCTTGAAAGTCAATATCAGTCTCGAGGTGTTTCTCGAGTATTACTTCTGCTCTAAGAGCGTACAGCCTACCAATCTATTTGCTTAGTTGCCACTGTTTCTCCATGGCATTTTCGAAAAGTTAGATCTGAAAAATGAAATATGGCCATGACAGGCAATGGGGCTTCTTGGACCTGCAAAATGAAACAGCTTGTCTCTCAGTAAAACATTCATTACATGTAGCCTTTCGGCTAGAGCCGTCGACCTCGAAGGTGGGGAACCGGGTACGAGTCTCGGCAACGACGCTAAACATCCTGTGATTCTGGGCAAATCACTTAGGGCCAGATGTATCAAGCAAAATTGCATTCGCAAACGCCGAAATTCGCAGAATTTCGGCGTTTCAACATACTTTGCTTAGTGTGTATGTATTAAGGCAAAACTGCCTCGCATAATAAGGAATCGCAAAATTTGCGATTCCCTATTTTGCGATTGCATTTAAGGAATCGCAAATTGCGATTCCTGAAATCAATGTAAGAAGCACCAAAAAAGTGCAATTTGGCCTTAAGGAATCGCAAATTACCACCAACTTCAAGTTGGTGGTAATATGCGATTTCTTTGAAAAATGCACTTTTAGCATTTTCAAAGTGCCATGTGGCGCACATACATGCCCTTAGGGCATGTATGTGCGCCACATGTGCACAAATACATATTTCAGGGGTGCAACAGGGTGTCAAAAGGACACCCTGGCACCCTTGAAATTGCATTCTCAATTTGCGATTCTCTAATTGCGATTCGCAAATTGAGAATGTCTTCCCATTCATTCCTATGGGCCTCTACGCCCATAGGAATGAATGGGAAAGTATTCCTTAATTGCGAATCGCAATTTGCAATTCGCAATTAAGGAATATTAAGGAATCGCAATTATTATTGCGATTCCTACATACATAGCATTTTGCGATTCCTTAATAGCAATTCGCTAAAATTCGCTATTAAGGAATCGCAAATGCAATCCTTGATACATCTGCCCCTTAATCTCCCTGTGCCCAACAAAAAATGAATGTGTCTATCTGTAACGAAACTGGTGCTCATTTAAAGCGCTCTGATACCTGATATCTTCGGGTCTAGTTTGCGCTATATAAAACTCTAAAAAAAAAGTTTAAAAAAAAATTAAAATTAGTCTTGGCTGAGAAGAGTTCCTTTATGTGCACAATGGGACTTGATGTGCCATGTAAATCTCTTTAGAAAATCTAAATTTTTCAGATCTTGATTGTCTTTTGTCAATGGATCTGAAACAAATTGTGCCATATTGTACTCTTTGACCCATTCTTTAATGCCAAGAATTTTAATGTTTTTGCAGCATTGAAGATTTTCCAAATCTTCCAATTTTCAGGAGATTACTTGCAGGGCTGCGACTCTTTAGATGAAAAAGCCACTGTTTCTGAGACCCTTTCTTTAATCTCTGATACTCTTGTGTTAACATCTATAACTTTTTGATGAACTTGGGAGAGAACAGGTTGTATAGCAAGGTTGTCAACAAAAAGTTTTTCAGAATTTTGTTTTGATTCCTCCTTGTGTAGTTTAATTAGATCAATCATTATATTTAGATTGGGGGAGATCTTATCGCAAAATGTTAATGAGAATGCTGACTCACTTGAAAATTAATTAACAATAATACCACTCTTAGGCACGAAGCGAGAATCTTGAGTATCCCCTTAGTATTTGGACCTTCACCAGTTTGAGAGGTTAGATGGGTAGAGGAAAGCAGTCCTGCAATCAGTCCCTTGGATGAGGCAGAGGTATTTTTAATCTCATAACTATGATTAGCACTCAGGGCTTTTCAAAATTCAATTTACCATGTAGCCACTCTGTTATAAATGGGAGTCTCTAGTTGGCAATGGTTTGCACCGTTGTCCAAGTAGAGACCCTTCTTCCTAGTCAGGGTAAGAGGAATACACTTCTAAAATAACCCCTGCTCACCCCCTTGGTAGCTTGGCACGAGCAGACTGGCTCATCTCAGAGGCAGTGTGTAAAGCATTTGTGCATGCATACAGTAACACAGTGAAAACACTACAAATGGACACCACACCAGTTTAGAAAAATAAGCAAAACTTTATCTAAACCAACAAGACCAAGAACGACATAAAAATCCAACATACAATACTGTAAAAATAGTTACTGTGCAAAATAACCTTTAAATTGCAGGAATAACGTGAAAACACAGTTCTTCGGACTCAGTAGCTCCGTTCGGGGCACAACAGAGTCTAACAAATCCATCCAACCGCATCGGTACTGGTCAGCGAAAGCGTCAACAGACTCGGAGACAGTACATTTCTTGTTGTGGCCAAAACGTTGATGCGAGTCAATCGGGGCAACCATCACGGTTGCGATGTGAGATGGAAGCGTTGCAGCATGGGGTGTCCTCATGGCTCGGTGCAGGCAGCGGCTCGATGACGGAGTCGGCGAGACCAAGGCTTGCGTTGCAGGGTGAGACGGTGCTCGATGTGGTGCTGGCAGGTCACGGTCTGGCGACGGAGCCGGTTGATGTTTGAGCCAGGCAGCGACGGAGTTGGTGACTTCTGTGCAGTGTGTAGCGAAGCAGTGCGGAGTGCGGTGCCCACAGGATGTGGTGCAAGCAGCGGGTTGTTGACGGAGTCGGTGAGAACAAGGTTGCGTTGCGAAGCGAGGCAGTGCTCTCTGTGGTGCCTTCAGGACACGGAGTCTGCAACGGACTCGGTGACGGAGTCAGCTGCTCTTTTCTTCTGTAGCGACAGGAACCAGCAGAACCAGAGATGGTGCCCAAAAGGATGGTGAGGTCTTTGCTGTTCCTGAGACCTCTTGAACAGGGGGCAAGCTCCAATTCAAGCCCTTGGAGATACTTTCTCAAGCAGGATGCACACACAGTTCATCTCCTTGGCAGAAACAGCCACTGCAGGCCAACCCCAGACAGCACACAGCAATCCTCCTCCAGTTTCTCCAGCTCTTCTCCTTGGCAGAGGTTCCTCTTGAAGTCCCAAAAGTGATCTAAAGTTCTGGGCCCCAATATTTATACAGCCAAATCCTTTGTTCTCTGGTGGCAGAGAAGCCCTGTGCCCAGTCAAAACCAGTTCTGGCAGGGGGTGGAGCCAGCATTGTGTAAGGCAGACCAGGCCCATTCAGGTGAAAGGAAATCTCCTCCATCTACTCTAAATGCAGCCCAGGTCTATTCAGCCCAGCCCTGACTCCTCCAGACTCTCTGGAGCACATCCCTAGCCCCTGTCACTTCAAGGCCAGAGAGTCAATACACATCCTAGCAGAGGCGCACTGGATGGCTTAGCAAGAAAATACCTAGTTTTTAAAAGTGGTATTTTCAAACACAGAATGTAAAAATCACCCGCACTAAAAGGTGCATTTTAACATTCTGAGTTCAGGCACACTAAACTTTATTTTCCTACCTTGTTCCCAGGGGTAATTATGTTTATAAGATGTTATAAGCAAACTCCCCATTCTATCCTATGGGAACAGGTAGCCTTTCAATAGTGAAAAACGAAATTGACAGCATTTCACTATCAGGACATGCCACACACACCAGGGCTTGTCCTACCTTTCACATACACTGCACCCTGCCCACAAGGGTACCTTGGGCCTACCTTAGGGGTGACTAACATGTAAGAAAAAGGAAGGGTAGGGCCTGGCAAGTGGGTGCACTTGCCAAGTCGACATGGCAGTACTAGACTGCAGACAGATACTGCAGTGGCAGATCTGAGTCACATTTACAGGCTGCTTAGGTGGGTGGCACAATCAGTGTTGCAGGCCCACTAGCAGCATTTGATTTACAGGCCCTGGGCACACACAGTGAACTGTACTAGGGACTGACTAGTAAATCAAATATGCCAATCATGGAATCACTAATCCATAACAATAATTTCCAAAGGGAGCACTTGCACTTTGGCACTGAACAGCAGTGGCAAGGTGCCCAAAGCATCTAGACCAGCAAAAACAAAGTCCAACACACAGCAAAAACACAGGAGGCAAAGGCAAAAATACAGGGGAAACCCACGCCAATGGTGTCAGGTCTAACACCCTCCAAAAGCAACATTCGGGCCTGTTCTGCATTCAGCAGTGGTATTGTCAAAGGAGTCTTTAGAAGTATAAACTTGCCAAATCAGGCAAATCACAGTATTCACAGTAGAGTTAGAGTCAGTTTCATGGCCTGTTCTATCAAGGTATATATTTCTGAGTAATTCATACTTTGTATACTCAAAAAGAAAGGCACTGTGGTGTCACCCATTACCATGCTGCCCATATTATTCCTAGGGCAAACTTCTATGCTTGTGATGATACCACTTCAGTTGTCCCAATAGTAGTTATTATTTTATTTCTGTTTAGTATTTGTATAGCTCAACATTTATCCTGGTTTATCTAGGCGCTCACAAACCTTCAGGAAAAAAGTGCTACAAAACAGATTGGAAAGTGAAAATGGCCATAAACTGTGTGAAAAACATTTTAAAATGATTTCTGAATATTGTCTGGGCGGATTAAGCATGTAAGTGTGTTAGTAAACTGTTTGAAAACTTAGATATCACAACGGATAACACTTTTTCACCCAGAGTGATACAATGGAATCTAGGTACCTATTCCAAACAAGCATTTTCCGATCTGAAGTGACGTTTTGGTTTACCCATCACAAGCTTACTTGATAAGGAATTCTGATGGCTATTATAAAAATCTTAAGGACCAAGCAAAGTGATTTAAAAATAATTACCTGTTTAACTATCAGTCAATTCAGCTTGACTAAAACATAAGATATAAGGTCACGCTTTTTTAAGTTTAAAATCAGTGGTGCTGTAGGATTTTTGTAGTTGTAGTTCCCTTAGTGTTTTAGCAGACAGGCCAAGATAAATAACATTGCAGTGATAAAGTCTTGATGATGTAATTATATTCACACTTTGAATTCTCTGTAGCGCAGACTACAAACTTCTTACCAATGAGTTCACTTGCTCGGTAATAGTGAGTTGTGTGTGAAACCTGACCCATACATTTTTAACATTTTGAACAGGGGTAGGTTTTTCCAAAAGATTCTTGGCAAAAAAGAAAGATGCCATGTGAGCCACTCTTTAATATGAGCTAGAATCTCTGTTGTACCTTTATTGAGATTGAGATGATTCCAAGACATTCACCACTCAACCCTGTGGAGGCAGTTGTAAAGGATGTCTGCTCTCCTTTTCAGATCTCTGTCTATCTTTAAAATACTTTGGGGGATAGGTACAAGGAAGAGGAGGAGAGAGGCGTTAGCCTTCCTGGCTTAACGCCTCTCTCCTCCACTTCTGAAACACAAGGCTGCACCATATTTACAAGAATGTGGTGCAGCCTTGCATTTCAGGCACCCTTGCACCAGAGTGCAAGGGTGTCTGCGTGCAGGGGAGGATTGTTTATGTGTAGGAAGGTGTCCCTTCCTGCACATAAACAATCCTAGAAATGCCATTCTGTCACTTTCATGTGTGCTGCTTCATGCAGCACACATGAAAGTGAAAAATGGCATTTTTTTAAAGGTTTGTTTATGTACAGGAAGGGACACCATCCTGTACATAAACAAACCATGCCATTTTGCTTTTTCCATGTGTGCTGCACAAGGCAGCACACGTGTAAAAAGCAAAAACGAGGAGAAATAATGCATTTCTCCTCGTTTCGCCAACTTAAGACCAGGATTTACCTGGTCTTAATTTTGGCACCTGCCTCCTATGTACGCCACCATTGTACAGAGGGGGGCAGCGTCAAAATGAATAGATGTTGCGGCGGAACGGCCACCGCAACACCCACTACCCACCCCTTTCACGCTAAGCATAGCGTGAAAGGGGGCCTTATGTACAAGGCAGCATTAAGCCACGTTAAGTGGCTTAACACTGCCTTGTACATAAGGCGCTTATCCTATTGGCACCACAACATCACTATAGGTGACGTTGTGGTGGCGATAGGGTCTTGTACATATGCCCCTATATGTATCATCCATATACATCAACTCTGGTTGCACATGAAAAGTCAGCAGTTAACGTGAGGATCACACGAGCATTACGACCTTGCTCGGCTCAAATCTAGATCGCACTGTCACTTTATTTTAAATTGAAAAGCCAAAGATTGACGCTGCCCTGCTTCTGCATGGACAAGCCTGGCCCACCATGCACTTTAAATTGACTATATTTTTCTCTCTTGTTTTTTACAGCTATATATTTACATTTTTCGCAACTGGTTGTCTTCTTTACAAAGTTTTAATTAATGTATTTGCTTACCAATGTTAGTGCAAAGGTTTTAATTAACTAAGCACCTGAACGAAATAAACTTGAAACTTGAAACTCTGATTACCCAAATAACGAGATCAGCATCACTTAAGGGGCAATGTAAAGATTCAAAAGTAATGGCGACAAAATGGAGCCTTGTTGGACGCCATGTCAATGTCCTAGGCTCTCATAAGTGGGAATTGAAATTGACCTGTATTGACCTGTTCTCATGAAAATTTTGAAACCAGGCTAACGCAGTTTACTTGGTACCTAGCTCTTCTAAAGATGTTATTAGGAGATGATGGTCTACTATAGCAGAAGCGGTAGATAGATCCAAAAGGATCAGGGCAGCTTGAATTTCTTGGTCAGCACAGAATGGAATCTGCTCCAAGACTGCTGTCGCTACCATTTTGGTCCTGCAGCCCGTGCAGATACATGCTTGCACAGGGTGGAGTAAATTTAAATTTTGAAATTCAACAAATAATGAGATTAGCTCAAACCAGCCTATAATTATTCACACATGCTGGAATGAGTACATGATTTTTCAGCTGTGGCAGGAATTGTGCTTTTTAAAAAGTTTTTGGAATGATACCTGTGTTCACGGAAGCTGGCAATATCTTTTATATGACTTAAGCAACAGTTCTTTAAGTAGGCTTGATGGGATAACGACTGTTGCTCTTTTTAAGTATGTGGTCATCATTTAGTATACAAAAATTAGAAAACACCTCTGTTACATGCATCTAGGGCATCTACGAAATCTAGGGCAGTACGTTCAACCTTCTTGCAGCAGACGTTCCGCATGCTACAGCTTTAATAGTATCAACTTTGGTTTAAAAAATATCTGAACATTTACTGCATCTGGATACAGAGCTAACATTTTGCGCAATGCTTGCAGTGCCTTTTAGTTCACTTATGACCACAGAAGTAACGTTTGAGATATTGAGAACTAACAGAATCTGTAATAAAAAATACTCAGTTTTAGTGCTTTTCTACTGGCTTCTTATATTTATTGTTAAATGTTTTCCAGTCGACCTTAGCTTTAGAGGAGTAATTCCTTCCACAAATTAGTTCTAAACAACGAAGTAAGCGTCTAATTTCAATTAATTTTTCATTAAAACAACTACTTTGCTTATTAGTGTTCCATTTTGTTCAGATTGGTAGGGGACATATATTTCATTTAAAATCCTAGTCTGATTTTCTTTGGTTGATTTAATAACAAGGTAGGGTCATCTGTCCCAACTTGAGGCTGTTCCTGCAAGGAAAGGACCACCGCTTACCAAGTCAGTATTCCTCAATTTACGAACTATATCTACAAAAGGTATCCCCGGGAACTTGCCTGAAGGACAATCCACTAACACTGCAAAGGGAATCAAAAAGTAGTCTGACCATGGAACAGCAATCAGGGATGAGGTTACATACTGGTCATTGTCACAGCCCACAATATCAAGTGTGCGTCCTCCTTTATGAGTAGATACACAGAGTGAAAGACTGAAATTAAACAAAGTTAATATGTCTCTAAAATTATGTCTGTCAGGATTGAGCAAGCACTGGGGGATGTACAGGACTCAGGGAAAGTACTGTGAGTAGAGACTGAGATTTCACTGGAAGATATGGGCTGTGAGAGTGGTACTACACGATGCTTTGCTATGGGGGATTTTCCATTAAAGAGGGGGTTATCGGAGAGGAGGATATAAAAGAAGTAAGTCTCACCTCATTTGATTCAGTTGATTCAATTGCTTTGACTGACTGAAGTTAATGAGGTAGGCTGTCTATACCTCCGAGATGTAGTTCTTGGTGAGGTCGTGGACGATCTAACATCATTTTCTGCTATCAGGTGTTTGTCACTGAGATATTCCATGCATTTCATGGAAGATTTCAGCCCAGATATTTGCTCAGCGATTGCTACTGTTTTAGTTTTTTCAAACTGTTCTTGATCCCCTTTACAGAACTAATGTTTTCAATGCCATACTAAACTTCCAAGATCCATTCCATGCTGCACTTCAGAAAGGAATCTTTAGTCAGATTTGCAGCAGAATTACCGGTCTCTGTATGTATCGGTGGCAGCAGAAAACGGCGATCCGCTGTTGGAGTGAGAGAAAGGAAGATCCCAGAGATTGCTTCGGTGCTTCTGAGCCCTAAAAACAAACTAGATGGGTTCAGAGCTCCTGGGCAACCTTCTGCCTGACCTTGTTGCGAGCCAGTGTCCTTGTGCCGTTCATTGACTGCTCTGGCAGCTGACAGCACAGCATCCCACTTAAGTCAAGACGGGTATTAGACAAAATTACCACATAAGTGCTGGTGGTGCCCTGGATGCTGCAGAACCATCAGACTCTTGTTGCCCGCTTCTCCATCTTTGTGTTATTCTTTGACTTCATGAAGCGCAGGAAGAGATGGGCCCACAAATCCTCACACCTCCACTCCCGGCCCTCCATGCTCAAACCTCATCTACCAAAAGACACACAAATGATGGACGGAATGCAGAACAAATCAAAACATTCACCACCAGTCAACAGATCTGGGTTAAATCCATCGCTCTTTTGCCCACCATGCCACCCCAGTTTAGACCCAGCCATATGCAAATCAATCTTGACCCTGTGCCTCATGGGAACAGTCCAGACCGAACTGCCAAGCCAGGTCCTCCCTGGACCGGAAACAAGCATCCTAGGATGGTTTTCAGGGTTTCACCCCTCATCAGCCAGGCTAGCTTGAGTCCAGTGGCACAGTGAGCCTGGGGCCCACGTCTGGGCATACCTGGCGCACTTAGGCGAGAAAGCAAAAGACACACAAATGATGAACGGAATGCAAAACAGATCAAAACATTCACCCCCAGTCAACAGATCTGCGCTAAATCCATCGTTCTTTTGCTCACCATGCCACCCCAGTTTAGACCCAGCCATATGCAAATCAGTCTTGACCCTGTGCCTCATGGGACCCTTCCAGACCGAACTGCCAAGCCAGGTCCTCCCTGGACTGGAAACAAGCATCCTAGGACCAGTTTCGGGATTTCACCCCTCATCAGTCAGGCACACACTGGGCCGGACATGTTTTTAACCTTCTCCTTATTCCCTGTCCCAGCCTATGATGGATTTGCACCCTTTCGCCATGACCCAGGGGGATTGCCCCGTACACGGAAGAAGTAAGAGGATACGTCCTCGCTTCATCAAGTTCCTTGATAGCCACATTGTGAGAACCCTGGTTTGCCATCTATGGGGCATGCGGAGATGGTGGCACCCTTTCCCCTCTCTACTCCTTTTACCTGCTGTCGTGTGTAAGAAATTATAAACTTTAATATACTTGGCACAACTGCTGTACAGAACTTCGAATTGTTATGACCTAACCATGCTAATCACCAAGATGTCTCGAATTATTGTGACCTAACAATGCTAATCATATAGATACCTCAATATTTTTACCTTAATTGTGTCATTCTGATGTGGTGAGACACTTTCATTCCTGAATCACAGTGTTGAACCTCTACTTTAGCACGTTTTTATTAATAATGGGTGATTGTGAAGCATTACTCGCCACATTTTACTGTAATGTCTGGCGACCAGCTCAGCGCCAGACGGACACGGTGGTCCGCTCTATGGGACCGTCCGACTGTTAAGGAGCTCCTATGCCACAATCATTATAACACTACTATACATGTTATTCTTTCTCACATCCCTCCCCCTTTTTTTTACTTAATCTTTTCATTCTAGGTTGGATTACTCAAGATTGGATCCAATAGGTGGCACCACCCTACTAGAGGGAGGGGCCCCTGCACACTTCCACTCACTTATATACTCTTTTTTCTGGTCCTGAAGAAGCGCCAAGGATCTCAGTCCGAGACCATCAGGAGCGCGAAACATGTTGACCCAATAAATATAAAACTGTCATCACTCATATCTACACCTGACTACCTAGGGCCATTATAACCCTCTAGTAGCCCCAACCTTCGGCTTTTTTACTTTTGACAGAGGAATACACCCATTAAACTGACACAACATCGATATCCTCTAGTCAATTTTATACTCACTCACTTTCTTTTGAGCACTTACTCACACACATCATACGGCGAGAATTCTCCAAAAGATCTCTGCAAAAGGGACCCTTCGAGGGACCCGTAGGACATTGCAGCACCGGCCCGACGAGGAGCAACCGCCCTATGATGAAGCATGACATCCTATGGGATGTGTGAAGGCAACAGGTAAGAGTCTTGCTGACTGTCCTATCTACACCCTAGACCGTTTCTCTCCTCCTCTTTTCTTTTTCTTTTTTAGGAACACTGACCCCTCGTTTTGGAGAATACTTTGCGTTGGAGCACGGGCACTGGACCTTTTTTCGCTCCCAGTCCCCTCCTCCTCTTTTGTTGGAGTTATATTTTCAACATTTACATAGCTTTGTGTGGAATTTAGTTTTGAAAGGTTTGAAGGGTACAAGTATATGTGGGAAAGTGGTGCCTTATGAGAAGCTGGACCATGCTCGATATTAGTTGCAACAAATCTAACTAACCCATTTGATGGACTATTGTTCTCTCGGTGATATGATGAGGAGTAATCTGGTTGCCAGGAAAACATCGGACGCTGATTGGATGGAAGAAGACAAGAGAAGCAACTGTTGCAGACTTTAATAAAATGTGTTGTTTATTTAAGTGCGTGTTAGTAGATAAGGGAAGCTCTGTCTCAGAAGCTCTGAGTAAGAAGCTTTACTCCATTTGCCCAGACTCTACGCCATATTGCTCTGAGACTCTACTGAATATCTTGAACTTCTCTTTATGGGACGTTTTGCTTTGATATTTTCATTTATTGAAATGAATTTACTGAAGCATTATGCTTGCTCTTCTCTCTCGATATAGAGCTCTTTATGAGTTCTAACCGACTCCTTTCTCTCATTCTTAGAATAGGGATTCCTTCCTCATGGAACATGCGTATTACTTTTATTGATTTGTGCATTGGTTTGATATTAACCAGATTTATAATACTTATTGATGAATAAACGATGATCTGATAAAGATGAGCTACTAAAAGATTTGAATTAATAAAACCTTTAAAACTTTCCTAACTGTTCATTGACTTACACCCATATTGATTATTGATATTAAACTGTTGATATATTGATGATTTGATTTTCTCTTCTTGTCACAACGGCCATGGTCTATCGGCCTGACCGAGTGAGAATTAGCCCGGGGGACTGGTAAACCAGAAATTTTATTTTAACCTGATTCTCACTCCAGCACTCATGTAATACACACAGTGAACACTGGTGACATAGTATAATACTGAATTCTCTCATTCTATCACTATGTCTTTCTCTTCACCTCTCTTCTCACTCTTATATTCTGACTGTTTTACCCACTTTCACTCCTTGAGAATCTCACCCTCTAACATCATTTCACTCTTTCAAACTCTCTACCTGTATCTATCTCTCTTGCTCATTTTCTCTCTCCCACTGTGCATCTCTATTTACCTCTCTGACTTTCTTCCTTCAGTCTCTCATATTCTGTGCCACTATACTAATCTCTGTCTCCCTATCCTACCTGCCTCTCTGTTTCTTAACTATCATCATTAACCTCAACATAGGTCTCTCTTTCTTTTTGAATCTCCTTTTACTTCTCTTTATATTCCTATGCCTTTCTTTATTTATATGCTTTCATGCCTTTCTTCCTTTAATACTTCCTTTCTTTCGCTCTGCCCCGCTCAGTACCTCCCCTAAGCACCTCTATGGTCCTCCCCGCCCCCATGGTCCTCGTCTGTTAATACCTCTGAATCACAGTACAGCCTAAGTCCTGGTTGCCATCCCTGGTCTCTCCACTGCCAGATGTATGAGAGCTGCACAAAAAGACTTCTCTTTGCCATTCCCTTCCCGAGGACAGCCTAGGATGGGACAAGAAGTGAAGAAAAACTGTGCATCGCTGGACAGTAGTAGCCCAAAGGCCTGTGTGACAACTTGAACCACTCTCAGCTCTATGGCCAAAGGTATTTTCAATGTGAATATTTTTAACCTCATACTTATAGGGGTGACGAAGAAACAAGTCCTTGGAAGCAAAGTAGTGCCTATTCTAGAATTAGGACTGTCTGTATTCATCATACATGAACTGAGCTACTTGACAGATATGTCTTTATGGTGCCTGGTGAGCAGCATATTGTGTACCAGCAAAATTACAAAATAGTTTTGTAATTCAACGATCTAGAAATGTTCACAAAATTAAAGCTCACTTTTTACCTTCTCCGAAAAGGGCTCCGAAAACGCCTATTAATGTACAGTCATAGATAACCCCCCTCCTAGCTCCTTAAATGAGCTTTAATTAGCCTGTTTACTCATTGTAAAGAAAGCCAGTACGCCACATTCCCCTCAGAAACTGTCTCCATGATGATAGACAAGGGTGCACAAGTTTCACTTTTAAAAAAATTCCAAGAGATCTGCGCATCTTGAGGGACGCAACAGCCTGCAATTTTGATGCCTGTATAAACAATGCAGTTTTTGCTGGTGGGGGGCATATTGCACTGCGTAGATGTGACGTGTGCTTTGCAGTAAGAAGCGACATGCCCAGCATTTTGTAGGACTGGAATGCATTTAGGGCCATATTTTTGAGCTGGTTTGCATCGCTCTTGCATCACGCAAGGTGGTGCAAGAAAAACGCAAGCGACGCAATCCTTAAGTCATATTTTTTAAGCCATGCAAAGCCACTTTGTGTGGCTTTAAGTGGCTCCAAAAATAAAGAGTAACGCAACACAGCGCAAATCACTGCATTGCGTTACTGTGCCCTGGGTAGGCGTTCCGTGGGCGTTGCATAGGAACTCCCATGTTTTTTGACGCATTCCCATATTTATAAGACCTTGTAAATATGGGAACGCGCCAAAAAGATATACCTCCCCAGGAGAGGCGTAGCAAGGATAAATATTTTTATTTCTCCTCGTTTTTTCCTCTTTCTATGTGTGCTGCATTATGCAGCACACATAAAAAGAGGAAAAAGCCTCTCAGGATTTTTTTTATGGTGCCCCTTCCTCTACAAAAACAATCCTGCCTACAACAGAGGCACCCTTGCATCATTGTGCAAGGGTGCCTGCATTGGCACTAGGCTGCCAAAACGGAGCAAGCGCAAGGAAAAAGGACAGGAATGCGCCGTATTGGATAAATATGGTGCATCACTGCCCCTTCTCTGCATCGCATGGCAGCACAGCAAGGTGACTTGCTGCCTGATGTGCACCACAAAACTCATAAATATGCCCCTTGGTCTGTTTTTAGGTCGAGCCTAGCGTTGCAGCGCATGCGCTGCTTGCTTTGCGAGGCATGCAGTATTTAGTATAGAGTGGAAGCTTCGTGGAAGCTCCGCCCACTCTCCGCCCACTCTCCGCCCATCATTTTCATTGGCTTGTGTCTTAAATGCTGCCTTCTGATTGGTTGTAGGCTTGTTAGTCCCTCCTTATGACGGCCATGCCGTCATTTGTGTCCTTCCATGGCTACTGGCCCTTTTACTCCACAGACTACTTTATTCCCGTGCCCCCCCTCCCGCAGTCCAATGCCTTGTCGCCCGCCCCCCCCTTTGTGCCTTGTCGCCCGCCAGCACTCTCGTTTGCAATGCAATAGGTCTCGCAGAAATGCGAGTCCTATTGCATTGCAAATGCTTGTTTATTTTACTTCCTGTGTGTACCTTCAACAGTGAGGCAGGTCTCGCTTTGTCTTTAATCATTGCAGCCGGCCGAAGCTGCCCGCAACTTTAATCCGCTCACAACCCCCTTCCCCTCCTCCGCCCTTAACAAATACTTTTTTTTCTTTAAAGCACTGTGACGTCGCGCTTTAACTTTAAATTGCCTGGAGACACCAAGCGCCCCCGGCAGGACGACACCATGCGCAGCTGCATCGGCACCCACAACGACTAAGAAAATGAAAAGCCCACCTAATTCCGGTAAAACGTACATCATTTGTGAATATATTTAAATATATATATATATATATATATATATCCAATTACCACTCCAACGTGCATTCACGCACTAACAGAGATATAGACAACTTTGATCGCTTGGTGCCCAGTGAAGCGATTTATTTTCAGTCAAGTGCAAAGTCCATCATGACGCGTTTCGGCCAACACTGTGGCCTTGGTCACATGATCGCGTTACGTTGATACAAGACATTTATTGGATACCTATCAGTCACATGACACCTTGGCTACAACACAATGGAAATGGACAAAATACTATGGTTTAGGTGGTTGATCCTACAGTGTATGCATGGTTCAAACGAAGATAAACAATTGAAAATTAGATGACTCTCCTAATACCAATAGGTCAATATTATAAGCTATATGCTGCATTAATTAACATATAGAATAATAATGAATAGGCATAAATATTACTTGATTGCATTCACATAAAATGTAAAAGGCACAAATGCAGTAGTTCTATATGTTCAAATGATCATAAAAGCAATTGTTAATGTACACTGTGAAGAACCATAACTAGAAATTTGACAGAATAACAACCACATTACCTAATAAATAGTCAATAAATATGTTAATAAATAATCAGTGCAAATACTGCCTCTGCTAATACCAATAGGTCAATGTTATAAGCTGTATGCTGCATAAATGTAACATATAGAATAATAATAAATAGGCATAAATATTAATTGATTGCATTCTTATAAAATGTAAAAGGCACAAATGCAGTTGTTCTATATGTTCAAATGATCATAAAAGCAATTGTTTGTGTTCACTGTGAAGAACCATAAATAGAAATATGAATAGAATAACAACCACATTACCTAATAAATAGTCAATAAATATGTTATTAAATAATCAGTGCAAATACTGCAATGTAAACATAATTGATGTACATTTTGTATTGGCCTCATTGGCTTCAAGTATTACGGTCGATTATATTATAAGTTGTTCCAAAGTGCGGTGCTAATTTGCTAGGTAAGTGCAAACAGTGCAAAACTTATTGGTGTCTAAAAGGGCTAAGATAAGGTAATGTGCTACTGGCAGCTGAAGACGAAGCGAAATAAAATATAGACTAGATTAATAATATGTACTGACTCATTATCATGATTGTAAGGGAGCCCCCTTACAATAGGATGCTTCAAATAAAAAGCATTATCTTAGTTGGCACAGTCATAAGTGTCAGGCACGGGCATGATGTTAGTTATCAGGAAATATCCTTTGTAACATATATAGGGGGCCATATGTCATTTTTCATTTTATAAGCAGCAGAAGAAACGTTAGCAACAACGCTAGCCTCAGTGGATAAAACCATAATTAACATGACTGATATTGAATTAAACCAGGCTGAAAAACAGTCGATCGCTTTAGGTTTAAGTTATTGCTCGGAAAGCAATTTTAATTATTGTGAAACTCGTATCGATGTCTTTAAATTTATTCGAAAGCTCAAGCTGACCAAGTATTTTACGATCAAAAAACATACTACAAAAGATAAAGAACCACAATATGATGCGCCTAATATTGGTCTAACAGCTGGCGATATTCCATTAATGAGAACATTGCACGTACTACGTGAAGAGCAAAATGATTCCAACTTAGCCAATAACAGCACTCAAACTATAGCACACAAGGAAGGTGTAAACATCTCATCCCCCGGGCAAAGCCCCTTTAAGGCACCATCAACATTTGTGCCCACCATGCCCCGCGACGCGGTAGATATCTTTCACGATAGAGTGACAGAAGAATTGAAAAGACTCTACCGAAATTCCAAAAAGTGCATCAAAACCCCCAGCCATCGAACCACACAATATTTTCAGCTTATGACCAAACTCAAAAACAATTCCACTGTGGTAATTAACAAATCAGACAAAGGTGGAAATATTGTTTTATGGGGCAAAGAAGAATACAAAGCAGAAGCATATCGGCACCTTAACAACCAAGAATGTTATAAAAAAATAAATGCCTTAGAGGTCAAAAAGATCAGTAAAAACTATAAAGATGAACTAACATCTTGGAAAGGAGAAGGCATGATATCGAAGGATGAATTCAATTTTTTAAATAATGAGTTCCCTATCATGCCCACAATTTACTTTATTCCTAAAGTCCATAAAGGGGTCAGTCCGATACCAGGGAGACCCATCATTTCCGCTAAGAAAAATTTATTTGAGTGCTCGTCAAGATATGTTGATTACTACCTACAAGAACATGTAATCAATCTTCCCATGTATATACGGGATACTAATGACTTTCTCTTCAAACTGAGTACACAAACATGGTCCAGTGAATATTTGTTTCTCACCTTAGATATTACTGCCCTGTACACCAGCATTAGGCATGATGATGGTTTGAAAGCAGTGGATTTTTACTTGAAAAAAAGACCTATTTCAATGTATAGCCATAACTCAATGCTGCTTAAGATGATCAGATGGTGCCTATTCAATAATGTATTTACATTTGATGGCAGTATTTTCCAACAAATGCAAGGTGTGGCTATGGGGGCATGCTTCTCCCCAGCTACGCCTGCCTCTATGTAGGCTGGTGGGAGGAGCATGTCCTACAGGTGGAACATAGCAATGCATGGATCAACAATGTAGTTCAATGGTGGCCCTACATTGATGATGTTTTTGAAATTTGGCACGGAACACAAGCTCAAGCTGAACTATTTGTAGACAACATCAACTGTAACAATATGAATTTAAATTTTACAGCACACATCAATAAGGTTTCAACCAATTTTTGGGATATTTCGATATACATTAACCAGGGTAAAATTGAAACCTGCCTGTATAGGAAGCCTACTGCAGGTAACACATTGTTACACGCTACTAGCTTTCACCCACAACACACCATCACCAGTATACCATACGGTGAATTTCTACGAATACATAGGGCCTGTAGTTCTAGTGGTGATTTAGAGTATCATCAAATGGCAGCCAAGCAAAGGTTCATTGAAAGAGGATATAATCCCAGGAAATTAGATATAGCGATTAGAAAGGCTAACAGCAAAGACAGGCAGTCATTATTGAGTGGTAACAGTAGAAGAGCTACTTCAGATATTTCATCTGACAGCTCTTCTTCTGAGAATGTTTCATCTAACATACCAGAAACAACTCAGTGCAGACTCATAACCACCTACAGCAAGCAGGCCAATGCAATCAAATCTATCATTAACACACAATGGCCTATTGTCCTCACAGGCACCACACTCAAACAAATACTGCCTGACAGACCAACTCTGACCTTTCGTAAAGCTTATTCCATGCACAATGACCTAGTCAAAACAAGTCCAGAGATTGACAACAAAATTAGCTAGTTATCCCAGAAAAGAGGATTCTACAAGTGTAGTTCTTGCCGTGCGTGTAAATTTGGAATCAATACTAGCTCTTAAACCACGGCATTCTCCAATACTAACATTGAACTCAAAGGTCACTACACATGTAGATCTGAATATGCTGTTTATGTGTTGCAATGCAAATGTGGGTTGCGTTATATAGGTAGCACAATATTACAGGTATATGTACGTATACTACAACACCTACGCGCCATAGGGAATTCCGACACAGCCTACCCAGTGGCTCGACATTTTAAATTGGAACACAATAACAATCTTAATTGTCTTCAATACTTTGTGATCGACACTGTTCCAGTTAACAAAAGAGGGGGCAATCGAGAGAAAAATCTAAGACAATTAGAATCAAGATATATTGTCGAACTCGATACCAAGTCCCCCCAGGGCCTTAACTTAGGCGAAGATTTACACAACTATCTATAGTATTTTACAGTTTTATGCTACTTATAAAATGAAAAATGACAGATGGCCCCTATATATGTTACAAAGGATATTTCCTGTTAACTAACATCATGCCCGTGCCTGTCACTTATGACTGTGCCAACTAAGATAATGCTTTTTATTTGAAGCATCTTATTGTAAGGGGCTCCCTTACAATCGTGATAATGAGTCAGTACACATTATTAATCTAGTCTATATTTTATTTCTTCTCGTCTTCAGCTGCCAGTAGCACTTTACCTTATCTTAGCACTTTTAGACACCAATAAGTTTTGCAATGTTTGCACTTACCTAGCACATTAGCACCGCACTTTGGAACAACTTATAATATAATCGACCGTAATACTTGAAGCCAATGAGGCCAATACAAAATGTACATCAATTATGTTTACATTGCAGTATTTACACTGATTATTTATTAACATATTTATTGACTATTTATTAGGTAATGTGGTTGTTATTCTATTCATATTTCTATTTATGGTTCTTCACAGTGAACACAAACAATTGCTTTTATGATCATTTGAACATATAGAACAACTGCATTTGTGCCTTTTACATTTTATAAGAATGCAATCAATTAATATTTATGCCTATTTATTATTATTCTATATGTTAAATGTATGCAGCATACAGCTTATAACAATGACCTATTGGTATTAGCAGAGGCAGTATTTGCACTGAATATTTATTAACATATTTATTGACTATTTATTAGGGAATGTGGTTGTTATTCTATCAAATTTCTAGTTATGGTTCTTCACAGTGTACATTAACAATTGCTTTTATGATCATTTGAACATATAGAACTACTGCATTTGTGCCTTTTACATTTTATGAGAATGCAATAAAGTTATATTTATGCCTATTCATTATTATTCTATATGTTAATTAATGCAGCATATAGCTTATAATATTGACCTATTGGTATTAGCAGAGTCATCTAATTTTCAATTGTTTAGCTTCGTTTGAACCATGCAAACACTGTAGGATCAACCACCTAAACCATAGTATTTTGTCCATTTCCATTGTGTTGTAGCAAAGGTGTCATGTGACTGATAGGTATCCAATAAATGTCTTGTATCAACGTAACGCGATCATGTGACCAAGGCCACAGTGTTGGCCGAAACGCGTCATGATGGACTTTGCACTTGACTGAAAATAAATCGCTTCACTTGGCACCAAACGATCAAAGTTGTCCGTATCTCTGTTAGTGCGTGAATGCACGTTGGAGTGGTAATTGTAGATTACCTTCGGAAACAGGCTTGTTTTCCCGCTACGGACCCCTCACCCGAAAGACGGCTGATCGCTGCACAAGCCACGAAAGATATATATATCTTTAGATGTCTCGTCTTTATATACGAGCATTCACCATAGGGATGGTTTAAAGGCGATAGAGCATTTTCTAAACACCAGACCGATTTGTTTTTACAGGCATAACAAAATGTTACTGGCCATGATCACTATGTGCCTTGAGAATAACTTTTTTCTTTTCCAGAACCAAGTGTTCCAGCAGGTTCGGGGTGTGGCTATGGGGGCCAGTTTTTCCCCAGCTATGCCTGTCTGAACATGGGGCTGTGGGAGGTACAGGTCCTCATGTCCACCTTTGGGAAATCATGTCAAACAATGTAATAAGGTGGTTTCGGTACATAGATGATTTGCTAATAATTTGGAGAGGTACGGAGATTGGTGCCCCCCAGTTTATTGAGCAAATAAATGATAATAATCTTAATCTTAAGTTTACTGGCCAGATCAGCAATGCATCTTTCTGCTTTCTTGATGTTGAGATTTTGGTTCAGAACAACCAGTTGCACACAAGGCTGTACAGAAAACCTACAGCAGGCAATACTTTGCTACATGCTGCAAGTCGCCACCCTGTCCATCTGATCCGCAGCATCCCCTATGGAGAGATGCTGCGGATGAGGAGAATTTGCAGCTCTGACCTTGATTGTCAAACAGCACAGAAAGAATGCCAAGATAGGTTTCTCAGGAGAGGCTACTCATTAGATGTGATCAATAAAGCCATGATCAGAGCGTACGAACAGGGTAGAACACAGGCATTGGCTTGTAAAGCTAGCACTGACTCAAACCTGTTATCAGAGGCAACACAACCATCTAGACTAATTCTCACCTACAATATTCAACACAAAACTATACGTGGGATGATCAACAAAAATTGGGCATTGGTGAAAAATGACCCAGTCCTAGGTGGAAAAATAACCAGGTCACCTAACATTACATTTAGGAAATCCCGCTCTATGAGCGATGTATTGGTCAAAAGTAGCCCAGTGGTGAGAAACAATGTGACTTGGCTTAATGCCAGCAAAGGATTTATCAAATGTGCTGTATGCAAAGCCTGCAAACATGGTGTCAATAAGACTGAATATGTCACGCCTTTCAGCAACAAACCAATCCATATCAACAAAAAATTGACATGCAAGACTGAATTTGCCGTTTATGTGCTGGAGTGTCCTTGTGGCCTGCGTTATGTAGGTAGCACCAAGCTGCAGGTCCACAAGCGGATACTCCAGCACATAAGGGCAATAAACAACGGTGATATAACATATCCCGTTGCACGACATTTCGGGGAAGTGCATGCAAAGAAATCACTTGAGCTCAAATATTTTGTTGTGGACTCTGTCCCACCTCTGAGAGGAGGTGGTGACCGAGAGGCAATGCTGAGAAGGCTCCAGACCAAGTATATTTTGGAGCTGGACTGTAAGACACCACATGGTTTGAATTTTAGTGAGGACTTCTTTACATATTTATAAAAATTCCGATTTTAATTGAACTGTTCTAATCTTGTCGCTGCCTCATCAATGTTTTTAACATTTAGTTTTTGTAATTTTTTGCACTATTTTGCACATGTGAACCTCTGGGTTCACTAGGTGACTACTTAAATTGCACTGGCACTTTATTATTAGGCATGGAATAATTAATCCAAAGCCCACATGTGCTATATTAGTTTGTATTTACTATTGCAATAATTTGGCAATGGGAAAATTGAACCGTGTTAGATTGGGAATATGCCATTATTTATATGATAAAGTTTACATTTGTTTTATTTTTAATATGCATTTTTATCCAATCTGTGGGGTTCTGAATACGATTTTATTCTTGCATCTTTTATGAGCACTGTATGCACTTATTTAATATTTATTTACATATTTATTGATATTTATATCTTTATTGCTCATTTTGCATCATACCTATTATGCCAACGTTAGTTCTTAATATGTGGAACTGATTTGCCATTGTGAACAATAGTGTTAAGATTTTTTCCATGTCTATGAACTCTATAGTCACGGCTAGCAGCACTGTCACTTTAAAAAGGTTATGTTTGCTCCTCTAACGTGTCATGTGATCAAGGCCCCACGAGGGCTGAAACGCGTTATGGCGGCGGCGGTGCACGGGACTGATTAAACTAAATTGCTCCATACTTTGGGTTCACTTCATATTTTCTACAAATGAAGGTTACAAGAGACGATTTACCTATATATATATATATATATATATATATATATATATATATATATATATATATATATATATAGCGCTATTTATAACAACAATCGCTGTAACTTGACAAATTCCGTGACTTATTGCATTGTATTGTAAATACTTTAAAAGAAAAAAAAGTGTGCACGCGTTTAAAATACATACTGCTACGAAGCAGAGCAGCTGCGTTTTTCTTTTAGTTGCTCTGCGTCGTTGCGGTATGTATTTTACACGCACACACTTTATTTTCTTTTGTTGCGTTTACGATGTTTCTAACAGTCTAAAATGGCGATATACACATTTTACTTTTCACTTGGGTTAGTGCCATTTCTATTGCCACACGATTCCACTAGTTTAAGCACATCTTGGCGATCTCGCGGCGGAGTTGTGGCATTGTTTGTCTTCATTAGTGTAAATTGGGGTTTGTGTGTATGTTGTGGTTTGAGCAAGGATCATGGCAGGTAACCAGCAATTATTTTCCTATTTCTTATGCTGATATGCCAGCCACACCGTTTTGTAGGGGTTAAGATGCGGACTGAGTGCTCCATGCCTCCTGTACTCTCTTCCTCCCTGCCAATGTTGTCTGGTCGCTTGAGGTGCACATTGTAAATGTTTTAAACTGGGTCACCCCCCGCATCGCCTCTCAGCTTTGTTATTGTCAGTTTGGGCCCTCCCATGCAAGCGAGCCAGCAAGCGTCCATCTCGTCTCCAACCAGTGAGATTTCTTTGGATTTGTCGTCCGATTTTTGTAACGTGTGGATTTGATCTGCAATTCGGAAAAAGGCGAACTGCAGTTCATACAAAAGTGACAAAAAGGCTGTCAATTAATGTATTTACGTTTTGCTTTGTGAAAGAAACTGGGTTAACCGACTTGCATAAGTTTGGTTGATACCTATTGCTATTGATCCAGCGCGATATCAGCAAACAACATTCATACACCAGATACTCACTTGGGCCCATACATTCATACTACGCTAATACTTACGCTGGGTTTTATCAGTTGTTACTCTCTATCAAATCCCTGCTACCAATTACCTTCTGATTGAAGACTAATGACTTACCAATGAATCCTTTGCTAATTGGGAAATTTAAAATGAGTGACATTCATTATAGTACATAATCCTGAAATAACCACTGAGTCAGGAAGTTTTAAAATGTTTATCTAAAGATTTAGCAGAGTAAAATACAGAACCACATGGTACTTAATCGCAATACCCAAGATTAAGCATAGAAATGATTATTGCTAATCAATGACGGTGTTTAAAGAAGAGGAGAAGATAGAGACAGCAGCGCAACTAAAGGTTGCATTATAATTACGTAAGTGCGAGAACCAAACCCCTTAGCCAAGGAGTTGAAAGGATAGGACCCAGGAAGGATGAAGAGCAAAGACTTCCTCCAGGATCAGGACAGGACCGGTGACCTCTCTACAATGACGCCTGCGTCGTTCCCCTCTCTGATACTCGGCTTCTCCTCGATTCTCCCATGCCTTCCTTCTAATGGACTCCGCCGCCCCCTCCTCAGGACCTCTTCTGGACAGGGATTCAGTCTGCAATCGATCAGCTTAGCGGTCTGGAGCTCTTCTTGTCAGCATCTCCGCTCTCCTGTGTTTCAAGACTTCTGACCCTCCTAATTAACTAATTCTATATCTATTATACCCTTCTACGCCCATGTACCTCCCCTTAATGTTGCTAAAATATGGGACCACTACTTCTGATTGGACAGGGACAGGGGGTGGATTCTCGCACCATATCAATTTGGCTTAAATTGTAAAGCCTATTGTCTTTACGTTCCCACCCCTTCAAATTAATACATTCGCTTTATTTCCCACCTGTCTCATGACAAATGTAATCCAATTTTCATAGACAATGTGTCAATATGCAACAGGAAAGCCAAAATACAGCATCTTCGGCCATCGGGTCACGGCCTTGGACGACGTCCAGATTGACTTCATTTGGCAGGCACACAAGACACATGCGCAGAACCATTTGCCTCTCAAGTTTCAGGTCACCAACCCAGGCCCAAGTTTACGAACTAATAAAAGTGCAAGAAGAAAATATTAGAATCACAAATAAAATGTTTCACTGTATACCCACTATTTCTATTCTATTCCCAATTAAATATATATACTAGCCCGCGTTAGTAGCGTTAGGAAACGACAATTTAATAATGACATGAGAGCAAGCTGAAGCATGTGAAAACATTAAACAGCCATTTTAATGCACACTGCGCAGAAGCAGAAGTTTCCCACCAAGCAAAGAAAAACGTCACACCATGTGATATGGTTGCGACATGCGCATTGAGCTTTCCCGCGCATAGCGGCCATTTTGGATTACAGACAAGCGTTATTCACTAGTAAAACACATAGGCAAGCATCTTTTTCTTTTGTGTCGTGAATGCAAAGGTTAGTATTAACAATACAAGTTTAATAAATTAATACTGTGAGGAGGATTGAATACAAGCAAGTTTCATTTATGAAACCTTGCTCCATCAATCCCCTCTCTGATGGCGTTTCTGAGCCATCAAAAACATTACCCTCAATCAGATGCCAACTTCTAGCAAATTACTTCATTCTCATCTTTACTCTTTCTATTTTTACAATCTCCTTTTAATTTCTTGTATAATTCACTTCTCCATTCTTCAAGTTCGATTTCATCTACCTTTCGTTTCTTTCCTCTTCCTGTCACCTTATACGTTCCATTCTTTTTACAGCATTTGCACCATATTGTTATTGCCAAAATTATTATTGCTATCCCTGCTAAGAGTACTAATATTTGACCTATAAGTCCTTTCCCTATATTAGCAAACCAGGTTCCAATTGACGAGATACTATTTGTCAATCTTTCCCATACACTATCAACTTCCGGTGGTTTAAGTTCTTTCTCAAGTTTAGTTATATTCTGTATATACGTTCCAATTTATGCACTCTTATCAGGAATATAAGTGCAACAATGTTTCGTCTTCAATAATTTACAGACTCCGCCCTCTTTTGCCAATATAATATCAAGAGCAAGTCGATTTTGCATAACCATAGACCTAATCGCAACCATTTCCGCATTAATCATTAGAAATCCTCCAGCAGTATCCGTTGATAAACGATCAACTACTGTAGACAATTTACATATTTTCCTTGAGTTCAGAATTATTCCCACTGAAGGTATCAATGCACCAAATATATCACCTACAATTTCTGAAAAACTAGCTCTTTTACTACGTATTAATTTGCTATTGTTTTCATTGCTCTCAGTGTTTCTTTTTACGTGGTATATCTTTGGAAATACTATTCCAAAATAACAACTTCCATACCACCGTGCAGGAAGCCTAAAGTAAGCCTTATTCCCACACACATAATAGATTCCAGGAAAAACTGAATCTGTTCCTCCTTTGAGTCCCCAACCTCCAAGAATTAATAAATTGTGTTCACATTCACTGGTACCGATGAAAACATTGTTATAATCAGTCTTTAACCTATGAAGACAAATTTTTCCTGTCTTTACGAAATCCAGAGCCATAGCGGCTTGAGCCTTGCCAGGTGTGTAACTCCCTTCTTTCTCAGCCCAAGGTGGTAAATGAGCCTTATGCTCAGAAGCTTTCTTTTGAAAATCTTGTCTTCTATCTTCTACTAAATTCAAAAATATCTTCTCTTCTTCAAGTAAAGAACATGTTAGATTGTGTCTATGTGCATGTGTTATGTCTATTGATTTCATTCTTAAGAAAAATTCTCCCATAAACTGTGCGTCTTGACTACTAAGCACTGGGTTCATACTCTTGCGAATCGGAACCTCAGAAAATATCACATCTAAGTTTGAATAATAATACTGAAGTTTCCCTGTTCTATAAAATAAACTAGACAAAACACTACATGATATGCCATATGTCAGTGGTAAATGATGATATGTTAATCCTTCTGCTACTGATTCAGGTAACTTCATACAGACATAACAATTACTAACTTCCATTGTGTCTACATATTGAAACAATAACTTTGTGAAAACGTTTAAACTAGTGTTGTTGTCAGCTACTTCATCATGAATTTCTGGTTCACTTTCTGCCATCAGTTCTACTCTATTGCCCGTTATGTTTGCTGTCCTTCCCTTAGTTTCATTATTAATCTTTTTATCTATTATCATCAGGTAAGGAATTGCTACAATCAGGACTAACCATACTATAAGCACCATTACTAGACTACATATGCATATTGCACAGCATCTTCTACAACATTTCTGTTTTGGTCTCCCAGCAATTCTATCGTCAGGCATTTTTCGACAAGGAAGATTGCTCTTCTTATCTTTTCTTCTTTTCTTTAGCTTATTCTTTTGCTTAGTCAGGGTGGTCTTGTTTCTTCTTCGTACGTCAATTCTGCACTTGTTCCTTCGCACACCACTGTCACTTGATTCTGAGCTTTCAAAATCTTCAAGGATGATGTAAGTCCAGTCAGGACCCTTAAATTTGTTATTCACAAGTTTCAGTCTTTTACTTCTTCTTTTCTCTGTCTTTTTCTCTTGATCGGTTTGACTTGATACTTCAGGTACTTGATCTGGATCTTCACTTCTGGTTGTTATTGTCAGACACCCCACAAGACTTACCTTATGCTTGTGAAGCGGTCTTGCAGAGACGACATGACCCACCGCCACCGTACCCACCTTATCCCAGTAGAACGCGTAATCTAGCTAGGATGGCGTTGGGAACGGGGAAGGAGGCTAGAGGTGATGGAGTTGGTGTCCAGACGACAAAGAGGATATCATCCGTAGTTCAGTAAGATGGCCGGGTGTACCGTCTAATGAAGGGAGATAAGGGAAACCCCATTACATGGGCACACGCAAAAACCCCCATTCCTTAGTACAGCAGTTTTTGAGGTACAATAGATCACCTTGTATACATACACCTCCAATTAGGTAGAAAGTAACACCGGCCAGGAACTAGTTTGAACTCCGGTACATCAGAAGGGAAGTATCAGCAAGGCGCTCTAGCGCGGGTGAGTTACACACTGAAGACAAAAATCAGCAAGGTGCTCCAGCGTGGTTTCAGGCACAAAACAGAAAGCAAAAATCATCAAGGCGCTCCAGCGCGGTTTAAAGCACAAACAAACAGAAAGCAAAATCAGCAAGGCGCTCCAGCGCGGTTTAAGGCACAAACAAACAGAAGGCAAGATCAGCAAGGTGCTCCAGCGCGGTTTAAGGCACAAACAAACAGAAGGCAAAATCAGCAGAGGCGCTCCAGCGCGGTTTCAGGCACAAAACAGAACAGAAAGCAAAATCAGCAAGGCGCTCCAGCGCGGAATAAGGCACAAACAAAACAGACAACAAGAGGCAAGGCGCTCCAGCGCGGGAGACAGAAACCAAAAATAAACAGGCAAAATCAGCAAGGCGCTTCAGCGCGGTCCGTTACCTGCGGCTCGGCAGCTTCCAGAGAGGTGTTCCGAGAATCTGGAATTGGCGTCCGGGAAAGGCTGGCGTCCGATGGCGGTTTTGGCTTTGAATACGAAGCGCTGACCTGGCGGAACCGCAGAGGTTTTAAGCGGCTCTTACCGGAAGTGCTGAGTGGCGTGGCAGTGGCTTCCGGTGCCCAGGACTAGACCACGGACCTTTGTAGGGCGGAAGTGAGGCAAGTCTGTTCCGCGAAATCATGGAGCACGATACATTTGTTGCTCGTGATTTCACGGAACCTATCGCAACCATGACAGCACCCCCAACCAAAACAGAGCCCCCTTCCCAGCCAACATCCATCAGCTCACACAGGGGTGGCAGGACGAGGGCTGAGAGGGTGACCGACGTGGAAGGCACGTACCAATCGGGGAGCATGACGGACATGAGACAAGGGCTCCCAGGACCTGTCCTCCGGACCATACCCCTTCCAGTCCACCAGGTAGAAGAGCTGACCCCGGGTACGACGGGATTGAAGAATAGCCCTGACCTCATATTCCACGTGATCGTCAATAAGGACCGGAGAAGGAGGAGATGAGACAGAACTCTCAGGATGAACAGGACGAAGAAGGGACACATGGAACACAGGGTGTACTTTCATCCGCGGGGGCAGAGCAAGTCTCATGGAAACGCGGTTGATCACTTTGTCAATGATGTAGGGACCCACGAAGCGAGGTAGCAGTTTCTTAGGGCCGTGTACATTAAGGTTCCGTATGGAGAGCCATACCCTATCCCCTTTTTTGTAGGCGGGTTCGATGACCCTGTGCTCGTCAGCGTACTGTTTATAGGTTTCCTTAGCCTTGGCCAGTTCGAACCGGGCCCGCTGCCAAAGATCACGAAGCATGGTGTGATATTCCTGAACCGTGGGCAAGGGACTGTCCCGTTGTTCCTCCCAGGCCTCCGTCCGTGGATGCCGACCCTGGAGGCAAAAAAAAGGAGATATACCAATGGCTGAGTGTTGGTTGTTGTTATAGGCGTATTCCACCATCCACAACACATCCGCCCACTCCTTCTCCACCGTTATCAATAAGCAGCGAAGGTATTGTTCCATGGTATGATTCGTCCTCTCCGCCTGCCCGTCGGTCTGGGGATGATAAGCAGACGATAAGCGTACATCCAGATCCATGGCTGCGCACACTTCACTCCAGAATTTGGACACGAACTGGGACCCTCGATCGGTTATCACCACAGAAGGAATGCCATGAAGGCGTACTACGTGTTGCAGGAAGATAACTGTCAGCTCCGCTGCTGAGGGTAGTTTTTTCAGTGGCACAAAATGAGCCATTTTGGAGAGGTGGTCCACGATGGTAAGAATAGTGGTGTATCCCGCTCTGGTGGCGGGTAAGTCCACAACGAAATCCATGGAGATGGTGTGCCAAGGATAGGGAGGAATCGGAATAGGATGCAATAAACCCACCGTGGATCCCGGCATATTCTTTCCTCGAGCACAGACCGCACAGCGAGCTACGTATGTGTGTGCGTCTGCCGCCAGCGTAGGCCACCAGAAACGTCGTTGCAACAGGTCCATGGTTTTATGATATCCAGGGTGTCCGGACAGTACGTGGTCGTGACACATGTACAATGCCTGTTGTTGGCGAGCCACCAAGGGTAGGACATACCTGCCCTCTTTGTACATGAATCCGTTCTGTGATGAAACCCCTTTATGGTTTTTTATCAAGGCAACCTGGTCGATCTGGTTGACGTCGTCTTGTAGTTGGGTCAAAAAGGCGGAGGAAAGAACCACTCCCTGGAAACAACGTTCAGGTAGGATAGACACCGGCTCAGCTGTGGTTACGGTGTCCTCTGTTCCTTCTAGGCGTGATAATGCGTCGGCCTTGGCATTTTCTCTGCCGGGTCGGTACGTGATGCGAAAATCGTACTCGTTAAAGAACAGAGTCCAACGCAATTGTCTAGACGTAAGGGCACGAGCTGAGCGGAGGAATTGCAGATTCCGGTGATCCGTGTAAATGGTCACAGGATGTTTGGCGTCCTTCAAGTAATGGCGCCATTCCTCGAACGTGGCCTTGATAGCGAGCAGTTCACGGTCCGATATGGCGTAATTGCGTTCGGCAGGTTGCAGTTTACGGGAATAGAAGGCCACGGGGTGCAACAGACCTGTGTCAACATCTCTTTGTGACAGCACACCTCCTAGAGCATCTTGTGAGGCGTCAGCTTCCACTATAAAAGGCCGCTCTGAGTTGGGGTGTATCAGGATGGGGCCGTGACGAACCTTTTCTTCAATTCCTGGAAGGCGTGTTCAGCCACAGAATCCCAGCGGAACAAGGCACCTTTGCGCAGCAGTTTGGTGATGGGGGTGGCTAACCCGGAAAAACCTGTGATAAAACGCCGGTAGTAATTTGCGAACCCTAAGAACCTCTGGACGTGTTTCACGGAGTTCGGAGATGGCCAGTGCAGTATGGCTTCCACTTTCTTTTTGTCCATTTCGACACCCGCAGGGGAAAGGAGATGACCCAGGAACTCGACAGTTGTGGTGTGGAAAACGCTTTTCTCTAGTTTGACGTACAAACCGTTTTGTTCTAGTCGTTGCAGGACGATTCGTACATGTCGGACGTGTTCTGCAGGGGTTTGTGAGAAGATCAGTATATCGTCAATATACACAATACAGAAGAGGTCGATGAATTCCCTCAACACTTCATCGATGAAGAACTGAAAGGCCGCGGGAGCGTTACAGAGTCCAAAAGGCATGACCAGGTATTCAAAGAGACCAAACCTGGTCCGAAATGCGGTCTTCCACTCGTCGCCCTTCCGGACTCTGACGAGATGATAGGCCCCCCGCAGGTCCAGCTTGGTATATATGGAGGCGTCCTTGACCTGGTCCAACAGGTTTGATATTAAAGGAAGGGGGTATCTGTTCTTTATGGTGATGGCGTTTATTGCCCTGTAGTCGATGCAGGTCCTAAGGTCCCCTTCTTTTTTGGCCACAAAGAAAAGAGGCGATGACACTGGAGACCTGGAGTGGCGGATGAACCCGTTGCGCAAGAACTCATCCAGATAAGAGCGGAGGTGGTCGTTCTCTTTTTCTGTGAGGGAATAGACCCGGCTACAGGGAAGCGTTGAACCAGGGATCAGGTCTATTCTGCAGTCAAAGGGACGATGAGGAGGCAGTGTATTGGCGCCCTTTTTGTCAAATACTGCGACGAGGTCCCGATATGCTTCTGGCACCGCACTTTGTGTAGTCACACCAGTTCCTGTCAAGGGTAGGGTGAGGACTTGCATGGCCTTGACACCGGAAATGGCCGTCTGAGGATAACAGGAAGCGGTACAACCGACCGAATCCAGGACCATCAGTCTGGATGCCCAGTCTATCCGTGGATTGTGACGCACTAGCCATGGGAGACCCAATATCACCCGGAACTGGGGTGCATCGATGACATCGAAGGCGATGGTTTCAGTGTGATTGTTGTCGAAAGTCATCTCCATGTCCTCGGTTTGGAAGCGAATAAGACCGGAGGTAAGGTCTGTACCATCCACGGCACTTACGGTTTCTGGTTTAGCCTTTGGTATGGTGGCCATACCCAGGTTCACCAGATACTGGGTGTCTATGAAGTTGCCTGTGGCCCCGGAATCGAGCAGGGCAGATATCTGCCATGTCTGGCCTGTCCGTGCTTGTAAGGATACTGCCACTCCTAAGTGTTGAGTGTTACCAACACAGGCAGGGGTCATTCTCTTGTTGAACGACGAACCCAGTAGCTGGACCCCACTATCTACTGGGTTTCTTCGTTTCCCGACTTGTTTCCTTTGGAAACAGAAAAGGCAAACGGTTTTTTCCCTCTAGTACGGGTAGGTTTTACTGGGCAGTCCCTAACGAAGTGGCCGTTCTTGCCACAGTACAAACATTGATTCTGACTCCGTCTTCTCTCCCTTTCTTCTTTGGTAAGAGGGCCCCGGGTGCTGCCTATTTGCATTGGTTCCGATGCTTCGCTAGACTGGTCTGGTTCGTTTTTGGTTTTGTCCCTGAAGGCCAAGAACCGGCTGTCGCCCGTCTTGGTTTTCTCGGTTCTTCGCTCCTGTATCCAGTAGTTCATTTTGACTACTAAATCAATGAACGGCCCTATTTCTTCTGGAGGTTCGGGCATCTGTGACACCAGGTCTTTCAGCTCGTCACGTAAACCCCTGTAGAACACGGATATCTTCTTGGTTTCTGGCCAGCGAGCTTCGATGACGAGTCTGTTGAATGTGGTGATGTAATGGAGTAGGTCATCGCTGCCTTGTTTCAGACTGAGTAATTCATTGTCAGCGGCTTGGACAAAGGTGTGGCGGGCGAACATCCTTCTCATGGTTTCCTTGAATACCGACAAGTTGTACAACATCGGATCATCGTTTTCTACTAACGAAATGGACCATTGGGCGGCATCGCCCCCCATGTAGGAAAGGATAAAGGCGACCTTGGCTGCATCATCCGGGAAGGCAGTTGCTCGAGCTATGAAATGTAGATGGCACTGATGCAAGAAGACGCTATATTTGGCACTTTCGCCATAAAAGCGTTCAGGAGGTGCCAGTTGCACGGTGTGTGGAGCTATTACTTGTATGGAGGTGTCCTGGGAGGAAGAAGGACCCCCAAAGGTAAACGTCGGTGGCCGCAATAGCCCTTCCTGCCTCGCTCTAGATGTGGGTGTTTGACCCCAGGGTCCCGTCACACCAGCAGCCATTTGGCCTTGTAAGGTTGTCATGTCCTGGCACAGGCTGAGGTTTTCGGCCTGTATACTGGTGAGCATGGCCGCTATATCTTGCAGGGTGATCTCGGGGTTGCTCATGTCATCCGGGCAAGACGTTTATGCTTGGGCTTCGTATTCTGTCAGACACCCCACAAGACTTACCTTATGCTTGTGAAGCGGTCTTGCAGAGACGACATGACCCACCGCCACCGTACCCACCTTATCCCAGTAGAACGCGTAATCTAGCTAGGATGGCGTTGGGAACGGGGGAAGGAGGCTAGAGGTGATGGAGTTGGTGTCCAGACGACAAAGAGGATATCATCCGTAGTTCAGTAAGATGGCCGGGTGTACCGTCTAATGAAGGGAGATAAGGAAACCCCATTACATGGGCACACGCAAAAACCCCATTCCTTAGTACAGCAGTTTTTGAGGTACAATAGATCACCTTGTATACATACACCTCCAATTAGGTAGAAAGTAACACCGGCCAGGAACTAGTTTGAACTCCGGTACATCAGAAGGGAAGTATCAGCAAGGCGCTCTAGCGCGGGTGAGTTACACACTGAAGACAAAAATCAGCAAGGTGCTCCAGCGTGGTTTCAGGCACAAAACAGAAAGCAAAAATCATCAAGGCGCTCCAGCGCGGTTTAAGGCACAAACAAACAGAAAGCAAAATCAGCAAGGCGCTCCAGCGCGGTTTAAGGCACAAACAAACAGAAGGCAAGATCAGCAAGGTGCTCCAGCGCGGTTTAAGGCACAAACAAACAGAAGGCAAAATCAGCAAGGCGCTCCAGCGCGGTTTCAGGCACAAAACAGAACAGAAAGCAAAATCAGCAAGGCGCTCCAGCGCGGAATAAGGCACAAACAAAACAGACAACAAGAGGCAAGGCGCTCCAGCGCGGGAGACAGAAACCAAAAATAAACAGGCAAAATCAGCAAGGCGCTTCAGCGCGGTCCGTTACCTGCGGCTCGGCAGCTTCCAGAGAGGTGTTCCGAGAATCTGGAATTGGCGTCCGGGAAAGGCTGGCGTCCGATGGCGGTTTGGGCTTTGAATACGAAGCGCTGACCTGGCGGAACCGCAGAGGTTTTAAGCGGCTCTTACCGGAAGTGCTGAGTGGCGTGGCAGTGGCTTCCGGTGCCCAGGACTAGACCACGGACCTTTATAGGGCGGAAGTGAGGCAAGTCTGTTCCGCGAAATCATGGAGCACGATACATTTGTTGCTCGTGATTTCACGGAACCTATCGCAACCATGACAGCACCCCCAACCAAAACAGAGCCCCCCTCCCAGCCAACATCCATCAGCTCACACAGGGGTGGCAGGACGAGGGCTGAGAGGGTGACCGACGTGGAAGGCACGTACCAATCGGAGAGCATGACGGACATGAGACAAGGGCTCCCAGGACCTGTCCTCCGGACCATACCCTTCCAGTCCACCAGGTAGAAGAGCCGAGCCCGGGTACGACGGGATTGAAGAATAGCCCTGACCTCATATTCCACGTGATCGTCAATAAGGACCGGAGAAGGAGGAGATGAGACAGAACTCTCAGGATGAACAGGACGAAGAAGGGACACATGGAACACAGGGTGTACTTTCATCCGCGGGGGCAGAGCAAGTCTCATGGAAACGCGGTTGATCACTTTGTCAATGATGTAGGGACCCACGAGCGAGGTAGCAGTTTCTTAGGGCCGTGTACATTAAGGTTCCGTATGGAGAGCCATACCCTATCCCCTTTTTGTAGGCGGGTTCGATGACCCTGTGCTCGTCAGCGTACTGTTTATAGGTTTCCTTAGCCTTGGCCAGTTCGAACCGGGCCCGCTGCCAAAGATCACGAAGCATGGTGTGATATTCCTGAACCGTGGGCAAGGGACTGTCCCGTTGTTCCTCCCAGGCCTCCGTCCGTGGATGCCGACCCTGGAGGCAAAAAAAGGAGACATACCAATGGCTGAGTGTTGGTTGTTGTTATAGGCGTATTCCACCATCCACAACACATCCGCCCATTCCTTCTCCACCGTTATCAATAAGCAGCGAAGGTATTGTTCCATGGTATGATTCGTCCTCTCCGCCTGCCCGTCGGTCTGGGGATGATAAGCAGACGATAAGCGTACATCCAGATCCATGGCTGCGCACACTTCACTCCAGAATTTGGACACGAACTGGGACCCTCGATCGGTTATCACCACAGAAGGAATGCCATGAAGGCGTACTACGTGTTGCAGGAAGATAACTGTCAGCTCCGCTGCTGAGGGTAGTTTTTCAGTGGCACAAAATGAGCCATTTTGGAGAGGTGGTCCACGATGGTAAGAATAGTGGTGTATCCCGCTCTGGTGGCGGGTAAGTCCACAACGAAATCCATGGAGATGGTGTGCCAAGGATAGGGAGGAATCGGATTAGGATGCAATAAACCCACCGTGGATCCCGGCATATTCTTTCCTCGAGCACAGACCGCACAGCGAGCTACGTATGTGTGTGCGTCTGCCACCAGCGTAGGCCACCAGAAACGTCGTTGTAACAGGTCCATGGTTTTATGATATCCAGGGTGTCCGGACAGTACGTGGTCGTGACACATGTACAATGCCTGTTGTTGGCGAGCCACCAAGGGTAGGACATACCTGCCCTCTTTGTACATGAATCCGTTCTGTGATGAAACCCCTTTATGGTTTTTATCAAGGCAACCTGGTCGATCTGGTTGACGTCGTCTTGTAGTTGGGTCAAAAAGGCGGAGGAAAGAACCACTCCCTGGAAACAACGTTCAGGTAGGATAGAACACCGGCTCAGCTGTGGTTACGGTGTCCTCTGTTCCTTCTAGGCGTGATAATGCGTCGGCCTTGGCATTTTCTCTGCCGGGTCGGTGCACGTGATGCGAAAATCGTACTCGTTAAAGAACAGAGTCCAACGCAATTGTCTAGACGTAAGGGCACGAGCTGAGCGGAGGAATTGCAGATTCCGGTGATCCGTGTAAATGGTCACAGGATGTTTGGCGTCCTTCAAGTAATGGCGCCATTCCTCGAACGTGGCCTTGATAGCGAGCAGTTCACGGTCCGATATGGCGTAATTGCGTTCGGCAGGTTGCAGTTTACGGGAATAGAAGGCCACGGGGTGCAACAGACCTGTGTCAACATCTCTTTGTGACAGCACACCTCCTAGAGCATCTTGTGAGGCGTCAGCTTCCACTATAAAGGCCGCTCTGAGTTGGGGTGTATCAGGATGGGGGCCGTGGCGAACCTTTTCTTCAATTCCTGGAAGGCGTGTTCAGCCACAGAATCCCAGCGGAACAAGGCACCTTTGCGCAGCAGTTTGGTGATGGGGGTGGCTAACCCGGAAAAACCTGTGATAAAACGCCGGTATTAATTTGCGAACCCTAAGAACCTCTGGACGTGTTTCACGGAGTTCGGAGATGGCCAGTGCAGTATGGCTTCCACTTTCTTTTTGTCCATTTCGACACCCGCAGAGAAAGGAGATGACCCAGGAACTCGACAGTTGTGGTGTGGAAAACGCTTTTCTCTAGTTTGACGTACAAGCCGTTTTGTTCTAGTCGTTGCAGGACGATTCGTACATGTCGGACGTGTTCTGCAGGGGTTTGTGAGAAGATCAGTATATCGTCAATATACACAATACAGAAGAGGTCGATGAATTCCCTCAACACTTCATCGATGAAGAACTGAAAGGCCGCGGGAGCGTTACAGAGTCCAAAGGCATGACCAGGTATTCAAAGAGACCAAACCTGGTCCGAAATGCGGTCTTCCACTCGTCGCCCTTCCGGACTCTGACGAGATGATAGGCCCCCGCAGGTCCAGCTTAGTATATATGGAGGCGTCCTTGACCTGGTCCAACAGGTTTGATATTAAAGGAAGGGGGTATCTGTTCTTTATGGTGATGGCGTTTATTGCCCTGTAGTCGATGCAGGTCCTAAGGTCCCCTTCTTTTTGGCCACAAAGAAAAAGGCGATGACACTGGAGACCTGGAGTGGCGGATGAACCCGTTGCGCAAGAACTCATCCAGATAAGAGCGGAGGTGGTCGTTCTCTTTTTCTGTGAGGGAATAGACCCGGCTACAGGGAAGCGTTGAACCAGGGATCAGGTCTATTCTGCAGTCAAAGGGACGATGAGGAGGCAGTGTATTGGTGCCCTTTTTGTCAAATACTGCGACGAGGTCCCGATATGCTTCTGGCACCGCACTTTGTGTAGTCACACCAGTTCCTGTCAAGGGTAGGGTGAGGACTTGCACGGCCTTGACACCGGAAATGGCCGTCTGAGGATAACAGGAAGCGGTACAACCGACCGAATCCAGGACCATCAGTCTGGACGCCCAGTCTATCCGTGGATTGTGACGCACTAGCCATGGGAGACCCAATATCACCCGGAACTGGGGTGCATCGATGACATCGAAGGCGATGGTTTCAGTGTGATTGTTGTCGAAAGTCATCTCCATGTCCTCGGTTTGGAGGCGAATAAGACCGGAGGTAAGTTCTGTACCATCCACGGCTTTTACGGTTTCTGGTTTAGCCTTTGGTATGGTGGCCATACCCAGGTTCACCAGATACTGGGTGTCTATGAAGTTGCCTGTGGCCCCGGAATCGAGCAGGGCAGATATCTGCCATGTCTGGCCTATCCGTGCTTGTAAGGATACTGCCACTCCTAAGTGTTGAGTGTTACCAACACAGGCAGGGGTCATTCTCTTGTTGAACGACGAACCCAGTAGCTGGACCCCACTATCTACTGGGTTTCTTCGTTTCCCGACTTGTTTCCTTTGGAAACAGAAAAGGCAACGGTTTTTCCCTCTAGTACGGGTAGGTTTTACTGGGCAGTCCCTAACGAAGTGGCCGTTCTTGCCACAGTACAAACATTGATTCTGACTCCGTCTTCTCTCCCTTTCTTCTTTGGTAAGAGGGCCCCGGGTGCTGCCTATTTGCATTGGTTCCGATGCTTCGCTAGACTGGTCTGGTTCGTTTTTGGTTTTGTCCCTGAAGGCCAAGAACCGGCTGTCGCCCGTCTTGGTTTTCTCGGTTCTTCGCTCCTGTATCCGGTAGTTCATTTTGACTACTAAATCAATGAACGGCCCTATTTCTTCTGGAGGTTCGGGCATCTGTGACACCAGGTCTTTCAGCTCGTCACGTAAACCCCTGTAGAACACGGATATCTTGTTCTGTGGTATACTTCAGGAACTTCTACCACTGGTATCCAATCCTGACTTGTGCTCGGTTGTTCTTCTTCAGCTTCTCTGGAATCTCGAACTTGAGATCCTACAGCTGGGCAACCTTCAGCCTCTTCAGTGATTGGCGTTGTCTGAGGATTCTCTTCCTCGGGATCTGGTACTCTCTTGGTGTGACTTACATGAATCCAATTCGGAAATCCGGCACACTTCACTGCTGTATTCGTTGTCAGTATGACTTGACACGGTCTGCCCCATCTAGGTGATAGACACGTTTCTCTGGTGTGATTCTTCACTACCACCCAGTCACCAGGATTCAGATCATGTTCTTGTTCAGGCTGCCTGGAAACTGCGTCTTCTCCAACCTGATGAGAGACAGAACGCACTAGGTCGGCCAATCCTTTGCAATAGTCCAAAACCATATCATCAGATATATTCACCAGTTTGTTTGTGGGAACATGTGTTTGTCTCATTGCTCTTCCCATCATTATTTCAGTGGGGCTCAATCCTGTGTTTCTGTCAGGTATACTTCTGAGTCCCATTAGAACAAGTGGCAATGCATCTGGCCACTCTAATGATGTTGATGCACACATTTTTCCCTGTCTTGACTTTATAGTGCCATTCAATTGTTCAACCACTCCAGAAGCTTCTGGACGATATGCACAGTGCAGTTTCTGTTGGATTTGGAATGCTTCACAGATTAGCTTGATCACTTCACTGTTAAAATGTTTTCCTCTATCTGATTCCAAAGTTACTGGAAAACCAAACCTAGGAATGAGCTCTCGTAACAACAGTTTTGCAACTGTAATGCTGTCATTTCTCCTAGTAGGGTAAGCCTCCACCCACTTTGAAAACAGACACACTATGACTAGTACATATTTCAGCCCTCTACATGGTGGTAACTGTATGAAATCAAACTGAAGTCTCATAAATGGACCCTCTGCCTTTCCAATTTTTCCAAATCCAATTACTGTCTTCCTCCCCGGATTATGCATCTGGCAAGTTAGACATCTCTGGCAAAGACTCTCTGCAACAGCCCTGAATTTGGGATTGTACCAATTTTGTCTGAACAGCCTAATCATTGCATCTCTCCCTATGTGTGTGTCTCCATGATGCATTCTAGCCATTTGTGAGAGTAAACAGTCTGGCATGACTGGTCTGCCATCAGCACTGATCCATACTTCATCATCTCCTCTTTGGGAACAACCCACTTTGATCCACAAATTCTTCTCACTTTCATCAACATCATCTTGCAATTTCTTCACCTCATTCCAAGTTTCAGGTGGCATATACAGCATAAGTTGGCAGCTGATTCCCATTCTTTCCACCCTCTTATTGACTGACATTCTGGTTTTGGCACAATGTTGAGCCACCAGATCTGCATATCTGTTGCCAACTACCACCCAGTCATCTCCTGACTGGTGTGCGGCACATTTCACCACAGCCAATTCTTTTGGTGATTGTATTGCTTCTAGCAATTCCCTTACAAATTGTCCATTTTTAATGGGGGATCCTGAAGAAGTCATGAAATCCCTCTGCATCCATAGTTGGCCAAAATCGTGCACAACCCCGTAACCATATTGGCTATCTGTAAATATGGTCACTCTCTGATTCCTCCCAATTTGGCATGCTTTTATCAAAGAAATCAATTCAGCTACTTGTGCAGATTTGACTCCTGGTAAATAGGATGCTTCAACTATTCCAGTTAATTCACATACTGCATAGGCAGCAGTTAGTTTACCATCTTCATGTCTTTGACATGAACCATCAACAAATAGCTCCTGTCTGGCTTTTTAAGAGGCTGTTCCTCTATATCTGGGCGTGGTTTTGTGCATAATTCTGTAATTTGTATACAATCATGTTCATCGTCTTCATCATCTTTAATTCTCTCATGACGTGGGTCTGGTAGTAAGGTTGCTGGATTTATTATAGTACACCTTACCATGTTCACATTTTCAGCACCCATTATGATTCTTTCGTATTTAGTCAGCCGACTAGGAGTAAGATGCTGAGTTTGGGTTCTTGTCAACAGAATGACAACTGCATGTGGAACATACACTTTTACGGTGTCCCATCAAAATTTTGAGCATTGTTTCAATGCTCAAACAAGTAGCCGCCACTGCTTTTAGGCATCCTGGCAACGCGGCTGCTACTGGGTCCAATGTAGCAGAAAAATATGCTATAGGACGTCTTTCTAGTCCATGTCTCTGAGTTAAGACAGAAAGTGCACAATTTTTTCTTTCATGACAGAATAATGCAAATTCTTTTTTATAATCAGGCATGCCTAAGGCAGGTGCTGAACATAGGGCATTTCTCAATTTTACAAAGGCTTCTACACTTTCATCCTCCCACTCCACAGGGTCCTTTGCTTTCTTTTTTGTCATGTTAATTAAGGGCTTAGCTAACATGGAAAATCTTGGTATCCATTGTCGACAGTAACCTACTATTCCTAGGAACATTCTCACTTGTCTTTGTGTTACAGGCATTTGCATTTTCTTTATTAAAGCTACTCTTTCAGCTGTTACTCTTCTTTTTCCTCTCTCAATTTGGTGTCCCAGATACTTAACAGCTGTTGTACAGAATTGCAATTTTTCAGGTGAGACTTTATGTCCTTCTTCTGCCAAAAGATTTAATAATGCTATGGAATCAACAACACAGTTCTCTCTGGTGTTCGATGCCACCAATAAGTCGTCGATATATTGGACTAAGACTGAGCTTCCTGGCATCACTAGTTTTTCAAGGCACTTTTTCAGTATCTGGTTGAAAATAGAAGGACTTTCTGTGTACCCCTGAGGAACACGATTCCATACATAAACTTTGTTCTCGAATTTAAATGAGAAAAGATACTGGCTGTCTGGATGTAATGGTATTGAAAAGAACGCTTGCCACAAATCCATTACTGTGAACCATCCTGCACTCCACGGAATCTTGTATAAAATTACTGCAGGATTTGGTACTATGGGACAACATGGTTCTACAATCTTATTTATTTTCCTCAGGTCCTGAACAATCCTATATTTTCCACTAGGTTTCTTTAATCCCATTATTGGTGAATTACATGGGCTACTCATTACTTCTTTTAGTATGTTTTGTTCTACCATTCGATTTATTTCTTCAATGACTCCTGCTTTTACTTCTGCACTCATTTTGTACTGTCTGGTATTCGGGTAAATTGCACCTTCCTTTACAGTAATTTTAACTGGATCTATTTTAGCCATAAGTCCTACTTCTTTTCCGGTGAAATCCCATACTATGGGGTTTACTGTACCTTTTAATTCTTCTGGCAACTCATCTTTTGTTATTAACGAAAACATTTCATCCACTTCTGTACCTTGTTTTGCAATCATAATTTTATATACATGGTCTTCATCTGGTGTCTGAACTGCCACACCATCCGGCGTGCAGAAAATGGTACAATTCATCTTGCACAACAAATCCCTACCTAATAAGTTTACTGGACTAGAATCACACACTACAAATTGATGCATTTCTCTGAAGTTTCCAATTTTAACTTCCATTGGTTCGGTAAGAGGTGTTCTAATCCGCTGATTAGCTACCCCACTACTTGGATATTTTCACCAGAGAGAGGAAGGTCTGGAATGTCTGCTGTTCTCACAGTAGACCGGGTAGCACCAGTGTCCAAAAGGAAAGTAATATTATTACCTTTCACATTCCCTTCAACATATGGACCTGACTGATCTACCTGTAAGGATGCGCCAAGTATGCACTCCTTCTTCCCCTCTCCTAGGCACCGTCATGGACTGTATTGACAGAAATCGTCCTGCAAAAGAAATTGTGATGTCATATAATCATTCTTACCACTTCCTCCTGGATATCCGATGTCTGTACCATGCTTTGCTCTGCTTACATTACCCTGAATAGGTGCAGGTGGCAACTGACTCTGAGGATTTGCACCCTGCTGTGAGTCATTCTGCGTCTGTGGATTTAAATTTTGATTTGGGCCATTATTATTCCGAATCTTTTTACATTCATCCTTCCAATGCCCCAATTTTCCGCATCCATGACAAGGAAATTTCTTTTTAACTTCTTCTCTACTCATTCGTCTTCTAAATTTTCCACCATTCCCAGTATCACCATTCGTTCCAGAATCTTTTCCTTGATTTTCACTCGGATTTTCCAAATTAATTCCCTGCTTTTCTGCCATTTTCACCTGAGCCCACATCACTTTTTCCTGCAATTTCTTGTGTCTATCCTCAATATCGTCTCCACAATATTTTGCATACTTCAGAATCTCATCTATGGGCTTTCCCTGCCAACACAGCATATGCTGTTTAATCATCTGACAAATTTCTGGCTTTAAACCATAAACAAATCGATACACAAATTGACTCATGTTTTTGTCTCCAATGTCCTCAAATCCACTATACTGTTTAAATACCTGCAATAGACGCTCATAGTAGGAATGTACTGATTCATTAGCTTCTTGGGTAGTTCGCTCTATTTTACCCAATCTGTTTTTTTCGGTGGTATTTTCCCTTTCAGGTAAGTTATCACCTGTTGATACTTTTTCATCACGTCATTTGACGGGGCACCTGTCTTCGGATCTCTAGGATATTCATCACTAGGCCAATCAACTGTAATTTTACAATCTGTCCACAAATCGGCAGGTACCACTATGTCAAACAAACCATCCAAATCCTTCAACAATACTTTTGACACCTTCACAAACCTGTCAACCTGCTTGTACCATTCAATTGGTTTTTCTCTCAACTTTGGAAAATCATTCGTAAATGACAAAATATCCTGTCTGCTCCATGGGACATGTACATATCCTCCTCCCGCAACTTCTCACATTGGATACATTTGGTCTGCTTTCCCTGTTTCCTTCATCACATATTCTGATGCTGTTCTACTTGTTCGTGCTTCTTCCTTTTTCTTGGCCCACCTAGTTTTCCATTTATTTAGGTCTCCCCATTTTTGCAAAACTAACATTAATTCTCTTATTTGTAATCTTCTTCCAGAGGCATTCATATTTTCTAAATCTTTGTCTGAAAATTCTGCTCTATAGGGTTTCTGTAGTACCTTTGATCTCCCTATTTCTATTCCCATCTGTAGTGCTAAGTTGGATAATTTTTCATGGAATATCCTTACATTTCTGGTGATACTCCTACACAGGAACAATAATTCTTCTTCATCATAGGTATTTAAGCGTTCTAGTCCTACATTTCCTGCTATTATTTCTTCTAATTCGACTTTCAATTTATGAATGTCCATTATTTTCGGAGGTGTGCACTGTTTAACTGACCCTTGCACCCATCTTTCTAGATCTTCAGGTGTTACTATGGTATCACTTTTTGCTCCCGATGAAGTTACTAAACTTACATCTTTTGAACCTCCAGGTACATTTTTCCTGGGAGTACTATTTACAGAACCTCGAATAGGCAAGTCCATAAGTGATATTGTGGATTCACAGTCACTAAATTGATCCTCAATTATAACTGGAGCTTCAGGTTTTGGATTATTCACAGCAGTAGGTGTAAGTATCGGTGGAGGACAGCTTCCTGAGTACCATATAATGGAACTACTGGACCAATTGTTACAGGTATGGTCAATGAATCAGGATGTACTTTTATCTGAGTTATTTTCTGTATTAATTCTGGTCTGGTCTTTTCTAGGGCTTCTTTTTCTTTGTCATGAAGTATTCTACTAGTGGTGAATTCATGCATTACCTGTGGCACTAATGGAGTTTTCGGTGGTGCACTTGGGGTGCATCCACTTGTTCCTTCCTGATATGGTGGGGGATTTCTTAACATTTCCTCCATAAATTCGTCTTCAGACTCCTCATTTCTCATTAAATGTTTTGTCTTTTCTGTGCACTTACTTCCTAATTTCTCCTCTGCTGAAAACAATGGATATAATCCTTCTGTAATCATTGCCCTTCTCCATTGTTTCATCTGACCTTCCCTAGACTCACGTAGATATCTGGGAAAAAATCCTGGATAACTCCTATTACTTCTAGATCTATCCCGCTCAAATGCCTCGGTTTCCCATTCTTCTAGAGCTTCGTACTGAGTTAATCTAGGTCTGGGTTCTAAGTCATTCATCCTCAATCTCAAGTTTTGAAGAATCCTTCCATTGAAGGTACCATTCTCGGGAAATGCTAATATTCCATCATTTTTGGTATACTCTATCCAATTCTCCATCCATACACAAGTATGATAACCTCTCTCCATCATCATGAATGAAGCGGGTGTTTTAGCTGGTGGAATAATAATTCCTTCTCTAGTTTTGAGTGGTTTATCCTTTTTAAAATAGTTCTTAATCTTTTGCAGAAAGGACATTTTTCTCTTCTCTCCGTACATTCTATCTAATCTTCGGTGTACAAAATTATATTCTGCAAAACCTAGGTATCTCCTATCCGGACGAGTTCCTGTTAAAGTCGGATCGCGTTTTAACATGCAATCTTTATCCACTAAGATTTTAGCTTCTAAAATATCAACCAATCAAGTCTCTGCTAACTTTTATTTCTGAACCAGTCCTTGCGCGGCCTTTTGGTGACGTTTATCTGTCAACCCCTCCTTTACAATCTGCTCTTTTCTGTCCTGGCTGGTTTAACCAATCCCAGCGCGGCGTTTTGTGACGTCAGTTCTACTCCTGACAACTGACCCCTCCTTTACAAGAGTCGTTCCACACCCGCTGTTTCAACCAATCCCAGCGCGGCGTTTTGTGACGTCAGCTCCCTCTCTGGCAGCTGACCCTCCCTTTACAAAAATCTTACGCAAACTTTATTTTCTCTATAAATCTTAATTAAATTTCAGTAACAACATAAAAAAATTCGCTATCGTGCCAGTTTCTCTAAAATAGGAAAGATAGTTTTCTCTCATACTTAGTAAAAACTTTCCGTTTACTAAACATACACTACGAGTAAAACACTTCCGTCTACACTTCACACAAGCTCCAGAAGTACCTGTTACTTCTCCAATGTTGCCCTTTCTAGGTGATATAACATCAAATTTTCACCAGCGTACTCTTTTGCTATTACTCACACGCATAGAGTCCCTACCGAGTACTGAAAGTCCTGCTTAACTTTTCAGTACTAATTCTGCCTGACAGATAACCTCACTGCAGTATGGCTTCCACTTACCATCCGCTATTCCTTTTACCCAGGGTATTCTGGACAACATAAAACAAAACTCAAAATTTAAGCGGATGTTAGTTCATAAAAATACAAATAAAATTCTCATTACCCAATTAACAAAAAGTAACCATCCTCTGATAACCAGAAAACTGATCCAGCGCGATATCAGCAAACAACATTCATACACCAGATACTCACTTGGGCCCATACATTCATACTAAGCTAATACTTACGCTGGGTTTTATCAGTTGTTACTCTCTATCAAATCCCTGCTACCAATTACCTTCTGATTGAAGAGTAATGACTTACCAATGAATCCTTTGCTAATTGGGAAATTTAAAATGAGTGACATTCATTATAGTACATAATCCTGAAATAACCACTGAGTCAGGAAGTTTTAAAATGTTTATCTAAAGATTTAGCAGAGTAAAATACAGAACCACATGGTACTTAATCGCAATACCCAAGATTAAGCATAGAAATGATTATTGCTAATCAATGACGGTGTTTAAAGAAGAGGAGAAGATAGAGACAGCAGCGCAACTAAAGGTTGCATTATAATTACGTAAGTGCGAGAACCAAACCCCTTAGCCAAGGAGTTGAAAGGATAGGACCCAGGAAGGATGAAGAGCAAAGACTTCCTCCAGGATCAGGACAGGACCGGTGACCTCTCTACAACGACGCCTGCGTCGTTCCCCTCTCTGATACTCGGCTTCTCCTCGATTCTCCCGTGCCTTCCTTCTAATGGACTCCGCCGCCCCCTCCTCAGGACCTCTTCTGGACAGGGATTCAGGCTGCAATCGATCAGCTTAGCGGTCTGGAGCTCTTCCTGTCAGCATCTCCGCTCTCCTGTGTTTCAAGACTTCTGACCCTCCTAATTAACTAATTCTATATCTATTATACCCTTCTACGCCCATGTACCTCCCCTTAATGTTGCTATAATATGGGACCACTACTTCTGATTGGACAGGGACAGGGGTGGATTCTCGCACCATATCAATTTGGCTTAAATTGTAAAGCCTATTGTCTTTACGTTCCCACCCCTTCAAATTAATACATTCGCTTTATTTCCCACCCGTCTCATGACAAATGTAAACCAATTTTCATAGACAATGTGTCAATATGCAACAGGAAAGCCAAAATACAGCATCTTCAGCCATCGGGTCACGGCCTTGGACGACGTCCAGATTGACTTCATTTGGCAGGCACACAAGACACATGCGCAGAACCATTTGCCTCTCGAGTTTCAGGTCACCAACCCAGGCCCAAGTTTACGAACTAATAAAAGTGCAAGAAGAAAATATTAGAATCACAAATAAAATGTTTCACTGTATACCCACTATTTCTATTCTATTCCCAATTAAATATATATACTATCCCGCGTTAGTAGCGTTAGGAAACGACAATTTAATAATGACATGAGAGCAAGCTGAAGCATGTGAAAACATTAAACAGCCATTTTAATGCACACTGCGCAGAAGCAGAAGTTTCCCACCAAGCAAAGAAAAACGTCACACCATGTGATATGGTTGCGACATGCGCATTGAGCTTTTCCGCGCATAGCGGCCATTTGGGATTACAGACAAGCGTTATTCATTAGTAAAACACATAGGCAAGCATCTTTTTCTTTTGTGTCGTGAATGCAAAGGTTAGTATTAACAATACAAGTTTAATAAATTAATACTGTGAGGAGGATTGAATACAAGCAAGTTTCATTTATGAAACCTTGCTCCATCACTATCATTACAACTAACTGGTATGTCGTGTTTTCTTTCTTATAAACGCGGCAGCTAAATAAAATATGTTGTTTAAATTATAAAAAATGTTAGTTATTTAAAACAACTAAAAATGCACATGTATTCTGCATATGTTTTTCAAAAAGATTATTCAGTGCTTTACCTCCAGCTTTTTCTCTTCTATAGTTCCCAAATACGAAAGGAAACACGTAATTTTTTCAGTTTAGATTATGAGTGGTTACATTATTATTTCACTGTATAGGGACTGAAATGCCAAATATTTCAGATCTAGCAATACATTAGTTTATCGTTTAAATCAGTGTAATTTATCCCGGGACCCCAGTTGAAATGGTACATGAAGGTGATTAGAATCACCTTTAAAAAACATATACAATCTTTATTGTTTATTTATACTTGATCTGTCTTGTTGTGGAAAGATGAGGAGGTCAATTGTGTTTACACTTGCTTGTGCACAAAGGATGTGGCCTCTGGGCGTACAAATGTGCAGCTGCAACATCCCCTAGCTCGAAGATTCCTCTTCTGCTCCGTCGCTTACACTACGTCTACCTGCCCCTTCACCGTCTCCCCGCTCGCCCTCTTCACTCTTCCTCCCTTTCCTTCCCACTCTCTCCTCCCCCTTTCTTCTTGAGAACCCATACAATGCTGCAGTTTACTTTATCTGGGTGACTGCAATGCAATGTATTTTCTTTCCTTATTACGGTGATGTGTGCATGTGATATTGTCATGGTGGTGACTCATGCATGTGGTGGTTACGTGGCAATGTGACATGTTTGTGATGACATTTGTGACAGTATTTTATATGCGTAATGCTGTGTTCTGCTGTGACTTGTGTATGTATGATGTACATCTTGGTCATGTGCATTTGAAAGTGTGCGTTTATTTGTATGTAATGGAGTATGTGGATCGTAATTGTGGCATGGGTCTGGTGATGTATATGGCAATAGTGTGTGCATGTGATAACGTACATGGAAGGAGCTAAGAGTCAGCATAGCGTTTCTGCTCAGTATTTACTATTCTAAGCACACAAGCATTTAAGGGCATACAGTACTTGATTTGTTAACAAGGGTTTTCCTTTTCAGGACTCAATAATAGTGGTACATTTGTGCTTTTAGTTCCTTGAAATCTAGGCCACTACTAACCACATACTTCCAGTTACCCAATATGTGTGGACAGGCCTTATGCATAATGCAGAACATTTTATAATAGTATTACTACATTATTTAGTCAGGTCAAAAACAAAAATGAAGGACGCTATAATAAATTTGTTAACACTTAAACAGCACCTTTAAATACAGGTAAGGACATCGCCTTAATAATTTCTTATAAGGCCCCAAACGTGAGACCTATTGGCTATGCCAATGCTTGTTTGTTTCCCCACTGCACTTCTTTACCACAGCATATGGAAAGAAAGTAAAGAAATTTGACTGCAAGGTGTGAGCCTGTCTGCTGCCCTCCTAGCTGTTTTAAGGGCTCTTACAGGCGGCCTCTCTAGCTTGAAAGCAGCCTGCAACAAACCTCCTGCCAGGCCATTTCTGCTTCTTGAAATCACAGGGGTCGCAAACCAACTTAAAAGGTTGCAAGCCAAAGCACAGGGATTGCAAATGCGATACCCGGCGGCCACTGAGTTACTTCCACAGCTAAAGCAGTCTATGAGTAACTCTGGTTCACCCCCTTTTGATCTGCCCTCATCGCTAGGGTGGTCTCTTTTGCTTGCGTAAATGGGGGCAGTTTAGGAGTGTGAATTCGGGCCTATATAGCACTTTCATAGGCTCTAATTTTGCAATACCGACTATGAAGACACTCAGAACGAAATTTCAAGATCGATTATTCCAGGACTTTTGGAAAGAAGCATTGTCAGATATTGCAACAAATGGAGGCTTAGAGAGGCAAGACTGCTTTAAAGTAATGCATGAGCAGCACTGGTCCCCTAAGAGGTTACACAAATCGGGCCCAACAGTCGCCTTCAATTGCTGGAGGCATGGGATATAGCTTGCGACATCACACACTATACGGTCTTGTCCAGTACTGCTCCCATTCTGGACTCAAATACACAACACCATGAAACAATCTTGGGATTCTGCATTTACTCTAACTGCCTCACTCATAGTCTCACATGACTTCTACGACATAGTTGTCCGGATCTTACATTGTTGGAGATGGTTTGCGACATCCAAAACAGTGGCTAAACTAGTCATTTGGAGTCGGTGGAAGATCACACTATCCCCCAAATTTTGAAGATTGGTTGATGGAGATGATGGGTGGTGATGGCAGGGGATGAAAGAATAATATATATTTAGACTTAATGACCAAGGAGAACAGTTGGAGTGTAGTGTAGCTCCTATTTCCCTTATAGGCTCTGCGCATTGGAATAATATATCCTATAGGTTTGACATAGGACTAAAGTCAGTATGTCCCTATCGAGTATATTAAACTTAATTACTTGTGCCAGCTAGCTCAGAGGCCACTAGAAACTTCTTGACGACAAGAAGGGATTAGTTTCTGGCAGCCGCAAAACATGACCACTGTGTTTCCCTTACAGAATCAGGACGTGTCCCAGAGTCGTAGAAACAATAGATAACTATTTCACTCAGCTCAGTTGTGCAGGATTCAGTTACGTCTCAAAGTTACACAGAAATAACATCCGGGCGTTTCAATAAAAGGTTTATTGAACAGTCTTGTTTCTGTTGTAAGTTAGATGTGCTGTTACGATCACAAGACAGTATGCGAGATAAATGATGTACAAGGTGAGCAGTAAAGATAAATAATACTGCGTTAGCATTATCTTTTCAGCATATATGCATTTACATAAAATGACACAGCCTAAAAATGCGAGTACTCATACGATGCGTTTCTTAGCCTAGTTCTACCCAGTGTGCCTAACCTTTCCTAGGTGTAGGGAGAAGTAGAAGTAGGTGCTGTATTCCTGACTAGAGTATACTAAGAGTAAGTTACGCCTAGAGTCTAGTATGCCAAGAGTCCCTCTAGGTTCTAGTCTGCTCCATACCTGAATAATGAGAGAGGTAGGAATCTCTTTCCAGACTCGAACTCCAACACCCCGCAAGGGAATTTTGATCACTGGAAGCTGGACTCTCTGCGTGCAGGAATGACAGTGTCTTCTCAGTGCGTCTGGCCGGGAATCGGGCTCCTCTGAAGTCGAGGTCTCCTCTGATTTACAGGGGTTTGGGAAGGTATATTTATACCTGAAAATGTTAGCATTGACGTGAGTTGGGTAGCGAAAGACGTCATGAATGAATCCCTTAAGGAATAGAGGTTCATGCATAATGTATGAGTCCTTGAAGAAATCAATAGTCCTGGGCAAGGGAAACTCCCGCAGCCTGAGGGTCAGTTTTTTCATGGACTCGTTGAGACGCTAGGGTGGACGGATGTCGGAAGCCATGCCTGTATTTGGTATGCATGGTTTATGCCTAAATAAGGTCTGGGATTTTATGCCTATATAAGGGCAGGTTGGATTGTGCCTATATATGGTCATGATTCTAGAAAGCCCGTTTATGGACACCCTATGAAGTATACAACACCCACTCCTCTTTTGTGTATACAACAATACTAAAAATGCTAAACATTTAAAATGCTAAACATTAAAATGGAGTACCGCATAATAAAACATATCCTAAAAAAGCTTTAAAAGACATATTAAAAATGCAAAGGATGCTGTACATCATCAAGCAGTGCTTTTCATTTCCTACAGAAAGTGTGAAATAAATGCAGACAGTAATATAAAAGCAATATTTACATATGACTAAATTGATCGATAAGTGTGTTCAAAATCAAAAGTCAATTCCTGTCATGAAACTTAAATGAACTGAGTTAGACACACAAGATGACTAAGTGTCCCTGGAAGTACTGCCAAGTCTGTATTATAAGGCTAGTTCTACTTCAAGCAGATTGGAGTGTCATTTTCGTTCGAAAAAATGGGAATAAAGTTCAAATTTTGGTAATGTTCCAAGGTTTTGAAAAATGAAGGCCAAATTGTTGCTGTTGCACTGGAACACAGTATGCCGAATCAGAGTCAGTTCACTGGTCTGGTGTAAACATTAGATCATCTATTTCAATAGACAAAACATCTTCCACTGTCGTCGGTGTAAGCTGGAACACCTCGTGTAAAAGATTGACCGCACAAAGATGGGAAACATCGCTCTCAGCAATGTTCGCGTTCGTTGTTACCTGTGTGCCTGAAGTTGTTTCTCGTACCTCAGCAGCAGCAGGAGGCGACTGTGAGATCTCAATGAATGCTGACATCAGTATCGGAAGCCTCTGGGGACAACACAGAGCATGGGCCGTTATCGGGTCCAGCAAAGCATCGACATCCTTTGGCGCAGCTGATGGATATGTTAGACAAGCGTCCAACACGAATTCTTCACCGCATAGCAGGCATCGTAGAACAGGTAAGATGCAATCTTGCCAGATTGGTCGGAATGACAGGAACCACGTGGTATTAAGGTCCCGTAGACGAGTCATGCCTAGTAGCTGTACTATTCGCTCACGGCACTTTCTTTCAAGGAGAGCTTTCTCCATTTCGCTCGGAGTGATTTCGGCGAAGAGGCTGGCCATAGCGCAATAGCAGACAGATGAATAAAATTCCCGCAACAAGTGCTAGAATTAATGGTATGCCACGAAACACCGAATGTGCAAAGTTCGGAATGATTCCAAGTATTGCCTGGAACGGTGCTAAGAGACCGGTGCAAATGCTCTTAAATACATGAACAATTCCTGTTGTATCTGACATGTTAAAGATACGTGATATCATTTCTACGAAATGTATAGGGCAGTTTGTACGTATTAAAGTCTGTATCTCAGCCGAAGTCCTTGCAACTTGTAGATCATAGGTTTCTTTGGCCGAGGTCAAAGGCACTGTTTGCTGCAAAAGCATGGCTTTCATTCTGCTTAAAGTATCAAACCTTATAAAAGAGACGTTCAGCGAAGGCCATAAAGGCGACTCCCTGACTGTGTCTATTGGGGGAAACAATACTTGCATACAGCAAGTGACCCTGGAGTTGACCGTTACTAGATATGGGATGCCTGGCAACATTCCACAGCAGTTCTGATCATTCAACATGAGGTAACTCCCATTCGAAAGTTGTCCAAACGTTGGATTAATCACAGCAGCTGGTGAACCGTGCTGATGGCAAGACAAGTTTGCCACAGAACCATTACAAGCCCCGTGTAAAATAATGTCCTGACAAATGAGTGAACCGGTCAGTGCATGTTTACAGTTAGTACCGCTAAGAAACACTTCACGATCCCCACTCCAACATCTATGTGTATATGGTAACTTCCAAGATATCTTAATGTATTCCTTACCCAACCTTTCATATTTGCCTGCTTGCATCTGTCTGAGACAATACTGAAACTGAAAAGTTGTCACAGGCAACGTTATTTTGCCATGAATAACCCATTCTGTAGCTGGTTTTTCTGCCACTGTAAATGGTAATTTCTCCATTTTTTCAATGCTCAGCACTGTATACCTTGCTCCTCTCTGTGCCAATTCGATCTGTTTATCAGTGAGATTGTATTCTGCAAACAGAGACGACGTGTTGATGAAACGCCAAGGCACATAGCCCGCTCGCAAAGATTGCAGCGTCCATGTCAATAACACAATAGAACGTAATTGAGATTGACCTTGTTGTAACATAGCCAAATCTTGTTCTAGAATGTCGATAGCAGAGGATACAATGCCATCCATTGAATATATCCTGGAGGACAAAGTTGTTAACCCATTGTCGACTACAGAGAGTGTTTTCTCTAAATTAATACGATCAAGTTCACGTATCCGTTCTGCAGCCTCTATCTGTGACACTTTCCATGCTTCGTTATAAGCAGCATAGATGCCGGCATATATGAAACGTTTTTGACGCGGTTTTCTTGGTCCAAGCAAGAATTCCCTAAGATCTGCGTCATGTGCAAGTAAGGTTAAGTGTTGCTTCACATCCTGTAGTGTAGATTTATGCAGCCAATCGAGGCATAATTTTCCTACACTGTATGTTGTAACTACCCCCGGATGTTGTCTTTGGACATATCTTGGGTCTGGCCTATGAATAGTAAAGCCCTGAGTTTTGTTCAAGAACCTTTCCTGACAGTTGTTTGTGTCTGTGGGCCAGATCAACCATTTTCTCCAATTTGGATGAGTTCTGTTGAGTTGTAGTATATCGTCAACTGTTACCACTGCCTTTGTATTATTATCACTGGCAGGTGTTGGCACAGAAGGTGTTTTCATCTCTTTGATCTTGGCTAATCCAAGACAAGATGTCTGTTGGACGGTGTCATTCAAAAACAGTATTTGTTCAGGGATGATACAGGCTCTAAATAAAGCTTCTATACCCTGTACTTGCCAAGCTTTACTACCCCAGACAGTTTTTGTCTCAATAGTGTCTTTCCATAAGTCGAAACCCTGTGTAGACAGTTGGGCAATAAATGCTTCAGAGTAAATTTGTTTGGTATTTGTTAACATAATTTTCAGTCCTGTTTTGTTTACATTTTTATAGTAAAACGTTTCTGGATCAGATGTATTATAACCTGAAAAATATGGAAATTTACTAGCAAAAGTTTTCGAACTACCTTGTGGTGGTGTAGGACAATGTTCCCATTGATTAAACATAAACACATTTCTTGGATATGCAGTTTTGTGCAAATAATGATGACCATAGTGGTTATAACAATATAATTCTTCGTAACCAGATGAACCCTCTAAAAATTCATTTTTAGAAAATGCAGCAGATTTCTCTAGATCAAACATTATATCTTGAACAGTCTCTAAGTCCCAATCATCTGAATAGGTACTGGACGTAATTAAATCACTTAGTGAAATTTTAAATAAATGTGGAATGTTCAATTGTTCACTTGGACCGAAGATTTCATAATCTGTTCTGTCCCACACTATACCATCCTGTATAGGAACAGCTGTGATGTTCACTGATGACAAGTCTCTTGCTTCATGATGGGAAGATTTATGTGGTTTCAAAAGAACATTTACGTCTTTACCTTCAATGTTCACATGGATGTATCTGCCACTTATAAGCACGCTTACTGTTGTTACCAAAGCTAGCCAGAGCAGGAAAACAAAAAGTCCAGATGTAATCCAGAGTTCAATCCATGGAGAAACCAGATAAGTCTTTTTCAGAAAGTGAATAAAGTCTTGTACTTGCTGCTGAATTTTGATGATGCTGGCGTCGTTTCAGGTTCGCTTGGATCTTCTGAGAACGTATCAAAGTCAATGAAATAGCCAGAAGCAGTTCTGTCAATTGTTGGAATTGCATCAGGATTCGTTGAAATCACAGGAACCAGTTCTTCACGTGTCACGTTGGTGTAGACAGGTGTATTTGGACGAACTGTTATTTGGTTGTCAAGAGGGTTGAGTTCCATAGCTTGGTTGCTTAGTCCTTCATTTGTTACAGCTGAGTTCTCGATCGTGATCAGTCTTTCAGTCTGAACCTCTTGAATAGTAGCGAGAGGAGTGCGTCTGCTACTAGGTCGGAGTCCACGAGGCCTACTGCTTAGTATTGGCCACATACTGTGGTTTGATCAGGTCGATTGACACAAATCTTTTCTCCTTTCTTCCAGCAAGGGGCGGCAGAAGTACTGTCCTTGTTCCTTGAACTGCTAGAACAGGTACCGGTTGTCTGCAAGAAGGTCCAAATTTCTTCTTGTCCGCTATTTTTTCTCTGACTAGATCCCCAACTTTTGGAATCCAGACAGGCCTTGCTGGGACCGCCGATTTTTCCCCAGTGGTGGTTGGCTGTAGGGATACGTTGCTTTGTTTCGTTCTTAACTTGTTAAGATCCTGTAAAACAGCCAAACGATCTTTGATATCAAATGGTTTCATGTCCACCACTGTGCCTACGTGTTCTAAGTCTGGAACCCACATTCTTGTCCCAAATAGGACCTCATATGGAGTGACCCCCTAGAGAACTTCTTGGCAAATTATTGAGAGCGCGCTGAACGCTAATGAGGTGTTTGACCCACCCATCACCCGAGCCTAATACCCTAGCTGTTATAGACTGCTTTATGTCCCGGTTTTTCCTTTCCACAACAGAATTTCCCTCAGGATGGAATGGAGAGGGGTACCGCAATGCAACGCCCAGACTGGCCATGGCCTCCTTGTATGCCCTAGAGCTAAACGCAGGACCCTGGTCAGAATGAAACGTGCCTATTGCGTATGTGCCGATAAAGACTCGCAAATCTTTTATAACAGTTCGAGCGTCAGCCGAGTGCTGAGGCCATAACCATAGGAACCTAGATTCAGTATTTGCGGGAATGCCTTTGTCCAGTAGGACGCTGGCGATTAGATAGCCTAATGCTGTCTAACAGTGGTGTCTGCACTGGGCTGCCGCATTCGCTGCATGGTGTCTGGTGGCTCTCTCGCTGTAATTTACAGTCTAAGCAGTTGTTGATGAATATGTGAATGTGTGTATTCATTCCAGGCCACCAGTACATCTCTTTTAACTTCAAAATTGTTTTTGAGATCCCTTGATGTGACAGACCCTCCCCCAAATGTGTTTCATAAATCAAGGCTGCTCTTCGTTCCATGTTTGGAATTACCCTATCCCCCACTCCAGGGATTCGAGCAAAAGGAACGTTGTTCGCATCAATTACATAAGAGTACTTGAGTGGAAACTTTTTTGGTAACGCTGCACTGCTGCCTTTGCTCGAAGCATTGACAGCTAACATTATCTCACCGTCTATTTTTGTTTTTGAACGAGTGATCGCAGCTACGGAAGCCGTCTGAACAGCCCCCTTCGCGGCTTCGTCAGCCAATGAATTCCCTGCAACGTGAACGCCATCACGCTGATGACTCAGTGTGTGAATCACGTGAGCCTTTGGTAGTTCGTTTTTCAACTGAACTACTTGTTCCCAAAGCAGTTTGTGCTTTATTGTGCCACCTTTCGCATCTTTAAAACCATTTTCAAGCCAGGTTCGTATATAATCATTATACGACTGAACACAGTAATAGGAATCGCACACTATCAGTGTGAGGAATTCTCGATCCGTACTCTCAAGTGCCAGTTTGAATGCATGTAGTTCAGCTCGCTGAGCTGTACAATCACCTAGTGATTGAGTTTTTGTGACCATAGGTCTGAAGATACCATTTCGTATGCGACCTTTAACGATAGCACACGCTGCACTGTAAGCTTGCTTACTCCATGTTGCGGGCTGTGCGGATCCGTCAGTGTAAATTATGAATTCATACTGATCGAGAGGCAGAATCTCAGTGGGCAGAGGACATTCTTGTTCATATTGGAGAAATGCCTGTGTTTTTAAATCTGGATCAAAAACATATTCAACATCAGTTGCAGCAAGAGAATTAACCCACTGTATCCATCTCGGATGTAAAGCTTTAGCATTTGGAATGCTTGCTTTTGTGACCGCTTCTAAAGCTGGTACTGGGGTAACGACAATTATGCGTTTCCCTTGGGCTAAGGCTCTTTCTTTTGCTACAGCTGTTTGAACTGCTGTTAGAATTTTTTCAGTTGAACTGAAGCGCATTTCCGCTTGTGTATACAAATGTGATTTGTATGCAATTGGTACTTTCTCACCCTCATTAAAGGTTAAGTAAGTGAATCCACATTGACCCGAAATTATTCGAATCACCAAATTTCTTTGACTTACGCGTGTTTGTAAGTGATTTGTTGCTAACATGTTAGCCTGGAGTGAACGCAAAATTTCTGTGTGTTCCTGTGTCCAGTTTTTATTTGAAAAATCAGGTTTGATTAATGCGTAGAGAGGTTTAACCCTTTCTGCGTAGTTTAGAATGTATGTTCTTCCAAAATTTAGGAATCCCAGTATTGATTGTAAGTTTTTTAGCGTTTTGGAGGTTGGAGCAGCGCACATTTCTCTAGAAAGTTAGCTGCCAAGCTCTTGCCTTCACTTGAAAGCTCATATCCCAAAAATAGGACATTGAGATGGGCAATTCGAGATTTTTAAAGTTGAACTTATAGCCCTCAGAGGCGAATCCCAATATAATGGTGCTCACCCTGTTCAAGTGTCTTTCCAAGTCATCGTCTGTCAGATAGATGTCATCGACATAGGACAATGCCTCGTTGTCATAAATTTGTAGTAACTCCGTTACTCTCGCTGAGAATAAACCTGGGCTGTTCTTGAACCCTTGTGGGAGTCGACAAAAGTGACGCTGGGTCCCCATTATGGAGAATGCCGTTAAGTACCTGCTTTCAGGTGCTATATTTTGACAAAAGAAACCGTTTGAGATGTCTAATGTTGTTTTGTATTTTTTACGCACAATGTTATTCATTAATGCTGTGCTGTGTGCATTTTGCACTGCAAAAGTTTTAGAACAAGTGTTTAAATGTCTGTAGTCCAAAACTAGACGATATGTATTGTCTGGTTTGGAGACAGGAAACAAAGGATTGTTCATGGAGGAGGTGCATGTTTCAATCACCCCTTGGTATTCAAGTTGATCTAAAATCTCCCTGACCTGTTTTTTAGCTTCTTGCTTAATAGGATACTGCCTCTGAGCAGTAGGTTCATGTTTCAGATTTATTTTATGGTGAGGGAGTCCTCATCCCATCCTACATGATTTTTATATAATGCTGGAGCCTGGGCCACTGCCCATTTTCTGGCAAATGTATATTTTAAATGAATTGGTATGTGAGTGGAGAAGGCAGGCATAATCATGTCCTCGCCATGTGGGCACTCCCTGACAAATTGTGGTGGCCAGTCTTTTTCTGCTAGAAGTATGTCATAACCCTTTGATAGTTTTTCCCAAAAAGTGCTTTAACCTGTCTAGGTTTGTCTCCCTCCATCCGGAGTGTTATTTCATATAACCTTTGTGGAGTACTAACCCTGGTGTCTACAGTCTCTACTGTAATGTACTCATTCAAGTCCACTATCTCCAGAAGTTCCATCAGGTTCTGGCGAGCTATTGTGACTTCTGCTGCACTGTCCAGCATTGTCTGAGCCCATTCTCCGTTCTTGAGTTGACTTCTCAGAATTCTCGGCATGTCTTACTATTAGACCTGCTACTTTCTTTTTGGAGAATTGAGGTTTAGTTTTAATTTTTGTTGCGTGCTTGTCGTCTTTCGATTTCACGCGTTCTTCTCTATGTTCTGTTCGTCCTCTTCTTTCCGAAGTCTGTGATGAGACCTGAAAGGGACGAGAGGAACGTGTATCATTATCTTGATACCTATCAGGTTTTCTCAAATTATCCCTATTCCTGAGGTTGTACCTCCTTTCAGAGGGCTCCTTTTGAGGAGACCTACCTCGGGATTGAGATCTTTTCTCATTTGAATTTTGTTTAGTAGACTCCCACTTCTTTTTAGAAGATGTAGGAGTTTGTTTAATTGAGTCCTTCTCAGGACTTTCAGATAGTTTTGGTTTAACTGGTCTCCCACCCAAACTATCTCTGCCTAATTCTGCATAAGATTGCTCTATAATTCTGGGTAGCTCTGTTTGATGTTCTGTAACATCAAATTCCCTTAATTTTTGTCGGATCGCCACTGCTGCTGCCTCCCCTTAATATTTACAATATTATTGTTGAGACCTGGTCGAAATTTTTCAGTAATTTCATACCTAAATTTAAAGCAGGCTCTGCCCCGTATTCGTTTTGAATTTGTTTTAGGGCATCAGGTATTACCGCAATTGACGGAATGCCGTGTGTTTTAGTGTAGATGGCAGCAAAGACTGAGCCCCAAGTGGTGCAGTCTTCCAGTTGTGGTGTGATCCCCATTGGTAAACTAATGGTTAGGATTCTGTGTTTCTCATGCGGGCTAGTATTTGGAAATACTGCTTCGATTTGAGTAATTTTTGAGCTATCCAAATGGAATTTGCTCACGCTTAGTGGGCATTTTACCCATGACTGCGTATAGAGTCTGTGGTGTAATTTTTAGTGTACTCCCCTGTGGAGGAGTATGATTTGGAACTGTTAATGGTGGTTGGACTGTGAAAGTCCACATGACATATTGAACCAATTGTCTGTAGATTTTTATTAACTCTGTGAGTTGATTAAGTATTTCCTCGTCTGACATTATTTCGATGTCTGGTTGAGGTGTATAGCCTGCTAGAATCGGCCATGTTGCTCCTGGTCTACCTAGTGGACCGAGCCTGGTTATATTTTTATTGTGTTTTAGGGCGCCTTTAAACCAGAGCTGATGCTCCTGGTATGTTAATGGAATCTCAATATCCTCGAAAGGAATGTATTCCTCTGGTGCTTCATCTTCTTTGTAGAAGTGAAACAAGTGTGTTACTGGATTGGATTCAGGAAGAATTACCCATGAATAGAATACCTCTGTCTGAAAGGATTCATGTGCCTCAATCACGAAAACTGCTCTACCCCTCTCGGTGGTAGGCTATGTTTTATAAGTTTTAGAGTAATGGCTCTTCTTAAGTTTGGAGCGATGTCAATGACACCCTCCTCGGTTTCATTTAAACCGGTATTGTTAAAAAATGCTGCTTGGGCTGGATCAGCCGCAGTTACACCGTTTCCGGCGTCATTGTCAGTGCCTGACATTTTTCTGCTTGAAAATATGGAAACAAATTTCAAGGAAACAAAGATAAGGTGCACAATATTGTGGAACACTGTATCCTTCAACGTTGAGCAAACCAAACAGCTAATATATAGGGGTCTTCCCTATGTAGCCGTGGCGGATACTATCCCTGCCCACTCCAGACGTCTTTTGGAGTATATGGGTCTCTGAGAGAAAAGAATATATGCACAGCTGAGTTACTCAGTATCTAACGTTGAATTACTGCCTTACCAAACGTTGGGCGCCATGTAGTGTAGCTCCTATTTCCCTTATAGGCTCTGCGCATTGGAATAATATATCCTATAGGTTTGACATAGGACTAAAGTCGGTATGTCCCTATCGAGTATATTAAACTTAATTACTTGTGCCAGCTAGCTCAGAGGCCACTAGAACCTTCTTGACGACAAGAAGGGATTAGTTTCTGGCAGCCGCAAAACATGACCACTGTGTTTCCCTTACAGAATCAGGACGTGTCCCAGAGTCGTAGAAACAATAGATAACTATTTCACTCAGCTCAGTTGTGCAGGATTCAGTTACGTCTCAAAGTTGCACAGAAATAACAGACGGGCGTTTCAATAAAAGGTTTATTGAACAGTCTTGTTTCTGTTGTAAGTTAGATGTGCTGTTACGATCACAAGACAGTATGCGAGATAAATGATGTACAAGGTGAGCAGTAAAAATAAATAATACTGCGTTAGCATTATCTTTTCAGCATATATGCATTTACATAAAATGACACAGCCTAAAAATGCGAGTACTCATACAATGCGTTTCTTAGCCTAGTTCTACCCAGTGTGCCTAACCTTTCCTAGGTGTAGGGAGAAGTAGAAGTAGGTGCTGTATTCCTGACTAGAGTATACTAGGAGTAAGTTACGCCTAGAGTCTAGTATGCCAAGAGTCCCTCTAGGTTCTAGTCTGCTCCATACCTGAAGAATGAGAGAGGTAGGAATCTCTTTCCGGACTCGAACTCCAACACCCCGCAAGGGAATTTTGATCACTGGAAGCTGGACTCTCTGCGTGCAGGAATGACAGTGTCTTCTCAGTGCGTCTGGCCGGGAATCGGGCTCCTCTGAAGTCGAGGTCTCCTCTGATTTACAGGGGTTTGGGAAGGTATATTTATACCTGAAAATGTTAGCATTGACGTGAGTTGGGTAGCGAAAGACGTCATGAATGAATCCCTTAAGGAATAGAGGTTCATGCATAATGTATGAGTCCTTGAAGAAATCAATAGTCCTGGGCAAGGGAAACTCCCGCAGCCTGAGGGTCAGTTTTTTCATGGACTCGTTGAGACGCTAGGGTGGACGGATGTCGGAAGCCATGCCTGTATTTGGTATGCATGGTTTATGCCTAAATAAGGTCTGGGATTTTATGCCTATATAAGGGCAGGTTGGATTGTGCCTATATATGGTCATGATTCTAGAAAGCCCGTTTATGGACACCCTATGAAGTATACAACAGGAGAGGATATGGTACTGATTTCCTTCCTAGACTATATGACGCCTTAGACCCTCTGTATGGTTATTTTGCATAGAAGGTGCCCCCGCTCTGCTATAAGACTGATCTTTATCTTTCTGATCCTTCACTAGGAACTGAGGGGAAGACTACGAAATGTTCTTTGAGAGTAAGTGTTATACGTTTATGTCCATGTTTGCTTCACTTTCACTGATATATAAAAATGTATATACAGATTGCTTTAAGGACTACGTACCTTAACTTGCATCTTAGTCTTTATATTACTGCCATTAGTATCCAAAGGTATGCAGAGATGAACCTTTGGAACACACTTAGGCTAATGGGACGGGCAAATCTACTATTCAGTTTGTTTAATTATGGCTCAATCGAAAAAAAATGGAAATCTTCGTTTACGAATGCAAATCTTACTTTAGATCATAACATTGTATTTCACCATGCTAATGTCATTGCATATTTATAAGACATCTCCCCTCCCTCTAGTTTCCTATTTTCGCCTCTTTCTGATCTTCACGTACCCTCCTCTCTCCCCTCAATGTATTATTCCTACTAGGGTACATTATAGATATTTTGGAACTGATGACATGTTCATTGAGTAATGTGTATGTTTTTCTTGTTTTATCTTATAGCCCTTTGTAGCATTGATATTTGAACCTTATTGACATATTCTTTTATTAATCAAAATGTTTTTTAAAAATGCACTAATGAATTGTGAGATGTACCACACCAATAAAAAAATCCAGCCCTTGCACAATGCTCAGATCACTGTAGGAGTCATGGCCGCCATCTTTCCTCCTCTAAGCAAGTATTCTATAAGCTTGCCAAACTACTGAGTTTGTGGTATGTTTTCAACAGATTGATCAACAGAGTGAAGATATTTTCATACTTTACATTTGCTATAATAAAATGTGCAAAAGCATTAGTAATCTGTGTCAATTGAGAAGGATTCATAGTGAGCAGATCATACTCTTTTCACATCCTGCTACAAACACTAATAGTCTGTGTCAATTCAGGGGGAATGTCAATGAGCATACCACACCCTTTTGTGACCTACTATAAATTATAGTATTGCCCCACCAGATCACCCACACAGAATGGAGCCAGAGATTTTTGGAGGGCTGCACAGTTGAATATGCCAAGGTGGTAAGAGGTAATTTGCACCTAGTTTGCAGGACATGCAAATCGGGTCAACTCCTAATAGCCATGCCTGATAGCTGCAAACTACCATTTTGAAGACTGAGCAGTACCAATGGTTTTCCAGGAATATTTGCAACAGTTCATTGTTTTTCTCTCAGGTCAAGACAATGCAATTGCCTTGATAATAGGCAACTGCTAAGGAAAAGTGTAAAACACTTAAAGGCAATTTAAATCTAAATTTTCACTTGGTATTCTACCTTAAGATCTCTGCCCAGCAAAAACGAAAAACATTTGCGCATAGTAAAATAGCACTTTGTGAAAAAAGGGGAGAGGTGAAGGTTACTATGGGAAAGTGGAAAGAGAGTCCACGGTATTGATGTGAGATGTGCCTGAGCTCTGCCAAGCCAAAAACATTTTGCTCATGTAAACTGGTCTTCGTGAGGATTACTTGGATCACACTTGGTAGCTTCAGAGTTAAATGCATTTGGAAAATGTGCAACAAAACAGTTACAGTAGAGAAACAAACTACTTACATATCCAAACAATTTCCAATTAAAATGACAAAAAAGAATATTGGATGTTGGGATCAGGATTTTTCCATATGAAACAAGGGGAACGTAATATCAATCAATTGATGCAGTTGACCAGAACATACTTCATCCCCTTTTTAGGTCGAGCCTAGGCAGTGCGCATGCGCTGTCTGCAAGACCTGGAGTAATCTCCACACGGAGTGAAATCCCGCCTCCTGATTGCCATTGGTTCATGCTCCTGTTGCTCTTCTTTAGTGGCTCCTTATTTGCAGTTGGTCCCTCTGCATCATTTCTGTTTTGTACGGAGCAACACAGACCAACTACAGTTTACTTACACTGTAAACTGTTTATGTGGTACTTTAGGGACTATTTCTTTTAATTTCCTGCTAGCCATGGCACACGTTTCATGGGCCGCCATGCGCAGAACTTCAGTATGCATGGGCATCGCGCTTGATGTTTTAGCACGGCGCCCGTCTTCATGATTATTATTACCAGGAGCCGCCATGCACATTATTTTTACCTACACGGGTGCCACACTTACATGTTAGCACGGCGCCCTTTCATATTTGTAACATGGGTGCCCCCGCATTCGGCAAGTAGTTATTATATGTAAAGCCGAGGTTGCATTCCCAACGGCGGCCGACTTTGAAGCTGGGAACCAGGTTCGAGTGTGGCGGGGGCTCGAACATTCTGTGATTGTAGACAAATCACAAATCTCCCGGCGCTGAAAAATGTGTCCCTCTGTGATGCAATTGGTGCTCATGTAAAGAGGGCTGATACGTTTGAGTCAAGTTTTTGTAAAGCACTGTAGTTTGTCTTTTGTGTCTGGCTGTAATGTATTAGTCCTTCTTTTGTTTCTCTTTGGCGCTGCATTCTTACGAAGATGGCGAACCCCTTGGCGGTAAATTCAGGTAAGTGCTGATTGAGGGGGTTACCCCCCCGGCAAGTGTGAAAGGGGTGTGTGGAGTAAGGGGCCGGGATTAATTAAGACACTATCACGGTCCAGCAGTGACTTCCCCCATACACACGACTCATGCCCCCACCCACCTCTTACAGTCAGCTGCCTACAGCCATTCCGTAACTGCACTCCCTGCTATACGCCCCTTCCTGACCTCGCTAGAGCAGTACGTGTGCTTTGGCCCATTTAAGAAACAGGATTGTGGACCCACTACGGCCTGTTTCTGTCTCTTACTGCCTTCATCCAGACCATGCCCGCAGGTCTCTCTTTCCATTACGATCCGCTCTATTACTTCGACGGGTGAGTGTTGACATCTGCTTGGCCAACGTTTTACAACTTTCTCTTCACCTGCCTGGCAGTGACTGTGTCACGCCGCAACTGCACCCCGTAATGGCAGCCAAAGGGACTTGGTGTATTAGAAACAAAACCCTTTATAGTGCTTGTTAAGCATTATGTGGCACGTTGTCTCACAAAACTATGGGATCTTCAGACACTTTCCTTCAGTCTACTTTCGTTTTTAGGTCTCGCCTACGCAGCGCGCATGCGCTGCTTAGGCAAAAAGACCTTTTGCAATCGATTCGGCTTTTCAGCCAAAAACGTGCACGCGTTCCATTGCCTTCAATGGCAACGCGTGCACGTTTGGCGATTCACTTGCGGGAGCGAGCAGCTGGCACCATATGGTAGCAATTATCGCTCCTGGCGCCGCTCGCTCCCGCAAGGGAATCGCACTCCCCCCACTTCTTTAACTTGGAGTACTGTTTCACTTTGGCGGCCGCGGCGCGGGGCCGCACTTGTGTTTCAGTGCTTGTTTTTTTTAACTTTTAGCGCGAGGCGCTGTTACTTGCTTCCAAGCCGCAGCCAGTCGGGGCTACAGCAAGGCACAGTACAATGCAGGGGTGTGCTATGAGCACGGGTATGGAGTGCGCAAAGACTTGGAGAAGGTACCCATTTCAGTCCTTCTGTACCCTAACAATGTTTTGGAGATTTTCTACGTATTTACAGTTGTGACCTTCCTTACTTTAAGTTGTTCCGTTCTCTGCTTCATCGGATTGTCGTTGTACCGGTCTCTGCTTCACATGTTGCCATTTCACCCTTTTCTGCTTTAGACATATCTGCTGTTGCACCTTGTTCTGTTCCACGGGTCATTCTGTGAGTCCTGTTTATCCTCACCGCCTTCCATACTTCTTCCTTATTTGCAGTCTCCTATTTCAATTGCACCCGCCTTGTTTCCGGTCTTTTCTTCTCCTCGAGACTTGCTTTCACCATCGGTCCTCCTGTTCTAGCCCTTCTTGCAGGCGCCCGTTCTCAGCTATCCCTGCCTGCCTAATCGGGGACTGTTTGCAGTACTTTCCTGCTGTTTGTTTATGCAGTGTTCTCTTATGTTGCTCCTCCCTTGGTCAAATTGTGTGCAGCCACTCCCTTCTTTCAGTTGCATCTTTCTCTCCTCATCTCAAGGTGGGGTGGGGAGGGCCTTCCGTTGGTGCACCTTTCTTTGGTGGGGTGGAGCAGGGGGTGCGGAGGGGTGGACTATTACGTTGACCACTTTTTATGTTATTTCCCCTGTAGGCCGCAGTGTATTACCACCTTGCAGCAATTAACGGTCATCGCATGGCACAGTATCGCTATGCCAGATATCTGTTACACCACAAGGTTGGCGTGGAGGTTGAAGAGCGTCAGCAAGCCCTCAAGATGCTGGAGCAGGCAGCTGAAGCAGGGCTGAAGGAGGTAAACTGCTCACAAAAAACATATATTGTATTTGCACTAGTCGGTTCCACGTTTTTAGGTCTCGCCTACGCAGCAGCTGCAGTCATGCTACACGGCAGCTGTGCTGCTGTACAACATGGGTAAAGACAATGACAAAGCCAATAGCTCTCCCATCTGCGAAACCTTTTGGCTTTGTCAATGCTTGTGGTGCTTTGTCTCTACTCAGTTCAGTTGTTTGAAATCTCACGCTCTTCATTGCTTACATTTGTCTTCTATCCACTCTGTTCAGAAGGAACACATGCCAGCCCCGGCTTCATGAACCGTTCTTGGTATATTATTGTCTGGGTTCAATTGACCATTTCATTTCTATAGTGCACAATGTGCTAAATGTACCCTTTTTTAAATTCAATAAATAAACGTTTGCACTAACCACTCCTCTAGTCACCAACGAGATGCTACTTACAACTGTGCAATTTCCTACACCTGGCAAAACTTGCAATTTTTTTTAATTTGTGAAGTTTGCAAAGTTTCTTAGTTTATTTACCTTTTTGCCCCTGCGAGATTTTGCTTCACAGTAACTACAAGATACTTTCACTCTAAACCAACAAAGTGGCATACAATTAAGATACCTACCACTTTGAATCATATGTCCAATGACACCGAGCGAGCACAGCAAGCCTAGCCCAATCCTCCTTACAAAACTTCCCTTCCACCCTTCCTTTCATCAATTAATCCATTCGTCCTTTCCACTTCATACACCCATCCATCCTTTCCCCTCCCATCCACCTATTGATCCATTTCTTCAATCACCTTTTCATCAATCCACGACCCATTTATCCACTATTTCATCTTTCCATCCACCCACACATTTTTCTATCAGTCACTTTCTCTTCTATTATCCTTTCACCTAATATCCATCTATTCACTCATTCATCCTTTCGCCCTTCCCTCCTTCCTGTCCTCGATCGATCCTCCCAGTCATCCTTTCTCTGTTCATCCATTCACCCATCCTTTGTTCCTTCCATTCTCAACTCATCCAGCCACCCAACTCCCTTCCATGCACTCTTCCATCTTTCCACCCTTCCATTCATCCTTTTGTTCCAGCAGTCTTCCAGTCCTCTTTTCATTCATCCATCCTTTCACTCGTCCTTCCATCTTTCCAAACCTTCTTTCACCCTTCTTTGTTTTCCTCTTTTCCTCCAACCCCTTTCCTTCTGTCCCTATTTTAATTCTGCCGTCCACACTTCCTTCTTTGCACTCTTTTTGTTTCACACTTCCTTCCACTCTTCCCTTCACATTTCTTTGTTTTATCCTTCCATTCATACTTGTATCCTTCCTCGTTCCTTCCTTTTTTCCCTTCCTCATTTCACCATTTATATTTAGCAATCTTTTTCTTTTCTTCCCTCTTTGATTTTTACTTTCTTATCTTTTTCTGTACCTCTATCTGTTTGATGCCTCTACTTTTCTGGTTTTCCACATTTTATTCATTCAATCCTCTGTCTCCTTCACGCACTTGGCTCAGTTGTCAGCCGTAGGCCTACATGCCTCAGCTCTTTCTGTTCTGCAAACCTGAAGACAGACGAAGCCCACAAAAGAGTCAACATTTTAGTGCCTTATCAGCCAATTGGCTCAGTTGAACACCCACCACACCTCTAGCTGCTATAGTAGAGGGTTTAGGCATAGCCAATAGGTCTCGCCTTTGGGACCTTATAAGTGTTTAGTTATCCAGCACAATATCTTTGGTGCAACAACATCAACTGTTGCCTGGCTAAACACTTATAAGGCCCCAAAGGCGAGACCTATTGGCTATGCCAATGCTTGTTTTAAACGTTATGTTGGACGTCGTCTCATGAAACTACGGGATCTGTAGACACTTTCCTTCAGTGTAGTTTCTTTTTTGTAAACATTTCAAATAGAAGGGGCTGCCTAGAATCAGCTGTGGAACATTTTGGTGAGTGGTGAGTTTGTACAGCAAAGCACTTCTTGGTCTCTGCACTGGAGCTTTGTAACAGTCACTAGAATCATTAACAATCCTGGCACTTGTAGGATATCCTGTCCACGAGCTGGCAGACCAGTGCTTTCCTGCTACCTGTCCAGCAAGCAGTATTAGCCTTCAACTCTCTTCTTTCGGTCCATGGGGCCCCGGTGGATCTTGCAGTCCGAGGGCATTCTCTGCTTATGTATCTGAACATCAGCGTCTCCCCTATATCACCTTTCTTGGGCTCTTGACTTGTAACACACCCCCTCTCATTCAGCGCACCCGCCTGTGTCACCAAGGAACCACATTTCTATTACACCCAGATCCCTTGACCCACGACCCCATCATCTGTAGAGTGTTTCGATGCATCACAGGCTTGCAAACACACTGGTCCTATGTGCTGGCAGCCACACCCGCAGGTAGGGTAGATTATGAACTGGTGTGCCTGCGTGTCTCTGTAAACAGCTGATGGTGGAGTGCTAAGGCTATGTCTACGTGCATAGTTACCATGCTTACTAAGAAATATGAAATGGCTTTGCAGAGCATAGATGATGAGTACAAGTACATAGGTAAAATGTCGTAATGTTCTGGTAATTTATTTTTACTAGTGAAAGTCACAAATATCCTGTGCCAATTGGCTCATTGCTCATATGTAGTATATTTCCAACAAAATCACCAGCACCCCATCTGTTCTTCCTCTAGAATCACTTCTCACCACTGGAACATTAACTTATTTGAAACTTTCAAAACTCAGATTACCTTTTTCCAAGTCTGCTGAAGACCTATTATGTCAAATTTTAAAATGAACTGCAGTGCAGCTCCTGTAGTTTAAGGCATTCTGCGATATTCTAGGATTATTTTTTTTAATTGGCTAATTTTGTGTAGACGTCTGGATTTGTTTTTTATCTCTTGTATGGTTCGAGGAGTGTGATAATTCTGACGTATGCGGACTTATATCCTTTCTTTCCTGTAATGCTGCTGATAGCCATGACCAGTCGTGATTATGTGGATTTGCTTTCTCCTAGCTGCTGTTGCAGGCACAACACGCTCTCCCTCTTCCACAAACTACAGTCCATGTTTTTTTCCTGGCTCCCTTCCCGTAATGCGTCAGGTGTGTCTATATGGTATCTTTGTATTTTTTTTAACCAACGCTTCAACTTGGGCACGCCAAACATTTAAAAAAATATATATTATCTTTTTTTAAGCAGCGTGACACGCCGCCCTTCATAATCAACAATGGCAGCCGTGCACATTTCTTTTCTTGTGCACAGCTCGTGAAACACCAAAACCGGGCTACAAAACGTCACGCTCTTAATCGCTTATTTTGAATCAACAATAGCATTTATCGCTTTCGCTTTTTGCACGAGATCGGAGGGGCCATGGTATATGGTGAGTAAGCAGTGCATGTGTTTTTAAAGTACACTGGTTGTTTCATAACATGTACACAATATAACAAAGTTGCCTGCGCTGAACCAATTATTATTGCTGTTTTTCTGCTACTTTCCCAAAACACCAAAATGAGTTTTACTTTCCGTGTGCTTTCCTTATTGTTCAGTAGCGCCGGCATGCCAGCACATATGCAAATTCCTTTGCCGCCTCTTACTTAGAGCTAACGCATGTAAAATTTACAGCCTTTTTATGTTTGCACTTTATCTTTAACAATAGCGACCAAGCTTTTTTTTTTACTTGGGCTCGGCTCGCCTGGCCAAACTATTATATTATAAAATATTATATAATTTTTTAAAGTATCGCAACACGCCGCCCTTCATATGCAACAATGGCGGCCGCGCATATTTCTTTTCTTGTGCGCAGCTTGCCAAACTCTTTTTTAGAAAAATATATATTTATTTAACCGCGCAGCACGTCGCGCTTCATCGTCAACATTGGCGGCCTGCACCTTTATTTTCATTTGCTACCTTTATTTATGGGCCTTCCTGCCTACAAAAAATACTCCCCCCTCCGCCCCCCATGGCCCTAAAGGCATAGTTAGCCCCCACTGTGTTGCACTTTCCATGCGTACAGCTGTAGCTGAGGCGCTGCAGGTTTTATGTTTGCGGAGGCACCAGGCTACAACTGCCACACTCCTGTATGGTATTTTTAAATTTTTATCAAGCAAAACCAGTCTTACCATATAGCTCTTCAAAAGCCATCGCTTTAGCTTCTTTCACAAGCCCGGAGGGGCCATGGTGTATCTTAAGTGAGCAGTGCATGTGTTTTTAAAACATACTCTACCTTTGGTAACATATGCACAGTATACAAAAGTTGGCTGCGGCTATACCAGCTCTCTCTAAAGTACAACTTTTAAAAATTAAAAAGCATAATTCTGTGGTGGTATATGGAAAATGATGTATTCATTTTTTTTAGTGCTTTACATTATTGCTGTTTTTGTATTTCTTTCCCCTAACACCAAACCATGTTTCATTTTCCTTGTGCTTTCATTATTCTACAGTGACGTCAACCCTTAAACAATTTACCAGCACTTAAGTACACTGATAGTTTGGGGGTTGTGAGAATGGTGATATATAAATGCTCTCAGTCGTCCTATTTTACCACAAACTTTAATATCATTAATGGCTAATGTAATATAATCAATCTTCTGCTGCATAGCTAAACATTTATAAGGCCCCAAAGGCTAGACCTATTGCATTGCAAATGCTTGTTTATCCTGATGTTGACTCTGAATTTAGTGTACTGGTTGAAACATTGGCTATCCTGGGTACCAAAATTACAAATAAAAAGCTTACTATAGTTTTGACTGTTGATTGAATCCCAGCTAATATATGGTACCCTAATTGTTCTGAGGCTTGTTATTTTCTTGGGCTACACATGAGAAATTGTTTTGTTTTAATGTGCTATTATTCACTGGTTGATCACCAATTGCAATGATAACTTTCTTCACTTTCCTTTACAAAAATTGCTACTAAACTTGTATTGTTTAATCCATTTATAATAACATTGTTATTAGGACTACATGGTGTTCAATTGCAATTCTTTCAATGTTTAATTACAATTTATGTTGGTTTATAAAAGAGGGTTATTGATTATACGTTTTCAAATCCATTTAAGTCTCCGTGACTTATTTCACAAATGACTAGCTCTAAGCAATCATTGATATGGTATTTCTAAGCCCAACTTTCATAGTCGTCTACAAGGTAGCTCTTGTTCCCTTCATTGTAAACCAGAACTTAGGCACCCTCAAGGGCTGACTGTTGATTTATTATGATTAGATAAAAGTCAATAGCTCACCCCCTTCAAATGTTATTAAAGACTGGGACCTAGGCACCTTTTGTGTCCAAATGGTGATGGAGATAGAGCAGGGAGGAGCTGGTAATTACTCCTGGTAGCTGATAAGAACATTTCTGGAGCTCCATATTCTTCAGTGGGACAAGATAGGTTGTGAAGCTTTTGGTGGGCAGAGCTCTGTGAGGTTGAATGCTCCTGCTTTGTGGTCCCAAGTAGTCTTAAACATTGTAGTCAAAAGTGAGACAAGCAACTAAAATATAATTGGAGAGGTTGTGTCTTTTTCAGGTAAAATTGGTTCTTTATCATAGTCTTCAATATGTGAATCATATTTAAGTCTCACATTTTAGAAAATGTTTGCATCTTTTTGCCTGTTGTCACAACCATCTCCAAACCATGACAAAAGGTTTCTTGAATACAAGGGAATGGGTTCAAGCTGTTCGAAGATTGTTCACAATTCCAGTTCTGATCCACAGCAAAATTTCAACTTGCAACCTCTTCCTGGAATTACACGGTACCTCCCCAAGCTGCTGAGCTCTTCACTCAAAACACACAGGGGCTTGCTGAATAAATGTCTGGTTGCCTTTGGTACAAAGGTGCTCTTCCAGGCAAACTCATTATCCTCTATGTCAAAGACCTTCTACACTATCCAACATCAGAAGATAAGGCCCCTAGGCTGGCATAACTCTGAGGACTGGACCTGAACTTCTTACTCCTTGCAGGTTAGCAAAGGCACTGAAGTCTCTGGAGCAGCTTTCCAATTGCAGAGGTTTAGGAAGAAGCTGGAGATACAGTTCGCCACTTAGTTCTCTATGAGTTGGATAGACATTTTTCCAGCAGCACCAAAGCAGGAATTGGTATTCCTTTCTTCTTCTTTACCGGTCAGCTCTCTTTCTGAAATTTCCTGCAAGAGCTTTCAAATTGTTTAACCTGATGGTGACTGATTTCCACCTAATATTTTCAGCAAAATGACAGTTCTTGTTTCAGAAAAGTAAGACCTCCGACCCTCGGTCTAGGTCCACTCTCTCCCCGCAGCTCCGCTGTGCCGTCTTTTGCCTCGAGACCACGACCTCCTCCTTGGGAGGTTCGAGGCTGCTGCCCGCTCCTGTGCCTGCTGCCCGCTCCAACTGGGACCAGACTGCCTGCAACCACCGTAACCTTTCTCAGCCGTTTTTTTTTTCTTAATTTTTCCCTGTTGTGCCACTGTTATTGTGCCCATCTGTCTCTTGCTCTAATTCCACCACTGTTTTTATTTTCTCGTGCCTGCCTGTTCCTTTCGCCGTATAGCCCCTGCGGCCCCGCCCCCCCGGAATTCCCTCCCGGAATTCCCGCTGCTCCCACTTCCCAGCCTCTCCTCCCTCCCACCTCCCCTACTTAATGGCGGCCGCTGCGGGGGAGCACGAGTAAGACCTCTGACCCTCGGTCTAGGTCCACTCTCTCCCCGCAGCTCCGCTGTGCCGTCTCTTGCCTCCAGACCCCGACCTCCTCCTTGGGAGGTTTGAGGCTGCTGCCCGCTCCTGCACCTGCTGCCCGCTCCAACTAGGACCAGACTGCCTGCAACCACGGTAACCTTTCTCAGCCGTTTTTTTCTTCTTAATTTTTCCCTGTTGTGCCACTGTTATTGTGCCCATCTGTGTCTTGCTCTAATTCCACCCTGTGGCCCCTTCCCCCTGGAATTCCCCCCCGGAATTCCCCCGCTCCCGCCTCCCAGCCTCTCCTCCCTCCCACCTCCCTTACTTAATGGCGGCCGCTGCGCGGTCGCGCGCAACGGGCGCGCCAAAGGCAAGCTTGTCCGCGACCCGACCGCGGCCAGCGCCAGGAACCCTGGACCTCCCACTACCCATCGCTACGACACCACCACCCTCCACGCACTCCACCCTGGAAGACTTAGAGAATGCCAACAGGCCTCGCCGAACATGACCCCCGACCAGTTCTCCTGCCTCCACTGCCGCCAGACCCTCACCGCCACCCCGGCCTCCAACACCGCCGACGCCAGCACCGGCGACACCCTAAAATGCATCCTCCTCAACGTACGCTCCGTACACAAACACGCCATGGAAATCTGGAACCCATTCGACTCTCTCTCGCCCGACATCGCCTTCTTCACAGAGACCTGGACCAACGCATCCTCCGCCCCAGACATCAGCACCACCATCCCAGACGGATACAAGATCCAGAGGAAAGATCGCCCCAACCACCCAGGAGGGGGCCTTGCCATCGCCCACAAGAGCACCCTCCGCCTCACCACCTCCAGCGAAACCTTCCCCTCCGCCGAACACCTGCACTTCCAGATCCAGACCACCCCCAAAGCCACACTCCAAGGAACCCTCATCTACAGACCCCCCGGCCCCCGAACACCCTTCGCCACCACCATCACCGACTTCATCGCACCCCACGCCATCGCCTCAGCAAACTACATACTCATTGGAGACCTGAACTTCCACCCGACAACCCCAGCGACCCCCAACTCCACTATCCTTCGTGACAACCTCACCAGACTTAAACAACTCGTCAACACACTGACCCACAGAGCAGGACACACCCTCGACCCCATCTTCGCGGCAGGAAACAGCGTCCAATTCAGCCACACAACGCAGTCGCCATAGACCGACCAACACTGCGCACACTTCGCCATCAACAAACCCAAGGCACCCAAACCAGCCCCACGCCCACCTCGAAGGAACTGGAGCAAGGCTACCGACGAGCGACTTAACTCCACCCTCACCCAAGACAACCACACCTGGGCACCCGACGCAAACGACACAAATGACACAGCCAGAGAACTCCACACCTGGATCTTCAACTGCGCAGACGAGCTCGCCCCGCTACGCAACCCCGAAAGACAACGCCCCAGGAAAGCCGCCTGGTTCACCACCGCTCTCCAAGAAGCCAGACACACCTGCAGATGCCTGGAGAAGAACTGGAGAAACACCAAGACAACCAAAAACCACACCACCTAAAAGGACGCCATGACGGACTACCACAACCAGATCAGCGCCACCAAGAGGAACTTCATCCACAACAAAATCCTGACCAACTCCAAGGAACTTTTCAGTGTCATTCAGGAATTCACCAACCCACGCAGCGAAGCCACAGACATCACCCCAACCCAAGACCTCTGCGACAAGCTTGGAACCTATTTCCACCTCAAGATCAAAAACCTCTATGACAACTTCATCGACCATCCACCAGTCGCCACAGACGGCCCCCCAGAAACACCAGCCAGCCCACCATCTCCAAATGGACACCGATCACGGCCGAAGACACTGCCTCGACCATGAAAAGCATCCACTCGGGGGCCCCCATCGACACCTGCCCCCTCACATCTACCACAGAGCCACGGCCGCCATCGCACCCGAACTACAACGCACCATCAACACCACCTTCAAAATAGGCACCTTCCCAGACAACTGGAAGCGCGCAAAAGTCAGACCCCTGCTCAAGAAGCCCACAGCTGACCCCACCGACCTCAAGAACTATCAGCCCATCTCGCTCCTCCCCTTCGCAGCCAAAGTTGCAGAGGAAACAGTCAACAGGAAACTGACACGATTCATTGAAGAGAACGCCGTCCTCGACCCGTCCCAATCTAGATTCCGATGCAACCACAGCACAGAGACCGCCCTACTCGCCGCCACAGACGACATCCGCACCCTTCTGGACTAAGGCCACTCCGCAGCCCTTATCTTACTCGACCTATCAGTGGCCTTCGACACCGTCTCCCACCGCACACTAGTCAACAGACTACACGACACAGGCATACAAGGAACAGCCCTGGACTGGATCCGATCATTCCTCAACGGAAGAAGCCAAAGGATCAGACTCCCACCCTTCCTCTCCGAACCCACAAAAATCACCTGCGGAGTCCCACAGGGTTCATCACTGAGCCGCACCCTGTTCAACATCTACATGGCCCCCCTCGCAGCCATCGTCCGACAACACGGCCTCAACATCGTATCCTACGCCGACGACACCCAGCTCATCCTCTCCCTCACCAACGACCCCACCACTGCCAAACTCAACTTCCAGAAAGGAATGCAAGATGTCGCAGTCTGGAGGACCAACAGCTGCCTGAAGCTCAACGCCAAGAAGACAGAAGTCCTCGTCCTCGGTACCACCCCTTCTGCATGGGACAGCACCTGGTGGGCGACCGCCCTCGGAAGCCCACCTACCCCCTCAGACCACGCCAAGAACCTCGGCATCGTACTCGACTCATCACTCACCATGAACCGACAGGTCAACGCCGTCACCTCCAGCTGCTTCCACACCCTCCGCATCCTCCGCAAGACCTTCAAGTGGATCCCACCTGAGTCAAGGAAGACAGTCACCCACGCACTCATCACCAGCAGACTGGACTATGGAAACGCACTCTACGCCGGCATCAACAAGTCCCTACTCCGCAAACTCCAGACAATACAGAACACCACCGCCAGACTCGTCCTCGGCATCCCCCGACACAAACACATCAGCCAACACCTACGAAGTCTCCACTGGGTCCCCTTGGAGAAAAGAGTCACTTTCAAAATCCTCACTCACGCCTGCAAATGCCTACACAACAACGGACCCAAATACCTCAGCGACAGAATCAACTTCCACGTACCCAAAAGAAACCTCAGATCTTCCAACCTCGCACTGGCCAAAACCCCGCACATGCACAGAGCCAGTGCAGGCGGAAGATCCTTCTCTCACATTGCAGCCAAGACCTAGAACTAGCTACCTGCAGACATCAGACGTGCCCCCTCCCTGAACACCTTCAGGAAGACCCTCAAGACCTGGCTCTTCGGCTAAACAGATCTGCGGACCCCCCCCCCCCCCTCAGCGCCTTGAGACCCTCATGGGTGAGTTGCGCGCTTACAATTCCCTGATTGATTGATTGATTGATTGATTGAGAAATATGCTTTACCACAACAGCTATGCCAGAGTCCTTTATACAACAGCAACAGAGATGTCAAAACGGTAATTCACTTTTGACTTTCTCCCTCTTTCTTCAAACTCCTCGCAATGCCAGCCCTGTTTTATCTCTCAGTGATACCAGAAATCCTCTAACCTTTCACTAACAGGTCCCTGTGGTAACTGGGTTATGCTAACCTAGCAACTGTGGGGCTCCATGAGCATGGAACACCATGATGTCAGTGAGGTGGTCATGCTCAGCTGATGGAATGTGTTATTGTTTGAAGGTTGGTCAGATAATCCAGAGAGCTTCTGACTAAAGGATGGATGGGATCTTCCTCTGGAATAAAGCAGCTTAGTTTGGCAACTACTCTGCTCTCCTATGTCCTTCATTGAGCCGAGGTCTTCACTTGCCACACTGGCGTTGTTGACAGGATCAGAGGAGATCCCAACACCAACAAGTCCATGTGATGTTCTCACCCATCTTCACTTCGTAAGGACTTGGAGCTTCTCATTAGGACTTTGGGTAGATCTACCCTTTGGGAACCTTTTCTGCTTTGCGGGAGCCTCCTGTGTGTTCTCCTGGTTTTAACTGTTCCTTTGTGCCTAGAGCGTCTCTCATTGGTTTGGGCCGAGCCTCCTGTACCCTACTTTTTCAGAGGTTGACTTGGTTCTGCTTCTCTTGAGCAGGAGTAAGGGAGAGTGTTTTTTTTTAGCGCTCTGTATCTACGCATTTTTAACAGTGCTCCATCGCTTGCCTAGTGGTGCCTAACGAGTGCCGTGAAACGCGGCTGGCTTGAGGGCAGCTGTGAGCTGCTGGTCCTTTGCCCTTTTGGGTGTGACTTTTTCTTTGCGTTGAATGACCCGCAACTACAGGGATGTGCCAGCGCGCTCTTTAGAGGCGGACTTACCGATTCAGATCCCTCCGTGTTCCTCCTTGTTTCTTGGTTGCTGCCTGTTTCTTGCGGTTCTTGACACAACATGCCTTGGCGTGCACTTTCAGTGTCACGCACACTAGCACGTCATCCGAGGGGGGGCATTTTCTTGCCTGCTTGAGCCCTGATTTGTCAGCGTGTAACTTCTTTGACACACACACTAGAGCCCTAACCTGCAACTAAATAATAACAGGTTTCCTTGGGCGCCCATTTTACCAGTAGCATCGTGTTACTAAAGAGCAGTATCCTATTAACCCAGCAACAGCTTGCTCTTTCAGTGACACACACACTATCGCACAACACAGCAGCTTTAAAATTTACTGTCTTGTGCATTGTTCCATATATTGTATTGTGGGTCAGCACAAGAGCATTGTGGGGTAGCTTTGCAGTGCTCTTGTTTATGGCAGGAGCAAGTTACTAAAGAGGAGTTTCCTATTAACCCCGCAGCAGCGAACTTTTTCCAGTGGCACGAACACTATAGCACAATACAGCAGCTTTAAAATGTACTGTTGTTGCAGTGTTCCATATATGGTATTGTGGGTCAGCACAGGAGCAGTGTGGGGTTCCTTTGCAGTGCTCCTGTTTATTGTAGTGATCCACATATTTCTATTTAGGGTAACGTCTTGTGCTTGTCACTGGCTGTATCTTTTGCTACTTGGTTTACAGTAATAAGCACACTCTGGTTGGACGTCCTGTATCTCTTGTTGATCATCCTATGGTGATCTGCACACCTTATTCCATTGCTTTGCTTGTAGCTGTCTAGAAAAATATTAGGGATCATGCTAAATATTTCGGCACCTCCTTTCTTTCATACGAGCCCAGGTACTCCACCTTTGAAATGGCAAAAGTGGAAAAATATTTTGAGAGGTATGCAAAGGTGTGTGCCCCATCTCTGGGGGCTGAGAAAAAACATTCTCTACTATTACACTGTTTAGGCTCAGAGGGGCAGGACATTTTTGACCATCGTCCGCGGCCTTCACAATCTGATTTGGAGGATTTAAATTAGTACGAATTGTGCATTAAGAAACTTGATGATCACTTCTTGCCAAATGTCAGCACTATCCTTGAATGTTACTATTTTACTAGAAGGCTTCAGAAAAGAAGGAGAATCAGTAGAAGGTTATGTTACAGAGTTGCGCAGACTTGCTGCTTCGTGCAAATTTGGGGGCATGATAAATTAACGTATTCGTGGACAGTTTATGGTGGGCTGTGGAATTTAAAGGGTGAGAGATGAACTGTACCTGAAGGATGAGCCCACTCTTGATGAGGTGTTGATTGTAGCAAAATGTGTGGAGTATTCCATGGACTGCATTGGTGTGATTAAGAAGGAGATGAAAAAGGATCAGGAAGTGAGTGTGGTTAAGGAAAAAGTTAAGAAGAGTTATGTGAAACCTGAAGAGTGTGGCAGTAAAGGCAAGTTTACTATGCTTAGGTGTTTCCGTTTGGACAGACCTGACCATCTTGCAAATGATAAAAGGTGCCATGCACTAAAAGCTACATGTGTTAATTGTAAGAAAAAGGGCCCTTTTACTGCAGTGTGCAAAAAGAACATTTCTAAGCCCAAAGTTAAAGAAGTGTGGGTGGAAAGTGATCAAGAAGATGATTACACTGATTGTGGCTGCCAGGAAGGCTAATGGAAGCCTACACTTATGTGTTCACTTAAGGCATCTGAATAAATGTGTGGTTGTGGATAACTATCTCCTTCCTAGTATCACTGAGTTGGTATTGTTGCTTGTGGGAGCCACTATGTTTAGTACCATAGACCTCACCTCGGCTTACCACCAGATTGAATTTAAGGAGTCCTATAGGGATTTAACGGCATTTGTAACCCCGCTTGGTACATTTAAGTTTGTCAGACTACCTTTTGGGTTAGTCTCGGCGGCCTCTGTGTTTCAGCGGGTGATGGACAAGGTCTTAAAAGGGCACTGAAGGGGTTATTGTCTTTCAGGATGAAGTCCTTGTTTTCGGTAACGATTCCAAAGAACATGAGTCCTGTTTGAGAGATGTCTTGAAGGACTGGCAGACTGCAATCTCACCATAAAGCCGGAAAAGTGCAAGTTTGGGACCAGGTCTATCATCTATTTGGGCCATACCATTTCTGGTGAGGGTGTATTTCCCAAGGCGGAGCTTGTCAACACCATTTCACGCATGAGTCATATCATGCCCCGGAAAGAACTTCTGAAATTTTTGAGGATGATTGAATTTTATGCGAAATTTAGTTAGGATTTTGCTGATTTGAGCGCCAACATGAGGAGCCGCCTAAGGGAGGGTGTGGAGTTCTCCTAGGATGACCTCTGTGAAAGGAATTTCAGTTGTTATGGGGCACCTTAGTGCAGCTCCTAAACTAAAAAATGTTGATCAAAAGAAGAGATTGGTTGTCTCCACTGACGGCAATCTCAAAGGGTTGGGGGCTGTTCTGCAACAGAAAGGTGAGCATGGCATGAACATCATTATGTTCGTCTCGCGTGGTTTGAAGAACACGGACTCCAGGTACTCTGTGATTGAGAGGGAGGCTCTAGCTGTATACTGGGCTGTGAAAAAAATATTTGTGGGATCACAGTTTGTGGTAAGAGCCGATCACAAACTCCCGACTGACGTTTTTAAAATGAAGGGTGTAGATCTGATTTCGAGTCGAAAAACTAAATGGGTTATTGCCTTACAAGAATTTAACTTTCAATTGGCCATTCAATACTTACCAGGTGACACTCTTTCTAGACTTGTTCTCATTGGTGATGAAGAACATGATCGTAAGGAGAAAGTAGATGAGATTTCTGAATTTGTCTGTGCAGTCAGTGTCATAACAGAGAAACTGTGGTGTGGGGAATTGATCAAGGATGAGGTTCTCAAGGAAGTGACGGAGTTAGTAGAGCAGGAGTGGAGGTACAGAAAAAAAGGGTCTGAAGGTTATCAAGACTATTGGTGTGTAAAAGATGAATTGTCCACTAGGACGGATTTGCTGTTCAGGTGAACAAGACTTGTACCACCGCTTAGTTTTAGGGAGGAGCTGATCAATCTCATCCATGAGGCACATCAAGGCATGTCTAAGAGTAAAGAGAGAATGCGTGGGTCACATTGGTGGTTTGACATTGATACACATGTGAAAAGAGTGGTGTGCAACTGTTCCATGTGTGCACTGAGTGAGAAATCCAAGCAAACACGAGTGCAGCCCATGGTTGTCAGGGAACTCCCTGTCAGACCCTGGGAAGAAATTGCGCTGGATATTGTGGGTCCTATCCATGAGCAGGGACGACAGACATTTCTCATTGTGATGCTTGACATATTTTCAGGGTGGCCTGAGGTTTTCTACTCAAGTTCCATAGAGAGCAAGGATGTTATTAAATTCCTTAAGGAACTTAGGGCTAGGGAGAGGTTTCCGCACTCATTGCTCATGGATAATGGGGTGCAGCTCACTTCCAGAGAAATAGAAGGATTTTTGAATGGCAGGGGAATAAAGCACAAAAAGTGTGCAATGTACCATCCCGAAACTAATGGAATGATTGAGAGGCTGAACAGAGTGTTCAAGGAAACTTGCATCTTTGTTTGGCAACTACTCAGCTCTCTTGTGTCATTCATTGAGCTGAGTTCTTCAATTGCCACCATCCCCTTTCCAACCTGCAAGCATTCAGTTGTCTCAGGATAGCCCCTCTCCACAAAGAGGCCAAGTTTTGCACCATCCTTTCACAGGGAGTTATGAGCTAGGAGTGGGGAGTAAATTACCTTCCCTCCTGCAGTCCATTCTTCAGCAGGACTTAAAAAATGAGGTGTTTGGCCACTGTTGTCACAGGAGAGAGTAGATGTGAATTTAGACAATTAGGTGCGAGTCACAGTGGACTCAACCAGAGAAATAAGATTAGCCCCAATAATATTGTTGGCAAACCTCAGACAGGCAATATGACAACTTATAAAACATATATATGGTAAGTATAAAACCAAAATCTTATACTTCCATTAAGTTTCTAGCAATTATGATATTTGTACACAGGCCTCCCATAAGTTTGGGCTAAATTTAAATGTCACCATATGTAAATATTTTCAGCATCCATTCCAAGAATGTGCCCATGCATATGCTTGCACATCCGTATGGACATCTTTGAATGTTTTTCTTATGCTTTAACAAAATCCTTTCAAAGATGGTGCTAATCGATGTGTGTGCATCCACGGTTGCTATCTATGAATGCATTTTTTCTCAAGCATAAGAAAAACCAGTCGTAGTTGTCCCTCAGGAAAGAGTGCATAGGTTGGGCATGGTTAAATATTTTTTCTTGTTTGAAGTAAACTATGCACACAGGCACATGTACAAAGCCATTTTGAATGATTTAAGAAAATTCATTAAAAGAATCCTGCTACTGATGCACACACACTTGTGGCAACCATTACTGAATACATTTTCATAAATCATAAGAAAAAACATTCAAAGACTATTACTTGACAAGCACACACATGCATGGCAGCCATCTTTGAATGGTTTTCTCTAAGCAAAGAATATTCGTTCAAAGATGGCTGCCACACATTCATAGCGCCCATCTAGGGAAAAAAGCATTACCATCACAGCCAAGACCTACTGGCTTTGTTAATGCGTGCTTATACTGGCAAAAGAAAATCATGAGGTAAAGACCAGAGATATTGGGATTACTGCTATGTGGATTTAGCTCCTGATTTGGTGCCTCAATCTACTTCCTTTTTGTTTAAGTCCGGTGGCTCTGTGCTTACTTCATTCACTCAAAGCATCTGTTTGGAAACTTGGGGTATATGTACAAGAACTGCCGCTAACTAGCGTTAGCGTTAGTAGCAGCAGTTTACGTAACGCGGCCTAGCACCAAAAACTATCGCACTGTTAGCAATGTATTTACAATACGTCGCTACATGGTGATAGTAACAGCTAGCCGTGGTGAAAACTGCGGCTAACACTAGCGTCAAGGTGATACAAATGTTGACGTTAGCGAGAGAAAAGTGACAAAAGGCCCATTAGCGCCAAAAAACTCACGTTAGTCAGCCCAACGTGACTTTTTTTGCCTCTAGAGGCAAAAATAGCCAATAAGTCCACCTCCAACAAAAAATAAGAAATAAAACCAATGGAATGCAGAATGGAGCAACCAAGGCAAAGTGCAGCACAGATCAACAACCCCCCCCACCCCCCAAGCCCTCCAACAGTCAGGATGACCAGCCAGAGTCCCAGGGGAAGAGGAAATGCAGATTCAGGGCTTATGAAACGAGATGCATTGCTGGGAAAAACCAGTGATGCATCACTTTTCTTAGCGCCCTCCTTGCAACACCATGGCAGCCAAAACATTGAAAGTGGGGGCAGTCCCTGGGGCCCGGAGGCCTCGCTGGGCCTGCGCCTGAGACCCGGAGTGGGAGGCAAAGGTGCTGTGGAGTTGCTGAGCCATGGTGGTAGACATTGAGGTGTCGGCTATCCCCCTTACCTGATGGTGAAGTCTAGCGGGTTGCATGGGGACACGTGGCTGACCTGTGTGAGCAGACCGCCTGGCGCACCTTGGAGCTGTGAACGGTAGAGGTGCTCCTGCGCACCAACATAGGGAGGTCTGCATTGCATACCAGGCACCACCACTACACCGGGGTGCACGGAGGAGATTACCAATGGTGGGCTGCACCTCTCTGCATCACAGGCCGGAGGATGTTGTGCAGGCCGGACGCTGTGGAGGGTGAGGCCCCTGAGCTGAGCCAAACTTGTGTGGCGGGAGCGCTGCAACTTCACACCTAAGGGGGCCCTGTTGCATCACCTGCATCGGGAGGTTCCCCAGTGGACTTGGCAGCGACTGCCTTACTTAGGCTTTTGAAATCCCACCTGGCTGAGGCTCCTGCTGGCTGAGTCACAGATTTGGAGAGAGTGCAGCGCATTGAGCCCCGGTGTCAATGTCCAGGTGAGGAGAAGGTGGGACGCATAGCGGAGGAGGCCCGGGGGCAAGTTGGGCCCAGGCCTAGCGCCTGTGGGTAACGCACACATTGCCCTGAGCAATCCCTGCACTGCGGCTGACCTACATCACCGAGGGCACCGCACAAGTCTGGTGGGGGACTCCACTAACTGGCTCAAGTCGCTGAGATCGGCCATTGGTGGCAGTGGGTGCCTGGGGCACGGGATCCATTTCTGGCTCAGGCCCCTGGGTATGCAGCTTGATCCGCCGTTACTCGCTGGGGAACTGCAGAACATGAAATTTGGTTGCCACTGTTAGATCGCAAGAGACAACCAGGTGATGCTGCCTTTCCTTGCCCCCTGTTAGTTTGCTTTTGGGTGTATGGGGGACTAACCCTTAGTGGACTTCCTCTTACCAGAGCGCTGCGCCGTCTGGTTGCTGCTGCTGCTGTCCCCATCTGCTGCTGCTGGTTCCTCTGACCTGGAGGTGAGGTGTTTGAGTCCCTCCTCCACCTGCAGGCTCCTGCCTGCGCCTCATCCCTGGTGGTCCAGTGGTAGAGCATCACTGCTCTGCAGCTTGACTGCCCTCCTGTCCCTCTTTTCTTCTGTACCTGTTCATCTTAATGCTCTTCTCTGTTGTTTTTCTCCCTTTGTCTTTTTTTTTTAATCTTTACTTTGTTTGGCTTTGTTTTTCCAGTGCTTTTTCGCAGTACCATTGTCCCTTTCCCCTCCCTCATTGATGCTGCGATCCCCCGCGTCCCCGCCCCCTCCAGTGTCCTTTCCCACGTTTCCCACCTCCCAGCTGTCCAGCCCCCATGCAGCACTACTTAATGGCAGATGCTGTGCGGCCATGCGCAGCAGGCGAGCCACTGGTGCCCGGAAGGCAAGCCAAAGGCAAACCTGTCTGCGTCCGTCGAATCATGCGATGTAATGCATGCGTTGTGAAGGTTGTTTCCCCATCCGTCCACCCCTGTACCGCGCCCAGCACCAGGGACCCTACCTCTTGGACACTCCACCGATACGACCCCAGCACCCTCCTCACCGTCAACCCTGGATGCCATGCCGCCGGCCATCTAGCATCACCGAAGAATACCCTTGCACCCTGCGCCTGCCGAAACTGCAAACGCACCTGCTGTCACATCAGCACCCCAGCGCCTCTTGCCGCCCAGCCGACCAACAGCGCACCCAACCGGCTCAACTGCACCATCCTCATCATGTGGTCCCTCCACAAACATTCCACAGAAATCTGGGACCTCATCGACGCCACCTCTTCAGACATCGCCTTCTTCACGGAACCCTGGACCAACCTCTGCTCCAGACCGGACATCGCCATCCCCGACGGCTACAAATTCACCTACAAGGACCACCCCGACCGTCCTGGAGGAGGCATTGCCATTGTCTACAAAGCACACCCCGACTGACCACGCACTCTAATGACCCAACAGCGACCATGGAACACCTCCACTTCCAGATTCGGACCAACCCCAACACCACACTCCGCTGCACCCTCGTCTACAGGCCCCCGGGCCATGAACCCCCATTCACCGATGTCATTGTAAACCTCATCGAAGCCCAGGCTCTCCCCTCCACCCACCACATCCTACTCGGAGACCTCAAGTTCCACCTGGACAACCCCAGTGACCAGAACACCACCCCCCTCCTGGGGAACCTCACCAACATCGGACTCAAGCAGCTAGTCAATGCACCAACTAACATAGCTGGACACCAGCTTGAGACCATCTTCTCCGCCAGCAGGAACTTCAACTACAGCCACACCACAGAACTCTCCTAGACGGACCATCATTGTATACATCCCACCTCCACCACACCCACCGTACACCACCGCCATCATCGCCGCCCCCGTCGCAGCTGGATCAAGGCCACCGAAGAACTTCTCGTCAACTCCCTCAGCACCACCACTCCGCCAACGCTTACAGATGCCAACACCGCAGCACGCAACCTCCACCGATGGATCTCCAACTGCGCCGACACCCTGCACCCCTCAAGAAAAGACCAGGCAAACAACACTATAAGAAGGCCAACTGGTTCACTCCCGCCCTCCACTTGTCCAGACGCACCTGCAGACGTCTCGAGAAGCGATGGAGTCACAACAATACCCCTGAAACTCACACAACCTTTAAATCCGCCGTCAACGCGCACCACACAGAGGAAGAGGAAATACCCTGGATTGTAAGATTTTGTGCAGGTAGGTGTCTCTCCCTGCACAACATCAATCTACTCTGCAACACCATGGCGCAAGGGTGCCTGGCTTGGTGCATGGCAGCCATTATGAGTCAATGTAGGGGAAAAATACAGGGGGGCTTATTAATGAGCCCCTTCCGACAGTTTAAAGCCGCCGGTGCATCATTTTCTTGACGTACTTGCAGCGTTAATTTTGCACCACGTTGCACCGTAGTTACAAAGTGATGCATCTAGGCATATGCATGACCTTGTGAAGCCCTGTGCTGCATTATACCCGCATCGGGTATGATGTATGCAGGGTGGGCGTTCCCACGCAACAAAGCCTCACAGGAGTGGCGCAGTGAAATCCATCAGATTTCACTGCAACAATTCTAGGACACCACTGCGTCAGAACCTTACGCCTACCTCATGGCAGGCGTAAGGGTGACACAGTGCCATAGGGCTGGACTGGCCCCATGGATTGCTGGAGCTGCGTCATGCTTGTGACACAACTGCAGCAATGCGTGACTTTAGCGCTGACAGATATGTCAGGATTACAGACGTATCTGTCATTAATTGTGACATGAGCGCCGTACAGTGAATACAGCGCATCCATGGTGTCGCAAGAAGGGTGCAGTGAAAAGTGTCGCAATGCTGTTTTTTCGTAGCGATGCAACACTTTTCATGAATGAGGCCCAGGAATGCGTCCTATCTTATTGATAGTGTGCATTCCTGCCATTTTTGTTTTGTCGCAGGGCAGCACAGCAACATTCCTTGCAGCACTGTCCAGCACTAAAACCTCTGAAATGAGGCCCCAAGTGTTTGCACCAATTTCAAGACTAGTTATTTTCTGGTCTTAAAAAAACTGCATCTAATTGAACTTAGCGGCAGTTTTGGGAGGTTATCGCCAGATGGAAATTTCATTGTAAATATCGCGAATTGGGGTTAGCAGCAGTTTTTGCATGGAACGCCCACCTTGCACCTCATTTTAGTTAAGTCCCGCTAACAGAAGCGGCGATCTTGAAAATTAACTTTTACACTGAAAAAGTGCCACTAACTGCAGTTATCGGCACTTTGTAAATAAGGTGATAAAAAAAAGCCGCCGTAACGTCAAAAAATTGCCGCTACAACGGCGTTAAATTCTTGTACATATGCCCCTAATTGTCACAACTTTGATTCCAGTCGGCTCTCGTACCAAGGTTAATAAAATAAATACCTTTGACTTTGGAAAAAAACATCTTTTATTCGTACCAGAAGATCCTGTGGGTGAATGCGTGCTTTTCAAATACGCGGGTTAGGAGTCAGGCTACTCTCCCTCACAAATCCCGCAGAAAGCCCTGGACAGGGACAAGTTGAATATGAAAGGTCAGTCTCCGTATTGACAGAGCAGCTTCCTGTCCGTTTATTGAATAATTTACATTTTCCTGTGACTTGTTCAGGTTTGTCCTATCCTATCCACACTGAACGACTTGCCTGCCTCGTTATAAGCGATACAGGATGACCCATTAAAATGAACCATTCCCATTCACTATACAACGTCATTAGGCATAAGTAAATATTTTGTTGCATAAATATCCGATTACACAAGAATAATTTATTTAGATAAAGTATTTTCTTAAATATCGCATTACCTTCTATAAAGAGACGAAAACATCAGGGCATCTTTCATAGTGAATGTTCAAACAATTGGCGGCTGGTGACATTTGAAAGTGACGGGGCGTAAAAGTTGGGTATGACTTTTATGTAGCAAGCGAAGCAAGCACGCTTAATGGGCAAATGTGGATTCCTGTCACAGACCTTCTAACTGTAAACCAAGAAGAGGTACAATTCTAATAAGTCATGGAAAATCATTTGTTTGCGGCCATTTAATGTCACTAGTAAAGCAAAATGTGTAGTTCATTTATGGAATGCTGCAGTTCTGTTTCAGGACACACAAACTGTACAATTAAGGTTGGGTGCTGGGGACAAGAAAAATAAATATAGCAGTGTAAAGTATTCTGCAAATGTATTTGAGTTGAGGCCACAGGCTTTCAATGCCCTGCAAGGGACGCAGATTCTAAAGAGAAGACCACTGTTTATAAGAGGTACACCATGAGATGTAAACAAAAATGTGAGCACTTATCTCGGGCACATCAGTCAATGCTCCTACAGCGGTGGGATAAAAAAACAAGAACAGCAGACTATCTTTTTCTAAAATGTTTGCCAGAGTTTTCTGATTCCATCTCTCAGCCTGGCCTTATCCACTGGAAGTATGTTCCATTCTGTTTTGCTTCATCATTGACACTGCGTGGGAGATTTTGTGGAACATATGCTGTGATGTACATAATATCGCGCTAAGATACCCTTTTGGGTGAACGTTAGCTTTACACATACTTATGGTTCTACCCACTAATAACCGTCCTGCTCCAGAAGGTCTGCTCTTCCTAAACCAGCCTCCCCCATCCCCTACACAGCTATACTTCTTTCTTTCCCTCTTTCCTTCACTTGTACAGATTCTCACTTCCTCTACCCCACCTTTACACGTTCTCTGTGGTCTCTTGGTACATTTCTTCTCTCTCCTCTTTTTGCACACAGCCGTCTCTAGTATTGATTCGCTCATTCTTCATTCTACAGCTCTGCCTTCCATGACATATTAGTTCAAACTGCTCTGAACGCTGCTCCCGGAGTGACTTTTTAATTTTTTTAATTTGAAGAGGGAGAAATCTCGAGGCTTGTCTGCTCTGAATAATGAAGTGGCTCTGTCCCAAGTTTTCATCTCTCACCAGCCTGGTGCGTTCGCTTTATATGTCACCGTTCTGAGGATTAATGTCTATCTCTTGACTATTCATAGATGCCAAAGTGGGCTAGTGAGTTAAAACGCTCACTGCTGACGTCTGCAAAGTCCATATTCAATAATGAGTGAAGCAAATAGCCTTTTATCATGCAGCGCTCTGTAAACGGACTATCATTATATTTGGTAATTGTGACATCTGTTATTGACAGTGCTTAGACATAAAAGTGCAGAAGGTATATTCAGCACTTTTTACTGATCTTCCAGCAGATAATTACGCTGAAAATTACCTGTAGGATAAGTCTATTGCGATCATGGTAACTTTGGCAGCAGGGCTGTGCATATTGAGGTCTGCGACATGAATAGCGCCCTTCAGCTGTGCGAGGTGTGGACAGCAGATGGGATTTTGTAGCAGAAAAACACCTATTTGACCAAAATCACCTTCCGAACTCACCTAAAGGGTTCACAAGCTGAAATAAACACGGAATCGTATCGCCTATTGTGACACACTCAACTCGCTGTACACAATATCAACAAAAGTGAATCCCACAGACACCACCAAACTTTATTCAGACCAATTAGAAGTCCCAGTCGCGGCCGGGTGGGGGGAGAGGGGGTGGAAATGGGGTCGTCCCGGGGGGGGATAGGGAGAGGCGGGAGGGGTTTGTTTAATTAAAAAAATATAATAAAATAAAACTTAACTTACCGTCCTGCGCCGCTGCCACCTCAGCTTCTGGATGGGTCCGACTCCTGACTCCCGCCGTCCACCGTCCTACCTTTTCCAATTCCTGTAGGCAGCTCTCATCGCGACGTCATCAGCCAGGAAAGGCAGCCTCCCTCCCTCCCCTTCGCCAATCACAACGCTGCAATGGGCAGCGTTGTGATTGGTGAGGCGCAGCGGAGCGCGCCCCACCCGGGCCATTTTCTCTATGTAGGCTGCTGCTGCAGCAGCCTACATAGAGAACAAGCATTGGCATAGCCAATAGGTCTCGCCTTTGGGACCTTGTAAGTAAAAAAAACAAACTGAAGTGTAAGACTTCACGTTTACATTTACTGCATCCTAAATACGAAGTAAATGTAAACGTGAAGTCTTATACTTCAGGTTTTTTTAACTTACAAGGTCCCAAAGGCGAGACCTATTGGCTATGCCAATGCTTGTTTACAAATACGTTTTTAAAGTACTTTGAGTTAGATATTGTGCACAGCAGAGCTACAGAGGCCGGTGTGACAGATCATGTGATAAAAAAGAACCTAACTCTCCTGTGTGCGAGAGGAAGACACTGGTTGTGAAGTCAGTGCAAAGAACACGAGGGCCTTGGTGCAGGTCAGGTCTCCGAGTCCTGCAACGTCTGAGGACTGAGGTACACAATACCTCACAAACAGTAGAGCACAATGGACTTTCATCTTGGCAGGACACCGTCTTGGCAAGACACTGGCTGAGGTGTGGCCAGTATAAATATATAATTCACTTTACTAAATGCGGTAATTACTGCAGACTCCATGCAGAGACGTTTTAAGGCACGGGCAGAGCGCACAATTGACCAGGGACCCCGACTTCCAAGGAGCCCTCTAGGCAGTGAACATTCTCCCTATTGGGTCTCTGTCGGTTCTTTCTGTTTCACTATCTAAACCTCTCTTCCTTTGTCTGTCTTCCTCCTCCCCGCAGCGCCTACCTAGACTTCAAAGCGCAGGAGACATATGACTGGGAGGAGAAGACAAGGCGCCGGCCCCAGTGAGCAAACAAATGCCAGACAGGGAGGGGCGGGAGCGACAGGTTTATAGAAGAGGGGACGAGAGAGTGAGAGATGGGGAGGCAGGGGTGAGACTGAAAGAGAGGGCAGGAGTGCTGAAGGTGAAAGGGATGGGGAGAAGGGGGCGGGAGTGTGTGGGGTGGGAGTAGTGAGGTAAATGTGAGGGATACTGAGAGGCTGTTGAGATCGTGAAGGATGAGGGGAAGAGAGAGAGAAATAGAGTTGTTATCTTTTATGTAACTCATGTACTCTGAAGTCCTTAAGTAATGTAACTGGTCCTATTGTAAAGCGCTCTGACGCCTTAGGGCAAAGTTCCCGCTATATAAAAACGCATAAATAAATAAATTAAAAATAAATAAATTTAAACCTCGAAGGATGGAGCGAAAGAGCGAATGCAGGGAAGGGTTTGGAGGGTGGGGGGTGCTCCTATCCTGGGACTTGCAAGAAGGCTGTGGGCTCTAAACAGCCTGGAAATCATCATTTAACTCCCGACCCACAAACCCCGTATAGTTGGGATTGTGAAAGTCAATCAGAAAAACACGTTTGAAAAAATAGAAAACTAAGTCTGCAATTTTTCCAAGGATCGGCCTGGGGGTGGGAAGTGATTCTAAGGTTATAAATCTGGGAAGAATCTACTAAAAACAGCATTGGCCGGGCGGCCGCGAAACTGACACGGCCGCGCGGGCGTGAAATTAATCGCGGGTTTTGTAAGTGCAAACAGTGGCTTTTGCTGGCGACCAGCTTGCGTTCACGCGAGCGTCCAGATGGCGAGGGAAGCCATATGGAGCCTAATCGCGCGTGCACGCTCGCGTGAACGCAGGCTAGTCCCCAGCAAAAGCCACTGTTTGCACTTCCAAAACCCGGTTACTAAAAGTCTCGCCAGAGCAACGCATGCGCGCTGGCTCAGGCGAGATCTAAAAGGGAGAGTGGGCGGTCCTGCTCGAGGGCAGGGGGAGTGGCTTGCCCACTGTTGTGCATACTGACTGTTTGGTCGGCCCCAGGGCTGACCAAACAGTCAGTAATGCCCTCGAGCAGGACCGCCCACCCTCCCACCCCCAACCAGGCACTTCTGCTTTCTCGCCGTGCGAGAAGGCAGAAACATAAAATGGTAGTTATTACCATTTATGTTTCTGCCTTCTCGCACTGCGAGAAAGCAGTGAGGCAACGCCCCTCGCCCCAATGGGGGAGCCGCCACACAAACGAAGGCTTATTAAGAACATGCCCTTACCCTGTTATTCCAGTAATTATATAAACTAATTACCTATTTTAAAGTGATAAAGTATCTTCTTTTTGCTGAGTTTAATAATGTATTCATCTCGATGGCTAGAAAACAGATTGCTTACAGTGAGAGAGGGGTATACCATGTGCACCAATACATTGTTGTTTTGGAACCCGAATTTATGCAGTGCGTTCGGTAGTTAAAGGATGTTTTCATTCAGCCATACAATAAGTTGTAATTATCTATGTTACCGCTAGATGATGTAATTGAGCCTCGAAAGAGCTTTGCTGGCGGTTTCGAAGTGGAAAGAATGTCATTTTCTTTTAATAAAGAGGAAAAGCATTAATGGTGCATTAAATTGTTCAATGACTTTTAAGGTTTAGAAGGGCTGAAGACATACATTTCAATCTGCAGCAGATAAGCAAGAAGTATGGGCGATTTAGACTGATGGGAAAAGAAAATCTGTTGGAACAGCAATGAGCCGTGGCCCTCTAAGGCTCTGGTGTTTTTGAGAAAAGTGCGAAGAATCAATGAACTGCTGCCTTGAAACAGACTATGCCTGTAATCGCTGCATTGGAGGTGCGTGCTCTGCAGACAGGCTGAAAGAACTGCTAGAAAAGCATTCGAATCAAAAAGCATCAAAGCTTAAATGACTGATGAAAGCGTTAAAAAAAAAGTGAGATTAATCAATGCCTTTGTAGAAGTTATTTTTCAAATTAGAATTATACGTGCTTATTAATTAATGAGCCATCTGAAAATGAGAGGAAAATATGGTGACGTGTAGAACAGTATTTTTCTGGCCTATGCTAACTGGACCTCAACTAGGCCCGACTCCATTTTATAAAACATGGCTGCTGTTTCATAATACTCACTATGTGTGTATATTTCCTCTTTGACACCTCACCCTGCAAAGTGTGCATAGTTTATTTTGTAAGACATGTTGTTCTCAAAGACCTCAGGAGGAAGCATTTAGATACTTTCATGGCTCTTCCTGTATTACATTTATTCAAGAGTTTTTTCATTGTTTATGTAACACGTTTTCTAACGCATGCTATGACATTACGTCCGAAGGGGAAGTGCAATTTTTCATTTTGTGGAATAGTGTTTGGAAGAATGTTTATTATATGTCGTTTCTTGGAACTGCCACGTTCTGGTTAGCTGAGACCAGGCCCTAGCCAGGCAGAACCTACCACTCCCGTCAGGGGTGGGTGATTCCACTCACAGTATAACCTGCGCTCACCTGTGGGTAGCTTGGCACTGAGCAGTCAGGCTTATCACAGAGGCAATGTGTAAAGCTTTGGCACAGCATTCTCACACAATAAATACACTGAGCATCACAAAATAGACTTCACATGTGGTGTTTGTAAATAAAGTTTATATTCAACACACACATTAATTAACACAACATGAACATCATGTATTTCTGGGCATAAATCACATTTGGAAATATCACTAGCAGTACACTAGGCCCAAAGATGTTAGAATGACATCAGTAATGTGCACACTTAGAAAAGATCCTACTTTTTCCCCCAGTACCCTCATACAGTTTAAAACATTGTCAGAACTTGGCCCACCTTGGCAAATATAATATAATTAGGGCTCTTGGTTTTATGTTTTTATATTTTTGTCATTTCTATCTGTATTTATCCACATTTATTTTTTGCTAATTTTACCTGTATTTATCCATATTTATTTTAGGTTTTGTGAAAAAATGAAGCTGAAATGTATATATTTCTGCATTTATTTAACCAGTTAATGTTCACTTGTGCCTGAATGCCTGACAGGTTTCAATGATATATACACACTCAGATGGTAAAATATGCACTTGTAAGAAAATATGTAAATTTTAGTATCAAGGTTGTGCAAATCTACTGCTGTTTAGGACTCTTTACTAAAATCCCTATATTTTTTAATCCCCTTGCCTGTCAATCTGCACAGCTATTGGCCTGGCAGTCATGACTGCCATGTTGCATTTAGAATTACTCAAAAACAACCCAATTTCCGTTTTTATCCACATTTAAAAATAAATACAGACAGGAAAATAAATGGTTTTCTGTCTGAATTTATCTGTAAAAATCAGTAAAAATGGAAAACGGGGAGCCTTAATTATAATTCAAAACCACACCATTATAGGGTGTACCCCAGATCACAACAATATCAGAAATGTGTACACACAAATAATTACAACACTTTTAAACAGCACCATGGGCCAAGGCCACACGGGTAAAACAACTATCAAATGTAGTATTCTTTTGACAAGGAATCAACATGTAAAGCAACATCGCCGCGCGGTGTAATTAATAACCCGCAGTCACTCCCACACACTCACTCAGGGCTGATATGTGATTTACGGATATCTGGCAGGTCGTATGGAGCGCACTTACACACACACGCACATAGCACTGTAATGCGGTGCACTGATATCCGACAAGTCAGTTGATAATGCACATGCAGAACCCGTGGCCCAAGCCCTCCTCCACCACTCAGTTAACCTGACTACCCTACACCCCTAGGCAGGCGATAAAGAAAACCATCCCCTTGATACTAAACCGATCGTGGCCGGAGTCACACTCAGTCAGGGTCCCAGGTAAGAAGGTGGGGGTAGGCAGCAGGCTAATTCGGCAGCAGTCGACAAATGGGAGTTTGGACAATACTCGAGAAGTTCACCCAAGGTATACGATGCAGAAGCAGGGCGAGGGTGATAGTCGTTCAATCAAAAGGTTCCACATGTTGCCTTCCGGCACCAGCCCAGTTCTGTGAAGCCCGGGGTAGGGGGGATGTCACACAGTCTCTTGACCCGCTTCCGATGCTCTTGGAAGCGTTCTGTAGCCCAGTCAATTACTTCCACCACCCAGGCCTGATCTGGGCAATACTACCAGGCAACACAAAGTTGTTGGGGCCGGGTGAGGAGAAGGCAGTTGGTCTGCCGCACTGAGGGCACAAAAGGAACAATCGATGAATGGGGGAGATGAAGCAGGGGAGCTTTTCAGAAGAAGGAGGTACCCGGTCAGACACACGTTGATCAAAGTAGCACCCAGGCAATCCGGGCACCATGGAAAACGAATCCGTTCCTTTGCATCTCCCTGAAAATGAGGCACAACGTCTGGTGTGCATTGATCTGAGTCGCACCAGACAATCCTGGTCACACACAATGAAGCTTAGCAAATTCCGTACCTCCCTGGAAATGAGGAACAACATCTGATGTGTATTGATCTGAGTCTCACCAGACAATCGTGGTCACACACAGCAAAGGGTTGAAAATTCCATACCTCCCTGGAAATGAGGCAAAACATCTGGTGCATGTTGATCTGCTGAGTGGTACCAGAGAATCCCGGTCACATACACACAGATGCAAGTTCAGCAGTGCCGCACGAGGTAGAATGAGGCACTACTACGGGTACGCATCCACCTCCGAGGATCGCAACCTCTGAATCAGACACAGCATGCAATTAGCATGCAGTCAGTGTGTCGCACGAGAAAGATGCAGCACGATCGACAAAGCAGGCCATACGGGTTCCCGCAACCAGTGAATCAACTCAACACCAACAAGACGCTTATGCATGTTGAGGCCCCACGATGCAGGGGCCACACTCCTTAGATGCAAGCAGTACTTTTGGGGCTCCACACAATGCAATCCAGTCTCCAGGCGCAATACTTAGCTTCACGCTCACACTGTGCTACCAGTTAGGATCCAGCAGACGATGTGGGCATTTAAGAGGACACAGCTCTCCAGGTGTCACAAGCAGACAGTGTAGGTCGCTCACGGGAGGTCTTTGATGTCCCTAAGACCTCCACAAGAGAACAGGGGGCAAGCCAACAAGCCCTTGGAGAGCACACTTCAGGGTGCCAGACAGCAGCAGATAGGCAGCCAAGACCAGCCACTATTCTGGAAGGGTGCACGGTCCCTTCTAACGGCAGTAATCCTCCTTGTCCACATCAAATTCCTCTGGCAGTGTGCACCATGCAGTTCCAGGATCTCCAGTCCCACGTCCCCACAAGTGTATCTCTACCCTGCTGAAGTATGGCACCAGAAGTTATATTGTAGGGTGCCTTTGAAGTTAGGGGTGGTTCAGAGGGTTTCCCTTTGAACCACATATGTCTCCCCAAAATTTCAGCTCTGTCTGCCGTGAGGCCATAGAAAGCAGATCTTAGGCTTTAGTGAGGCCATGATCTGGCTTCCAAGAGTCAAAGTGTCAAAACCTCTTCCTCCAATCTATCCAGGCTGGCCCTCAAAGGGCAAAGGTCTGTCGTTCCAGTTGCATTCCCAATGTTTACAGCTGTCTCTGGGGAATGCACATATGTGCTCTCCCAGCCTGCAGTATGGACTGGAGTCAAACTAAAAGGCACACAAAGAGTTTTAGAGCAGGGAAATGCCCACTTTCTAGAAGTGGCATTTCTAAGCTATTAATGACAAATCCCTCTTTACCACAAGAGAAGGGTTGTCATTGTAAATCCAATGATAGAAAACATTATGGGTCTGCTCCACTGTAAGTCACTATTGCAGCTTGAAGTCATTGCAACCATTCTTCCATGTTTACCTTTAGAAAGAACAAACCTCATAGGTAGTGAGAACACACATGGGTATTCTCCACTACCTGGGCAGGGAACACACGTGTATCTGCCCTGCCTTTCACCTATCACTTGCTTCACCCCTTAAGACTTACCTCAGGGGTGTCCTGTGGTAGTGAAAGGTCCCCTCAGGATTTAAAAAGGCCAACCTGAGCATAAGTGCAATTGCGCACACAGAGGCCTGCAGTGGCAGGCTTGACACATGTTTAAAAACGTCATAGGGGCAAGTGCGCACCCAAAGACCTGCAATGGCAGCCTTGAGGCATGTTTAAAAACATCATACGTGCATATGCACACACACAGGCCTGCAATGACAGGCTTGTTACATGGTTAAAAATATCAGGTAAGCACCACTTCCTAACATGTGCAGGAAGGGTGTGCACACTTTCACACTGCATTTACAGTGGGAAAGTGCCCAGAGCACTAAAGCCACTAAAAAAGAATCAGCAATACCCTGGTGTTGTCCCATGGGAAAAGCCGACCTCCTAGGTAGGGAAAACCCACATGGGGGTTCTTCACTACCTTTGGCAGGAAACACCCATGTGTACCTGTCCTGCCCTTCACTTACCACTTGCTGCACCCCTCTAGGCTTAACCTAGGGGTGCTCTAGTGGTAGTGGAAGGCGCACTCAGGGTCAACAAGATAGAAAAGCCAACCTGAACATAAGCGCAACATCGTACCCACAGGCCTGCAATGACAGGCTTGATACATGTTTGAAAGACTATTCTGGTGGGTGGCACAATCAGTGCTGGATCCCACCATTAATCAGTGCCGTACATGCCTTGGGTATGTGGTGTACCTTTTTACAGGGCACTCACAGGTACAATACCTAAACCAATCAAGTAAGCACCACATCCTAGCATAGGTAGGAAGGGCGCACACACTTTCACATTGCATTCCAGTGGGAAAGTGGCCAGAGTCCTAAGGCCATGAAAAGAGAATCAGCAAAAACCAGGAGGAGAAAAAGCTAAACGTTTTTAGGGAAATCCACTAAGAAGGGCCATGTCCAACAACGTTTTATAATTTTAGATTTTGATTTGTGTAATGTAGATACTTTTGCTCACATCATGCTGACTTCTCGGTTTCTAATACTTTCAATGGTGAAGTTAGCTATAAAAAAAACGACATTTTTGGTGAGCCAGACTCTTTTCTGGGCTTCTAGGAATGCAGTCCAATTCTCTGTTGATTTGCTGCACATTTTGACCTAAGTCTATTTTTCAGATGTTGCTCATTGATGCATCTGTCTCTAATGATGAAGAGTCTTCATGTCAATTGATTTTTATGTATTTTGACTGATTTACTGAGACATATAGTTATAACTTTCTGTTTTGCACTTTAATATTTTAATAAACCTTCATGTTTTTTTTAATACTTATTGATTGTATTTTGAAATGCTGTTTGAATCTTGTCTTTAGGGACACAATGCCTCATCTATTCTTGGGGACAACACTGTCCCTCACTCCACTTATGTGCACTACATTTATCAGGCAGCTTATCTAAAAGAAAGTGCCCACACCCTTCTTATGAAATCCCATACTCAACTCACATGAATGCTCCATGCACATTCAGCCATAATTCATCAACAAAATTCCCGAAATATTTTTTGTAGGATCTTAGAAAAAATATCCTTTGAACACAATGAACCAGCTAGCCATGACAATCCCTTAAACTGCAGGCCTAGCCCACATCCATTGCACTACAGAACATATGAAAAAGGCTAAGGATCCTGGTAAAATACAAAATACCAGGTTCTTCTGCTGACACAGGCACCCCACGTTTATCAAAGAAAAGAACGATAGCCCCCATGCCCTCACCAAAGTCTACAACCCATCCTTTCAAGAAGACATCTTCTTCAGCTGCCTAAGGAAAGTCTAGGATGCTATTTTGAAAAAGAAGACCCTGTAACTATCGACCTATTTTCAAGCTCTCATTTATCTGTACAGTTCAATAATCAGTAAAATGGCAACATATACAGCACACCCTAAATTAGGTTGAATACTAGAGACAGTACAATCTGCAGATGGTACAGAATCTATGCTATTACCAGTCAAAAAACTCTTTTGCTCTTCGGTAGGGTGACTACGTTTTCAAAACCAAAAACCAGGATAGGCAACAGATACAGAAATTGGGACACATGTTGGCAACAACCATGGACAGTGAAGGATTACAATGATAACATGCACTGACATAGAAAATGGACTGCACTGGAACATCCCGAAGACCTATAAAAAAAGTCTGCATATAAGAAAGACAACAAAGAGCAGCGTTTGAAAGGTTTCAGGTTGTAGAACATTTTAACTGGTCAAGGAAAAAGATTGGAGATGTCAAGTTGCCTCATTTCATATGTGTGTAGCTCATTCAGTCCGGTTTCTTTGCCTTCTGGGACTCATAGTCCTGCATTTATAATGGTAAACACAAGACTACAAGTAAGAGAAACAAATGACAAAACTGGACTGTTTAAGCTTTAACTTGTGTTTTGGCGAGATGGAGGCAGAGGGTTTGTGTGAGACAGAGGGGAAGGTGGTGGCGATACACATGGTTCTAGAATTGGAAATATTTGCATTCTACAACTGCAATTAAATAGAAATCATTCTTATCCCTTTTTCTGACTTGATAGATCTATTATGATAGGACATCAGAACAGAACATCAACCCTATCCAACTCCCGTTAGCTGCACTTGCCGACTCGCATCATCTTTAAAACTGGTTGCATCATTTGTAAAGTCATTACGTCCAGCACCCCTTCTGATCTTGAAGTCAAGCTGAAGGTCTACAGTGGCTCTAGGCACACAAGTGCAGGCAGGGCACCATCAGATATGAGACTAAGAAGTGTAAAAAATAAACAAGGTATCGGGCCCTTTCTATCTATACACTCGGGATTGACAACAGAATCCCTGTATCCATCAGGACCACCGCAAAACATTTTCAATTTAGGAGAGTTGAAGACACCATTTTAAAGAACACTACTTCCTAATGCAGTAACAGTACACTTCTGTTCCCAGAACCTAGCTACCTCTCCTATCGCTGATGAGCTGTATGCTTCCCTTTGACCCTGTACAGCACTCCGCTGCTCTTTGGCTCATGTTTGCCCTATGCAAATGCCACATAAATACATACAAACATTTGTTAAAGCATGTTAGATGAAAACACTCAATACGTCCCAGTGTCAGGCTGGTGAGTCTCGGCCTGGATTGGTGCGCTCCTCCAATGCTATTCAGCCGTCTTTAAAATGTGCTGCTCTGGATGATTGAGGCAAGGAAGCAGAGCGGATGTTGATGTAAAGAAATCATCTTTTTTACACGGTGATGAGACAAGAGGGACAGTTGAAATGTGAGCATGCACAACACTTTAACTAATGGGTATGCACAACCAACCCTCTCTCAAAAAAACGAAAATATACATTCTTTGGAGAAAAATGTTGAGATGTGAAACAGACGTCGAATAACCCAGGACAACTCAGAGATCCAGCTAATCTGGGATATTTGGTTACTAGCTATGGGATAGTCAATAAATCATTCACTTGAACAAACATGGTTTATGTTTCCCACATGCCATGCCAAAATCTGGAAGGCAATTCATGAGGTAATTGTTCAAAAGGTTAATACTCTCTTCAGCACTTACACAAGCTCAGGATTGGTAGCTCAAACCTTTAAAACTGCTAAAGTGTCTACTTTTCAGGAAACAATTTAACTGGAGATAATACTTCTTTCAAAAGATTGCTGGATCTCTAATCTTGTACGACCAGCTAAGAACCAGGTGATACCAAGCACTATGCAACTTTAGACTTTTAAAGAAAAGAACAACTATATTTTGAACCCCGGAAGGGCACAGAATTCTTCTGGCCCTCATACTTGAAATTAAAATCACTACTGAGGATGGCAGTGTGTCAGCTGTCATTCTGTCAGGTGTCTCAAAGACAATATCGAAAGTTGCATGGTTTGATGTCTTGGACCATCTGAGTCGCCTACTCCCTCTGAGAGAAGCAGGGTGCTGTTGTACAGTGGTGGAATTGATTACTTCATCCTTCAATAACATTTCACAGCAAGTGGGATTAGATTCATTTAAATCCAGCATTTGCAGGCAGATGTGGTAAGTCCCAAAAATATCTGCAGAATGCTCCCTGCTTTTCAACATTTATGTCAGCTATGTGGTCAAATTAATCGCAAACTATGGCCTGAGTTTCTTTCTTTTCATGGATGATATACAAATCGGCAGTCATCTCAAAGGCTGCCTCTTGCCTCAAATCCAGCTCCCAAGCAATTGTGCCATCTTTATGAAACTGAGAAGAGATGAAGCAGAGGTCCTGACAAGCTAGTGAGCCATGAGCAAGAGGCAGATGCAAAGCCCGATCCAAGTCTACACTGTATACAATAGGTCTGTTGGCTAAAACTGTCCATAGACAAGACCTAAAAAACAAGAAAAAAAATCATGTTGTCAGCCCTGTCTGAACTATGTTTAATTATTTAAGGCATTTGTTTCCTTCTGCCAACTAAAGCCATTTGAAACCCATGAAATCGGATTTTTACAGTATCTCAGCAACAGTGTCTGCTCTTTAAATGACTGAATATTGGAATCATCAGCTAAGAGGTGACCATTTATCACAGCAGCTAGTGTGCAACACTTTTAATACATTTTGAATTGTTTGAGCTAGAAACAAACAATAACTTAAGGATTGGGATGCTACCAAGATACTTCTAGCTCTAACAGTCTTCCACAGCTCCACATGCCCTCAACATCACCCTCGTTCATCCCACACAGGGAAGCACACCGACAGGTTTGGGTGACAATCTTACTGCTTAGTTCAGTAGCAGGAAACGCCCATATTTCCTCTCACTTGCTCTTGTTACAGTATTGCATACTAAGCCGGTGAGCTCTTGTATATTAGGGTTTAGTAAAAACAAGGCCTCATAAGCGGTGGCCTAACACAAAATGATGGGCACTCCCTGCAGAATGTGAAGAGGAGCGCCTGAGTCTCACATATTTCACAGATATTCATTGCCCTTGGAATAAAGGGGGCCACCTGGAAGGGTTGGGGGCTCTCCTGCAACCGCAGGGGCCTGCATTAAGCCCCTGCTAATCAGATCATGGGTTATTGTGCTGTCTTCATACAACTGAAAGCTGCAGAAAGGAAGAGCAAATTCCAGAGTTGGAGTGCATGCAAAATTGTGGTTTGGCACGTACACAAAAGAAGTTATTATTGAAAATAAGTAATTCAGCGAACAAACCCAACGATCCCTGGTTATTCCTGCTTTCGTCAGTTGAGCAGGGCAAACATCAGATAAACTCAAAGATCTCTAATCCAACATTCCTCTTGTGGTCTTTCCTGCAGTGCACATGGAGTTATGCCTTTCTCTGTGCTTTACAGTGCAGCACAATCTTACACCAGATGAACCAGGTGAACTTTAAGGTTTCTCTTCAGTCTTTCATCTATAGCACTCCATTCAGTGCAGAGAAAGAAGGCTTTTGCATTTGCGCAGAAGCGAGGGACCTCTGGTGAAGTTCAGGTGGGACTTTATGAGGCTCTGCCCAATCCCACGAAAACAGCGTCTAGCATATAGAAGTTCCACAAAAGCACACAAGCCACAAAGCTTTTAATTGTGTAAAGTGGCACAGTATTGAGGCCCACCAGGGTGCTGGGGCTAGGGCTGATTTCTGCAGGGATGAGCAGTGCCACCAACAAGGTCCAATTTATAAAAAGGGGTGACTGCATAAATCTGCCTTCTAGTAGGGGCGACAGAGGCAAAAAAAGCAGTATTAAATTAAACAATATTCTCAGATACCTCAGCAAATATCTCTGTTAAATTATGCAGGAGTATGCCCGGAAAACAGCTACTGATACAGCTTTCCCAGCGTAAGCTAGAAAAGATTTCTGAATACGAGAAAGTCAGATATCTGAACATATTCAAGGTCTTTTGAATACTGAAGGATTTCTCAGAGATGTCTCTTGTACCAAAGATGATTTTGCCTTGATGCTTAACAAAACTTTAACTAACTATTTTCCTGCCTATTTTGCTTCTTTCACCAGCATCCTGAGGTTTCCTGAGGAATTAGTATGTCAACTGGTTCCAGGTCACAAGTCTCTACCAGCACCTGATGCTGTCATCCATGTTGGCAGTTTTGCGCCTCGTCAGTGGCAGTGCCTCCATACGAGCGGATGAGCATCGCGTAGTGATCCAGCGCGGCTAATATAAATTTCTCCTTAGGACACGAATCCAGGTAAAATATTTATGCAACCTATTGTCTATTAAACCTTATGTTGGTGGGGCCCATGACATCGCATATCATACATTCATTCATTCACTGGATTTCACACCAAGGAGAAATGTGCTGCTGGACGAACGGGATACCTTATTAAATTTGACAGAATAATATCTCAGACATTATATACATTAACCTTTGATCCTGTCAATTCTAAACATCAAGGTACTCCGCTTTTTGGTCGATGGACCAACTAGTAGAATAAGTTGATGGTGATTAAGACCAGCTCAATCACAATGAAAACCTTTTCATATTTATAACTCATAACTGTACTAAAGAACCACAGACTCATTTTAAGTTAGAATATAATTTTATCTAAATTCTCAATTGCATGGATACATTTCTTTGTTTATTAATCACATTTAATATATCAATAACATTTTTTTAAAGTAAGGTTTAATGAAGGAAAGAAATTATGCATTACCCATAGTTGAAGATGCGGACAGGAATGGTTCACCCAAAAAGAAGATAAATTGCAGATCACAGAATAGAACTCCCAAACTGACTGACTGTCCCGCTAACCTCCTCGGAGGTACCTCCCAGGCAGAATTCCCGCAACGATCTTGTTCCTTCCCCAGTCAAGTTCAAAGTCCAAAAATGACAAAGTCTTTTCGTAGTATTGAGGTGGAAAAATGGAAAATAAAGAGGCGGTATGGCAGGAAAACACAAACAGCAGCAGTAGAATCAATAGCAGCGACCACAGCAGCAGCAGCAGCCCACCCCACATAAGAGTAGACCCTCTTATACCCTATTTTCTAGCTTACTACACAAAAAGTTGCAATCCTTAGGGGCAAGAATCACGCTAATTGGTCCATTTGAGTGGTTGTGATGGTCACCTCATCGCCCTCCTTGTTCAAACTGGTTTGGGGACAGTAAAACATACGAGTCTCATGACTTCGGGGTTAAAAGCAGTCCAACTTGTCCATTCATTTTGTTGCGATCTTGATGGTCACAATTTAGTTAGTCCATTGTTGCTCAGTACTTTCTCATCCCTTCCCATGAATACATGCTGAATCTTTCTTGGCACCCTCTTTATTGTAGGTCAGTTCGACCTTGACATCTCTCACTCCATGCACAGGCCGCGTCCACGTGACCTGATCTCTCTATTTCTTCTGCCCAGAGGCCATTTTTGACTTTTCACGTGACCTCATCCGTTTCAGCAGCCATTTTCGCAGCATGGCCTAACAGGCCCGAACGAACTATCATAAGAACAAACACAACCACAATTAAAACAAAGAAAAATAAGCCTTTCTGTTTACCACCCGCCATTCTAAAGACCTGTTAGGTGTTACCTAGCAGAAGCGACATTTAAAGCCATTTTACTTACCATCTGCATACTTTGCCACAATACAAATCTACTACGAAGCATAAATCATGCAATTTCACTCTAATTAGTACGCAAATCACAATACTAAGGTTATTTAACTTCACAATTGTAAATAAATTAGATTTTGCACAAATTTGCATGTTACCTTTTATATATAGTGTTTACTAACAAGGTGCATTTGTTGGTTAATACATGCTTCTTCAAACAGTTAGTATTATTATTTTATTATGAATTCATTAATTTCCAAGGGGGTACAAAATTATTTTATTTACCCTGCTCCATCAGTAGAAAGCTGGAAAAATAAAATGGTAATAAAAATGATTTCATCACCATTTTACTTTTCCAGCTTTCTGCCGGAGAGGGCAGGATGGGGTCAGTGCGTCATTGCTGCTGATTGGAAGTGTGCATGTCGGTTTGGCAGGCTACCTTGCTATGGCCAGACCGACATGCGCAGTGCTCCAGTGCCTTTCGGAGCGCTGGTGCAGCCTGCTCCAACAAATCCAGAGGCTGCCCTGAGAAACGTCTGGATTGGATAAGATGTAGTTTGCTTTGCTACGTCACCTTCTGCTCAGAGGAGTCAGAGCCACAACTGGAGAGCATGAGCACATGCTGGAAGGTTAGTGAAACCTTTGTTTTTTTGCCTTCCTGACTCGCTGTGTGATTGATTGTGTGTGTTTGTGTGGCTGTGTTCATGATTGTGACTGTGTGTGTGTGTGAGCTTGACTGTGTGCCCCACCATTATTGAATCTCATCAACCACCACTGGCCTTGGTCATGCAAGAGGATGTAGTTGAAAGGTGTAGTCATAGCCCTCGGGAGTAACTGTGTGGTGGTGCCTGAAAGGTAGGCTACATTGAGAAGCTTGACGTTGAGAGAGTTGGCGCCTGTAAGTGAAGCAATGTGTACTACATGTCCTCCATGTGTGACACAAATGATCTATTTATTCCAATCCCTTCTCTGGCTGGCTTGTATTTGTTCTTTTTAACAATCACCAGGATGGAGCCAGTGTGGAACGTGGTCCAGGAAAGGGCCTAATCATTTCACAATTCTAATCATCTTTCTTGAGTGGCATCCGCTGTGATTGTTCTAGAAAGGTTCTTCTCTACAAAAGAGGGCATGTTTGCATTCCTTGTATTTCGGCACATTTAGAGAGGTTCATACGAAAATGAGAGTACCCTTATTAGAAGCGGTGTGTCAAGAAATCACCAAGAGCATGTTCAATTTTTGAACTCTTCAGTTCTTTTTCTTCGACAGAAATGAAAGAGAAGGATGCACCTGCAAGAAAATTCTTGCTTTGCTCACAAACAGTCGTACAAATGCCTTTTATGAAACTAACAAGCATCGCTCGCGGAAAAAGATGGCACGCACTGGTATTGAATGGAAACGCTGTGACTGAGGCTGCCCGCGGCACACGCAGTGTGCCCACTCAAGAGGGCTGCCACCCTAGTGCCACATTAGGCACAACAACATGGCTAGTGGCTGGGACCCTCCGGGAGTCCCCAAAGTCGGGCGCGGGCCACGCGTCACGTCCGGCGCTTCAGAGGGTGGGGGCAAGGTACTTATACCTGCCCCGCCCATCTGGCTTTCCTTTTTGGGCCTTCTGGTCACGCCGTCGGGACGTGCCATCGTGTCGGGTCTGCGATACGGGCTTTAGTTTGCGGTGAGTTCGGCCCCCAGTTAACAGGACACCCCTCGCTCCTCCCCCCACCGGCCACATCGGTCACAGGGAGCAGGTGAACGCCTCGCTGGTATCCCGCTTGGAGGGGGGCGGCTGCCGTCTTGAGACCTGGTACGGCCTGCTCTGCCCCTGCGGCATGGTATATTCCGGGTTGCCAGCATTAAGGTGGGGCCTGTCTGATGGTCGATGGGTCTGTGTGTTCACCTCTGCCTGCCAATGCAAGGCTCATGGATGCCCATGGAACTGGACCCCTGGGCGGTGCCCTAGGGTGGAGGCTTGCTCGCCGTAGCTCTCCGCACGCGTCGCACGGCGACCGCCGGTAGGCTGAAGGGGTGTGGCCTGGCTGCACACAGCATGAGAGCGGTTCAAACCCCGGTGTCTCCAGGCTCCATTACTCGCTGCTACGCTGGGGCGGCACAGGAGGTCGTCGTTCGCCGGGTGCTCATAAAGGCACCCGACCACACAGCAGATGGGGCAGGGCCTCAGAGTGCTGCAGCTTCCACTCCAGCAAATCGCATGCTGGGGTGGCATTTCATGTGCAATTAGTGCACGAAGAAGGCACACAAGGCATGGCCGTCGCGGGGGAGGGCCGCGACACCAGAGGGCCCTCACGCCTGCATCAGCGGAACGAGTCTGTCCGCAGGTGGCGGGTTATGGGGTGGAAGTTGGAGTACGCCTTGCTTTTGGCTGTGCTAGTCCTGGTTCTGCCGGCGCTTCAGAGGGTGGGGGCAAGGTACTTATACCTGCCCCGCCCATCTGGCTTTCCTTTTTGGGCCTTCTGGTCACGCCGTCGGGTCGTGCCATCGTGTCGGGTCTGCGCTACGGGCTTTAGTTTGCGGTGAGTTCGGCCCCCAGTTAACAGGACACCCCTCGCTCCTCCCCCCACCGGCCACATCGGTCACAGGGAGCAGGTGAATGCCTCGCTGGTATCCCGCTTGGAGGGGGGCGGCTGCCGTCTTGAGACCTGGTATGGCCTGCTCTGCCCCTGCGGCATGGTATATTCCGGGTTGCCAGCATTAAGGTGGTGCCTGTCTGATGGTCGATGGGTCTGTGTGTTCACCTCTGCCTGCCAATGCAAGGCCCTAGGGTGGGGGCTTGCTCGCCGTAGCTCTCCGCACGCGTCGCACGGCGACCGCCGGTAGGCTGAAGGGGTGCGGCCTGGCTGCGCACAGCATGAGAGCGGTTCAAACCCCGGTGTCTCCAGGCTCCATTACTCGCTGCTACGCTGGGGCGGCACAGGAGGTCGTCGTTCGCCGGGTGCTCATAAAGGCACCCGACCACACAGCAGATGGGGCAGGGCCTCAGAGTGCGGCAGCTTCCACTCCAGCAAATCGCATGCTGGGGTGGCATTTCATGTGCAATTAGTGCACGAAGAAGGCACACAAGGCATGGCCGTCGCGGGGGAGGGCCGAGAGACCAGAGGGCCCTCACGCCTGCATTAGCGGAACGAGTCTGTCCGCAGGCGGCGGGTTATGGGGTGGAAGTTGGAGTACGCCTTGCTTTTGGCTGTGCTAGTCCTGGTTCTGCCGGCGCTTCAGAGGGTGGGGGCAAGGTACTTATACCTGCCCCGCCCATCTGGCTTTCCTTTTTGGGCCTTCTGGTCACGCCGTCGGGTCGTGCCATCGTGTCGGGTCTGCGCTACGGGCTTTAGTTTGCGGTGAGTTCGGCCCCCAGTTAACAGGACACCCCTCGCTCCTCCCCCCACCGGCCACATCGGTCACAGGGAGCAGGTGAATGCCTCGCTGGTATCCCGCTTGGAGGGGGGCGGCTGCCGTCTTGAGACATGGTATGGCCTGCTCTGCCCCTGCGGCATGGTATATTCCGGGTTGCCAGCATTAAGGTGGGGCCTGTCTGATGGTCGATGGGTCTGTGTGTTCACCTCTGCCTGCCAATGCAAGGCCCTAGGGTGGGGGCTTGCTCGCCGTAGCTCTCCGCACGCGTCGCACGGCGACCGCCGGTAGGCTGAAGGGGTGTGGCCTGGCTGCGCACAGCATGAGAGCGGTTCAAACCCCGGTGTCTCCAGGCTCCATTACTCGCTGCTACGCTGGGGCGGCACAGGAGGTCGTCGTTCGCCGGGTGCTCATAAAGGCACCCGACCACATAGCAGATGGGGCAGGGCCTCAGAGTGCTGCAGCTTCCACTCCAGCAAATCGCCTGCTGGGGTGGCATTTCATGTGCAATTAGTGCACGAAGAAGGCACACAAGGCATGGCCGTCGCGGGGGAGGGCTGCGAGACCAGAGGGCCCTCACGCCTGCATCAGCGGAACGAGTCTGTCCGCAGGTGGCGGGTTATGGGGTGGAAGTTGGAGTACGCCTTGCTTTTGGCTGTGCTAGTCCTGGTTCTGCCGAAATGCCCTGGGACGTGGTATGGGTACCGGGGGTTGGCTCCTTCAGCCCGGGGCTCGTTTCCTCCCGCTCTTGGCCTGGCTCTAACCTCAAGGGGGGTATGGCCTTCCATGGTCCTGTGCCGGCCCAGTGTTGCCCACGGCTGGCGTCCCCTGCCCACATAGCAATTGCCGGGCCTTGTGAGCAGGGGCCGCGGACCCGATGCCGCAAGAGGGTTTGGTCCCACCGTGCCGGCTATGGTTTGGGCTGCGCCTCGCCCCAGCAAAACCTGCAATGCTGGGGTCGGTAGCCCGCTCGGCGCACGCTTTAGGGGCCCAGGGAAATCCTGGGCCCACCCTCTAGTCAGTTTTTGGCAGCCCACCGCTCCAGCAATTTGGCAATGCTGGGGCAGCATTCAGGTCAAACGGGTGTTTCAAAAGACACCCGACAGCTCGTCCGACGTGAGATGGACCAGGCCCACCTGCCAGGCACCAGGTTGGGCTGCGCATCACTCAGCAGCGTGGTAATGTTGGGGGTGGCATACATGCCCCGTTGAGCACAGATTACCCCAGCTCTCTAGTGGGAGCGGAATAAGCACTCGTAACCGGGCCCACCACCAGCATCAAAATGACTCGGCAGCAGGGCCCGCTCTGAGCAGAGAACAGGCATGGCCTCAGAGTGGTGTTTGTCCTCCGGCCATGCCGTCCAGTCATGTCACGGTTGTCATCGTGGTCCCTTGGTTATTGCTGTATTCCCCGCTGTCGGTGTTGCGTGGTGCCCTGAGCTGGGAGGCAGCATCAGGCGATGGTGATTTCTCAAGGTGAGTCTGCACCCCCCCTATCTTCAACCGAGAGTAGGGCTCGGGGGGGGCAGAGGCATGCAGATGGCCAGGTAGATTCCGGTGCATCAATGGCTTGGTCCTGTGCGAGGAGCTATCTTTGATCCAGCCAGTTATTATCGTATGGGGAGAGGGGAACCGACTGCCCAGGATTTCGTTAAGGCTGACGCGGTTTCCATGTTTTCAGTTTGTTAGTGTACAGGACACGGTGGCTTGGGTGGGGCAACACAGCTGAGTTCGACAGAAAGGTTAAGATTAGTTGTGTTAAACAAATTATACTGTGATGGTGCGATAAGGTGTTAAGGCCACGTGGTGACACTGCTATTTACTTTGGCTGAACGTGGATGATTAATTCTATTTATTCGTTAACGACGATCACATGGGTATTGTCAATCCTTTGTGGCATCTAAGGCTAAAGCGGTTCAGTATGTCCCTCTAATTTATTTGTCGAGCTATTTGTGCTCAGTTTATCTGTCACATAACTAATTTCACTAATTTTAAAGTGGATGCGGTAGTTTGAAGATGGTTCCATGTCTCATGCCACTAGGATTGGATTGCATCTCTTGTGACTGGTTCAAAGATAATGCTGCTAAGTGCTAATCACGGGCATACATTGGAAGCGTTTTCTCGCATTAATTCAAATGGTTCGCTTAGTGGGTTAACACGGGGGTACACTAGGTAGGTGGGCTGATAGTAGGATTATCATAACCTGGCCGCCCGTGGCATGCACGGGACCTGAAGTAACTACATGCTATGGTCTTAGCAGAACTTGTCCCCACTTCTTACCTACCCCTCTTGAGGCCCATGGATCTAGGAGGTTACAGTTGTCTCTTTATTGTGCTTATATGGAACGTTGGTGTCTGGGAAAATTATATGGAAATTCATTCGGGATCCATACTCAAAGCAAGTTAAGGTTGTGGGTCACGCTATCAGGCGTCCATTATATGCAAGTGAATGTTGCGAGGCTGACCGATGCAGCGACCGCTCCCATGTTCTTGCTGGAGCTCCAAAGTTGGACCACTCCTTCCTTGTCTTGGTTTGTGAATAGCCTTTGGAACTTGGGATTACTGCGCAGATACGTTTAAAGCTAGGGTCCGGTAATGCAACAATTTCTCAATTAAAAAAAAAAAGGCACTCCACGACATCCAGAGGTTAGCCTCACACAGAGCAACAGCATTTTGCAGGCAATACCCACCTGCACTTCTGTTACAACTTGCCAGTGCAGATAACAGTGGCGGCTGGTGAAGTTTGTGAGTGGTGGGCTGGACTTGGTCGGGGGGAGTAGGGTATTGGGGGGAAGGGTGCATGTTAGAGGTGCGCAAAATATTTTTGATATGCTAGTCGCCATTTCCTGTGCAAATCTTATTTAACAAAAATGGGATAAAATGATGCTTTTTTCTGCCCTATTTTTTAAAATAAAGCAATAGCCCTTCCCTTCATTATGGGCTTTTACCTTTGGCTTAAACGCATAATTTATCAAAGGCATTGACTGCTGTTAATAACTGGAGCAGTTAGAAATAATAATACTTTAATAGTCAATGTTACTCTTTTTTTCACACAAGAATGTTAAAGGTTTCGCCCTCTTCCAGCTGCAACTACTTTGAACATGACTATTTACACACCTTTTACAGTCTTAAGCTTCTCTCAATTTAGTAAGTTTTCACATGCTGAGACATCATACACGATAGTTGCACCTAAGAGGACAGAGGCCTACTTGGCCTTTGCCTCATACAGCAAATTTATCTCTAAAGTGACCACGATTTTGAAAACTTTATACTTAGACAACAGAACTATCGGTCAATATCCACAGATGCCTCACTATTTCTGGGTCTATACATCAGTAGCTTATTGCCTCCAATTGCTTGCTTTGACTTCTGATACTTGTAGTCTTGTTTATCTCATTATAGACCAGGACTAAAATTCCAAAATGCAATGAAAATAAGTGGAGTAGATTGTATAATCACAGTTGGACTTAGAAAACTTTAGAACCATACATGCTCAGATCGAACAGATATGGTCTTAAAGTAGCAGAGCCCTCATCCCTCCTACATAAACAGATGGTGCTGGTGCTTGGCTGAGCCCCTCACTGCTCACAGATGCATAGCTTGATATACCAGCCCTTAGCCATGAAGGATAGTCTGAAACTGGGTTGTTTACTAACATAAATTGAAGCCTTCTGGCGCTAACAAATGATTGGCTGGTTGCCCCGCTCCAGTTTTACTGGACAAACAAAACGGAACTTTCAAAAATCTGGAATTTCCTCTGGTTCTCTCTATTAATATTAATGTAGCGCATCAGAGGCAATGCCTCCCTTAGTGTCATATTTATTTTATCCCCAGGAGAGGCATTCGTCTTTGTCACCACATGTGCATACGATGGAAACAAGATGCAAAACACCAACATACATGCGTGACAGCTTGTGACTGCTCCGGGACTGCTGAGAGTCATTTTCTCAGGAAAGGGTGGGACGGTAGAGAGGCTATATCAGTCCTTCAGGGCCAATGGTACCAATGAATGCAGGGGCGTAATAAGGCCCCTGCTGCACCACAGGGGTTGAGGGCCCCACCTCTTCAAAGGGGCCGTATTCAGTCCATTCCAACTGAAACAGCCACACTGCTCTAATGGGTCAGATGATGATTGCAAAGCACATGAAAAAAATTACCAGCAGTTGTTCTGCCCTGAGTATATAATCTGCTCAAACAGTATTTTAAACTAGACCCTTCTAACTTTTACATGCTTACAAGAGGAGACATTTTAGCATGGAAACACATGTAAATCATGTACCTTAAACAGCTACCATTAAACAATTGTGGACATATTAGCCACTAAGAGGAATGGGACAAAGGTATTGCACAATGGTAGTTCGAGTACATTTTACAATTTCATTATATTGTGGCGTCTTCTGGGCACGGACTCACAGGGAAGCAGGGACTCAACATTTGTATTCCCACCTGCTAGTTAGGAGAGAGGATGACCACAAGTGGAAACCATAAGCTTTCATTCAATGCAGAGCTCACTTTAAAAAGGAAGACAAAAGCATGCCTTTTACGAAAATGAACAACTCTTCCCTGAACTTTGTGAACTGTTCAGCCTTCCTAACTACGATAACAACACCAATTAAACACATACCATTATATGCCGTCCACAGCCTCCTACTGTAACTCCTGGCTGTGTGCAATGAATTACAAAGAAACTGGAAACCCATTAATTTGAACGGCAGGGCCCAATTATATCTAATCAAATGCGCCGGTTCCGGCAGCTGGCCCTTTTTTTTCACCTCATCTGGTGAACTGGAGGGAAGCTGCCTTCAAGCCAGGCTAGGTGACCCCGACTCCGACTCATTCACGAGACAAACTGATTGAAATGCGCAGAACCAACACCTTGATCATCGCCCCCAGTGTCGCCATGAATCCAGCTCACTAGTAGCTGGTAGTAAATGGATTCAGTGTTTGAAGACTACAGACGCACACTGGAGCTGAAATGATGTCCAGCTCCAGCATTAGCTCACACTGCGCGGGAAGCAAGTCGAGTCTGCGCAGTATGTCTCAAAGTCCCGATGACAAACTGCGCAGACTCGATTCCTGACTTCAGGGCTCTCCACTCCCTGATTGACGTGGAGGGTTAGCACTACGGGGCTTGAATTTGAAACGCCCTGGGCTAACTTAACCCCCACGTCATCAGGGGGTGGAGACTGGCCCTTGATGCTAGGTATATGCCGACTGATGACCTCACAGTCCTAAGGGCTATGATATTGTCAGCCCGGCAAATACTGTAGACTTTAGGGCCGCCCAGGGGAGCAAGTTTAGGGAAAACGCCAAGACACACTAGTATCAGTGTCACAACAATACAACGGTGAGTGGCAGACAGTGTTACTCTTGTACAGCAGGTATGTGTGTACACAAGTTATTTTTTTAAAAGCAGATTTAGCATTTCTTTTACGGTGAATGTAAAGGGGGCAGAGCCCCTCCGCCCTCGCACCGAAACCGCCACTGGCAGATAATTATTATTCAGTAGTTATGGAGCGCTGCATGCGTGGACATTCCTTGCTCTAGAAATACAAAAAACATTAGTTCCCTGTACAGAATGCAGACACGAATCTAGTGGCTAGCAGGCCAGGGAATCTAGTGGCTAGCAGGCCAGGGCACCCTCTGTAGGGGTCCGTGCTTGACGCCATGGTCACAGGTCATTCCCGGCAGGCCCACTCAGCTTTTCATCCATCTGAGGTTGATTAAAATAATTATCATTAAGTTGAGTATCAATAAACACATGTTAATCAGAGCCGGTATTTCTTCGGGTGAAGGTGCGCACAAACACACATTTTAAGTTCAGCATAGACTGTCCATCACAATTGGCAACTTTTCCACATCCTGTGGTAAGGACAGGAAACACATACAGAGGGTAGCATCTGCCAGACACAGCGCTGAGATAACCAAGTAACAGATGGCCCCGTAGAGCGGGTGCAACAGACAGAATCCCCTCCCAGCTGCAGTGCGTCAAGTTGTTGCTAGGTGTCTTTTCTTGAGTGACATGCAAGTGCATTAAGTGAAGTATCAAGTATCCAGGTTACTCTCTAACATGCGTCCCTCCCAGGCAAGCCAGTCAACATAGGAACCCTCTGGGTTGTTGGTAGTTATGATAGATGGTCAACAGGTATTTCAAGGTGCCTTTATGTCAAAAGTAGGTACAAGTAAAAATGCAGACAATTGCCTAGGATTACACAATTTAGTCAAGCTGGGAAGCCATGATTAACCCCAAGTTCATGGTTTCACTTTGCACAAGATGTCCCTCCCCCCTTGAACTAGAAGTAATTGCAGGAACTCTATAATAAGGCTCCAGGCCATCCAACCGCTGTTGGATACCCCTCTAGAGGCAGCATGTCCGGTTTGCTAGTTTGTCTTGAGCCACAGGCTAGTGCGTTATGTGAGCAGGTCTGAGTACCTTCTAGTGCGCCCAGCGGATGCTCACGCACCTAGGCAGCCGCAGCTCTGAGTTTCCAATGCTGTAAGAATATGAAGGTTAATGAGGCTGCCAGGTCCCGTGGTGGTGTCAGATAGGGGCACTTGCAGTTAAACGACGAGTTCAAAAGGCCATAGGAAGGGTCATGGCAATGACAAAGAAAAACTGGACAGAGTTATCTGCTGGGTCTGGGGGTGGGCTCAACCTCATGGTCATAGGATCAAACCCTGTTGGGTTCAATCAACCTTGCATCCTTCTGAGGTTGTTAAAATGAGTCAGCGAGTAGGGTAACAAACATCTGTTATTCAGCGCCAACATGCCTACAGGAGCACATGCTCTTCACAAATACACAATTGCTATGCCCCAACAAGCACTATACACAGATAACTGGAAAGTGAGGTGGGCTGGATATATACCCTTACTTCTACCTTCACTGGCATATTGTCGGGAGCTGCTTGGGCAGAGGTATTGCACTACAGCCAGGTAACATTGACAACCCATCCACACTGAGCTGATTGTCAAGTTCTCCCAGGGCCACATATACACAGCCCTGCAATAGGCCCCTGTGGTAGTCAACGCCATGAATTACTATAATTACAACTGAGAAGGAGCAGATGGGTTAGCACAGCTAGCAGAGGTGTCACAAGGTGGAACTATGGGCACATGATGGGTTTTCATGCAGCACGGCCCTTGTTGTTGACAGCATCATGGGTTTACTACAAAGTACCACTGAGAGGGAGCAATTTAGGTATCGCAGCTAGCAGTTCAAGTTAGGTATCCCAATGGTAGAGGTCGAATGGGAGGACACCCCAGACAAATACTGCTCTGAATTTCAATTAAATTTAACACTGGGACTAGTGCCGCATAACTCCTTTCATGGCGCAGCCGGAGAAAAAAAAGAAAGTGGAAAGAAACTGCAGGATTTTAATATGGTTAAACCAAGCAAGGGACGGACTTGGTGATGCACAAAAGACAAGTACCCACGGGTACTCGATTATGATACAATATTGGTTCAATAGAGTTGCATCAAAAACGGGTGAGGTGCTAACTTAGTGGCCAGTTAACGGTAATGTGCTCTCAACAAATCCAGTGGGTACCGGAGGACGCTTCACTTAAAGTTAGAGTCTGCCAGATGATGTAGGATGGTTGCCTGGAAGAGGGCAGGGTTCTCAAGGTGTGCTGAACACTTGTTTGGAGGACAATGACTGACAAAGTGTATTAAAGCAATTCACATCTCCATAATTTAGGAGAGGGCAGGCAAGACTTGAGCATCCAGTCACCAATTGTTTTCTCCAGCAAAAAGCTTCCTCGTCTGCATCCCGGCAATATCTGTATCAGAATTCAGGTGCTGGGCAAACCATGCCTGGGTGGGTGCAGCAGTACGGCAGCTCGGCATCCTTCAAAAGTCCGCAGTTAGACTGGGGTTGGATCCTGTACATACTGATCTACTCCTGGCCTCCCCATTCAAAAGCTTTTTTATGCCCTGTCTGCATTCTGGTATACATTAGCAGACGCGTGGCTCTGGGCTACTCACGCTATGGTGGGGACAGCAGCAGGGTGACTCAGCATCCTAAAGATCACAGTCAGACGGTGATGGGCTTGCAGGCAATGATGACATGAAATGAAGCAGAATACTGTACAGATAAGGGTGGGTAAAGGGTTCCTGCAATTCAGCTAATAAACCCCGGAAGCCCTTCAGCCAGGTGGGTTGCGCTAGTTTGTCATTCCAATAGTGTGCTGTGGGGTCAATAGTGTTGAGAAATATCGGTTTGGAGCACATATGCCGACTATTCCAGAACAATAAATTTGCATTTTAGTTAAGAAGGTGCAGGCAAATTTGTTTGTATGATTTACTCCAGGTTCTCACTAGCCAAAAGCATTGGCATCTGTTTGACACACAGGTATACCTCTAGAAAAAGTCGGGTTATGGGCTACATACACTAAAGCCGCCAGTCAGGTGGGTTGAGTTAGTTTGTCATTCCAAAATATGTGCTGTTACTCCAATAGTGTTTAAAAATATGGGTTTCGAGCACTAATGCTGACTATTACCAGAACACATTTGCATTCATATTTAAGAAGGTGCAAGTAAATTTGCTCATATGTTTTACTCCATGTCCTCAAATACATAAGCATTGGCTATTTTTTTTTTTTTTTGGAACTCTGGTATACCTTTAGCAAAAGTGGTTTATTGGCTCCATATGCTGGGGTGGGGGACACCAGCATGGCGACACAGTATCCGTGATCACAGTCAGACTGATGGGTTTTGTAGGCAATAAGGACATGAAATGTAGCAGAATATTAGGAGTACCATTAGGGGACCTCAGGCTTTTCCCCCTGTCTTGGCTTAGGTGAGGAGGCTCACCAGGGGTCCTCGTAAGGACATGACACAGCTTAAATTCGATCCATGTCTACATGTTCACTTGCTTGTGTGGCACTTGGTAACCAGCCTGAACCTTGATAAGTGGGATCATCCAAGTAATGGGGGCAACCAAGGGCTTAACCAACCCCCCAATGAAAATGCACATTTTGCACACAGTGTGCAATGGATTGTATCACAGAGATCTGTGGTTACGAAGAGAGCTGTTTTATATCCCCAATGGGTCCTATTCCTGCCCGGTGCTGTCCTCCTACACATAGGGAGGTCAGTGGATAAAGATGGGGGTATGGTGTTGGCCACAACATTAACTTGTTTAAACAAACATACTTGTGGCCTTGAAGGCAGATAGCTCTATGCTCACCAGCGAATCCTGAAGCTGGGGCCTGGGCAGTGAGGGGTAAATACAGGGCCCAGACAACCCCCTAATCAGAAGGCCTAGGAGCACAGAGGGACATATTTTGGAACTGGTTAAAGAAGTGACCAGTAGTTCCCAACTTCCGGGGAGGCCAGTGAACTTTCCTATAAAAGGGTAAATTAAGCAAAGTTCAAGCCCACCAAGCAGGAGGGCTTGGTTCAACCCGAATGCAAAATCATATAAAATAAGAAGGGCTTGGTAAATTAGGCATGGCTTCGTTAGCGCAAACACAACAGGGTACCCCGATGGGGACGGGGCACACCTGCCAGAGGTTGATAGATAATTGGTCCAGCTGGAAGGACTGGTACCTGCAAGTTGCGTGAGATTATGGAGCCTGCCATGGTGGGGGGGGGGGCCTGGATATGACGGTGGCCACATCCAGGGCTTGGCGGAGTTACAGGGCGATCCAGAGGCTGAATGGTACATAGGGGTACCCTCTTCAGGAGCACAATAAGGGTGAAGAAGCCAAACAACCCCAGGAGTCTTTACGGTAGGACCCTGGAGGAAAGCGACTGCGCCCCGCTAGTCCTTCGGGCGGTTGTAAGCCTGAGCAATCGGGGGCTTGCCTGGACATAATCCGCCCCTAAAAAGGCATGAGTAAAGGGATGGACTGGTGGTCCACTGTATTTAAGGGGGATAATCCCCACAAAATGGTAGCACCAATTGAGTTGGCCACGGTGCAGTTGGCTCATCAGGCGGGCAGGGCAGCTTAGGTTATTCACCACTGCCTGCCATTGGATCGCCCGTAAGTTAACCCACCACGTTGGCATATTTCTGGTATGAAATAAAACCTGCAGCAAAGTGTTTCCCAACAAACATGTCTTGTGTGTTTATTTAATGATGTGCATGCTATGTTCTTCATGTTGGGTGAGTTGCCAATATTGGCACTATGAGGCTGCCCGTGGCACACGCAGTGTGCACACTCAAGAGGGCTGCCACCCTAGTGCCACATTAGGCACAACAACATGGCTAGTGGCTGGGACCCTCCAGGAGTCCCCAAAGTCTGGCACGGGCCGCGCGTCACTTACAGCGCTTCAGAGGGTGGGGGCAAGGTACTTATACCTGCCCATCTGGCATTCCTTTTTGGGCCTTCTGGTCACGCCGTCTCCCTCCCTACCGCATACCCGGCATGTTGGCTGGGATGCGTAGCAAGGGTAGGAACATGTTAACATGTTAATTTGTGTTGCAGGCGGAGTTACAGGGTGATCCAGAGATTGAATGGTACATAGGGGTACACTCTTCAGAAGCACAATAGGCGTGCAGAAGCCAAACAACCCTAGGAGTCTTTATGGCAGGACCCTGGAGGAAAGCGACGGTGCCCCACTAGTCCTTCGAGCGGTTGTAAGCCTGAGCAACCGGGGGCTTGCCTGGACATGCTCCGTCCCTAAAAAGGTATGAGTAAAGGGATGGACTGGTGGTCCACTGTATTGAAGGGGGATAATCCCCACAAAATGGTAGCACCGATTGGGTTGGCCATGGTGCAGTTGGCTCATCAGGCGGGCAGGGCAGCTTAGGTTAGTCACCGCTGCCTGCCCTTGGATCGCCCGTGAGTTAACCCACCACGTTGGCATATTTCTGGTATGAAATAAAACCTGCAGCAAAATGTTTACCAACAAACATGTCTTGTGTGTTTATTTAATGATGTGCATGCTATGTTCTTCATGTTGGGTGAGTTGCCTATATTGGCACTATGTGAACTGCATAAATAGCTTTTTAACTGTGGGGGATTCGGTTTTTGAATGATTTAAATGTGGAAATAGTGACATTTTAATCGTAATCTACTGAATTTACTGAACTCCACTTCCTGGAGTTTTCGGAGTTCCTTATCAGAGCGGCCATTTTTTAGTTCTGGCGCTCCTGTTTCCATTTTGGGCTCCGATACTTAATGGGCCGTACACCGCACGCACATCTGTCTGCGAGCGTTCGCGGCTGGAACGTGACCAGCACCAGCCATCCTGCCAATTTACAACCAGGCATTTCGATGTCATCAGCCATTCAAAAAGCATCGAATAACACTGTTATGCACTGTGATATCGCTCGCTCTCTTCCCAAATAAGATGAAAGGTCCCCTGGCATGTGGTAACTGTAGAGTAGTACTTGGATCCTTTCCAGAGCCACCTCTCACCACTATGAAAGCGTTAGATGAGAGATCGATACTTGGCAGTCTTATCAACGTCTGCTCTCTGAGCAAACATCCCCAAGAGATTCATGATTTGCTTATTGACCTCCAGCTAGAATTTTTTTTATTACCGAATCGTGGCTCAAAGAATGGTGTAGTCCCGATATTGTCCAAGTCTTACCTTTGGGGTACACCATTCTTAGACAGGACAGAACGGAGTCCCGCAGAGGCGGTTTGGCAATTTTTTTTCCAGATGTTTTTCAATTACAAACCTTTGAATTAGACCCCTTGAAGGGAGAAGAAAGCCTTGGATTATGTTTCAAGATTAGCCCCTCCCTATCCATTGCAGGAACATATATATCATCCCCCAGGCCCAAGCTCTAGTTTTCTAACATCTTTAGGAGAAGATTTAGCTCCCTTGGCTCTTCGTTACGGAAACTTTACCATCCTGGGAGATTTTAACCCCCATCTTAAATGCAGCAATGCCTTGGAAGTAGCCAACTTTGTGGACACATTAGGTACCTTTGGGCACCAGCAATTGGTGGCTCTACCTACACACTCTGCGGGGCACATCCTAGATGGTATCTGTTCTAACATTAACAATTTGATGGTTGAACCCCCCCATCCGGCAGGCCTGGTCTGATCTCATGTTGATTCGGTTCAGCATTCACCTTCAGCCAGCCAGTCCTCCTCTTGCTCCCCCAGCTTCAGCCCCCCAAACTATACGCAAATGGAGCAAGCTGTTGACTGAACATAAGCTGGCCGGCCATGTATCCGTTTCTACCCTCACCTTGTTGGCAATTGTAGCAGAGGATGCCTTGGCTTTCAAAAGTTGGATCACTCATGTCATTGATGAATTAGCCCCTGAAACTCCACAAAGAGGAAACCGAGATCTCAGCCCCTTGGTACACTCAGGCTCTAGCAATTCAACATCTTCGCTGCAAGCAGCTTGAGCAGAAGTGGCAGAGAGTCTATAATGCAGAAGACCTAATTCAGTTTAGAACGGCCCTAAAAATGTACCAATGCCAGATTAAGATATCGAAAAAAGGTCTATTTTTCTAAGCAGGAAGACAAAGCTCAACATGAACAAAAATCTATTTTTAGGATTGCTAAATCATTTTTACAACCAAAACTACTGGCCAGATTGATTCCACCATCACAAATTTTATGTAATCGAATTTCTTCCTTTTTTGATAAAAGGTAGAGGAGAACTGCCTCCCGACAAGCTTTTAAAAAAATTAGCCAGTCCAGACGCGACAAGCGATTTTGTCTTGTAAATCGGGATCTTCTTTTGACCCTTGTCCCCAATGCATCCTCTATAGAACTGTTAATCCAGTGATCAATGAAATTCTGAATTCTTCATTGGTCACTGCAGAAGTCCCAGCAGATTGGAAACCTGCAGTTGTCAAAACTCTCCAGAAAAAACAGCTAGCCAACCCCTCAACTCTTATAAATCTCTACCCAATCTCACTACTTCCTGCACTTGGTAAAATCATCAAGAAATTGGTAAATGACCAACCAACAAAGTTTTTGGAAGAGGCTAATATTCTCCACCCGCAGCAGTGTGGCTTCCGCCCAAGGCAATCTATGAGTCCAGGCTGGCCGGGGAGGTGAGGCAGTGTCAGCGGCGAGGAGTCGGTTCCATTCAGCAGTGCGGTGCCGATGAGTTCGGGAAGTCACCCACATTGGTTATCGGCTCCGCGATGACGAGATGCAGGTGCTGGTGGCGACAGGTGGCAGTGCGAGTGCTGGTGTTGGGGTGATCTATAATTTGCAGGCAGGGCGGTGTGTTGTGCAATTCATGAGTGGTACCTATGGCCTTGGGGCAAGTCATGGCGTCACCGGTGGCATCACTGACAGCGTTGGTGTTGTTCTTCTTGGGTTGCAGCACCAACCACACAATTCCAAGGGTCCAGTAACTAGAATTGTCACCCTTTGGCAATCAGGAGTCCAGCAGAGGAGTCCAGGTGTTGTTTAACAAGTTGCAGGTGAAGCCTTTGTGTCCCATAGACTTCAGAACAGGAGGCAATCTCTACTTCAAGCCCTTGGAGAATCTTCTTAAGCAGGATACCACAGCAAGGCAAAAGTCCAGTCCTTTCCATTGCCCACAGACAGAAGCAGCAACTGTAGGCCAACCCAGGCCAACCCAGCAAAGCAACACACAGCAAAGGGGAAGTACTCCTCCTGACAGCTCTTCTTCTTGGCAGGGTCATCTTAGTCCAGAAGTAATTTAAAGTTCTGGCATTTAAGGTCTACTACTTATACCCCATTTTCTCTTTGTAGTCTTTGTTTGTTTCAAGAGTCTTTGAACTCAGTAAAAACCAGTTCTATCCTCCCTGGTCCAGCTTCACTACAGGAGGTGGACACAGCATTGTGCAGGGCAGCCACAACCTATTCAGGTGCTAGGGAAAACTCCTCCCACCACTCTAAATACAGAAAGATTTTTTCAGCCTGGGTCTGAGTATCCCAGGTAAGGCAGGACACACCTCAAACCCCTTGTGACTATCTAGAGTGAATGTACATCCCCAGCTCCTGTCACCCCAAAACCAGATGGTGAATACACAAACAGGCAGAGGCACACAGGATGGTTAAACAAGAAAATGCCCACTTTCTAAGAGTGGCATTTTCAAACACATAATTTAAAAAACACCTTTACTAAAAGGTGTGTTATTGAATTGTGAGTTCAGAGAGCCTCTACTCCACACCTTTATCTGTTCCCAATTGAAAGTTACACGTGTTCCCAATTGAAAGTTACACATGTTCCCAATTGAAAGTTACACATGTAAAATGTTACAGTACAGCTCCAAAGATAGCCTATGGGAGAGCTGGTTCTGGCAATAGTGACAAACGAAATGCACAGTATTTCCCTATCAGGACATGTAACACACCAGTGCATGTCCTTCCTTTAACATACACTACACCCTGCCCATGGGGGTACCTTGGTCCTACCTTAGGGGTGAGTTACATGTAAGAAAAGGGAAGGTTAGGGTCTGGCACTTGCCAGGTAAACATTTCAGTTAAAACTGTGCAAAGACACTGCAGTGGCAGGTCTAAGACACCTTTGAAAGGCTAATTGTGTGGGTGGCACAATCAGTGCTACAGGCCCATTAGTAGCATTTGATTTACAAGCCCTAGGCACACACACAGTACACTTTACTAGGGACTTACCAGTCAATCAAATATGCCAATCATGGATAACCAATCATAATCACAATTTACACAGGGAGCACTTGCACTTTGACACTGATCAGCAGTGGCAAAGTTCCAAAAGCATCTAAGCCAGCAAAAACGAAATCCAGCACACAGTTAAAAATGCAGGAGTTAGAGGCAAAAAAGTCAGGGGAAACCACGCCAAGGATTCCAAGTCTAACAGACCTTTTCTATCCCCTGAAAACAACAGTCACATCAGGAGTACCTCAGGGCTTGTCACTCAGCCCTGCATTGTTTATTATATATATGGCCATGATTTTGTTGATCTCCTCTTTTGGAATCGAAACAACATGCAATGCTGATGATACGCAGCTGATTTTGGCTTTAGACAAAGCATCCATCGGTTCTGAGCTTAACTTCAAACGTTGTCTAACTGAAATTATCCGGTAGATGCAATCCAACCATTTAAAATGTAACACTGACAAGAGGGAGATGATGCTACTGGGTAAAGCCAACTCCTATGATCCTATGCTATGGTGGCCGAATTCCGTACCTCTACCCCCCCACCACCATAGAGGTAGTAAAAAACTTTGGAGTGAAATTTGATGTCTCTCTAGCTTTTCACCCATTAGCCCTTGCAATGGCTGGGACATGCTTCAGTTTAATAAAATCACTGAAAAATGTATTTGACTACCTCTCACTTGCAGCAAGAAAGACAGTGGCCTTTGCCTTACTAACGTCCAGATTGGACTACTGCAATATTCTATATGCAGGTGCCACTAAACAAACTATTCAGAAATTGCAGGTAGTACTACATGCAGTGGCCAGGCTGGTGCTACAATTGTCACATTGCTCATCGGCCTCAGCAGCACTTAAAGCCCTACATTTGTTCCCAATGCATAAGAGGATCCTTTTTAAAATTCTCCTGCTCACTTTCAGAGCATACAGAGCAGTAGGGCCAAAATTCATAACTTCTAGATTAACCCACTATATCACCTCATGAACCCTGAGATCCCCATCTGCAAATCTTCTCAAACCCTTTACCTTTAGACTCAAAACCAAAGGAGGTAAATCCTTTGCTGTTTTGGTGACCAAGGCTTAGAACCAACTCATTCATTCATAACATTTATTACTCATGAATTATAGACATAAAAGAAAGAAAATAAGGCAAATGATTCGAAATGAAATCACAATGTATTACTTTGAGAAAATAAAGGAATAATTACTTATTAAAAACATATAAAGCTTTGAATGTAAACAAATATTACTAAACTGATTGCTAGAAGCAGTAAGAAAGATAGAGGACTATTGTGCTGCCTTCTTATATTTACACAATGGCTGGAACGTATTCGAAGTCCCTATGTAGTCTTTCATAGTGTTTCATGGGATTTGTAGTTCATGTAATCATTTTCTTTGTATTCACGAGTTACAGTCTTTATTGTTACTGGCTACTATGAGCATTAAAGTGAGAAAGTAATGCCTAACATGAAGTCTCTGGTCTTGACATAAAATTGCTGCTACACTTCCAAGTGGGCCCTTATAGAATGGCATGCCTTAAGTCAGTGTGAAAGAACTCACAGTTGAAAACAGACATTCAGGATATGTAGGAACTGTTTTACTTCATTAATTAGCTGTAGGCTCTCTGCTAGCAGCTCTTCTTCTGAAACACTTATGAATCTAACTTTTGATATCATTAGATAAGTAGAGTGAGCTGAAAAATCTCGTGATAAGCAGGGCACTTGCATTGCATAGTTCACTATAAACTGAAGAATCTCCCAGCCATTGGGCATGATTCTGCATTGTACGTAATGCAGTATATTTGGATAGAGTGAAACTATTTACAGGGGACCAAAGGGGACATAAGGGAAAAATATGGGTTTTAATAAAGTAACGTATAATATAATAATTTCGTTTTTTTCAGAAGTATCTGCAAAGAAATCTTTGGAGGCACAACTGAGTATAAGTGCTGGGGATCTAACCCTAGCATGACAGTACACTACTGGACCTGTGAAGAACTCTGCAAGGAGTAAAGACTGCTGTGCTACAGGGATTGCCAATCTGCTTGACTGCTGCTCCAGAAGAACTGCTTTTCTGCTTTCCTGTGCTACCATGTCACCAGCTGATCTCTGCCCTGCTGAGGACAAGAACTGGACCCATCTCACTTAAACCCAGAGTGACTTCAAGGGCTTGCTGGCTTGCCCTCTGTTCTGAAGTGTAAGAGCCATGAAAGACTTACTTCAACCCTTCAAAAGCACTGGACTCTGCCATCTGTGAGTCCTGCCCTGCCAAATGGTGTCACCCCAGTCCCGGGCACTTGGTAGGTGATTTCTGCAGTGCTGAACCATCAAAAACAATGCATCAATGATATTACGCCGATTGAAACCAACGCATCGCCTTTCGAAGCGGTCGCGGCTGCCGCTCAACGACATCCCTTCGACAGACTGCGTGGCTCAATGACAGTGGACTGCGCGGCTCAACGATGACACATCATATTCATCGTAAAGTCTTTCGCTCCCCAGGATATGCAGGAGACTTTATTTTATCTCTTGATTAAGTTCAACCCCCTAAATGCATTTCCTATGCCAACTTCACCATGCTTGATGATTTTAATATTCACTTTGAGATGGCAGAAGAACCTTTAACTATGCGTTTACTGGAATCGCTCGCCTCTTTTAATTTGGTGAAGGCCCATGCAGGGCCCACCCACATAGCAGGCCCTACTATTGATGGCATGTTCTCTAATGCAACACTAAAAGGGGGGTCCCCTTAGCCAGTATCATGATCGGATCACTGCCTTCAACCTTTCTCGTGGATGTTTGACTGTTGAAAAGAGCTCCGCCGGGTACTACCGCAATATGGAAACAGGTGCTGGAGCAGGGTACCCTTGGGTGAACTAAGGAGTACCCTTCTGGTCTCTAAACCCGAGATCCCAGACTCCGTTAAAGATGGGGACGGGGTGATCAGCTCATGGCTCAGGAGGGTGGCTAATCTTGTAGCCCCTACATCAGCTTTAAGAAAGGCCACAAATACCCTGTCAGCTCACTGGTTCATGAAGGAATTAGCGTGGGAAAGAGCAGCGTGCAAGAAACTGGAAAGAGTGTGGCGACATGCGTATCTGGACTCTGATAAAGTTACTTATAAATTGGCCCTGAAATCCTATCATAAAAGTCTCAAAATAACTTGCGGCACCTTCTACTTACACTGCATTATGGAGGCTGAGAATGATGGGAATGAGATTTTGGAGCCAATTTCAAGGATCCTAAAATTACGTCTCCTCTGCTGAGACCTAGTCAGGCCCTATGCTCCCGTTGGGGGAAAATAACATTCCGGCAGAACTGGAGCTAGAAGTACCAGGGGATCGAATACAGCCCCTGTCACTGGCTATCTTTCTGGCGCCATCTGTGGAGGATGTAAATGCCTCCTTTCTACACTGCAGGTCTGGGTCCCCAACAAATCCGATACCCCCCCCCCATATACTAAAATCTCTCTCTGACTTTATTGCTCCAGTGTATCAGAAGTTATTTGCTAGATCCCTCAACACAGGCGTAATACCTGATGACTGGAAAAGAGCTAGGGTAATCCCCTTATTACAAAAGGCTAGTGCTGATCCCAAATGCTTAGCAAACTTCATACCAGTCTCGCTGCTGCCAGCAGCATCAAAAGTGCTGTATAAATCGGTAAATCGCCAACTCACCGTCTTTCTGACAGAAAATAACTTACTACACCTCTCTCAATCAGGGTTCAGAGCCCGCCACAGCACCGAGTCCACACTATTAAAGGTCTCAGAGACCATTAAATTTAATCTCGACTCGGGCTTCAATGTAGCAATGGCGCTGCTGGATCTGTCAGCAGCATTTGATATTGTGGATCATAAGATCTTGCTGCACAGGCTAAAACACTGGGATGTAACGGGCTCAGTGCTGAACTGGCTGGGCTCTTTCCTTGAGGGCCACAAACAGGTAGTTTGGATGAAACCATATGCTTCTGGAAGTAAAGAACTGAAATGGGGGGTGCCACAAGGTTCATCTTTTAGTCCCACACATTTTAACATTTATCTGTCCCCCTTGGCATACTTGGTGGAATCCCATAATATCACGATCATCTCATCTGCTGATGATACCCAACACCTGCTCACATACGATGGGGAGCCTGAGAGGGCGAGGGCAGCCTTCGCCAACTGTCTGGTGGCACTGCTAGATTGGCTCAAGGCTACTGTGCAACCCTGATAAGACAGAAGTCTTATTATTTGGGCGGGATCCCCTTCCAGGTTGGGTTGGGGCATGGCCCGAGAGTGTTCTTCCGCCGCCCCCTTCAACAATGGTGGCCAAAAACCTGGGTGTGTTCTTTGACACCCAGCTCTCATTTGGAGCACAGGTGTCAGCAGTGGTGAAATCCTGTTTTTGGATCTTTCGTATGTTGAGGACGTTTCTTCGTGTGCTTCCTCATGAAGCCCAAATTATAGTGGTTAGAGCTCTGATTTCATCCAGATTGGACTGCGCTAATGTCCTGTAACTTGGCTTCTCTGAATATCTGATCCAACCTTTATAGATCATACAGAACATGGCAGTCCGCTTAATATACAGAATTCCGAAATGCACTTCAGTGTCAACTTTTCGGGGCAAACTTCATTGGTTACCAGTTCATCACCGTATTAGGTATAAAGCACTGACCTTAACACACCAAGCCCTCCATAACAGGGGACCCAGGTATCTTAATGACCATGTCAAGGCATACTGCCCTGGGAGGCTGTTACGCTCTAGCATGGCGGGTCTCATTGTGACCCCTTGCTTTCAGAAACAGCGGAGGGGTGGCTCTTCCTTCTCTGTTAAAGCAGCTAATTTGTGGAATAACCTGCTGGATTATCTTAGACAGAGTCCTGAAGAAGTGAGATTGACCTTTTGCATACCTAAAAGCGCCTGGACACTCTCTTGAGTAGCCCTATACGATAGAAATGCTTCATTCATTCATTCAATGAAGCCTTCATAGACTGCGCGGATCGGAACCGGCGCATCGCGTGTATCCACGGGATCAACGACACCTTGACTGCTCTCCTCCTCACATCAAGTCTTCGACGTCTACGCTTCCCCCATCCTAGGTACTTTTTCAGAGGGATCTGCATAAGTCCAGTAGCCAGCTTGCCTACCATTGCGGTCAGCCTGAGCTTTGGATTTACCCCGGTCTAGTGCGATCAGATGTCCCCGGTTGGTGCTGTATGACTCTAAGCAGTATAATTTGATTAAATGTTTAAAAATTCATAACTCCAGTTTTACTTATTAGATTTTTGTCGTTTTGGTCTGGATTTACTCACAAAATTATTGTCTATCTTTCTAAACTTCTGTGGAGTATTGTTGCAGTGTTTTAATTGAGTTACTGTGTGTGTCTGTGGGTGTGTGTTGCACAAATACTTTAAACATTGCCTCTTTAGATAAGCCTGACTGCTCTGTGCCAAGCTACCAGAGGGTGAGCATGGGTTATCTTTTATTGTGTATCTAGCATACCCTGACTAGAGTGGTGGTTCCTGCTTGTACAGGGTGCATACTCCGGCAATCAGAAGTCCCATTTCTAAAAGCAGTGCATTTTGAAGTTAGAGATGATTTCCAGCCTGATTCGTGGAAATAAAATATATATGTGAGTGTCAATTCACTACATTGGAGAAGCTGTCAACAGCATAGGAACCAAATTCAGCATTTCCTAATCAAGCTGAAGTGTACAGAAACACAAGATAATGTCTTCTTCAAAACAGCAGATAACCTGCTGCAAGATTCTACGGAATATAGAAATGCAACAGTGCTAATAATTTCAAAAGCAGAACAGCTGTAGCTTTTGTTTGAATGGGCTCTAAATCCTTCTCAATGAAACCAAGGACATGCATGATGGTTCTCTATTTAGTCCCTGTGATATAACAATATACCATTTGGCATCCTTAGAAAATTAGTTGAATATTACCTCCCACCACCACTTGTATTGTTGCCATTCCACGCCGTATGGTGTCATATTAATAACATTGCTACCAGATTTGTCAGGAGATACAGAAATGCCATTATAATTACGGGCAGCAGCTGCATCCTGACGCTGTACAACATGTGGGCCAGCATTCTGAGTTCTCCACAAATTCCCTTACAAAGATGCTTCTGCAAAGTAATTCAGCTTTGCTGTGGAAAACAACACTCAATAAACGCCACACATTACTGTTACACAACATTCTGCACGGGGTCCTGTGAGGTTGGGGTTAAAAGTCCCTTGAGGCAGGATCCATGAACCAACCTGCTCCTCATTTCAATTTCCCCACTGACTCAGTATGTTTTCATTTAAATGAGGCTCGTGTCACAAGACTCCTGACGTACATTATGTGAATGAGGTTAGCAGAAGCTAGCCAGTGTGTCATAGGCCCTAGTGCAAGGACGGAAATGGGCTGTCTGGCCTCTGTTTGAAATGTAAAATACAATAATCAGGGGTCAGTGGACTCCTCACGTCTCCGGCTCGGTGCCACTGTAGCCGCTGCACCAATGAAAGCTACACCCCTGCCCAACTATACAAAGTTGGGCCCCTTGCATGAAAACATGGAAACAAGCGCATGTTGTTCGTGATACAGCGGTGGGCCCTTGGGAGAGTCACGCCTGTGCATGAGCAGCAGTGTGGCCTCCTTCCAATGGCGAGGTGCACTGGTGCGTAGCTTCAGGGGGGTTGTTTGGGGTATTACACCCCCCCCCCCAATACATTTATTTTGTAAAATAAATAGTTGGTACAGGTGCTTTCAGTAGGGTATGGGGAGGTTTTGTCAGATTTCCCTTGGGATTTTTACATACACATGCAGACAAAAACACACACACTCTTGTCTCTGTTTTAATGGTCTTAAAATGGTTATTTTACAAAACATCTTACTGACCAAGCTACGCCCTTGCATGCAGGCTTCTTTCAGCACAACGGTCGGCTCTCTCAACATTCACAGATTCAAAATGAATTCTAAAAATGACTACCGCCTCTTCAAACGCCTCATGGTCAGACTGAATGAAGTAAAAATAAAAAAATAATTCCTCAGGGGCTCATTTCTAGTTCTCTTCGTTTTAAAGTATGAGTTCCTATCCCTCGGCCAATTCGACACAAAATATAAGGAAGGCCAGGCCTTTACCCTCCCCCTCAAAGAAATTTATGTCACTTAAAAGACTGAATGGCTGTGCGTACATTTTACGAGATCAGTTAATACTACTGCATTAAGTGTAACAATTAAGCATACATACAAGGCACTAAAAACAGCCTCATGAATATTACATATGTGTTTTGCCTTGAGAAGGCTCGTTTTACGAGATTGTGTTTTCTACGGATGCCACTAAATAAGCAAATTGCCTGCTCTGCAGAAACCACTTGCCTTGGGCCCGACCGAAGATGGATATTTAATGGGGAAGGGGAAGTAAAGCTTGCTCTAATCTGCAAGCCTTATGCCTGCTTTCCCAACTTAAAGGAAAGGTTTTACTTTTAGTGACAACGGCAGGTGGCAGTTCTAGAAATATGGTTATTCTGCAGCCTGGCCAGTTGAAGATGTTATTGTCTATGTCTAAGGCGATCGGATTACATTTTGTAGGAATTGTTATCTAGTATCTACAAATGATTCCTTAAAAACTGTAATAGGACTTACAGAGCGTCTGATGTAGGTGTGTTTGCTGCGGGTCTAAAAAACTATCAAGGTGGCCCCCAAGAAATCCAAAAATGTAGGGTTTCTACCTGCTGAATTTCACTGTAGAAAGGGGGGCAGGGAACAGATGCCTGAATATTTTAAAGATATTCCTCGCACTTGAAAAACTGAAGAAGGCCGCCCTGACCCTAACTAACACTGGCTTGCTTATAGGAAGAAAACTATGATGCTTTATGATCTCAGGGGTCCATGTGAGAGGACCGTCTAGTGCTTCTCTGTATTGTGAAGAGGGCTAGGCCATCAGAGCAGGGTCATTTTTCCTTCAGCCCAGAGCTGGTATGCCTGGTCTTCACCAAGGCCCTGGTTGTGGTGACTGCTCATTCCACGTGCAGGAACAAAAATGTGGTTAAATGGTGAGATCCTGCCAAGATCGTTTCCTCCAGATGGTGCTCAGTGCGAACGCTTCTTGCGCTTCAGGATTCCTTGCACTTCTTGGTACTCTCTGTTAACCAGGAGCGGTAGTGCCTCCCAGAAATGTGTTGTTATAGGTAATGCGCGGCAGAGAAGAGGACCTGGTATATTTATTCTGTAGAGAGCGGAGTGTTGCGATTCATGGTGATTTCACTGGTAAGATTCACAATGATTTGCTGCAGCCACACCAGAAAAAGTCTTGAAACGTGGGAAACGGCGCCACAGATACAAGGAGTGTAGGTAGCAGTCCATGGGCGTTAATCTATATCACTTTAGTGCTGCCCTTTTAAAACAAAAGGGAAAGGGACATACATATCTATTACTGGTACCTTAATTTTGGTGAAGAGGCCTTCTGGTGCACGTTTGCTCTGCGTGTGATGTTCATTTTGTTTCAGTGTTTTATTCAGAGTATGTTATTTCTTGATAAATACCACTTGTAGTGACTTTTGTAGAATCCGATTGTAGAGACATTTCATAGCAATGGAGAGAATGCGACATGAATAGTTATCAGAAATTCATTGGCTTAATTGGAAGTCGTTACCAAAGCCGCTATTTTCCATTTATGTTGAAGGAGGCAAATGGCAAGCCCAAGTGCGTGCCTTTGGAATGAGCGTCACTTAAAAGTGGCGCCACATAACGTCTTTTAGGTGTAACACGGAGAAGTGAACAGAAAGATACCCAAGGACCTGTGCAGTGGGCCATAAAACGGAAGTATTCCAGCCGATTCGAAATATACCAAACAGAGCATTCATAACAAAGTAAAGGACTGCTCTTTCAGTCTGATAACGTGAATGCAGCAGCATTAACAAACAAGCATTGGCAAAGCGAATAGATCTGCATTGCCTGACAACCTATTGGCGTTGGCAACGTTTTTTTAAATGTGTTTGCAAAGCTTTATTACAAAAATACTTTTAAAATGTCTTGCGGCACGTGCCTGCAGATGCACAGGTGGCTACTTTCAATGTTTTGGTAATGTTAGAGATAAAGACCGCTCATACACCTACTTGAAGTCTGGACACGTTTATTTAGCATAAAATACTGAATATGCGATATCACTGAGCAGAGTGGCAAAATCTCCCCTCAATTTTTAACCTAGTTTACATGAAATGTTATATGTTTTCTTTTTACATACATCTAGCAAAAATGTATGCGACAGAGCCGGAACTAAATAATAAGGCAGGTGCACAGCTTTCTCATTAGGAAGAGCGCAAAATGGACCCGAAAAGAGATGCGAGAAAGTAACTTCTCAGGTGCTGAACTTGTTTAATTAGGAATGATAGTGGAGTGGTACCAAGCATGGAAGTGAGACTGAATACAACAGAAGAGAGGCTGTGCAGGCTATCTTTAACAAGAGCAAACAAAATGGCAGTAAATAAATCAACATGGTGTCAGCTATTACAGTGGGCTCAAAACAATTTATTGCATTTTCTCAGTAAAAATGTTTTACAAAGACATTCAAAGAAGGCGGATATGTGAGTTTGTGCCCCAAATGTTAGCGGTAGCCTCACTCTCCCTATATGTATTGGCCCTCTCTTGGTCGACTGACTCATGTATATATATTAGACCTAGTATTGGGTAAGTCCTGTGCAGGGACATTGGAGAATTTAGATAGAGGGACGTAATGGGCTGCGGCTCCAACATTGTAGGGTCCACCATACTATGTCACATTTTGTTGGTCTATCGTTCTTTCTCACTCTTGCCTAGTCTGTTGATAAATCTTTGAAGTCAAGCCTACATGACAGAATACTTGACAGAATACTTGTAAAATGGAGGATCTTCATGGAGCCTCTCAGAGGTGTAATGTGGGGCCCAGATCCCTGACTAGTGTCATGGTCTGCCACAAGTGCTCGCTCCCACTCCCATTCACCACTGGTCCTCAGCATTGTTGGCTTACCACTCTACCTCTTGCCCAGGGCATTGGCCCTCAGGAAGTAGTCTGTGCTGGTACGATAGGAGCCATTCTATCCTATTTTGTGGCTACCATGAGTCCTGCTTTATTGTGCCTGTCCCATCACAAGTACAGCCAGTTCTGTTACCATACAGGCACCACATAAAAACGTAATACTGTGCCCCATCTGAGTGGCAGTCTACAGTGGGGCACAAGTACCTGCAGGATTTGAGGATCTCAGAGTCTATGAGGGTCACACATAGGGTATGGCCAAGTGCTTCACTTTCCTCCCTGTTGATGACAGGAGGCCTCTACTTGGGCTCGGCTTTTCACTTGCGTTTCTCTGCTTGGTTCTTCTCTGATTGGCTTCTTCTCTTCATCTGTGTTCCTGACTCTCCAGGTTAGACAATTTTTAAGCAGGATGCAAAGTCCATCTCTTAAGAGGTTTTCTGCTTGTGGCTCATCTTAGAACTTCTTTTATAGCATCACTTCGAAGAATTTCAACTCAACCATGGAACTCCTCAAAGAATTTCCTTGCATCTTCGGAGCTCTTTGACCTATTCTAACTCTGTCTTCAGTGGCAAAGTTTAGTGGTTAGCTAGGGAGATTTAGATTTATTTGTTTGGATTGGAAAACTACTGTTGGATTTGTGAACAGCTCTTTGCACCTGCATACTGGAGCTCTGCCTCGCCTTCTAAGTTGTGCTGTAACAACTGTCTTTTGAGACTTTGCAGAGGTATTTACAATTTGGGAGCGAACATTTGTTTCCGTTTGCTGCCTCAAGTTGTGTAGCTTTAAGAACTGTGTATAGGCTATGGGAACAGAACTAGTCACACAACAATACATTTGACTCCAGCAAACTAAAGGTACATACATTGATACATTGAGAGTTTACTATATGACACCTATTGCTAGCAGCGGCGGTCCGTGCAGGTAAGCGCGGTGGGGTGGGGAGGGACGGGAGGGGGGGGAGTCGACAGGTGACGGAATAGGGAAAAATAAATAGATCCTATTCCATCGTCTGTCGACATCCCACCCCTCGCCCCACCCCACTGCCCCACTTGGCTTTTCTGCACGTACCGCTGCTGATTGCTAGAGTGATCTGTGTTTTATTTTTTATTTTAGTAGAATGTAACCATTCATGTGAAATCCATTTAAAGGAAAGAAATGGCAGGTAATTGAAACTGATGAATGAGTAGATGGTAACAATAGTCTTCTGTTCTGTTTAGAATAAAGAGCTCTCACTTGTGACAGACTGCAGAACCCTAGAGAGCCTCTATTTGTTGAGAGGAGCTGTGTCCTCCTGAAGCAACATTCAGATTAGTGGTAGTTTGAGATGGACAGAGAGCCAAGCCCACAGAACCTTGCAGCCAGAATGACATGGATCCAGGACTTCATGACCATTCTATATACATTCATAACATTGCTGCCAGAAATGGGGTTTTTGGTTGGCTAAGATATACACCCAGGTCAGGCAGAACCCATCACTCTAGTCAGGGTAAGCTAAATACACAACTAAGATAACTTGTGCTCACCCTCTGGTAGCTTGGCGCAGAACAGGTATGCTTATCAAAAGAAGCAATGTGTCAAGTATTTGTGCAACACACCCACACAGTAACATAATGAATACACCACAAAAATACTCCACACAGGTTTCTAAAAATGGGTTGTTATATTGTAAACACACTAAGGCTGAAACAACAAAAATCCAATGTATGCTTTTCAAGGTATGAACTTTTTAAAATACAGGTACAACGCAGTGCTTAAAATTATGTGAGTTAAACTTAACAAGGTCCAAGCAGTGAATTGTCAAATTGTGCTACTGCAAAAGTATCTGTAGGTCAATGCATAACAGTCAGTAGAATGGAAGGTCCTTCACGGCTCCCTTGAGACCATTGTACTGAGATTGAGTCAGCCATCTGCGAGAGAGCGCAGTACGACTACAGGGGCCTCATGAGTCCGATCACACACAGTACCTTGTGCGGGGCAGCGGGTTACAGACATGCTGCTGGTGCCCTTGGAGATGGGCTCCCAATTTCACGCTGATCCAGTTTTGGGTGGCACTGCGGTGGTCTCACCTCAGGATGGTAAGTAGGGCATGACATTGCCCTTGCAACGCCTCAGCACAGGAAGGCAGTGATCTAGGGTGGCGGTGATCTAGGGCGATACGCTGCAGTCAAGCACGGGTCCATTGAAGCCTATAACACAGACAGCTGAACTCAACTGATGATCGGGGGAAAGCGCTGCCTTCAATCACGAATCTGCTGCGTTCGGAGATAAAGAGCGCATCCTTTGATGTTGCGAACGGGGAGCGCCGAACTCCACTTGCAAGAATCGCCACTTGTGGAAGATAACATGCTGATCATGACAGGGATCAGCTGCTGGACTCACAGATGGCAGAGTCCGGTAGCCGTGTAGAAGTTACTGAAGTTTTTGATGGCCCTGGAACTTCGAGAACATGGGGTAAGCCAACAAGTCCTTGGAGAGTACTTTGAGTTTAGCACTGCAAAAGGTAGCAGGCAGCAGGACAGCACAACAAGGCAGGTAGCAAAGTGGCAGTCCCTCCTGCAGCACAGAAATCAGAAAGCAGCAGGCCAACACAACAGAGCAATTAGCAGAGAGGTAGTCCCTCCTGGCAGCACAGCAGTCCTTCTGGCAATGTGCAGATATAGATCCAGCAATGTCTGGTTACAGTTCCAAAAAGTGTCTGTCAGATGGGATCGGAGACCCAGTACTCATACCCAAAAGTGCCTTTGAAGTGGAGGTGACATCAATGACTGGCCTTTGAAGTGCTCAGATCCCCTTTCAGCCCAGTCCTGACTGCCAGGCTAACCCTGGGGGTTGATCAGTGCTTTGTGTGAGAGCAGGACACCGCCCATTAAATGTGTCAGTCCCTCCCACTCCCTCTGCCTAGGAAGACCCATCAGTATGCAGATGAATGCAGATGCAGCTGAGTGTCTTGTGTTTGTGGCTGTTAGAGGGAATTCACAAAGTGCAGCTGTCACCCAAACGCAGACGTGTACTGGAGATAGGCTGCAAGGCACACAAAGACCTAAGAGTAGAGAAATGCCCACTTTCCAAAAGTAGCACTCCTAAACTAGTAATGCCAAATCCAACTTTAGCAGGAAAAAGGGTTTGTCATTACCAATCAAAAGATATGAAACATAAAGCAGCTACTCTGTAATCAGGAATTACAGCTTGAAAGTGCATTCAAGGAATTCCCAATGTTAACCTATGAAAGGAGCAGGCCTCACAGTAGTGAAAAACGAAATTGGGTGTTTGTCACTACCAGGACATATAAATAAACAAAGTACATGTCCTTCCTGTTTCTTACATAACACCCTGCCCTGAGGGTTACTTAGGGCCTACCTCGGGTGTGACCTATATGTAATAAAAGGGGAGTGTAAGGCTTTCAAGTACTCAAAAATTCTAAGTCGATGTTGCGGTAAACTGTACACACAGGCCCTGCAATGGCAGGCCTGAGACAGGTTTAAAAGGCTACTTATGTGGGTGGCACAACTAGTGCTACAGCGCCACCAGTAGCATTTGAACTGCAGGCACTGGGTATATGGTATACCACTTTACATGGGATTTACCAGTAAATCAATTATGCCAATCAGGTCTACACCAATGTCATCATATTTAGGAAGAAGCATATGCACTTAACACTGGTTAGCAGTCCTATGGCCAACAAAAATAATTCAGAAAAAAGAGGAGGAGGTAGGCAAAACGTTTGGGGTCACCGTTCAGAGAGGGCTATTGCAGAGTTCCACCAATGGGTAGAAAATATGCAGCTTGCGGTGCCATTTAGCGGCAGTAGCACAAGTAGCCCTGAAAAATCAGCACCAATGACACCATACGTTGTGCAAGAATGCGCAGCCATTCGTGTTGATTTTGCTGCCGCTCCAGTAGAAAATCTACTCGAGCTGCAGCAAATCTACTCAAAAGGCAGCCCTCTGACTGCAACCACCCAAGTTAGAAAATCACGCTTGGGGATGCCAAATGTGACTCACGCTAGCCAGCTCGCATTTTCTGGAGTTTCGTGGAAGAAAAATTCCACCATGACGCGATTGGCGGAATTTGGCCAAAACTTCACATTAAAGAGCAAAGTGGAGTGACCAAAATTCCACTAATTCCGTGGGTGGAACGAAACATTCCACGCACCCCTACTGTCTACCAAAGCCTAAATCAACCAAAGCAGGGACAATTACACTAACTAGAATGGTGAAGTATCAGAATAATGCCAATGCCCAATAGCAAGCGCTAAACTAGGTCCTGTCACCCCCAAACGTTTTGCCTTCACAATTTCTGTTTTCTGAATTTTGTGTTTGTTGGCCTTAGGACTCTGTGCACTTTACCACTGCTAAACAGTGCTAAAGTGCTTGTGCCCACTCCCTTAAACATTTTGAAATTATCTTACACCCAGTTGGCACATTTAATTTACTTATAAATCACTAGTAAAGTGGTACTACATGTACCATGGACCTGTAAATTAAATACTATTAAGTGGGCCTGCAGCACTTATTGTGCCACCCACTTAAGTAGCCTCCTAAGCGTTTCTCAGGCTGGCCATTTACAGCCTGTAGTGCAGCTTAAACTGCCAATTCTTGGCACAATAACCCATTTGACAAGCCTAAAACTCTCTTTTTAATACTTCTAAGCCACCATTAGGGTAGGCCCTAAACAGCCCACAGGTTAAGGTGCAGTGTATTTAAAAGGTCAGTCATGCGCAATTAAGATTCACATGTCTTGATAGAGAAAAACTCACTAATTTGTTTTTTACTACTGTGAGGCATACCTCTTCCTTAGGATAGCATTGGGTTACCTTATTACATTTAATAAGTGAAAACATTTGTTTGAGAGCAGGTGGAAATGCCTTGTTTGGTGTCTAGGGAGTTGTAATTTAAATGCCTCTTTAATGGTAAAGCCAGATTCTAAGTCACAATTCTGAAAATGTCACTTTTAGGAAGTTGGCATTTTCTTGTCTTAACCATTTGGTACCTGAAGCCTGTTTCCTCGGTTTCATGACTAGGTGTAGTTGGCAGTTGACCTTTGTGTATTAGTTCCAGACAGTCACACAATAGAGAGACTGGGTGATGGCAGAAAGGGCTATCGAAGGCAGGATTGAGTTGGGGAGGCCGGAGCTGTGCACAGCCCACTTGCACTTCAAAGACACTGTCTCAGCTCACACACAAAGAACTTCACACTAGCCTATTGTGCCTGCAGACAGGCTGGGACAAGGGCAGGGATGCAGGACAATCCAGACACGTCTGTGGGCGGCAAACTCCACAAGCTTCTCCCACTTCAAAGCTGGCATCAGCTATCAAAATGGGACCCTAAGACCCACTCTTCAGTTCACTTCTGCAGTTGCAGAAGGACTCTCAGAGGACTGCCTTGCTGCCTATTGCCTGCTGTGCACTTCAGTGAACTGCCCTGCTGTCTGAAGCCTGCCTTTTGCCGTGCCCTCAGAGGACTGCCCTGCTTCTTGAGACTTGCTCTCCTGCTTGAGCCTAAAACTTCCAGAGTGACTCCAAGGACCTAGCCTCCTGACCAGAGCCTCAGGGACAGAAAAGGCTTAAACCATCTAGAACTCCCACCTGGACCCAGCCTGAGTAAGTCCTGAAGTTTCTGCTAAAAAGTGCTCTGGGAACCAAAAGGAGACAGGGACCTACTGCTCGCCAATCCGTCTAAGGTGCATCACCAGTCTGCCTAACATCGCAGCAGCTCCGACTACATTCTTCTTCGTAGCAGCAAATCCTGTCAGTGGCTCCTCACACAAGGGGTATCCGGCCTCGTTGACTACAGCCTGCAGCTTCATCCCCCTGGAGATTTTCAACTTCTAGAGAAGAGACTAAATCTGAACGTAGATATCTTTCTGAAAATTCGTCCTGGAGGCTCCCCAACGACGATGCCTCCTTCTCAGACACCGCCAGTTGTCTTGCCCGGCTAATCTTTACATTCTCAGACATTTTTCTTGAAAAATTCTTCTAAGTCCGAAGGTAAGTGGAGAGCGGGCCCAATCTGCTTTGTGTATCAGAACCATGCTCCATTGCTTTTGGCCATAACTTTCGACTTTGCCCCGGTCTCATATGATTAGATGTCAGCGGTTGGCACTTTGATCTCTTAGGTGCTATTTTTCACTTAAAGCTTTACAAATTCATAACTCTGATTCTACTGGATTTTTGTCATTTTGGTGTCAAATAACTTATTAAAATGTACTCCATTTTTCTAAATGTGTTTGGGATTTTTCTTGCGTTGTGTTTCCACTTTATTACTGTTTAAGTGCTGCATAAATACTTTACACATTGCCTCTAAGTTAAGCCTGACTGCATTTGAGCCAAGCTACCATAGGGTTAAGCATAGATTAGTTTAGTGACTTTTTGTGATTGACCTTGACAAAGATAGTGGCTGTTGCTTGATTAGGGTTTTATTTGCCTAAACAAATAACCCAATTTCTCACAGTAAGTTAGACCCTTCTGTTAGGCGCAAACCCCAATTCTGGTCTCTAATATCCAGGCTAACATCCTGACTCAAGGACACCATCAACTGGCAATACCCATTCTCTGAGCACTGTCTATACAACAGTAAGTAGCAATGCAACTCCTTTTGTACTCACGAGTATCAGAGAATTTCATATACGTATGCTAAGTCATTAGACACACCTATTCTTAAGAAAGATTGCCTAGATCCTGTTCAATCTGCAGACAGAAATGAACTGTCCTCAGGACTAATTATTTATCAATCAGAACCCAATACCATGGAATGTGACAATGGCCATGTAGAAAGAATTGCTTTCGATCTCACTGACACTCCTTTATTTAGTGTCACATTAGGTATCCAATGGTTCTATGGACAAAAATCTACTGGTGCTTGGGGAGAGGTAACACTGGTCTCTGTTCATTGTTCACTGAATTATTGTGAGGTACCCCGTAACATAGTTATCTCATTGACTTGTTAATGGTGGAAATCACTCTTGAAGATTGTCTACCACCCCAAAACAGTGATTTTCAGGATGTGTTCAGCAAAACAAAAGCTAGTGTCTTACCCCCACACCAGAGTTTTGACAGTCGGGTAGACGAGCAACCAGGAGCAATCTTACAGTGCAGTCAAGTATACATCTTAACAGAGAATGAAAAAATTAACATTTGTAAGAATATATCTATGAGATCAGGGCAGATGGGTTTACCTGATACTCGACATCTCCAGTCTTCACTGCTATTTTTTGCACCGAAACAGAAAGGAGAACTATGGACCTGTGTTGATTATATAGTCATTAAAAAATTACCATAATCAACAGGTACCCATTTTCCTTGGTCACAGTACTCCGGGACCAAGTATGAAGGGCAGCTGTTGGACCGGGCATTTTCTGTAGGACCACCCCAGATTTATGCCTTCCTTCACTGAACCCGTTTTTGTTGGCTTTTAGGACTCTGTACACTTTACTCCTGCTAATCAGTGGTAAAGTACTTGAGTTCTCCCTCCTAAACATAGTAAAACTGGCCTATACCTGATTGAATTAATTTACTTATAAGTTCCTAGAATATGGTACTACATGCAACCAGGGACTGTCAATAAAATGCTATTCATGGGCCGCAACACTCAGTGTGCCATCCCCTAAAGTAGCCTTGTGAAAATGGCCTCAGGCCTGCCACTGCAGCCTGTAGTGCAAATTCTATCTGCCATTTTGACCTACCAAAATAAACCCTTTGCCAGGCCTAAACCTTCCTTTTAATACTTATAAGTCACCATAAAGTAGGCCCTAAAGACTCATAGAGCAGGGAGAATGGTATGTAAAAAGTAGGACGTGTGCTTACGTTTTACCTGTCCTGAAAATGAAAAACGCCTCAAGTAATTTTTCACTGTGGCAAGTCTATCTCTCCCATAGACTAACATTGGTTACCATATCAATCAATCAGTCCACTTGTAGAGTGCGGCTTGTCACCCGTGAGGGTATCCAGGCGCTGGCAGGGTCGAGGTGATCAGCCGAAGAGCCAGTTCTTCAGTGCCTTACGGAACGCAGGAAGGGATGGGGAGGCCCAGAGATGTAGGGGTAGTTCGCCCCATGTTTGGCTGCCAGGTAAGCGAAGGTGCATCCTCCACTCCTGCTTCGTAGGATGTGGAGGGTGTGGGCTAGCGATAGGGAGGAAGAGTGAAGGTGTCTAGTGGGCTGGTGGAAGAGCAGGTGGTGGTTCATGTAAGCGGATCCGCAGTTGTGTAGGGCCTTAAAAGAGTGGGTCAGGAGTTTCAAATGGCATCTCTTCTGAACAGGGAGCCAGTGGTGTTCCCTGAGGTAGGAGGTGATGTGGGTTTATCTCGGGAGGTCGAGGACGAGGCTGGCTGCAACATTCTGTATGGTCTGTAATCTTCAGGGGGAGGTGGATTGCGAGGGCATCACCTTGGTCCAATTGGCTGGAGCTGAGGGCCTGTGTGATGGTGCGTCTTGAGTTATGAGGAAGCCATTTAAAGATCTTACAAAGCATGTGAAGGATGAAGAAGCAGAAGGAGGAGACAGAGTTGATGTGGGCCATCACGGTTAACTTGTTGTCCAGGATAATGCCTAAGTTTCTAGCGTGGTCTATCGAGGTTGGAGTGGGTCCGAGTTCTGTTGACCACCAGCAGGCGGCGTCCCACAGGGAGCTTTTGTTGCTGAAGATCAGTGCCTCTGTCTTGTCCATGTTGAGCTTCTAGCTGTTGTCTTTCATCCAGTTAGCGACATTTGTCATGCAGTTGTGGAAGTTGGTCTTGGTGTTAGTGGTGTCTTTGGAGAGGGAGGATGAGTTGTGTGTCGTCGGCATAGGATATGATGTTGAGTCTGTGGGTTTTGACTATGCTGGCCAGTGGTGTCAAGTAAGTGTTGTAGAGGGTGGAGCGGAGTGAAGATCCTTATGGTACTCCACAAATGATTTCTTTCAGTTCGGAGGTGAATGGTGGAAGGCAGACGTTTTGAGTTCTTCTGGTAAGGAAAGAGGCGATCCATCTGAGAGTGGTTCCTTGGATGTTGATGTTGTGCAGCCTAGCAATGAGCATGTGGTGAGAGACCACATCGAAGGCTACTGAGAGGTCTAGGAGGATCAGTGCCACTGTCTCTCCTTCGAGTAGGGCTCAGATGTCTTCGGTGGCCATGATGAGTGCCGAATCGGTGCTGTGGTTGCAGCGGAATCCAGATTAGGAGGTATCGAGTAGATGGTTTTATTCCAGATGTGAGGAGAGTTGTTGGTTGATACCTTTTTCTAATACTCTGGCCATGATTAGGGATTGCATTTAATAAGTGATAACATCAATTTAGGTAGAGATAGAAAAATGCTTCTTCCACTCAGTTGAACTGTAATTTAAAATCCTCTTTAATGGTAGTCAGATTTTAAATCACTATTCTGAAAATTTTACTTTTAGAAAGTTGGCATTTTCCTACCTAAACCAAATGTGCCATTGAGCTAGTGTCCAGGGTCACATGACTGTGAATGGCTGTCCTGTGGTCTGTTGTACATTCCTTACAGACATGGTGATAAATTGGGCCTGGGTGTAAAGGGAGTGGGTCTTCCTAACATGATAGCTGGAAAGGAGTTGTGCCCTGCCTGATTTCATTTCAAGGGCCCCCACCAGCAGCACACATAAAAGAACTTCTGTGTGCCCCACACAAACGCTGGCACTAAGTATAACTGTGGCACCTTCAGAAACGTTCATCAGAATAGTCCTGGACCTGTGGAAGATTCAGAAGAAGCATGCCCTGCTGCCTTAAGAAGGAAGACTAAACCTGCTTGTCTTGAACCTAGGACCCCCAGAAGTGACTCCAAGGGTCAGTTGGCTCACTTCCTGTTTGAGTTACAGGGACACAACACATTGCCAAAGGCCTCCCTGCAACTACCCAGCTGACCAGCACCACCTGGACCTGCCTGAGCCCTCCTGATGGCCTCTGCTGGAGTGAATCTTGATCACCAAGTGGTGCCCACCAGGTCATGGACCCTTGCCTGGCATCAGAGTGTATTCCTCCTGCCGCAAAACCAAGCTACAGATGAAAATCCAAAAGAATGAGGCTTGTCACAAACGCAAGCAGGCTTCTCACATCAGCAATGGTCCCTGCATCTCCTGCCAACATGCAAGTTCTGACAGCAACCTGCTCTTCGCCCCAGTGACCGCTTGCATCTCCCGCCAATGTGAAACTCCAGCTACGACTTTACTTATGCCAACAACGATGTCCTCGCTACCCCTGCCAATATGAAGCTCTACAGGCATCTCCTCGTGTGGACTTTGAAAAGTAAACTTCTCACCGGGACAAACCTAGTACCTGTGTCCGACCTGTGCTCCTTCGCAGTCGGCCTGTGCTTTTGACTTTGACCCAGCCCAGCGCAACCAGTACCCGCATGAGGCACTTTGTGCTTTTTGGGACTATTTTCACCTAAAACCTTTACAAATCATAACTCTGGCTCTACGGATTAGATTTTTGTTGCTTCTGTGTCATTTTATTGAATCAATTTTACTCTACTATTCTACATTGGTTTGGGAGTTGTTTTGTGTTGTGTTTCCACATTTTTACTATTTGAATGTTGCATAAATACTTTACACATTACCTCTAAGTTAAGCCTGACTGCCTTTGTGCCGAGCTACCAAAGGGTTAAGCACAGGTTTATTTAATGACTTTTGTGGTTGACACTGACAAGGATTGTGTTTGTTATTTGAGTTGGTTTTCAACCCAATTTCTTACAGAAGCCCTTTATACAAAAAAGGACTTATGTGGGTCATACCATCTTGTCAGACTCCAAGAGAGAGATAAGCAGAAAATCACATTTTGTATGAAATACAGTCGCTATGACTTTCAGGCTCTGTAAGGCGTGTTCCAGTTTTTATTTTCATAAATTCTTTTGGGATTTTTTGGATATCTTCTACATAGAAAATATTTTAATCTATTCCAATACTGAAACAGCATATGAAACCGGTGCTGGCTGTCCTTTAACATCAACATGAGCACAATATTTTGCTAAGCTTGAAAAATGCACCTTCCACGCTACAATTATTGAATTTCTAGGACCTTTATCAACCCGGGAAGGAAACAAAAGGACCAAAGTCAATGCTATTTTGGATTGGTCTTCACCCTCTTGTGCCAAAGAAGTTCAAAGCTTCCTATGATTATAAAATTTCTACCGGCGCTTTATTGCTACTTCTCTAATATTGTAGCTCCTCTAACCACTCTCCTTTTGAAGAGTGTTTTTTTCTTGGATCCTAGAAGTGGAGGCTGCCTTCCAAAGGTTGAAAAATGGTGTTATCTCAGCACCTGTCCTCAGAGAACCGGAACTTAAACCTCCTTATGTGGTGGAGGCTGATACTTTTCAATTTGAGATTGGTTGAGTATTATTCCAACAAACTAAAGACTGAACGAATTCATGCGGTGGCTTTTTTCTGTGAAAAGCTGCTCCACTTTTAACAAAATTTATATAATTAAAGTATTTTTTCCGAAATTAAGCCATTACCTCCAGGGGGCTGTCAATAGTGTGACCATTTTATTTCGACCCACAAAAACTTGTAATTTCTACACTCAGTATGAGCATTGTCTCCCAGACAATAGTGCTGGATATTGTTTTTCTGTGAGTTCGACTTTATGATAACATATCAACTAGAAACAAAAAATTCCAGAGAGGATGCTTTGTTTGTTCAGGCTTAAGGCTGCAATGAAGAACCACAGAACAGCATTCCCTTGACAACCATCCAGGGAGGGAGGAACCATCGTAGGTCCAGTAGCCTTAGACAAATTTCTTGATGAGGTCTGCTCTGCTTCTGTTTATATAGATCTCCTTGAGTGGTTGCAAGATCCCCAAAACACTATTCGAGATGAAATGTACTTCCAAAAATGTGCCTTCCATGTACCTGCCACAGACTTGTGCCAACAAAAACTCCACTGGTATCATTCCACACCGCTGGCAGGACATCCAGGAGTACATAACACTATTATTAGGTCAACATTGATTTTGGTGGGGATACCTAGGTTAAGGATGCACAAGCGTTTGCCGAGAACAACTCAATCTGAGCAAAAGCAGGCAATCTTGTTGTGCTGAACTGCCACAGTCTTTACCTGTACCACCTTCCCCATGTCATACTCCCAGTATGGACTTTGTAGCTGCATTGCCTCCAGTCTGCGGACAGACCGCTATCTTGGTCAAAGTGGATTTATTAACCAAAATGGCTCATTTCTTTCTGCTCTTCCAGTGCCAAGGAATTGGCAGATATTTTAAGTCAAAACATTGCACAACCACATGGGGTTCCTGGTGCCATTATCTCCACCCACAAGCCTTGTTTCACAGCAAAAGTGTGCATTATGTGCATCTTTAGCAATTGACGTCTATTTGTCTTCTGACAAACATCTGTAGATCGATAGAGAAATGGTGCATATAAAGCAAAAGATGTAACAATTCCTACAATGCTTACTGGGAAAAAACCCCCAAAACGACTGGGTAGACACCCTTAGTATTGCTGGGTTTTCTTACAGCGACTCAACTTTTTCAGCTACAGGGAATTCACCCTTCCCTTACCTTTTTGGCTACCGTCTGAAATCCATTCCAGTGGGAAGGTGAGGGGGGAGAATAAAGAACCCTCTGTGAAAGAATATCAGCAGTATCTCCAGAACATTTTGGAACATGCTACGAAAAATGTTCAAGAAGCCAAACTCGCTTACCAACAGCAGCCAAATAAAAATCAACAAGCAGTACCTCAGTACTAACCTAGAGAGCATGTTTTGGTCGTTACAGCTACAAGGGTCAAGAAAGTTACAGCCACAATTTTTAGGTCCCATTGGCATATAACATATGATTATCTCAGTGGCAGCTAAGTTACTTCTGTCTGATGAGCTCCCGGAATATCTGTTATTTAATGTTTTGTTGGCCAAGCCCTATAATGTACACAATAGATCCTATCCAGCTCCTCTTTCAGTACACTGGGATGGGCATGTCGAATGAGGTGAATGCCATTATGGATTTTAGGCACATCAGAAGACAATTGTTTTCCTAGCAGACTGTGAAGGATATAGCTCCAAAGGTAGGTCATGGGAGCCAGACAGGAATGTCAATGCTCCATGTTTGGCTCATCTATTCCACTCTTGTAATCCAGCCAAAGCTTGGCTTGTTAGGTAGCCTTTCGGAAGAGTTGCTCATCCCCTACTCTCATCCACCTCTGTTCCTAGGAATTATTGGCCACCACTTGCTAAGGGGATTGCCACTCAGGGTGCTGCCCAGAATTGCGGCTGCAAAATGTGCGCTACCGAGTTGTCACCCCCCACAACGATCACAGCCAACTCTGTCCCAAAGCAGGCACCAGAACAGCCTCGGCAGTAGGCTTCATCAGTGTGTCAGGTTACTGGGGGATTCGAAGATCTAACACAAGATTTGAGGATATACCACAGGATTTGATGGTCTGCTGCATGATTCAAGGATCACACAGTCTGTATAAGCCAAACCCAGGGCATGGCCAGGTGATTGGCTTTCCCCCAGTTGATGAGAGGAAGCCTCTCCCTTGGGCTGTTCTCTTCATCTGTGCTACTCTACTTGGGCTCTGCTTTTCATCTGTGTTCCTGACTGTCCAGCTGAGACAATCTTCAAGCAAAATGTTGAGTTCATTTCCTAAAAGGCTTTCTACTTGTGCTACATTTTGGAACATCTGCAGTGCCATTTTAAATAATTTCCTAACATTAATGGACCTTTTCAAAGAATGCCCATATACCCCTTGAACTCCTCAACCTGTTCCAGGGCTGCCTTCAGAGAATTCAGGTTAGTGAATAGGTAAGAGAATTAGATTTATTTGTTTCGATTGTGAAACTGCTGTTGGATTCATGAACGGACACTTGCATTTATGTACTGGAATTTTAGTATAAAAAACCTCCCCTTGTGAAAGACTCCAGAACACCAAGAGCTTCCCTCTGACAAAACAAGCAATTTTATTACAATTTGAGAATTTCCCCTGTGTGCCCTCTTTCATACCCCTTTCCCCTCTTTGCCATCAGTATTGAGCACAATCTTGGACATATTCAACATTATCAACAAGGAAGGAGACAGATGGGTTACACGTCATTCCAGCAGCAACATTTGGTCCTACCTGTTAATGGTAACTTTAAACTGACAACCAGAAGCCAGGGTATTTTCCCGTACTGCCCACAACCCTCTCATCGGAGCAGATTTACTGACACATAACAATCCACCAAACATTGTGTATAAGTAAATTAATTTACAAGGGTAATTTCCTGTGCAAAAACTTGTATTAATAAGCGCCACTTAGGTGTGCAATTACCTCTGTTAATGGTGCTTTTGCTACTATCAGAGACCGTTCTTGATATAGTGCCTTCCAAAGAGTTTATTATACTCCGGACAGCATTATAGATCTCAAAGTGGTAATAAAATCAGCGATCAACCTGTGATATAGTGGCCCATTGAATTGGTCATGCATTTGAATTTGCTACTCCCTGGACATCAATTCCACAGCATATCCAGTTGTCGCTAGTGGTCGCCGTAGCGCTAAGAGTCGGGTTTACTGGAGTTTCGTGTTGGCGATCGTCGCAGGCAGCAGTCTTGGTGCAAACAGGCCTGTTCGCTGTCGCAAAGAGCCCACAACTTCAGGATTTCACCTTTCTTTACAGAGGAGTGCACTCTGATGCCAGCCAAGGGTTCAGGACCTGAGGAGGTACTTTAGCAGAGGATTCACTCTAGCAGAGGCCAGCAATGATCAGGCTCAGGCAGGTCCAAGCAGGTCAACTGGGCAGTTGCAGGGATGCATCTGGAGCTAGATGTGTTTCTGTAGCAAAGAACAGGAGGTCAGTCAACTGACCAGTGGAGTCACTCAGGTAGCCTGGAATGAAGGTGAACAGTTCAAGTCTTCCTTTTCAGAAATCAGGACAGGCCTCAAGCAGCAGGACAGTCCTCTGGGGGGAAAAAGGAAGACCTCAAGCAACAGGGCAGTCCTATGGGGAACAAGGCAAGCCTCAAGCAGCAGAGCAGTCCTCTGGGGAACAAAGCTGTCCTTCTTCTGCAGTATCCAGAGGACAAGAAATGTACTGATGAGGTGCTCAGGAGGTCCAATATGTATACCTGGTGCCAGCCTATGAAGTGGGGGGATTCCCTATATTACCCCCACATTTGATTCTGGAAGGCTCTTCCTTTCCCCTGTCAAGCATCCAAAAAGTCTAGGGTGACAAATGACTAATGTCAGGTTCCTTTGTGTGTGCTGGAGGCAAGCCCTTTGAAGTGTAAATGGGGCAGGCAACCGCTCCGCCCCCAGCAATCTAGGCAGGATGGCCCAGCCTGCCTACACCGAGTCCCTCATGTCTCACTGTCTGGCAGGAATACACAAACCTCAACAGCAGAGCCATTCACAGTCATGTGACCCAGGACATTAGCAGAAGACATAAATGGTTAGGACAAGAAAATGTGAACTTTCTAAAAGTGGCTTTTCCAGAATTGTGAAGTGTTTTTTCTGAATTGTGACTTAAAATACAAATTTAACATTGAAGAAGGTTTTAAATTACAATTCATTTGAGTGTAAACAACATACCTCTATGTGTTCCGAATCAAAAGTGATCACATATTAAATGTAATAAGGTAACTCGATGTTAGTAAATGGGAGAGAGTGACCTTACAGCAGTGAAAAACAACTTTTAGTTTTACATGTCCTGGTAGTGAAAAACTACTTTTTAAATACGAGGTACACTGCCCTATGAGCCGTTTGGGCCTACCTTAGTGGTGACTTGAATTAAAAAAAGAAGGTTTGGGCCTGGCAAAAGGTTTATTTTGCCAGGTCGAAATGGAAGTTTAATCTGCACTTTAGGCTGCAGCGGCAGGCCTGAGACATATTTTAAAAGGCTACTTTAGTGGGGGGTACAATGAGTGCAGCAGCATTTAATTTGCAGACTCTGGGTACAAGTAGTACCCATTCACTAGGGACTTATAAGTACATTAAATGTGCCAATTAAGTATAAGCCACATTTACCATGTTTTAGGGTAAGAGCACAAGCACTTTGCACACTATACCTCTGCTAGCCAGTGCTAGAGTCCTAACGCAAACAAATATGAATTCAGCAAACAGGAGGAGTGAAAGCAAAAGGTTTAGGGGAATACCACACCAGGGATGTCAGGTCAAACACAGGGTAAGGCTTTGTGTGCCCTTCCTGGGCTGACAAGATCACAATCAATGAGTGCAGGAAAGTGGGTTATTAGTAGGAGGGGGTATTCACCCTCAGCTAGTAATAATACCAGAATCACAAATAGGTCCTGTCAAGTATCAGTAAATTAATCCTTGCTCAACAATTGGTAGCTTAGCAAAGAAGCAGTCATGCTTAACGTAGGTATGTGTAAAGCATTTAATACCACCAAAACAGTAAATAAGTAAGAGACACAAGACAATAACGGGCTCGTTGGTGGGTCCACGGCTTCTCGAATCCGAAGTTCGAATCAACAATGGGAGCCTGCTGCAGCGCAATGCCTTGGTGAATCTTTGGAAATATTTGTCCTCGACACTGGCGGCGAGACGGTCTCCTCCTGGAGCTCTTCTGCAAAACTTAGCAGAAATGGTCCAAACTTTTTAAAGCTTGAAGCTTCTTGGTTCCTTTGGGGAAAATATATTTACTAGCTTAGTCCAAGGGTTCAGTGTCTCTGCATTGCCTCTTGGGGGCTAGCACTCCATTTCCCAAAATGCGCATGCACAATCCAGGAAAAATCCAGTTTCAACTGATCAGATGGGATGATCCTCTCTTTGCCTTTGCAGGTGACTACTTCCAGCTCTCTTGTACCTGTTGCTGATCAGGGAGTCCACTTCCTTTCCTTTGAGTCAGACACAGTCCTTTCTTTTGTGGAGCCTTGTGAGTGCAGAAGGTGCAGTCCTTCTGAGTGCAAGCCTTCTGTGATGCAGTCCAAGGGTCCAGCAGGGCAGTCCTTCTTCTGTTGTTCCAGGCAGTGTTCCGAGGAGCTCCTGAAGCTCTCCCATATTTACCCTCCATTCGGGGCTGGCAAGGTGGGGGATACCCCAGTCAAAAGGGGTACAGTTACCTCCCTCTTCTATGACCACTTCCTGCAAAGTGTGGCATATTTTTGACCCAGAATGCACTGTTCTCCAAAAACCAAAATGGAGATAATCTCTCCTTGATGTGTGTGTCTGTGTAACCCAACCCAAAGGTGTGGCTAACAACTCACTACACTCCCCTTCCAACCCCTCTCCTAATCTAATTAGGGGGACTCCCATCTGGCTGGGTATCAAGGAAGTGGGGGTTGGCCTAGATCCTGTGACAACTGTTCTCCTTCCCTTTGAAGTCAAGCTTATCTCCCAGCAGCCTTCCTCTCCCTGGCTTCCTAGGAATCATATCTCCTCCCACCAAATAGCTGTATTGTTTCAGCCCCAGGCCTCTACACACCTACTGAGGGAGCAGCTTGGCTCAGGCTGTCAAAGGCTGGCCATTAAGAAGAGACTGCTATGGGGCTGCTTTAGGTAACTTCAGGATAATAGGTTCTAAAACTACTTTTCTGTAATAGGTATAATAAATCAGACCTTATCAAGTTGGTGGATTTATTGTAACCATTGTTTTGATACTTTTAATATGATGTCGAATCAAAGGCTAGATTTTATTAAGTTTAATAAAGCCTTCCCATGTTAGCCTATGGGGCTAACAGCACTACAATAGGGAAAAAAGATTGATTGTTTTTCTTTACCAGTGCCTATAAAACTTATTTTATATTGTCCCTGCTTTTTAGATCCATATACCCTACCCGTGGCGCTTCTAGGGCAGACCTTAGGAGTGACTTAAATGTAATAAAAAGTTAGTTTTGGGCTTTGGAAGTACTTTTAATTCCAAAGTCGAATTTTGTCACCGTTTTATTTTAAAACCAGCCTGCAAGGCAGGCCTGACTTTAAAATAACACCAGATACCACACCAGTGCATACTTCATGGCATTAAGTCCACTGGGGTCTCTAAACCTACATGCCCTACCATATAGCAGGGACTTACAGGTAGATTGTGTTATCCAATTAGAATTATACTAATTACCATACACCTTTAGAGGACAGAACACTGGCCCTGGGCCTAGTTAGCAGAGCCCAGTGTACTTTCAGAGTCAGTAACCACCAGCATCAGCCAAAAAATGGGTTGATCAGAGCAAAAAGGATGACGTTCCTACACATGATCTGGGTTTGCCCATGACCAAAACAGCAGTACCAAGGATGAAAATATTGCGGCTGCTGGGGCACCCAGGGCAGGGATGCACATCCATTACTGTGTAGGGGACATTTTCATCCCAAAAGTAATAAAGTTAAAATGCAAACCAATTTAGGAAAATAGAGAAAGTTTTAATAAATAAAATGACCCCAAACTGACAAAAATCCTAGGCACGTTTTGAGGATGACTGCAATGGGGCGTGGTTGGATAAAGCAACTAGGTTCAACCCGGTAGGATGTTTTACCTTGGGACTTAGAGCCAGGTGTACAAACATTAGGAATATAGATTTCCTAATGTATGAAACTCATTGAGTTTCATTTAGGGATTCCTTGTAGGTCTCAAATCGACTTACCTCATTCATAATAATGAGGTAGGTCGCAGGTTACGACCCATTAGGAATCACAGCCATCACAGGGATGGTGGCCTGCTGAGGTCAGCAGATCATCATGTCTGTGATTGATTTTTAATAAAGCAATCTTTTATTTTTTAAATGTAGCTTGTTTTCCTTAAAGGAAAGTGGGATGCTTTTAAAAAAAAAAAAAACCTTGAAGTTTCATTTTTTAAGAGTCCTTGGGACCACTGCCTGCTCAGAGAAAATATTTTTCTTTATATTCTTTTGCGAATGGGTTACCACCAGTTTTAAACTGGTGGCAAAGTATTTCTGTTTTACGACCAGAATTCGGTCGCAAAACAGTAATACACGCCATACCGATTCGGTATTTGGAACAGACGCCCTAAATACGCCCCTTCCAAATAATGAATTGCAATGCAAAATGTGATTTGGTAACAAGTTTCCGAATCACATTCTGTACATTTGAAAAAGCATTTTTCTGTGAATCGGAAAAATGCTTTGTACGTCTGGCCCTTGGTCTCAAAAATGAAGTCCAAAATCTTCAGCTGGGCAGGGCCGTCTGCTGGAGCCAACGAGGACTTCACAACTTCAGCCGTTGGACGAGGTCCCAGTGAAGATGTTGTTTTTTGGCAGGAAAGCTCGGAGTGCGAGAAATTCAAATTTCGCACACAAGGAAGGTCCCTCACCAGCCAGACACTTTTCACAAATTTGGCTGGTTAAGATTGTTTTATTCACACTTATTCACTTTTTTGGTCTCTTGAGCAAAAAATGTCCTGATTCTTAAGTGTGGTAGAAGTCCACGCTGATCCAGCTAAAAGTTAAGGGACCTCAGGAACAGCACTTTGGGATCAGGACTCACTTCAAGAAAAGGCCATTAGCAGGGACTACAGCATGTCTAGTTGGAACTGGTCAGTTGGAAATCTTCAGGAAAGGACTCTTGTAGCTTTTTGTGTCCCTCTAGCTTGAATAGGTCTGTCATATGGCCCTTGGAGTTCACTTCTTTGCCCTCGGTGCAAGAGAGAGCAGGTCCAGTCTTTCAGAAGTCTCAGACAACAGGTTTAGTCCTGTTCTGATCTTCTTCAGGTCCAGCAGTGTTCTAAAGAGGGTGCTGAGGTCACATGTATGCCTGGTACCAGCTTGTGGGAGGGGGGCAACTCCTGGCTCCTCCCTAACCAAAGCGGTAAAAGTTCCCAGGGGTTACTCTATCCACTTGTGCGGCATTTTGTGTGTGTCCCACAGAAAACAATCCCACAGTTCCCCTCTCTGCCTAAATCTAAGATGGTGAAACTCATCTCCCCTTCTGCAGAGCCTGTGATCCCACCAAGAGGTGTGGCCAGGGAAATGGGCAACCCCTCCTCATTGGTCAGTTTGAACCAGCTCTGGGGGCAGCTCACTTTCCATTGGGACTGGTGCCTGCCTGACTGGGGAACAAAAGAAGGGGTCTGTTCAGGTGTCATCTGATATCTGCCTGTGACAGGGGAAGCTCCTTTGAATTAAGTTTCTGGGCACTTTCCAAATTTCCATCCTGCCAGAGGCGCAGAAAACATCTCCCCACGCCCAGTGATTTGGGCTTTTAATACATGTTACACAGGGTTCAAGAATTGTATTTTTAGCTATTTCCTAGCCAAAGACCATATTATTAAATGTAATAGTACATCCCAGTGTTTCTCCATGGAATAGTCAGCCTTGCTACAGTGAAGATAGCTGAAAATAGCTTTTGGGTGCTAGTCACTGTAGGGAAAGGTTTATTATTAACTTTTCACTTTCTGATCTGTAACAGGACTAGAAGATCAAGATATACATGTAGGCAATTGATACCCTTTGTATTGTTAACCTGCAGGAGAAATCGTTTGAGGACAATAATTTATATAATGTATTTCTATGCTATTTGTAGAAGCCACCCAGTTGTGGATGGAAATACATTTTTGAAACGAATTCAATGTTTGATGGAAATTCTATTAATCCAGAGTGATCCTGCCTACTTGGTTAACAGCGTCTGGTATGAGTCCTTGAGCCCTGTATCCGTACCAGCAAGTGGCTATAGGGAGTTGGTGAAATTTCTAGAATCCGAGCTATATTTTGTTCATCAGATTGCAGCTGTTTACAAATCTAGCTACCATATTGTCTGTTTTTTTCTGGCTGGTCTTTCCTTTTTTATCTTTGTCTATTCTTACATTTATTTTGCCAATGCTGTTTACCGAGGACTGAAGGTCAAAGGTAATCAGCATTTATAGGGTATTCAAAACCTAGTATCACAGGGTATACTAAAGAAATATGATCATATTTCAGCTCATGTACAGAGACTTAATTGGCTGCTAGTCCAGAAGAGGATTATGTTTAACATCTGTGCATAACGCAAATAATATTCTATTAAGGAAGGCCAAGTATTTTGGTTTCTAGATTTCAGATGTACACCCCAAATCTCAACCTGAGACCAGATTCTTCTCTGTTGTATAGAATGGAGCGCCCAAATATAAATTCAAAATAAAGTTGCAGAGCTTTTCAAATCCAAGTTGTACTCACATGTAACTGCTTAACCTTTGCCAACAACCTGATAATTTGAAATTGATCAGGACACTGAAAACAATGTTGTTTCTTTTTATAAATCATCATTCATGTTCAGTCAAGATTTCAGCACTTTATTCCTATCCTCTTCACAAGTGAGCATGCAGTTTAACAAAAACACCACTAAATAATGCAAATTGCTCGCAACTTTGTCCTTAATAACTCTTCAAAAGTTGCATGTCCCAGCCTTCTCTTCTCAACCTTAAGGACACACACCACAAACCTCCACTGTCAAATTAGGATTAACCCCACTGCCATCTCACTCCTATGGTGACAGCAAAGGCAACAGAGAAAGGCAGTCAGAAGTCACATTTCTTAAACCCTGAAAATTCTACACCTTAAAGTTTTTATTTTTTGTTATTAGTTTTTCAAATATAGTAAATAACAAATAAGGGAACAATGTGTACACTCCAAATCAGGATTTCGACTGGGTTTACACAACATGTTGTAGGAAGAATAATGAGTCATTTACAGGCATGCTGCAATAAAGGTGCAGCAAAGATCTGCAAGAAAGCCAGGTTCAAGCAAAATGTCTCTACAGTGGGTTGTATGACGGAACAACGCAGGGAAATACTCTGCATGCCTTTACCACGCATTTATTACCCCGCATTTTTTTAGAACACATATGCTTTTACAGAGTATGCCCTTACCACGCATTGTTTATATATATTCATATATATAAACAATGTATTTGTGGGGGAGACCACCCACACCTCCGAACTTACCTTAAATGTGTGGTAAAAGCATATGCAGTCTATAAAGCATGCGTGTAAAAAATGCGTGGTAAAAATACAATGTGGCAAAAACCTCATTGTAAAGGCTGTTTTCCATACAGTGCCCTGTGGAGCTTAGTCTGGGTGGAGGAGTACTAAGGGAGCCATCGTAACATCATGCCATAGCATTTGGCGCACCCCCCCTCCCTGTCTCCGGCCTGGCCATCATGTGCTGTGCAAATGGGGCCCATATGTCCCTTGGGCTGCTGAGTGTCAGCATGAGGGCCCAATAGTCCTCGAGCAGCTCCTGGCAAAACACGGCATCAGTCAGCCAGGTTCTAACAGTGGGCACTGCGGTACAACCCCAATGCATTGCGATCTGCCTCTCGCCTGGAGCAGCAATATGGCAGTGAGTTTGCGAACAGCAGCAGGAACGTCCTACACATTGTCAAGGCAAGCTACCATTCACAATCGAGGTGCTGCATGCGCTGTGAAGTCTGTAATTACCTCATACACTCGATCCCAGTACTCCACGACACACGGGCACTGCCAGGACAGATGCAGGAATCTTCCTTTGGGAAGAGGGGAGCAGCACAGACCACTGACACCAGGTTTGTGTGAAAAAGGCCACTTTATTGAAACAGGTGCACATCACAATTAACCTAGGCCTTTGCCTTACAAAACTACAACCTCACTATACAAAGTTACAACCTATTTTACTCTGCCTCCACCCCAAAAGAATCCCTACCCCCTTCATAACAGCTCAATACATCAACATTGTATCTGATCAATGGCTGTTCGAATGTAACTCATACCTCTAAAATCCCTTCCCTATTTCCTACATCTATTAACCTGTTAGCCCACTAAATGTCCTATCTAAGCTTACACTTCCTGTCTCAACTAGGCTTGATCTTGCCCACCCATTCCCCTTTCAGCCTGAACTGCAGCTGACAACAACGATAAACTTCGGTAAACCATGGCAACTTCTCTTCCAACCGGCACCCAGAAAAAGGTGGGGTGCTAAGCCCCCCGGCTCCTTCCTGCCTTTTTCTGCCCCCCCCCATCCCATGTGGTATGTCCTAGGACTGACTAACCTTCAGTACCTTTTCCACAACCAGCCTAATCTGTAACAAGTAAAGCTCCATGCCAATGAATGATAAATGGACTCCATCACTGCGAAGAAAACTCCTGATTGTCGTACCTGAAGTCTGAATGCTCTAACCTACCTATTCCTAAGTCCCTACAGAAAAAACACATCTCCTTATTTAGTTTCCTCCTTGCCTTGTCTATGGCTGCTGGTTTTTGCGCCCCCCCTCCACACTCTCCTAGGTACGAACTCTGTCCAGATCACATAGCATCCGGCCCACAAGGAAAGTATCTCCCTTAGATCTGCCTTCATGCACTAGATCAGTGCCAAACCTTTCTGTACCACCAAGTTGTTTTCACCAAGATGAATCAACAGGATGTCCGGGCAATGCCCCCCTACCCTGAGTCTGTTCAAACAAGTAAGAAGCTCCCACATCTCATTCTCCCTTTACAATACTACTTAATATCATACATGGACACATCAAAACCCAAATTTGTCCCCTGCCCTGAAGATCTTGCATGCCATTCCACCCATTTCACAAAGGAATGGCCTACAATCCATATCGTCTAACCTGCCGCATGGTGACTGGGAACGGAACCTGGAATAGAAACAAAATATGATAACCCGCACTGTAGCTTAGCAAAACCATTCCCACCCCCTGACATATCGCTTAAAGCAATTTGATGACCACCTGCCTATGTTAATGATGGCTTCTGGCTCCCAACCCCACCTTCCTGCTTCTGTATCCATGCCTATGTGAAAAGAATGAGCACCATATCCGCGTGGATCTATTCCGACCAAGCTGAGCTCCTTGCACACTACTGACAGCAACTGGAAGGGGGGGGGGGGGGCTGGTCTACCATCTATGTGCTGAGAAACCCTTCCATTCCCCTGCCCTGTCCCTTGTTGGGTGGCTGCCCCCGACACACGGGACATAATTGTACTACAGCGTACTACCTAAGGAAGACTCCCCAGCCCTTGCCCCTCTGGTCCGTCTTGGACTTGTATAACCATATTTGCAGGCCCTTGTGATATCTACAGACCTCTTCTCATATGACCCCTCTACCCCGTTTGCCTCCTGACACTCTAAAGGCCCCAAAAACATCCATGACATGAGTGCTGAAAATAGTGTCAACTCGCTATCCAATGTACACACTGCTGAAAAGGATTCCATCACTTTTCTAAGAATTTCTAATGTCAGCGGCCTCCTTTTGGGACCACGACGCCCAGCCTCCCAAGCCCAACCTTACACAATCCGCTTGCCTAGCTATCTCGCTGACGGAGCAAACCCACAAAGGAGTTTACCCATGAATGCTATGCCCGCTAATTTTCCCGCAATAGTCACCCTCGACTGCCTTTGCTCTATGAGGGACATCATGAATTGCACTATGTCCTCAGTCCTAGGTCAGCTCTCCTGTCTCCGCCTAGCTACCCCGGCTAAAAATTCAGACCAAGCCTGAGGGTAAGCTCCCTGTGTCGATGGCGCTATAGAACCTGCTACCAGCTGAAGCATACTTTCTCTCCTACAGACCGAAGCTCCTCTGCTTTCGTGGCCAGCGCATGGAATCTCTTACACTGCGAATGAGACAAAGCATCCGCTATGTCATTGTCCACACCTGGCACGTGTAAAGCCCTAAATATTATGTCACGATGTAGGCATTGAATGGCAAAGATCCTCAATAATTTCAACAACTGGGCAACCTTCGCTGACTGCCTATTGACAACGTCACCACTGACATACTGCCCACTCTGAAAAGCACCTTCTTGTGAGACAGCTGATCCCCCCCAGAGCTCTAGTGCTACCACTAGGGGGAAGAATTCCAGAAACGCAATGTTGCGGCCCCCTTGTTTCCACTGCTGCAGCCAATTTTCCGCGCACCAATGCCCCTGCCAAAAGAGGCCAAAACCTGAACCCGCTGCTGCGTCAGAAAAGATCTGGGCATCCCATTCTACATCTTCCAAAGGAGTTACAGTAATGACCTCAACATCCATAAGTTCTCTTTAACACCTGCTTAAAGTCTGATGTGGTGGCAGGGGTAGTGTGAGACCTGACAGTGACATACCCAACCTGCGTCAGAATGTCCTCCCTGCACGGACCACTCGGCAAGCAAAGTTCAAGTGTTCCAACAGTACCTGCACCTCTTTCACCGTGACTTTAGCCTTACCTAACATTCCGTCCAGAAGGTGTTGCATTTTCTGTTTTTTGTCTACCGGCATTTTGGCCGCCAATGCCTGAGAATCAATATCAATACCCAAAAAAGACAAGACCTTGCTGGGACCTATTGTCTTCTCGGGTGCTAAGGGCACACCTATGTCAGCCATTTGCTCCTTGAAACTGTCCAGCGCACACTGACAGTCCACAGAGCCGGGCCTCCCTACAAAGAAGAAATCATCTAAGTAGTGGGTTACCAAATCATTGTTGGTGTACCACGTGAACATCCACTGAAGAAAGGAGATGAAGCACTCAAAAAGAGAACAGGAGATCAAGCAGCCCATTGGCAACACATTATCAATGTACGAAATACCCTCAAACTGTATGCCCAGCAGGTGAAAATCGGCAGGATGTACCGGCAGGAATCGGAAAGCTGACAATGTCGCTTTTAGTCATAAGCGCCCCCTGTCCTACTCTGGTCATCAATGCAAAGGCCACGTCCACCAAGGTATATGTGACCGAAACCTGTTCCGCTGGGATATAATAATTGACTAACTGGCCCTCCAGCCAGGAGCGATGTTGAATGAGACAGAACTGACCTTGCTCTTTTTTGGGTACTACTCCGATTGGTGACACTATTAAGTGTTCCATCGGCCAGTCATCGAATGGCTCCGTATCCTCCCTTCTTGAATCTCTTTCCTCAGTTTATCCTTTACAGTTTGTTTGTGCTCTGATGCTGATTTCAAATTGCCCAGTTTCAGGAACTTATAACTCAACCTAAAACCCAATTTAAAACCTTCCAGCAGCAGCTCAGCATCGCCACACTTATAGTAGTGAGTGAGCCAAAGTTCTAGCCTGTCCAACTTAATAGGCGTATGAGCATTTCCCTGCAGGTCCCTGTCCCCTTCGTCCCCCCTTGTATATGTTACCCTGTCCATACTGCTTCCCCACATGGTGTTGACCTCCCATAGACCCCTGTTGGTGCCCGTACCCCCTGCAGCTGATGCCCCCAAAGCAGTTGACCAGGGGATGCCTGCCTGCACATTTGGAACATTTGTGGCAGAATTTGCAGAATTCCCTCGTGCAGACCCCCTTATAATAGTCCCAACAGGCTCCGAAATGGGTAGTTTGTCCCTTAATTGATGCTCCTACCCCTCCCCAGGTGGGGCGACCCTGAAAGGGCCAATATATGATTGGCTGCCCACTGGCAGTAAATAGGGTCTTGCTAAACTTTGCCAGGCCAATCGTATGCTGCCAGAGATCCGTGTCTAATTCCCCCGACTGTGCCTCCAGGTCAACCGCCATGCGGGCCTGGAACTTCTCACCATATTGTGCCGCCCAGGCATACCCTCCGTAATTCAACTGGGCATTCCTTATTACATCCATGTATTTGAAGAGTGCTATGGACCTTTTCAGGTGCTGTTCGCAATAAACACTTGCGTATATGAGGAAAGCAGCCGTCAAATGTTCAATGGTTACCGGCACTCTCGGTCTTTTGGAAAGCTCTAGCTCTTACTCTTTTGATCCCTCCTTAGACCTAAGCTCCCTATGTAGGAGCTTCAACGTTTCAACGTATTCGCCCTTCCAAATCTTCTCTTTTGTTGAGAGCATGAGGTGCACCCCTAGTGGTTGAGATGTCCACATGTAGGGCAACGTTTTAAATTTCACTTCTTTACTCTCCAGTTTGTCTGTCTTTTTGGATTACTGTTGTCCCTTGATGCCAACCCGACCCCGAGCTAATACCTACCTCCTCCTTGCTGGCCGCCTGACCTGGTTCCACTGTGGATGTTTTCTCTGTTTTGCCTTGCTGTTCTACCACTGAAGGTGTGCATTCCGCTAAACTGTCATCTGTGCCCACTCCCGTATCTTTTACATATAAACCCTCCTGGAGGCGGGCCCCCCCCCCACTCTCCTGAGGCTCTTTCAGCTCTATTTCCACGGATACCATGCAAGAGGGGTACACACTGCTATGCAACACCTTACCTGGTGCCAAGGTCGGTGCCCTCTCCGGAGCCTGCCGCTTCGCTACCCTCTCTTGCCGCCAGGTTCCGCTCTGTCCTTCATGATGTTGCTGTGTGCCGGTCTCCTGCAAAACACTTGTGGCAGAGCGATTAGAAGAACCCCCACTGCCCCTCTTTGCCACCATACAGACTCTTCTGCCTGAACTTTTTCTTCGTCCCTCAACTTCTCTTCCTCTAAGCTTTCAATGTCCTCAGCCTCCTAGTCAAGTACCGTCTGCTGGCTTGCATATAACGTGTCGATATCCTGGACATTTCCCTACACCCGGCTCTGCAATCGTGACCCTTGTTGCCCAAGGGCATCTATAACCAAGTTACATGAGGGGGGCATACCTCGCCCTCCCCACGGTCAAAAGATTCAGGACGCACCGCCCTGGATCTCCTGCACTGAAGGCTAACAACCCTTTCAGGTGTTGCACTGCAGAGGTTTCACTAAACTTTCTTAGGGCAGTGGTGTCGCAGTCCTTCGCAGCAGTCCAGCTGGCCGCCCTTTCCCTTCTCCTCGGGGTTGATAAGCTGCACAAGGCTCTCCCAAGTCAGGCCCCCCTTTACTTGCACCGACTTGTGAAAAAGATGATGAAGACAGGCCAGTTGCGCTGGAGAAGTAACAGGCTCGCTGCACTCCCTGATGCTGTGCTTCTGCTGCTAACCCACTCACTCCTTCACCCTACGCCCCTAAAAACAGGGGCAGTTGGCCTATCTGGGGTGTCATCCTGTCACAATCTGGTATCCCGCGAGATGCCCACCTTACCATATACTTTAGTGAGGGGCCTTACCACCCAGGCGTCACGCAAACTTTCTGCATCTGACTCCAGCGGTACTGGCCGTTCAGTCTCTAACCCCTGTTCTTCATCCTCGCTCCACTCTAAGCGGGCATGTGACAATGCTTCTGCAGCACTTCCTCTGTACCCCCCTTCATGCCTGCCCCAAGGGGCCTTTGTACACTCCTCCTCGCCAAAGTTGCAGTTGATGGGGCCCTGCCCCCACTCCCTTCGCCCAATGCTCCTGTAATCCCAGCATGGCCCTGTCCAACCATGTGGAACTGTCCCACTGTATAGTGCTCCACCTGGTGGGTTGTTTGCCCCCAAACCATTGTTCCTACTCAAATTAGTCTGTCTTCGCATGCTTTTCATGCAGGAGCTCATAAAACATGTCCCTAAAGTCAAGAGCCTCCTCAGGAACACTTGCCCCTGAACCCCCCCAGCCTGCTGCTTCCTCCCTCCCTGCTACAATCGGGGCCTCAGTGCGCACTAAAGCCTGCTCCAGGCCTTCCCTGCTTCTCCCAGTCAAAGCCCTCTTCCCCCTCCCCCTGCGAGGTCGCATGCCCCTTCGCTGCAGGCCTGCCACTTTTTTGATGTGCGAGGCCTCCTCTGCCTCACTGGAGGCCTCGCGTTGGAATGCTGCATGTTGGGCCCATTCTGGCTATCGGGCCAGCCCACACTTGCTTCTATTTGGCCCTTGCTGCGTGCTGGGGAAGCAGCCTCGCCTGCACTGGGCAGCCCTTATACAACAGGTCCGCTCTCCTAGTATGAGAAGGGGGCACTTGCTCTCACCTGTCCACGAGATGCCTGCACTGGGGTCCAGGGCAGAGCCTGCCTTCCTACTGGGGGGACTGCTATGAAGCGGTGCCCCTCCCACCAGAAGATCTAGGCATCCAGTCGATGCCAGGAGCTGCATCACCTATGCCAACAACTCGCCCAGGGAAGCTCCAGCTGACGCCATAAACGTGAGTGTTCAGTACTGTTAAAGCGACTTACAGATCCTACCTAATACTCTCCACTATCACTACACAAACCACACCTCAGGAAACAACTAGGAAGGAAAAAACTACCCTGCCACCCACCATGTCACCTCACAAAATGGTGGCGGGCATACACAATGCCCGGTTTTATACCCTTGAGGTACCAAGTAGCCCAAAAAAACCTCAAACCCCTGAGCAGTCATCCGACTGCTCCACTTTCCCAAAATACCCCGGGGGAGCAGACACCGCTCTGGTCGGATGCCCCCCAAATCCCCTTTCCAACTTCTGACTAATCAATCATCTGGGGAAGGAGGTTGTAAGAAGCAGGTCAGGTGCCTTGAAGCTGCCGGGAGGCTGAGGGAAGGTAGGACGTGCATGTCTGCAGGCGATACATAGCCTATAATATAAGAAAATGTCTAATGGAGTGCAGCTGATGTGTACTTGTAGGTCATTTAGCTGGACAAAGGAGCCAACAGAATAGAGGTTCCCCCATCACACGTAATTGCATTTGGTTCAGCTGGTCACAAGTGCGCCCTTCCATTGGGGGGAGGTCGGGTTTCTAGCCATAGGCATCTCTGCTGAATACAGGAAAGGCAGTCGGGCCCTACGGCGCAGACCATGCCATGCCCTGCCACTGCAGGCCACGGTGTCCAGATCAACGCTCAGGCACTTAACAGGCGTGTACAATATGGTTAGGCTGTCTTGTTTTAGGTTTAAACCTATAACAACTGATAAAACACCACCAAAAGGGAAATAGCCCTCACCATTGTAAACATATAAACACTGAAAAAACACCTGCACAGCCACAAACTAAATCCCATTCAAAGAAAGGAAAAGGGGAGTGAAAGAGTAATTTTTATTTCTGCCTGGAGGGGCCAATACAATGTAACTTTGTTATACAAGGTAGCAGCAAGAAAGACTGGGCTAACATTAATCTGCTTGAGTTTTGTTGTTTAGGGATGTCTCATAAATATTGTTTCTTCTTCCTTTTGCTTTTTTCAGTTTTGTGGTCTTAAGATGCAGGGTTTAGAAGCATGTTTAGGTCTGGTTTAATGATTTTATAAACTGTAGAGAATCAGGAAATTTTGCCACTGATAGGTAAAATGGATGGTTTTATAAGAATCTTTCCCAATATGTACTATCACATTTACCCACAGAGAATGGGTAAAAACCCTTGATAAATCAGCCTCCTTTTCTAGTGAGCCAGTATTATTAGTAGGTGAACTGCCAAACACCCCAGGCTTTAATCATGCAATGCAAGGTGTAGTGGGAGGTATATGTGAAAAGAGTGCGGTCACAAAGCATCTGGGATAGTGGTGAAAGCATGACACCAGACTTTTTGAAAACATGGAACATAGTGTCACTTGGAATGCTGCTGCAAAAAGTTCTTATCAAGTTCAATAAAGATTGGAGTGATATTGTTTCTATTTGCAGTGATTCAGCTATGTATATGAAAAAGTTGTGTGATGACCTGTTAAAAAAACTGAGCTGACGTGCTTCCCTGTAAGAGATCCTTGCCACTTGTTAGATAGTATGCTGAAAGCATCTTTACAATCTTCAGAGTTAATGAAGAATACTATTGACTTTGTGGTCCATTCTGGTGCACTATGTTGTTATGCACTGGAACTAAAACGCAAATATTTCTAATTTTGTGCTTTGTGTGGCATCAAAGAAAGAGTCATCCCAACTGTGTCTCTTAGTTGGTGGTTCTCAGTACTAGAGGCTGTGAATGCTATATTATCCATATGGCAACCGTTTACAGAATGTTTGCTGAGTGATGATGCCAAAGGTAAGAAATGAGAGGATCTTTGATCGCATAGTGATGTGAAAAAAAAGTACACTCAACTGCATTTTTAGATTTTTACAGGAAAACATGACTGCTATAGTGGACATAGAAAAACCTAGAGTCTGAAAACACCCTTGTCTACCAAGTGTTCAGCATAATTGAAGTAGATGTGAAACATCTCCTTGAAAGTAGACTGGGCAACACCTTTAGTGACTTTGGCACTGCAACATGTTCCATGTTAGAGTGCTTGCCACTTGGTAAGCAAAGACATGTAGAGGAGCTATTCAGGAACTTTTATTTTACAATGTATGAGAAATGGTTTGCAATGATGCATAGAAATGTCCCTTCACCAACCATGGCATTTGAAGTCAATGAAGCCTCACTGTGGTACTCTGCACAAGTTCTAGATCCCTTCCGTAAAGGGGAATTTTCTCTGGAGTTTCAAAAGTGCTGCTTCATTTTTGACTGTTTCAACAACTCTGTGGGCATTTGTGCCCAGTTAAACGCATATGCTCACAGAACCTGCCCCAGAGAATCGCAATCTTCAGGTGCACCAGTACTGGCATGGAAAGCTATGTTGGTGGTCAGAGTTAGCAAATTGTGTAGTGCCTGTTTTGGTGTTGCCCGTCTCAAGTGCCAATGTTGAGAGGGCCTTTTCACTGATAAAGGTTTACCTGGGAAGGAAAGAGTGAGTGCACATAACCAAAGACTCACTGAAGAAATATTGTAAGGTGTACTACAATAAGTTTGATTTCTAAAAATATATTTGGACCTCATATACACTATACGTACATACCATGCACTATCATACAGAAAGCAGGCAATAATAAAAGCAAAATGTTCCATAAACACAGTGAAAACACGGTTTCTGCTGTTTTTAATGGCGCGAAAAAGTGTAACCACTGTTTTTTTAAGGTATTGAAATCACTTGAAAACATTGAAAAAACCCCACCAGAATTCACCAAAAATAGAAACTGAAAACAGGAAAGCCTAAATATGGTATATAGGGGGGCCATGATGTCAGGCTGCACAGCTACATGTGGAGCATGTGGGACTGGGTGTATCCACAAGTGTGCAAACTGCACTAGTGCACACAGGCAGTAGAGCTCGAGGTCAGGGATGCCGATGCCTCCCTGTTCATCTAAAAAAATATATATATATTTTTATTAAGGAGCTTTGAGTCATGGCATTTCATAAACCTACATAAATACAATGGGGAATATATATATATATCTATCTATCTATATATATACACAAAAATGTATTATATACAACTTGGTTAATACAGAGTAAAAACATATCAGACTATTTAATAGCATACTACTTTGTTTTACTGAACTCCCGTTCTTGCAAAATTAATTGATATATATAAAATCACATCATAGATACTCAGCTAGCAAATCTACTACTCCACAATCATTCTGTCTATCCATTTTGCCACCGGTGCCCAGAACAAAATTCTGCTTTTTTAGCCTTGCTGCCCTTACAGTGATACAGATTGTTCTCGAGATGATACATAGACAGCAATTGTGATAACCATTCATGAGATGTAAGAGGTTCAGTCATTGCTGCAGCAACACACATACAAGCCACTGCCATTGCTGCAAAGAAAAATTAAGTTTGTCCTTATTTTCACAAAGCGCTCATCAATTCCAAATAGTATCAATTGAGGTGTAATCTCAATCTGTACATTGAGAGCAGTTCTGACAAATGCCACAACTTCATCCTTTAGGGCGCTCAGCCCTGAACACATACAATGTATATTCACTATATCTGCTTTGTCCCCCACACAGAGGAGGCAGCTAAAGTCAGATCTCGTTTTTGCTGGTGCTAGGCCTCTGCATACTTTACCACTGCTAACCAGTGGTAAAGTGCTTGTGCTCGCTCCCCTAAACATAGCGATATTGGTTCATCCCCAGTTGGCATATTTAATTTACATACAAGTACTTAGTAAAGTGCACTACATATGCCAAGGCCCTGTAAATTAAATTCTACTAGTGGGCATGAAGCACTGATTGTGCCACCCACATAAGTAGCCCATTAACCATGTCTCAAGCCTGCCACCGCAGAGCCTGTGTGGCAATTTCACACTGCCATGTCAACCATGGCAACTAAACCCTCTTGCCAAGTATAAACCTTCCCTTTTAATACATATAAGTCACCCCTAAGGCAGACCCTATATAATCCATAGGGCAGGGTGCAGTGTAAAAGGCAGGAAATGTACTTCTAAACTTTACATGTCTTGGTAGCAAAAAACTCCCAATTCCGTTTTTCACTACTGCAAGGCCCATCTCTCCCATAGAATAACATTGGGATTACCTTATTACAGCTTGTAAGTGTAACTCCCAACTGTGAAGATATAGATTTTTCACGTTTTGTGTCAGTGAACTCACAATTTAAAATCACAGCTTATAGTGAAGTTGGATTTTAAATTCCAGGTTAGCAAATGCCAATTTTAGAAAGTTCGCATTTACTTACTTTGGCCATTTGGTGCCTTCTGCCTATCTCTGGAATACACATTTGGGGTGGGTGACAGCTGACTTCCTACATTCCCTCTAGACAGTCGTACACAAAGGAAGTGTAGATGTGCCTGAGTGGTCATCTGCATGCAGATGAGCCAACCTGAGCAGGATGGCCGGGAGGAGCTGACACTTATACATGGGCTGTATCCTGTCCCCACGCAAAATATTGATTACCACCCATAGTGAGTCTGGAGCCAGGGCAGGAAGGGAGAGCCTCTGTGCACGTCAAAGCTTTCCTCACGTCAAAGGCACCACTGGGTATAGGTACTGGACCTCTGGCACTATCAAATCAGTAAACGTCTAGACCTGTGACCACTCTGCCAGGAAGAGGAGGATCTGCTCTGCTGCTCAAGGACTGCCACTCTGCTAGAACTGCTGTTTGCTGAACTGTTGCCTTGCTGTGTTGCCCTGCTGCTCTCTCTATGCATGGGAGAGAAGGACTGGACCTGTGTCACTTGAACCAGAGTGACTCTAAGGGGTAGCTGGCTTGGCTCCTGTTGCCGAAGTCTCAGGGATACAAAAGACTTAGAACCCTCCTGTTCCAACCCTTGGGCTCATCTGCTTGGGAGTCTATCCTGCCCAGTGGTGCCACCCCAGTCTAGGACCCTTGGAAGTGGAACTAGGGGTTTGCTCCAGTAGAAATGATGCATCCTCTGCTGAAAGAGCAGAATTAACACATTGCCGCTGTTGAAGGAACAGGACTGGCATCGCACTCGGAACCAGCGCTTTGGAACTGAAGCATCGCAGCCACTGCGTGGAGAAGATCGATGCATCGCCTCTACAGCATGGAGAAACCCAGCACATCGCATTTGGAACCGATGCTTCGCTCATGGACCTAAGGCACTGCTGCAGTTGTGTGGAGAAATTCGGTGCAACACCTCAACTGTGTGGGAATCACAGACACATCTCGCTGTTGCGAACAGGATCAATGTATTTTTACTCTGGAGCCTGAGTGGGTCCTGTTTCCGGTCCGCACTCCATTGTGGTCAGCCCGAACTCTTGACTTTGTCCCATTCTAGCTCAACCATGAACTCTTTAGCCACTACATGCTTCTAAGCACTATATTTTGCATTTAATCTTTAAAAATTAATCTCAATTTCTACTGGATGGATGTTTGTCGTTTTGGTCTTGTTTTATTTATAAAATCAAAATGCATTTTTCTAACTTGGTATGGAGTCTTTTTGTGTTTTTTTCACTGTGTTGTTTTATGAAGTGTTGCACAAATACTTTACACATTGCCTCTTAAGTTAAGCCGGACTGCTCCATGCCAAGCTACCGGAGGGTGAGCACAGGATAATTTAGGTTGTGTTGTAACTAGGGCTCCCTGATTTCCGTTTTTACTGATTTTGACAGATAATTACAGACATAAAACACTGTCTCTAATGACTGTATTTATTTTTAAAAGCGGAAAATACAGATAATTTAGCTTCTTTTGAGTTATTCACCATGCTGAGATTAATGACTTTCAAGCCACTAGCTGTACATAATAACAGCATGGGGAGCTACAAAGCTCAATGAGATGTACTTAAATTACTGCAAATCTCAACATGTATACATGTTATTACACAATTTTTTTAATGAGCTGTTTATTATTTTAGGCTGTGTAATGTGCTAAAACCTGACAGGTATCAAAGTATGAGTCCACGTTTATCCGTTAAATAAATGCAGAAATATACAAGTTATCACCTCATCTGTTTGCAAAACACAAAATAAATATGGATAAATACCAATAAGATGGCCAAAAAATAAATCTGAATAAATACAGATGGAAATGTTCAAAAAATAAATACCATAAAACCGGGAGCCCTAGTTGTAACCTACCCTTACTAGGATTGTGAATCCTGCTTGGACAGGGTGCATAACTCTGCCAACCTGAAACCCCAATTTCTAACATTGGTGATCAGCGGTGAGGATAGGACTTGTGTACGTGCAGTACCATACCATAGCTAGTTGTACACTACCCATCCAAGTCCATTACCGTTTTTTAAAATTTTTCTCTGCTTTGCATTTTTTTGATTCAACCTCTACACCATGTGTCTGGCTGGTTCTTCACATGGAACCATGGAGTTTGAGCTGGCCAAGCTGGAAGAGTATACAGAGGTCCAGTTGAAAAGCTTCTGCAAGCAGATCGAGGTATCTGCCCAAGGAGATACCAGGAAGGTGGAGTTTCAAAAGGAGCTGAGGGCCTGGACAGAGGCCCGCTTCCAAGAGAAAATGGATTGGAGGAGCCTGAGAATGGCTCTTCTGGGGAACTACCTGCAGCAGTTGAGGGAGACAACTCTGGATTTAAGCTCCCTGTGAGAGCAGGAAGCAGTCTATCCACCCGCAGTCTATCCACCCGCAGCCTATCCCCAGAGGAGCTGAGAGAGAGGAGGGAGGAGAGAGAGAAATCAGGCTACAGACGGCACGATTGAAAATGGAAGCTGAGGAGACGAGGGCTGAGGCTGAAAGAGCCTTAGCAGAGAAGAAATTACTTCTGGCTCATGAAATGAGTCTAAAAGAGATGGAAATCAAGGCCACGCATGCAGAATCCAGCAGGGATGGTGGCAGCATATATGCAGTATCTGATGGAGACAAAAGGTTCTGTATACCCAAGAATTTAGTGCCCAATTATGTGGTGGGAGATTACTTTAATAAGTAGCTTTTTGCTTATGAGGTTGCACTCAAAGTACATAGGGTTCCTGGGGAGCACTAGGGGGTGGTCTGTGGAAACACATGTCTACACTTGGGAGGGGCACACTTCTGACAGAGGTTGGGGACCAAACAAGTATACTCCAATGAAGGCCATTTTGATTGCCAAACTTCTTGCTGACTCCCAAAATGTATCGCCAAAGATTCAGGGACAGCTAGAAGCTCCCCAACCAATCCCGGGTAGTTTTCTTTGATTATTCCAGTAAAGCACTGAATGGCTGGGTGAGGGGAAGCAAAGTTAATGATTTTAATGAGTTGTATCATTTGATCATGAGAGAGCACATGCTCAGTATCTGTTTTACAGAGTTGCACCAGCACCTAGTTGACAGTAAGCTGACTGACCCCAGGAAGCTTGCGGAGGATGCGGACCTCTGGGCTAGCACCAGTGTGCAAAAAGGTATTGGGGGATGGGGGGACACCGACAAAGGTGGTCAGGGTTTCCAACAGAAGAAAGAGGGGAGAGAAAAACTTAAAAACAAGGAGTTCTCAAAAGGGCCCTAAAATACTTCCCAAGGAAGTAGAGGTAACCAGTCCCAGTCTGATCCAAAGAACAAAGGGTACTTTGACCATAAGACAGTGAGGTTTGCACCCCAATGTACAGAGTGCAATGAGTATGGTCTCTCTAAGGGTGACTCCAAATGTCCCAAGAGGGCACAGCTCCCCACCAGTAGGCAGACACCTGGGTTGGTGAGCATAGTGATTGGGGAGGAGGTAGTCCCAGATAGTTATGGAGAACAGATAGAGGTAACCCTAGTATGTCTGGGAGATGGAGAAATGGTGCCAAAAGCCCACGTCTGCAAATACTTCAAAATATAGGCAGTGGTCACCATTAATGGGCAGCGGGTAGAGGCTCTGTGAGACACAGGGGCCAGCATGACAACTGTCAAGTGTTAGCTGGTGTCTGCAAAGGTATGGGTCATGGAACCAGTAGAGCCCAGAGCTGTCCTAGATTGCTGGCCTGGTCCATATGAGATAAAGGAGGGGAAGGGCACCTACCTGGTGGACCTCCAGACCCGAAGGAACCCCCCTAAGGGTGCGCCATGTGAACCGACTAAAGCCTCACTTAGAGAGGTCCGAAGTGAGCATGCTCCTAGTGACAGATGAAGGAGTGGAAGAGGAGAGTGAACCTCTCCCAGACCTCGTCTCTGCACAGGAACATGATGGGTCAGTGGAGGGTGTCAACCTCTCTACCACCCCAACCCCATAACAGCAAATGACTGTTACCAGTTACTGGAACAGTTTGCCCCATTGTTCTCCCTCACCCCTGGACTCACACATCCCTGTGTCCATGATGTCGACACCGGGCACAGTCCCACTGTAAAAAAAACAAAATTTACAGGTTGTCAAACAGGGTGAGAGCCTACTGAACACATTTCACCAAGTCGTAGTTGCCGACAATTGCGAGAGCCATCTACCAGTGGCTCTGGCTCCTTGTGGGGCGGGGGGAGGGGTCCCAGGTTCTCTGAAAGGAGCTGCGAGCCCTGCCATTCCTGTTGATTGTCTGTTAGGCCTGGAGCACACTACATGGAGGGCAATATAGCTCAGGTCTCACTTGGAGATGATGGGATTGCCCGAGTGGGTCTATATAACCACACGAGCCATGGCTGCCCGGAAAGGGAGTCAAGGAGGTCTGGAAAATGGCTCAGACAGCTGCCAAGGAGGGAGCAAGGGAAACCGGTTCCTGAAGTTCCCGAAGTGGAGGTTGACGGGGTCCCCGAGGAGGAGCCCCCCCTAAGCCAACCAGGGAAAACATTGCCACCCTAGGTGTCCTACCTGAGCTTGCCAGCTTGAGGGTGGGCCCACCAGTGAGGAATTCTGCCAAGCACAGAAAAATGACCCACTCCTGAGGGCTTGAGGCGCCAGGCCTCAGCTCATGCAGCAGGTGAAGCCTCTGGGGATCACCTAATCTACTGGGAGAACAATCTCCCTTTCAATGAGCCTAAGGTTCCTGGTGCTGGAGCAGCCCATGTGCTGGTGGTCCCCCAATGCCACCGGACCTTGCTACTGGGCATGGCTCACAAAATTACCCTGGCAGGACATTTGGGGCAAGACAAGACTTTTTCCAGGCTTGTCTCCCACTTCAATGGGCCCGAATGAAGTTGGCCTCAGATGCATTCTGCAGGTCCTGTACCAACTGCCAGGCCAGTGGGAAATTAGGGGAAAAAGGACAAATCACCCCTGATCCCATTACCCTTCATTGGCACCCCCTTTCAAAGGGTGGGCAATGATGTCATTGAACACTTGGACCCCAAGACAGCCTTAGGCAGCAGGTTTGTCCTGGTCTTTGTGGACCATGCCATCCGCTACCCAGGGGCACTCCCTCTGAGGTCAGTAACCGCACCCGTGGTGGCAAAAGCTTTGATGGGGATCTTTACCTGTGTTGGGTTCCCAAAGGAGGTAGTGTCAGACAGAAGCACTAACTTCTTGTCAGCGTTACATGAAGTCCATGTGGGATGAGTGTGGTGTAACCTACAAATTCACCACATCTTATCACCCCCCAAACCAATGGTCTTGAAAGGCATGATTATGGGCCTGCCTGAGGCCATGAGCCATAAGTGGGGCGTCCTCTTGCCATGCTTTCTCTTTGCCTACAGGGAGATGCCACCGAAAGGAGTAGGGTTCAGTCCCTTTGAACTTCTCTATTGACACACTGTTGGGGGACCTCTTAGCCTTGTCATTGAGGGATGGGAGAAAGCTCCCAAGAACCTCCCCCCCCTCCCCCCCCAGGATATGGTCAGCTACATGTTGGCCCTCCGCAACCCAATGCACCTCTTCTGAAAGAAGGCAAAAAGCAACTTAGAAGCCAGTCAAGAGGTACGACCACAAGGCCACCCTGGTGGAGTTTCAGCCTGACAAAAAGGTATGGGTCATGGAACCAGTAGAGCCCAGAGCTGTCCTAGATTGCTGGCCTGGTCCATATGAGATAAAGGAGGGGAAGGGCACCTACCTGGTGGACCTCCAGACCCGAAGGAACCCCCCTAAGGGTGCGCCATGTGAACCGACTAAAGCCTCACTTAGAGAGGTCCGAAGTGAGCATGCTCCTAGTGACAGATGAAGGAGTGGAAGAGGAGAGTGAACCTCTCCCAGACCTCATCTCTGCACAGGAACATGATGGGTCAGTGGAGGGTGTCAACCTCTCTACCACCCCAACCCCATAACAGCAAATGACTGTTACCAGTTACTGGAACAGTTTGCCCCATTGTTCTCCCTCACCCCTGGACTCACACATCCCTGTGTCCATGATGTCGACACCGGGCACAGTCCCACTGTAAAAAAAACAAAATTTACAGGTTGTCAAACAGGGTGAGAGCCAGCATCAAGGAGGAGGTCTCCAAGATGCTGGCAATAGGGGTGATCGAGCCCTCTAATAGTCCTTGATACAGCCCTGTGGTATTGGTACTAAAGACTACCCCACTGGGATCCACATCAGAACTCCGGTTCTGTGTGTACTACAGAGGACTCCGCTCAGTCACCAGGACTGATGCAAACCCCATCCCCAGAGCTGATGAGCTCATTGACAGGCTGGACCTGCAAAATTCCTCAGTACTTTTGATTTGAAATCAGGGTACTGGCAGATCGCTTTGACAGAGGGGGCAAAGAGAGGACAGCATTCTCAACCCCAGATGATCATTACCAATTCTGGGTCATGCCCTTTGAATTGAAGAATGCCCCTGCTACCTTCCAATAGTTGGTTAACACGGTCTTAGCTGGTAAGGAGGCTTTCTGTGCCGCCTACTTAGACGACATCGCCATCTGCAGTTCCAACTTGGACACCTGCATCACCTCCATGAGGTGCTTCAGGCCCTGCAACAGGCAGGCCTGACAATCAAGGCATGAAAATGCAAGACTGGTCAGAGTTCTGTGGTGTACTTGGGACACCTAGTAGATGGAGGCGAGGTGCAGCAATTCCAGGCCAAGATTGAAACTATCATGGCCTGGCAATCACCTAAAACCCAAACAAAAGCGAGAGCCTTCTTAGTCCTCACTTTCATCTACAGACGATTTGTTAAGGGCTATGGCACCATTGTTGCCCCCTTAACTGAGCTGACTTCTAAGCCCAGATTGGTGATCTGGACAGAGTCTTGTCAGAAAGCCTGGGCTCTATCAAGGAAGCCATGTGCACAGCACCTGTATTCAGGGTCCCTGACTTCTCCAAGGAATTCATCGTGCAGATAGAAGCTTCAGAACATGGCATAGGGGCAGTGCTAGCACAGCCGAATGAGGAGGGCCTAGACCGACTGGTAGCCTTCATTAGCAGGAGGTTACTTCCTCTGGAGCAGAGGTGGAGTGCCATTAAAAGATAAGTTTTTGCTGTGGTCTGGGCACTGAGAAAGTTGAGACCATACCCGTTTGGGACTCCTTTCCTTGTTCAGGCAGACCACAGACCCCTCAGATGGCTCATGCAGATGAGGGGTGAAAATCTCAAACTGTTGAGGTGGTCCATCTCCATATAGGAAATGGACTTTATGGTGAAATATCGCCCGTGGACAGACCACCCCAATGATGATGGTCTCTCCAGATTCTTCTGCCTTAGTGAAGAGAGCTCCCTAGGGGTTGGGTAGCTCTCCTCACTTTTAGCTGGGGGTGACTCATATTAGACCGGACAGCTTTAGAGTGGTCTTCCCCCAATGTTTTGCCTGCCTCCCTCCATTTTTCTGACCATGTTTTTGCTGGCTTTAGGACTCTGCACACTTTTCAACTGCTAACCAATGCTAAAGTACTTGTGCTCTCTCTCCCTAAACATGGTAATATTGGTTAATTCCCAATTAGCATATTTAATTTACTTATAAGTCCCAGGTAAAGTGGACTACATGTGTCCAGGGCCTGTAAATGAACTGGTACTAGTGGGCCTGCAGCACGGATTGTGCCACCCACATAAGTAGCCCCTTAACCATGTCTCAGGGATGCCACTGCAGAGGCTGTGTGGGAAATTTCACACTGCCATGTCGATCTGGCAAGTAAACCCTCTTGTCAGGTATAAACCTTCGATTTAAAAAAAATATAAAACCACCCCTAATGTAGGCATTGTATAAGCCACAGGGCAGGGAGCAGTGTATTTAAAAGGCAGGACATACTTTTAAACATTACATGTTTTGGTAGTGAAAATACCAATTTCGTTTTTCACTACCGTAAGGCCTATCTCTCCCATAGGATAGAGACATCACAAATCCTGGAAATCCAATAGGGAAGGAGGACAACTGTGAACCAACAGTCCAGGTTATAACCAGGTCAGAATCACAGGAATTCTCCCCGTAGATTTCACAAAAGCAGGTATTGAAAATTATAAAAACAAATTAAGATCTGAGGGAGCACCAGGGCCCAACGGCTTGCCAAATGCTCTATTCCGTCAAGATCCATCATTTTGGTCTGGCCGCCTCACCCCCCCTTTTCACACACATTATAGAGACCAGCAAGATCCATGAATCCTGGCGAGGAAGCATCCTACACCCAATATACAAATCAGGTGCACGCTCTGACCCGTCCAATTACAGACTGATAGCACTCATCGACATGGAGGCGAAAATGTATGCATCAAATCTGTTGGCAGACTTGGAGGACTGGGTCCGCCAGACAAATCTGATACCAAATACTCAAACTGGATTCCGGGCAGGGATGGGCACCCTTACGAACATCTCCGCTGTCATTCTTTTAGCCAACCAAGCCTACGCAAAATCTAGCACTCTGTACGCGTGCTTTGTAGATCTCAGCATTCGATAAAGTACCGAGAGCCAAGCTATGGGCCAAAATGAAAAGCTGGGGGGTCCCAACCAAACTCCTGGAGGCAATCATCAATCTTTATTCTCAGACATGGGTTCAAATAAGGAAAGGAGACGGGCGCAGTAGAACAAACAAAATTCCAACAACCAACGGATTATAACAGGGGTGCGTGCTGGCCCCCTGTTTATTCAACATCTATACAGCCGACCTAGAGAAGAACCTTCGCTCAGTTCAAGCTGACCCTCCAAAACTGGGCAAAACACCAATAACAAGCCTCCAATATGCGGACGATATTGTCCTCTTAGCTCAAACACAAATAGGCCTGCAGCGACTGATTGCCCAACTAGGAGCATATACCACCTCTGCCCAACTAATAATAAATCACCAAAAAACTAAGGTCATGTGCTTTTCTAAACGTCACAAAACAAAAACAAAAAAAAGCAAATTCCTCTGGAAGTTAAACGAGAAACCACTGTCCCGGGTGGATTCGTAAAATACTTGGGGTTCCAATTAGACCGCAACCTCAATTTTAAGCAGCATCTGGAGCAAGGAAAAACGAAAGCCAAACTACTGCTCTTTGCATTTAAAATCCTACAAAAAAAGCTCAAAGGCTGCTCAACAAGTCACCTGCTTAAGGTAATTGCAGCAAAATTCTTGCCATCCATATCATACGGGTCGGAAATGTTGAACTCAAAGGATGCAACAGTCCTAAACACAGCTCAACCTAGCCTCTTTAAGAACTTGTTTCTAATCCCTCGAAACATCTCACAGGCACAAATACGATTAGAATATGGCTTAAAAAACCAGATCCCGGCAAGACAAGGAGCATTGGCTAAATATTACTGGAGGATGAGGGGAGCAGAAGATAACACCTTAGCCCACTATTGTTGGCAGGAGATCGAAAATCATGCCAGGCTAAACAAATCGATCTTTACAGTCTTAAAAGAATCGCTCTCTGCATTACAGTTAGACGAGGCCTGGCTTACAATCACTACCTACTCTGGATTTAAAAACGTAGTGAATAATGCAATCAAACGGATCTCACTGTCAATGGACAAAACAGCCTTCGCAAAAAAAAAACAACACGCATGGGCGGTGATACAATCTTACAAAACGCTGAAACCCCAACCGTACCTGTCAGAACACTTTTCACATCAAAAAAAGCATAATTTGACACTATTGAGGCTGGGGTCATTCCCCACGAAAGATCTCACCCCAAAATGGAAACAGACGTGGTTGACAAAGGAATGCCGTCTCTGCGGACAAGGTGACGAGTCACTATTACATCTTTGATGTATTTGTCCATCATTACTAGAAATTCGAAAAACTGTCCTTCAGGAAATATTGAGAGAACAAATAAGGACTTGCAGAGCGGCAGTCATAAAATGCCTTGGAGGCTCGTCGATCCAACTGTCCTGCAGAGCCATAAAACTCTGGAACGTTGCGGCAAAAGAATTGGACAAAAAAGAGAACTGATCTGAACATTTTTTAAACTGAACTACTTGCACATTTTTCTATTGCATTGTTCACATTTTTATATATATATTTTTTTAATCAGCTGATTACCGCTTGCGGTCATTAATTTTGTCGTGTTTTTATCTCCTTGCTTGATGCCATGTACTTTGGTGGCTTGTTCCACCCTTTTATGATTTTAATGAAATCAAATAAAAGTATTATTGACTGACTGACCCCTAATGTAGGCATTGTATAACCCACAGGGCAGGGTGCAGTGTATTTAAAAGGCAGGAAATACTTTTAAACATTACCTGTTTTGGTAGTGAAAATACCAATTTCGTTTTTCACTACTGTAAGGCCTATCTCTCCCATAGAATAGTATTGGGATCACCTTATTACATCTTTTAAGTGCAACTCCCAATTGTGAAGAGATAGACTTTTCAAGTTTAATGTCATTGAACTCCCAATTTAAAAACGCAGCTTATGGTGAAGTTGGATTTTAAATTCCAGGTTAGCAAATGCCACTTTTAGAAAATTGAGCCAAAAAGGCACGTGCTTTGCGCGCCAACCCTTTCGCACTGCTAGAAATACGGGATTGTCCCAAATCGTTGAGCCAATATATCATTCTCCATATTAAACAGTGATACTCAGTGTAGTTGTCCATTTTTCATCCAAACATTTACATATAGTCACTCAAAGACATTCCAAAACCACTGTGAGGACAGCGCTTTTCTCATAGATATTTTATTTTGTGATCTTCAACTGCATTCAGCGTGCCCATCCGGGCTTCAACTAAAGCATGTGGAGGTAAATAGTTCATACTCCAGAACCGCATAAAATTCACCCAATGCATTTCGGTCTCTCATAAGACCTTCGTCAGGGGTAACTGAAAAAGACAGAAACAGACATCTAAACCTATAGTTCAAAACCAAAAGTACAAAAATACAAATGAACCACTCTATGCTTATACCTTTGAATTATCACAATTCCAGTCATTACACCTCCCTGTGTCTGCGAACGTACCCATCTATACTTGCTCCTATTTCCGTGTGCTGTGAAAGTACATAAACTGGTGCTTACAAAACGAAGAATGTGGCCATTTAAACACCGATGAATACAAAAAACAACTCCTGTAAGTGCACAATATCCTTGCCTTTACCAAACCCTCATACTGCCCAACTCCTGTTACCAGCCGAATCCTAATAACGCACTGCATTTCCAAACCCATGATATCAAACACTCTACCTTGCATACTACGGTCAGTGACCTTCTCACCTCATCTCCTTTCTCTCCCTCTGCGATAACTTTCGTGATATCTTTAACATCAGCTACTAAACTCATCCACCTGAATCCTATCTATTTATAGCCAATAAGACCGATCTTAACCTCTACCTCGTGACTGCATCCCAATTTCTGCTAGAAACCTTAAAGAAACAGTTACCTAACCCCTCTGTGTAATCGTGCCCGCGCTAAATCACTACTGAAAAACAAACTACTAGTTATTATCACCCATCTAATTACGCAATCCATAACGTGCAATCAATACATTGATTGCACGTTATGGATTGCGTAATTAGATGGTCGTATATATGCATGGGTGATAATAACTAGTAGTTGTTTGTTTTTCAGTAGTGATTTAGCGCGGGCACGATTACACAGAGGGGTTAGGTAACTGTTTCTTTAAGGTTTCTAGCAGAAATTGGGATGCAGTCACGAGGTAGAGGTTAAGATCGGTCTTATTGGCTATAAATAGATAGGATTCAGGTGGGTGAGTTTAGTAGCTGATGTTAAAGATATCACGAAAGTTATCGCAGAGGGAGAGAAAGGAGATGAGGTGAGAAGGTCACTGACCGTAGTATGCAAGGTAGAGTGTTTAACATCATGGGTTTGGGAAATGCAGTGCGTTATTAGGATTCGGGTTGGTAACAGGGAGTTGGGCAGTATGAGGGTTTGGTAAAGGCAAGGATATTGTGCACTTACAAGGAGTTGTTTTTTGTATTCATCGGGTGTTTAAATGGCCACATTCTTCGTTTTGTAAGCACCAGTTTATGTACTTTCACAGCACACGGAAATAGGAGCAAGTATAGATGGGTACGTTTTCGCAGACACAGGGAGGGGTGTAATGACTGGAATTGTGATAATTCAAAGGTATAAGCATAGAGTGGTTCATTTGTATTTTTGTACTTTGGTTTTGAACTATAGGTTTAGATGTCTGTTTCTGTCTTTTCAGTTACCCCTGACGAAGGTCTTATGAGAGACCGAAATGCATTGGGTGAATTTTATGCGGTTCTGGAGTATGAACTATTTACCTCCACATGCTTTAGTTGAAGCCCGGATGGGCACGCTGAATGCAGTTGAAGATCACAAAATAAAATATCTATGAGAAAAGCGCTGTCCTCGCAGTGGTTTTGAATGTCTTCGAGTGACTATATTAAATGTTTGGATGAAAAATGGACAATACACTGGAGTATCACTGTTTAATATGGAGAATGATATATTGGCTCAACGATTTGGGGACAATCCCGTATTTCTAGCAGTGCGAAAGGGTTGGCGCGCAAAGCACGTGCCTTTTTGGCTCACTTTAAGTATCCGTGACTGGGATAGTTCACGGCACCCGGCACGCACGCATCTATTTTGAGACATAGAAAAATTGTAAATCAAACAGAAGGAAAGGAGTGCATCCTGCCTCATAATAATCTTGTTTCACTTTTAGAAAATTGGCATTTACTTACTTTAGCCATTTGGTGCCTTCTGCCTGTCTCTGGAATACACGTCTGGGGTGGGCGACAGCTGGCTTCCTGTTTTCCCTGTAGACACTCACACACAAAGGAAGGGTAGATGTGCCTGAGGGGTCATCTGCATGCAGATGGGCCATCCTGAGTAGGATGGGAGGGAGCAGCTGACACTTGTACCTGAAAGGGCTGTGCCTTGTCCCCACACAAGGGATTGATTACCTCCCTGTAGTGTGTCTGGAGCCAGGGCAGGAAGTGTCATGTGTGTTAATTAGGAGGGAAACACTGCCATTTTACATGCACCCGTTTTCATAAGTTGCCTTCCCCCCCCCCCCCCCAACACAATGACTTTTGACACACAGTTGCGTGTGTGACAGTGCAGGATTAGTTTCCCTGAAACTACGCCTGCTTACAAATTCAACTTCTTAAAGGACCCCATCACGACACCTTGAGCATCCCATCCCATACAAGGTCTGGACAGACATTGTGCAAATGCGGTTGTATGTTGTTCGTCCATGCAGTGATGCAGCTATCTATAGAACATAGACAAAAGCGGCCTGACTAAGGTCTCGGCTCGGAGCAAGGCTGCTTTTTGTTATAAACAAACAAGCATTTCAGAGTTTAGGCAGAGGAGCACTTGCTGTCATTGCGAGGTCACTACACACTGAAACCTCAGCCCAGCTGCTTCCTGATCACTCGGTGAGGAGGGATGTCCAACTTGTGACCAATACTGGGACCTACATACTTTACCTTCAGGTAACAGGGGTTTGTTAATCTAATAGGGGATTCTTGGCAGAACAGGCATATATACCCTAGGCATTTAGGTTAGGGAACGCATAGTAGAAGTACGCCATCTAGAGATTGTTTTATAGGTTTGCATATATACATTGTTTTAGCAAGATGGTGGAACTGTTCATTCTGTTCACTGTCCTTATACTGATCATTACACTTATCTGCTTCTCTCTATTGATCATCGCAGCACATATATTCTATACAAGAATCACGATGGTTCAATAAATATTGAAAATGCCCCTTTGTGTACTCTTCGTATATTTCTCCGAGAGAGAGCATGAGTGACTGAGCGAAAGGGTTCTAGATCGGTTACCATGATTCCTGTGGGAGTCAGGGTGGTCATTAGAGTGGCTGCCCAACCCATTTCCTACCTGTCTAGGTTTAGGGGGGCTTATGGTGGCACTGTGAGCTAGCTGGGCTATAGGGCAACATATCCTAAGAGGGTGCACAGAATCAGTCTGGCACCATCCCAAAGTTTATGTTGCACAACAAACGTGCAGTGCCTCCTGGAAAGTGTAAACTCTAAGACAGAAGGGAGAGCCTATGTGCACTTCAGAACTTTCTTTAAAGTCTTCCCCACTTCAAAGGCACCACTGGATAGAAGTAATAAACCTGTGGCACTACCAAATTAGTACACTTCTGGACCTGTGACCACTGTGCCAGGAAGAAGAGGATCTGCTGTGCTCCTCAAGGACTGCCACCCTGGTGGAGCTGCTGTTTGCGGACCTCTTGCCTTGCTGTGTTGCACTGCTGCCTACAGCTCTCTCTCTGCCTGGGTGAGAACTGGACATGCATCACTTGATAGGGATTAAGGGCATAGCTGTGCCATGCCCTTAACCCCTATGTTTTTGGCCCTTCCCAGTCACAGGCCCTTGCAAAACCCTCACAACTGAGGTATCATTTTACTCGGGAGACTGAGGGGAACGCTGTGTGGTAGGACATTTGTGCCGGCATGGTGATCCCACACAGAAATATGTGGAAAATATGATTTTTTTTCAGCTAAATTTGAGGTTTGCAGGGGATTCTGGGTAGGAAAACGTTGGGGGATCTATGCAAGCCATACCTCTCTGGACTCCCCCGGGTGTCTAGTTTTCAGAAATGTGTGGGTTTGGTAGGTTTCTCTAGATGGCTGCTGAGCCCAGGGCCAAAAACCAGGTGACTCCCTCGCAAAACCAGGTTGTTTTGTGATACGTAATTTTGGTCTCCACAATAGGTTTTGGGCACTTGCCTGTCGCGGGTACTTGGCCCACCCACACGAGTTAGGTACCATTTTTATCTGGAAACCTGGGGAAACGCTGGGTGGTAGGAAATTTGTGTCAGCCTGGTGATCCCACAACTTTCTCATACAGAAAAGTGAGTAAATGTGTTTTTTTAATGTAAATTTAAGGTTTGCATGGGATTCTGGGTGGAAAATGTTGGGAGATCCACGCAAGCCACACCTCTGTGGACTCCCCTGGGTCTAGTTTTCAGAAATGTCTGGGTTTGGTAGGTTTCTCTAGATGGCAGCTGAGCCCGGAACCAAAAACGCAGGTTGCCCCCTTGAAAAAACATGTCGTTTTGTGATAGCTAGGTGGGCACCTGTGTTTTTTGTCCCAGGCTTGCAGACATCTAAAGGAACCTAAAAAGCCCAGACATTTCTGAAATCTAGACACCCGTGGGGCTCCAGGGATGTGTAGCTTTATTTCATCCCCCAACATTTTCCTTCCAAGTTTTCCCTGCAAACCTCAAATTTAGCTAAAAAGTCACATTTTCCTCTAATATCTGTGTGGGAAAGTTGTGGGAACACCTCATGGCACACATTTCTGACCACTCACCGTTCCGCTCAGTCTCCCAATAAAAATGATACCTTACTTGTGTGAATGGGGCAAGTGCCTATGACATGGAAGGGCCAAAAATGTGTAAAGAATGAGGGGCGCCCAATGCGGATCCCACAGGGAATTTGTTTATAAGTTCTTAGGCTGATGCTACTTTGGGCACCCACATAAGGGAGGTATCATTTTTCTCGGGATACCAAGGGGAATGCTGGGTAGTAGGAAATTTGTGCCTGCATAGTGATCCTACAACTTACCCACACAGAAATGAGAGGAAAATGTGACTTTGTAAGTAAATTTGAGGTTTGCTGGGGATTTTGGGTAAGAAAACGCTGGGGGAACCATGCAAGTCACACCTCCAGCCAAGAGTCAGTACACGCACACCACCATCCATGCACACCACCAGCCCAGTGCCATTCTCGCACATGCCAATCAAGCGACATCCACGCACACCGACAGCCAAGCGCCATCCATGCACACAGACAGCCAAGCACCAGTCCACGTAAACCGCCACCCAAGCGCCACTCCACGCACACCACCAGACAAGCGCCAATCTACACACACAGTCATCAGGCGAGAGTCGACCCACACCATTAGCCAAGTGCAGGTCCACACACACCGCCAACAAAATGCCAGCCAAAGGTCAGTACACGCAGACCGTCAACCAAACTCCAATTTACACACATACACAAGCTCTCCCTGGTTTCTAGTGGTTTTCTGCCCCCGCTTGGGTGCAGATGAAACTAAAAATATCACTTGAACAGCCAAAATGTGCACCTAAAAAAAATGCAGCGGCCCTTGCCTATGGGGCTTCTCACTGGCGTGTCCATAAACATATCCCTGGTGCCTTAGTGGGATTTCAAGGGCAGATAAGGGGCTGTTGCCCTGATCTGCCTTCCGGGAGGGGGTGCAAAAATACTTTTTTGGGGGTGTGGGGGAATTAGCATGCCCATTCTCGCCAGCCCAAACCCCTATGTATAAAAGAAACAACAAAATCCCTGGTGCCTACTAGGCTCTCTGCCCCCCCGGGGGGCAGATCAGGGGCTATTGCCCCCATATGCCTCCTGGGGAGGCAGAAAGACTGGAATTTTATTTGGCGGGTGGGGTCATTGGCATGCCCATTTTGGGCAGCCCCCACCCCTATAAACATTAAAAAAAAATCCCTGGTGCCTAGTGTGCTTTCTGCCCCCCCGGGGGGCAGATCGGAGGCTATTGCCCCCATCTGCATCCCAGGCGGGCAGAGAGACTGTGGAATTTTGCAGGGGGTGGGGGCATTTACATGCCCATCTCGGGCATCCTCCACCCCTAAATACAATAAGAAAAAGAATCCCTGGCATCTAGTGGGCTTTCTTCCCCGGAGGGGGGGGGGCAGATCGTGGCTACAGCCCCCATCTGCCCCCCGGTGGCAGAAAGACTGAATTGTCCCAAAAACAATTAGAGGGAGCAAAGACCCTTGCCCAAGGGGCCACTCCTCTCTCCCTGGTGTCCAGTGGGTGGATCCCTGCTTAGGGGATCGCCCTTCTAGGGTGATCCCCAAGCAGGAATCAACTAGGGAGGGGTACCATTGGAAAGGGGAGATTCTCCCCTTTCCAATGTTACCTCTCCTGCCTTTCAACGTGCCCGGGGGGGGCTGAGATAGCCCCCTGAGCATGTAGAAAGTGAAACAAATGAGCCTATCAGCTCATTTCAGTTTCGGTTTCACTGAAATGACGTCAGCGCGATGTGCGCGCTGATCATCATTTCAGTGAAACCAACTAAACAGCCTCGGGCCCTGGGGAAGCTCTTCCCCAGCTCCTGAGGCTGTTTAGGGGCAAAGGGAATCCCACTGGTGCCCGCATCAAAGAATTCCCTGTGCCATGGTGTCGAACACGAGGGAGCCGTCCGGCGCACATGAGAACTTTTGCGTCGGACGTCTCCCGCGCGTCTGATGCATGGAAGGGGTTAAGGAGCAATTTACTATAGAACGTCTATGTCTCGGTCGACCTGATTGCTGTGAAGTCCTATACTTCTAAAATCAAAGGATTTCTCTTTTCCGACCTTCCCCGCTAATCCAGCTATCGAGAAATAATCCAACCACACAAATGTCTTGTGAGGGTCTGAGAAATATGTATAACCTGAGTCGGGAAATTTGAACCTAGCCCATATGTCCATATCCCTGTGGTTTATTTTGAGCTGATGAACTGTTCTATACAGCATTGGCTTCCTGCCTGTGTACTCCTCCGATTGTGACATGGTGTTAGTTACATCCATGTGAAGATTAAGGTCAGCACACACAATGAGGAGGGGGGGGGGGGGGTCGGCTACGGGGCTAATTCCACCTCCAAATACTCGATAACTGTAGATTCATCTAGGTTAGATCCGTAAATAGAGCATATGGTGAGGTTTAATTCCCCAAAACTGGCATTCAACTATTGCCTACCTCCCAAGTTAGTCCGCAAGGCTCTGCTTCACCATTTAGACATTTCTTCTGGAATTGACACCCCCCTCGTAGAAGTCCCCTGCAATGTGCTGGCCAAAAGAGGATACTCCAAAGTCTCCAACAGGCCTAGTTTCTTGTACACAGATAATATCCACGCCCATAGCTCCGAGTCACTCAGCCACCCTGGCCTTGTTGGACCTATCATTTAGGCCACGGACATTTACTGTGCAAATACACAATTTTTCACAAGAGATCTAGGCACCGAAAATTGAATGGCCCAACCTACTCCTGACATCAAAGCTCCTTTTTTGTCCCTCTTTTCTCCCACAGCTGCCCTCCCCCCAACCCCACCTCCACCCTCCCTCCCCCTTCCACCACAGTAAAACATTTAGACCCATTTGGTGTGTTGATGGTTTGTGCACCCCTCCAGCCCCTCCCAGAGCCTTATCATTCAAAGCACCATATGTAAATCAAGGAGAAAAACAGTAAGAAAAGCAATTAGATAAACAAAAAAAGAAGAAAAAAAACAAAAGCTTAGGAGGTCACTCAAGAAAAAGAAAAACAGGGAAAAAGAAGCAGCGAGGATCAGACCAGTGGCACCTTGAATACCACAAACAATTAAACCAGCCTGATACGTATGTTACCCTACTCTAATTCATGTTCTCTAAAAACTCTTTTGCTTTAATCTCAGATGTAAATACAAAGGTTTTACCATTATTAATTATCTTAAGTCTTACCGGGAAAAAGGCATGCGCCCCCTTCTCTTGAAATTGTTTGATCAGTAGCTTCATTGACTATAATATGACAGAAGCCTGGTCTGACAAAACAGGCACACCCATCGACTGCACTTGGCATCCGGGCGTGCTTTTTCAAACACCGCCTGTCTGAGACGGAAATTCCCAAAAAAGATCAGGGCAGCCCTTGGTTTGAAAGTTCAATGATCCACATGTTTCATCCCAAGTGAAAATCGGTTTCCTTTGGACTTCATGATCCCAGTTCCACCCTTCCAGCTCTGGAAATGCACTCTGGAATAAGCGGACCATGAACCTCCTTACATCGTCAACTTCCTCTACCCCAGTATGTTTAAGTTATTACAGCGTTGCCAGTTCACAAACTCTTCCAATTTCCAATGGGTGTCCATCATCTGTGCCTCATGCGCTGCTGTTTGACCCACATCCCCCTTCAGCACTACAGCTCTGCTCTCTACAGCTAGCATCCTTTCGTAAATCTCTGAGCATGGCTTTGCGATCCTACGTATTGCCCCTTGCAATTTCATGGTGGCAGGCTGGTCTCTCAGACTTCTGCGAGGGTCTCTTCTCTATGTGACAACCTCTTGATAGATGGCTTTGAGAGTTGATGCCTCAGCTGACAACTCCGGTGTTGCATGATCTTGAGTCCCTGGTTAAAGTTTCCAGATCATACTGTGTTGACGGGTAATCCCACTTCAGGTCACCACCAGCACCGGGTTTGCGTGCTGCAGTTCCTGGGACTTTTCTAACTGTTGACCAAGCATTACTGTTCACATTTCCCCTGAGGGAGTATCGTTCTCTTCACTACCCTCGCTACCTTCGAGGCTATCTTCGGACTCATTTCCTGAGGGGTCAGAGTCATCCATCGACCTGTCTGACATTGAGAAAAAACATTCTGCAGCCTGTGTGTAGGAGCCATTTTTGCCAGCAGGTATGTTGCCCTTCTTGTGGTTGCCTTTCCCAGTTCTCCTCCAGTGGGCAGTCTCATGGTCTGGGGAACCCCCCCCCCCGTCTGTCTCTCCATGACTTTCACCAGCCATTGCCACAGTTACTGCCATGCCCGGCTTAATGCCTCTCCCAGTCTCTGGCTCTTGTTCCCCTTGGATTCCCTCCACAGTCCCCCGAGGACCCTCCCTCAGGCCTTTACTGACCTGTTGTCCTGCATTGTTGATGTGACTAGACCAGTCTCGCGTCGATGTAGGGACCCATCAATATTGCCCATACGTGACTCTTTAGTTATGATCAGCAATGTGTCCTCCAGACCTTTCGCCGCTCCCACTGATATATTCTCTAGGCAGGATAGCACTTGCTCTGCTCCCTCCAGAGTTCCTCCCCATCCATTGATCTTGACGTGGGACTCAGCTGATCCTCCTGCAAGACATAACTTGCCCCCTGCTCACACATTGACTTTCTTATAAATTCTGCAATAGTTGCAATAGTTGGCCCGGCTGAGTTTGCCTAGTCCTTTCCCTCTTCCTTGTTTCATCTAACGCTCGAGGAAACGCCGTGGCAGGTGCCCCATTGGGCTTTCCGCAGCCCCTTCCAGCACCCATTCGAGGGCCGTTGTGTTTCGAGCCTTCGTGGCTCCAATATTCTTGGGGGCCATTAGACCAGCCGCTGACCTCCAGGGATCCCTTCTCTTGCCGCCGCCAGCGCCGCATCCCATGCTCCTGGCACTAAAGAGCACGCAGCAGGCATCTTACTGCACCAGTGAACAGACAGCTCATTCCGCTTGTCTCCCGGAGCTGCCATGCCATTCTCCAGAAGCAACAGCAGCTGTGTCTGATGCTCATGCCCAGGAGGAAAAAACGTGCCCCAGAATACTTTTGAATCATGTGATGAGAAGCTGATGCTTTTTTTCGACAATGCCTGGGGCTGGCGAGATGGAGGGCTGTGTCCGGTCATCTCAAACGGCCGCCATCCTACTTCTACCCTGTATTGCCTCGTGCAAATTGCAGTGTCATCACCTCCCATGCCAGTCTGGGCTGTACCCAACCAAGACGAGGGTTATTAGAAGGGATCTAAGTTGATTGAGGAATGCTCTCATGAATGTCATCGGGATGTTCGCAAAAAGAAAGAGGAATTTGGGCAATATCACCATTTTGGCCTTGGCCACCCTCCCGGCCAGCAAGAGAGGCAGCCTGGACCATCGCGGGATCCTGTTCTCCAGCCGTGCAACAGCCTGCCGTAATAATCACATCAGAGTCAGTGGAATCTCTGCTGATCCCATCTCCCAGGTATAGGAACACAGAACCCGCCCACTTCAGAAGGAAATCCATATAAATTCTAGAAGTTGCAGGGGTCAGGGGAAAAATTACAGACTTGGCCCAGTTGACAGTGATTCCAATTAGTCTGCGAAAACGGATGAACTCCCGCAGAGCAACAGAGAAATTATGGGCAGGGTCTCAGACATAGACCGTGATATACCCATATATGGAGACGATAAAACTGAGTAATTCTTCTCTGTCCTCTTGGGAGACAATGAGGTAAAAGTCACAACTCTTTCCTTCCCATCCACAACCTGGGACCAGGGACGGCTCCTCCATTAGGACGGAGGAGCGTCGCCCCATTGCTTTCTCGGAGTGCGAGAAGCAGAAACATAAAATGGTAAAACTACCATTTTATGTTTCTGCTTCTCGCACTGCAAGAAAGCAGAAGTGTATGGTTGGGGGCGGGTGGGTGGGTGGTCCTGCCCAAGGGCTAGGGCTGGGGGGGGGGGGGGAAGAGTGGCTTGGCCACTGTTGTGGGCCCTGACTGTTTGGTCGGCCCTCTGGGGCAGACCAAAGCAGTCATGCGCACTCTCCCTTTTATCTATGTAGGCGGCATGCAGCCTACATAGAGAAAATGGTCTCCACATAGGCGCCCGGCACCATCCCCACCAATCACAATGCTGCCAGAGGCATGAGAGCAGGAAAGCAGCAGGAAAACGCGGGAATCGTCGAGGAGCGGAGGCAGTGCGGGACCCGGTAAGGTACGTATTTTTTTTTTTTATCCTCCCCCCCCCCCCCTGCAAGACCTTCCCCACACCCGTAAGTCATACAGGTCGCGATTGCAGCCAACTGCCTGCCGGCTAAACTGAGGGGGTCCGGTCGGTGCAGGCAGGATGATTTTAAATCCTGCAGACCCAGCTCCCTGGAAAGCATTTCTGTGGCCCGCAGGACATTAAAGGAAAACAACTCTCCCTGAAGTCGTGCCCTCGACAGGTGCTGCCCTGTACACCTCTGTGTGGGGTGGCGAGGGTCAGCTTTGCTTGTTCGGTCATAATGACTGAGAGCAGGCGTTTGACAGCATTTTTAAAAGTATACAAATGGTAACAGAACAGTAGTGTGGGCTATATGGGCTGCACCAGTAAATAGGTCCTCAAAATCTGATATAGCACAAAGGTGCTCACACTTGACTTGACCCCACTACTGAGCGGTCAAATTTCAGAGAAAACTAATTTCTCTTCTAATAGCAAAGATAGTATCAAGGAGCACACTAATCTCTAAAGCAATTCAAATGTCAAGTACAATATAATCTTTTAAATCATGGCATTAATTAAACATATGTAGACCGGAGTCTTGATAGTTCTTGAATTCAGTTATGTTGCTTTTATTTTCACAATTAGAAGAATGAATACATGCATCAGCCCAGCCAACGCGTTTCGTCCGTAAAAGGACTTCATCAGGGTTCAGATATGACCTGGTATCAATACCAATGGAGCAGGCCTTCCGATGGAGAATAGATATATTTTGTGTTGTGAATCCCCCGTAGCGTGCTATCAATCACCCAAATTAAAGCCTCGGCTCTTCGGTTGAGATAAGAATTTCCAAGAATGGAGTGATTCTTTATTGATAAATAGATGCAGTTGAATTTTATCAGAAAAAATCCTTCTTGATTAATATATAATCGCTGGGATTCCCCATAGAGTAAAGAAGGTAAGGTCTCCTGAGCAAATATCCTCAGTCTTCTTGCCAGTCGTCTATCTATTAGTGTTTTTAAAAGGTACAGGGCACAGCTCTGAAGGAAGCGTGCCACTCCATGAAGGACAGCTCTCACCGCGACTTACAAAGCAGTGCACTGCAGAAAAAAAGCATCATCTGTGCCAGCCTGCCAGCTGAGCTACCCCCGGGTCGACCAGTCAGAAAGGAGCGCCATCTTTAATCTCCGGACAGGATCGGCAACTCACTCCAGCACATCAGTAACTGTCTGAGCAGCAAGTAAAGGGGCCCTTTAGAAAAACTACAGGCGTGGCTGGCAAAGCAGTAAGAGAGAGCGCTATGCAGGGCCAGCTTTTGAGCAATGCACCCAGTGCAGCTGGGGGCATTGTGTTTAAGAATAACTTTAATGGGAAGCACCTGCTGCAGACTTCCTCCGTGCTTGTGGGTGTATGTTTTTTTTGTGTGCCGTTATCATTGGTATTGCATTTCTTGTTGCTTTCTGTTTCGGTACAAGCGTCTCGAGTGAAACTCTCTTGCTGGTCCCTTCTCTTGTTTCTGGTCATAGGGAGGCTCTGTCGCTGTTTTCTAAACGTGAGCCCTGCAGTAGAATCAGAGTTAATTGCTTTCTTTGGCGAATCTAAGCGTGCCAGCAATAGCCCTGTACACCTATATGTTTGATGTTTCAAAGACAAGGGAATTTTCACTATGGGCCTTTGATGATCCTTAGAAGATGGGTGAAATGTTTTTAAACTCGTTTGGAACCCAGTATTTATTCCCATTTTGTGATGACATTACTATCAATATTATTAAAAGAGCAATTGTTTTATTAGATTTATGTAGTTGCACACAGCAGTTCCTGGTGCCTTGATTATTATGAAAACAAAAAATGACAACTATAATTTCTTGTCAACTGAATTCATGTTAAGCAAAAAACTGGTGAAAATTAAAACGACTCTGAATGGGGGAAAAGTTACCCGGTATGCACAATGCTTTAAGTGGAATGAAAGGGGGGTCTCTATGGAGTGAAGCACTGTGAATTAAGTTTCACTACGGTCTGTGTAATTGATAATAGTCTTCAAAGTACCTCAGTCACTCCCATTTCTCCCTTTCACACCACTTTTCTCTGCATTCTTTCTCTGTTGGAAACGTGCACACATTTCTCTCAACATATTTTTCTGGAATCCAGCATCTGCATATTTCTCACATACTAATTTTCCTCTTCGACACAGTTTACGCCCTCTCCTCGCCTCTACTTCTCTATCTCCTGTGCTCAGACAACATACCCACTTCACTTACTTCTGAGCAACAGAATTTCTTTTCTTTTCTTGCTGTACATATTTTTACAGCTGTGTGACATCCTTTATATGCTTATTCTTAATAGCCCATTACCATTTTCAAGGTGCTCTATAGAGAGGCCAAGGATTAAAAGGGTCTGTAGTGTGAACACCTTTGACACACTGAGAGGCGCTCAGCTCCAGAGTTCTCAATACTGGCCTGTCGTAAACAACCCAGACAACTTGAACTCACCCAGGTAGACATGCTGAGGCAGGATGTAGTAAGATATGGGGCATTCTTTAATGGTTTCACATATTTCAAGACCACACATTAAGAATTGTTTTGTAAATCTTGCTTTTCACAAAATTCTTTATTGAAATTAGCTTTAAAATACGCTGTTTGGCCCTCTTTTTTTCCAAAGGTTTCTCCAGAGGAGACCCCCCCCCCCCAACCTTCCATTTTGTCAGTTGAACTCCCTCACTTTGCTCACTTACTACTTAAAACTCATCCACAACTTTTACGCCTCACCACTTTAAAATGTCACCAGCCGCCACTGCCTGGGACAAAGTAGAAACTACACTTTAAGCACTAGAATCAGTAGTCAAATATTATGATGCCACGATTCAAATATTTCTAATGATGTTGTAGCACAAATCTTTGTTCAAAAGCATTCCTGTACTCTTCTACCAAACAAACACTGTTTTTATGTAAAGTTCACAACATGTTTACAATGTTACCAAATCCCCTAACAAAGAGTAATATTCTGCTATGCCTAAAAAAACTCAATTTTTTAGAAAAACAAGACCAACCCATGTGTCCATGTGAACTGGATATTAAGCATTAGCTTCTAACAAGTGGTCACATAGAACTCATTTATAAAGACAGTCTTCTATGTTCACAGAAAGTTTTTGTGTGAAATTAAATAAAAACCAGAAGATTTAGAATTATAGAACAGTACACATCTGTCGTAATCAAATTGAAAAATACATTCTGTAGCCTGATCCAAGCTGTCATAACACTCAATTCAGCCGAACTGAGTTATTTATTCTTCTGTTATTTGAACAAAAAATAGCAAAGTAGCTACATCTATGTACAACGGCGCGTATTGTTTCAGTTGTAGGTGTTTTAAGAAATAAGTGATAAACAGCTCTTAACAAGGCAAATGCAAGTCACAACAATCCGAGTGCAACAAAAACGTAAACAACTGCAAAGGCCCATTGGTTAAATGCTTGTGGTAACTAGCAACACTAATCAGGACACGTTAGAGTGTTAGTTGAGTTAAAAAAAAACACAGAGCACACCATGTAACAAATGATTTATATATTTTTTTCCAAAAACAAGTTAGCAACTCAAAACACAAAAAACAAAAGAACAATTTAGAAACTTTATATTACACGCAAATATAAGTCGGGATTATTTTAAATTGGTTTTGTCTATATGCTGTATGACGCCTGCCTTTTTGGCTTTAGCTTGCTGAGGTCTTTCTTAATTAGACAGCGATGTTGTCCAAAGCAAGCATCCGATTTGGCTGCCTTTTTACACCTAAAATGTTATCAGTGCACTAAAATAAACATAAACCAAGAAATAACATTGTGCCTTTTTACAGTCTGATTTTCAGGCTACTGCACAAGGCAGAACCTTCTAACCACAAGTGGTTATGCAGATGGTGGTTGAAACAACAAACTTTAAGAATTAATCGGTTATTTATAATCAGCATTACAATCCAACTAAGCGATATCTCAGCTAAATTTAAAATTATATTTAAGAATTTTAAGAAAAGGATATTCCCCATATTTTGGCAAGAATCGGTCGTAAGGTCTATTTAGTAAGATGTATTTCAAATACACACCAAAGTCAGCACTAAAGTAAAGATATCGTTTCTTTATTTCCAAGACCGTGAGGGGTGATCTGAAATTCAAGAACGCTTCAGGTCTTACCTGAAATTCTTTAAAACATAATGATATAAGAGCATGGCAAAATTAATCAAGAAGACAATAAGGCTTGAATCCACAAAGGCACAACAATTCCGAGATGAATAAAACAAGCTGTGTCAGTTTTCATATACTTTGCACATGTTACCACACTCAAGGAAACGTTATTTCCCAACAGACATTTGAAGTCGAGGAAAAAATGAGTCTGAGTAACCCTGCTGAGCACAAATATAAGCAGCGGCAGCACGTGCAGAATGTCTCGTAAAAGTGCATAGATGAGGCAGGCCGTGGAGACCCAGCAGGAGGTCATGATTGAAATTGCGGCATTATTTGAGGGGGGGTCTCTTGCTGCACTCCCTCCCCCTTCACCTGCAGTCATCCAAATGTATCTCACCAAAGCAAATCCAACATTCCTACAGCGGTTCTTCTAAATGGTGCATTTGGAACCCTCGAGAATCAGGCCATGTTACAAATCAATAAAATCATAATTTGCTCCGAGCCAAATAATAACAGTAAGCCATGGGGCTATTATTTGCAATTACGAGTTTTTCAACTTAAATAACATGCAACCTACTATATGTATGAACGACTGAAAAGGATAACCTAACAGTAAACAAAGACCATTGTTGCTATAAGGTTATGAGGTCCTGGACGTCCCTCAGGGCAGATTGTTAGTACATACACACTTGCATACTACTGTTTTTTTTTTTTACATGATGCAGAACCGTTTATGTAAATAAATAAAACAACAGTTTTCCATTAAGTCATTCTCTGTTAAAGGCAGATGCATCTGGTAGTTGCATCCTCTATGCTGAAGATCATTTCGAAATTTTATTGAATAAAATCCTCAAATTGCTTTCCAAAATTATCCCTCCAGGAATAAAACGATTTCCCTGAAATCAAGAAACTCGATATCTTGCAAACTTGACAATGCTAAAGTAATAGAAAACCGTTTCATAAAATTAACGTGCTCACATGTTGAACATCTGGCTCCCTCTTTTGTCTTACAACATCTGCGGGAGAGAAATGATCTTTTAGAATAATGTCTGTGGGAGACAAAAGGAAATAAACCAGCGCAAAGGACTTTATATTGGAGCACTATTGGGTTTCTGAATGTTCAATTCCAAAAGTAGTGTCTTTAGAAATACAAAGTTACTTCAAAAGAAGGCGTTAAGCAACCACGGGCATGAATTGACATGCAAATTCCAGTTCGTCTATTTTCTTACAAAAATATATTAGTCTCTTGGAATGACAGTGCTGGTCACTTTCTAATTTAAAGCACCAGTGGAAGGGGAGCAGCGCCTCTGTGACCACCAGGACAGTGTCTAAAGGCCTAATCCACTCCTAGTGCTTTAAGTTGCCGCTCAATCTCTTCATCCGATATGGTATTCGCTTTGGATGCAGAAGCAGATGGTAATCCTTTGCCAGCTGATGGAGCTTTTGACATCTGAAAAAAATGATACCAGTTGAGACATTCTTGTAATATGCAGCCATTTAAAACAATAAATCATTATGAATAAATTGTCTTGTTTAATGAACTAACAATTACATTGGGGGAAAATTACCCAATCTCTACTTTATAGCGTGTGAAAAACTACGTGTTTCAGGTGTACCAACTCTCCACCCCCAACCACTCCACCAGCCCTAATCTTCCTTCCTAATGGGGCCTCAAGGGAAATAATGGCTGCATCGCGCGATCGGACAAGAAGCAACGTGTGCGTTGCTTACATCATAATTCACAAAGATGGAGCGCAAAAAGAGTTTAAAAGGTTGGACCCAGGAAAGCACCAAATGAAGCACAGAAGTCTTAGTTACACATGACTGTATTACAGTGATGAACAAGATGGTTAAAATTAATTACCACATTGCAAGCCATTTTGAAGAAATATTTTTTACAAACATTCCATTTGGGGAAAAAAGAAGAAATGTTGTGAACATGGTGCTAAACTATAGAAATATATGTAGTTTTAAGTGAAAAAACAAACATCTGCATGCTCCATTTGACGCCCACCTATAGGCTATTACACATCCATCTAAGGACAAATCTTATTTTGAAAATCGTGTAACTAAACAAAAAGCAACAATCTAGAAGAAAAGACCGTTCGGCTAAAAGTTTTTCAAAACATAGCAGTTTCGCTAAATTAACAAACGTAAAAAAAAATCTGTGATAAAAAGAACAACTAAGTTGAAAATTTTAATGAAGAACAACAACAAATGCTCTGTCAGAGGAGACCTTGAGTGGCAGTTAGAGATGGACTGTTTCTGTTGGAGCAGGACCAAGACTGATTTGCCTACTGTACTAAATCTCTAGAGTGGCATACTGGGTAAAAAAAAAACAATGGTCTGGAACATGCCCATAACTTTATTGTTTATTATATTTGGAGATCCGATGGGTATGCTCAGACTTGGATTCCAATGCATTGTGCCAAGGGTCTCAACCTAGAGGGCAACAACTAGTCTAGCGTTCCTTTGTGTTACTCTCTGGAGGGGACTTAGTCTTGTAGATTAGACAGGATGGTTCCTACTGGAGGAGGACCAACACTGATTTGCATATGGCTTCATCTCGATCTCGAGTGGCATAGTGGGTAAAAAACAATGGTCTAGAACATGGGTACTTGCAAACATTTCCCCGAGGGGTGCAAAGTACTGCCTGTGGCATGACCGAGGGCCGCACCAATGCCAGCAATGCCAGGGTCGGGTGATGAAAGGTGGGTGTAGGTGGACGCAAAGCAGATGCATGGTGTGGAGAACGAACCAAGCCTTCACATGACTTCTGTCTGCCACCAATGCTCTATTCTCATGCACCAAAAATTAAAGACAAAGCATAAACTTCTAATGTAAAACGTGAGAGGGAAAGAGATACTCAGCTGGTGGCTGAATTACAAAATGTGAAGCAAGAAAACCTGGTATCAGTCCTGCCTTCCCCACTTGACGAAATTGTGTGATCCTAGGCAATTGGTTATTTCACTTTCCCGCCCATCTCTTCATTACCACATACAAGAGCCCCTTAAAAGATATGAGTTCAGGATGTGTGCAGTACAAAACCTTCTCTTGTGTTTTAGCTAACTATAATGTTGGTCCAATCATATAACAACCAAGGCTACACACAAAGTGCACCTGACAAATGACTTGCCTCTTGGTTCTCTAATGGCATTGTTTTTAGAATGGGGGAAGGTATGAATGTTTCCAAGATCGTGTTTGAAAACTATCAATGCTAATAAATGCCTCTCAATGCAGTGATATAATCTGATCCAAGGTAAAATGCTCATGCATGTTAATAAAATACACTTTTTTTAAGTTTGCAGAGAGTTTAACATGTTTTTCCATGTTTAGGTCTTTAAAACTAGAGGTGTTCCTAAAAATAAGTTGTGTAGGACACCTTCTTTTCCTCTTTACAGTTACTTTAGTTAACTTGTAAAAAACGTATGCCCGTTTCTTTCACAGCTTTCTAAATTTTCCTACTGTCAAGCGAACAGCAGCCCAGTACTGCTGTTCACCAGGGGGCTGCAACTAAAGGTCAGGAGGGACGCATGCGGCCCCATGCTTTAAGTATCCCTGGTCTAGAACGGGACATGGTAACTAAACAAACATTTGCAAAGACAACAGATCTGGAGTTGAGTGCCAGTCTTTTAGCTTTATCAATGCTTGTTTTGTTATGAATTTTGCAAAACTTTATTGTTGGAGAAAATGTAGGACCCTCATTAACCTAAAAAAAAAAAAAAACGAACTGAATAAAAGCGACAAAAAAAATTGGACTAAGAAAACAAATTGCCATGGTGGTTTTCCTGGCACACAAGTGAAGTACTTGGTGAGTGGATGTGCTCCTTGTGAAAGGGCAGAATTCTGTCACTCATGGTGAAGTTAGCCAATGGCCGATGTGGGTCGACCCACTGCCCGATGATGTACTGGGAAGAAGAAAAATGTGAATCACACAATAATCGACCAATGGATGAAGAAGGCTGACTTCATGGCCCTTGGCTAAATATATATTGTCCATAGAATTTTAGTAAACTCAAAAGGTCATGGCTAAAGCTAGAATCAAAAAGGGCAGGACAGGTGCTTCACAAAGACAGCTTTAATATTTTCTGTGTGGCTCTTGCCTTCTTCAGGTCAACATATTTTTAACGCAAAGGCTCATTTTTAGGTCTGGCTTGACAATGACAAAGCAGTTATTTTGCTAGACATATTGGTACAAATTCTTTAAAATATACATACAGTGAACTATGGCTCCAATGAGAGAAGCATTACTGTTTTCTAATGGCTATTTGATGCATCATTCCACCTGCAATGTAGTGCTTCTACTGGAAAGTATGAAAAACTCTTTAAATATGAAAGGTACACTTAATCATCACACTGCTTTATATGCAGAAATCACACTTTTTTCCTAGCATTTCCACTGTGGCAGGCTTGTGTGGTATAAACAGCATTTTTTTTTTTAAATTTTTCCAAAACCTTTATTGACAAATTCTGCATAGACAAAATACAAATTTTCATCAATTTAGAGCATCATACATAACCGGTTGTTCACTGAATTATACATCAGAAGACAATCACATTCAGATAGACTCGTTATTCTGTACTGCACGACTATGGCACCGTGAACAGCATTTTGCAAAAAAAAAGGGGGGGGGGGGTGTCAGCGCCACAGGGAGAGGGGCAGGCCCAGTCGGAGGGAAAGATGGGGTTAGGGAAAAAGGCAATCACGGTCCAATACCGGCGCCCGCCGCGGGCAGATTGCCGGCGGGGAGCGCGGGAGAGGCAGCCCGGCTCAGCTGAGGACGGGAATGGAGGTACGACACTTAGGGACCCCATATATCAGATGGGCGGGATCTTGCAGGCAGTAAGTCCCAAAATTCAGATAGTAAGGTCTGACATCGCGAAGCATCCTCAAGCCAGTGAGTGAACTTAGGCGCCGGTCTACGGCCCCAACACATAGCCACCCTGCGCCGGGCGAGGACGAGCAGCATCGCGATCAGGCGACGTGAAGCATCCGGGCAGAATTTAACAAAGCCCAGCAGGCACAACGGGGGGTCAGGCCGAACCTTCGCAGCAGTGATCTCAGATATGGCGGCACACACCGCCAGCCAGAAATCCGATACCCTAGGGCACAACCACGCAAGGTGAGTAAAATCCGCGGCAGGGGCAGAGCACCGCATGCATCTATCGTGGGGAATAAGTCCCAGCCTATGTAGCTGAACCGGAGTGCGATACAGCCTGTGCAAATATTTAAAATGAATGAGACGAAGGCGATAGTTGGGAGATAGCCTCTTCGTCTGATTACAACAATACCGCCAATCTGCTTGTGCGATGTCCATGCCCAACTCATCGCCCCATGCCGCGCGTGCACGGTCGATGGAGGTGGTCGACAGCGTTATGGCGTATAATTTAGTTACCAATTTTGCGGGGAGTGGGGGACGTGTATATGTAGTCAAGAGCCGGCATTGAGGGTGGAGGTTGGGGAAACGTGGGGTGCAGCTTCTTGCAGATAGCCCGCAGTTGGTAAAAGAGCAGTGTGTCCATCGGACCCGATGAGGCTGGAGGGGAATAAAAAGTGTCACCAGGGTAAAGGTCCGCCAGAATCGTCAGCTTCATACGGGCAGCATGTTTAGCCATGCCTGTGGGTTGGAGAGGGGGGAAGGCAGGATGTCACACAATAGGCATAGCGTTAGCCGATAACGACGGTGCATTTGATGGATGGCGCAGTCCCAGCCAGGCCCAGCGCAGTGTCTCGACCTTGTTCACCTCGGCACACGGGCGACACCTCGGGGCGAACAGGGCGGTAGTCAGCGGCCAGGGAGCCGCCAGGTCAGCTTCAACCGCCACATGCGGCTGATAAGGGGTGGGGTGAATCCAGAAATGTAGGAAACTGGCCTGGGCACTTAAGGCATAGAGTTTGAAATTGGGAGCGCCCATACCGCCCGATGACATTGGGAGAGTAAGGATGTCATATGCAATCCGCGGCTGTTTGCCCGCCCAGACCAAAGAAATGATCAAAGAGCGGATTTTGCGAAAGAAATGTGCAGTGAGAGGTATTGGAATGTTTAAGAAGAGATAAAGGAATTTCGGGAGGACCACCATCTTGGCAATAGCTATGCGACCCGCCAGAGACAGGGGGAGTCGGTTCCAATGGGGTATTTTAGATTCCAGCCAGTCCACTGCGCGCCCGAAGTTGGCCCTCCAAAGGTCGTCCAAGTTCCTGCTCAGCCATATTCCCAAATAACAGGTGGGACCAGAGGCCCAGACAAAAGGAAAGTCCGGAGTGAACGGCGTGGTGGCATCGGTAAGAGGGAACAACACTGACTTGCTCCAGTTCACCTGGATACCAGACAGTCCACCAAATCGAATTATTTCACGGACTAGGGGGCTGAGGTTATCTTGGGGATGTCGGACATACAGCGTGATGTCTTCGGCATACAAGGAAACCAAGAGGGCGCGGGCTGCAAAGCTGAGTATGGTGTTGCCGGAGCCGGGCCGCAAGCGGCTCCATCGCAATCGCAAAGAGCATAGGGGAGAGCGGGCAACCTTGTCGAGTGCAACGTTCAATCAATATGGGTGCTGATACCTGACCATTAATTCGTAGGCGGGCAGAGGGGCGAGTGTAAAGAAGAGATATCTTACGAATGAAAACATTACTGAAACCTAGGCGCGGTAAGAGAAAAAAGAGGAAGGGCCACTCCAGCGTATCGAATGCCTTAGTGGCATCGAGTAGCGCGTCTACCGCAGGGAGGTTAGGGTTTATTTGATGAAGGACCGAAAAAATAGTGCGAAGATTATGCGAGGTGGCACGGCCCGGAATGAAACCGGACTGATCGGGGAGGGCGATAAGGGGCATGAGGTGGAGAAGACGGGAGGCCAATAACTTAGCGAAGATCTTATTATCGATGTTAATTAAAGAGAGGGGGCGATAGGAATCCCTACTGTCAGCAGGTTTGTCCGGCTTGAAGAGTAGCGTTATCATTGCCTCGCGGAGTGACAACAGAAAGAGGCCTGTATCAAAGGAGTCGTTATACATGGCGGCCAAATGTGGCACCAGATGCGCGGCAAAAGCCTTGTAGAACGAGGCGGGTAGGCCGTCCAGTCCTGGGGCCTTATCGCTGGGTAGACTATTTATAGCCGCAAGTATCTCCTCCCTAGAGAAGGGCTCATCTAAAAATTCACGATGGTGGTCCTCAAGCCACACCAGCGCAAGGGTATCGAAATATTGTTCAAAGGCCTCGGGCGAAGGAGAGGGGCCCGCAGCGTAGAGTTGCGAGTAGTAGTCCATAAAGCGGACCTGGATTTCTGCAGGGGAGGTGGTTCTGGCTAGTCCGCCATCCCGAAGAGCCGCGATGTACGACGCCGCCCGGGGGGGGGGGACGTAGAAGGTTGGCCAGGGTCTTGCCGGGTCGATCGCCCTCACCGAAGCGACGGGCTCTGGCCTCCCTACCCAGAAAAGAGAGTTTCCTGTCGGCCTCCGCAACAAATTCAGAGTGCTTAGCACGCAATATCGCAAGGGTCTCTGACCTGGGGTGGGCAGCATATTCTGCATCCAGGGCCTTAATCTCCGATTCGATCTTGTCCAATAACGCGCGGATGGAGCGGAGGACGCCTGCCTGTTTGGAGATGCACTCGCCTCGTATAACTGTTTTAAAGCCTTCCCACAGGATGGACGGGGATTCCACCGAAACGACATTTAAATCAAAGTAGTTAATCGCCGTTTGGATCTCATCGCTAAAAACAGAATCAGGGAGGGCATTCGGAGGGAGCCGCCATGTGAATGAACGCTGTGGGGGGGGGGCGAAGACCGAGCTGAACGGGAGCGTGGTCGGAGAAAGTGCGCGCCATATGGTTAACAGAAGTGAGCCAAGTGAGGACATCCGGTGAAGTAATCCATAGATCAATACGGGACCAGCAACCCCGGGCGCCGGTGACGCAAGTGCCCTCGCGGGCATCAGGCCACATGTGCCTCCAGGCATCATATAACGAGTTGTCAGTAAGGATGGACTGAAGGAGAGCTGTAGAGCGAGGGTGCGATGAGTGTGAGCCAGAGCGGTCCTGGGCCGCGGAGAGTGTAATATTGAAATCCCCACCCCAGACGAGGGCCGCCGGGCCCAGGGAAGAGATGAGGTGCCATATATGTGTGAAGAAATCGGGGTCGTCCGAGTTAGGGCCATAGACAGCAGCAATCGTCACTGGCTGGGACGTCAGGGAACCTTGCAAGATAACATACCGTCCGTCCGGGTCCTTGAATACCTGAGTAGTCTGCCAGGGGAGCCCCCTGCGTATCAGAATGGAGACTCCCTAGAATAAGAGGAATAGAAAGAAGAGTGCATTTCCCCCAATATCGCGACTGGAGTCTGGTAGCTGTTTCGGGCAGCAGATGGGTTTCCTGCAATAGGCAAACGTCGACCCTGTGACGCTGTAAGTGAGAGTGAATGAGCCTGGCCTTACGGTGATCATTAAGACCACGGATATTCCAAGTCCAACATATGGTGTCAGTCATGGTACTCTATACCTGAGTAAAGCTAGGACGCAGAGCAGGGGGCCAGATAGCAGAGAGAGCCAATGTAGGCGCTGGGACAAACAATACCCGACCAGGAGGGGAACAGGACATTCGCCAGAGGCAGATAGTGGGGCCAGCCAGTAGCCAGCCATTCGAGAAGGCCCAACCTTGGGGGGATCAGCCAGTGCGCTAAGAACAAAAAGGGAAGGAAAAACAGTGCCATCCAGGAGGAGGAGGATATCGTGAACAGTCGTGCTAAATTGAACATGACTAGCAGTGGCGTGATGCATTCTTATGAGAAACAGAGGATGAGGACACAACAACAAAACGATCCCCATAGAATGATAAACAAAACCCACGAAAAAACCTCCACCCCAACCCGACCCAGCCCGCCGCACAAAACGCAGTCTGAAAACCAATTCCTGGCGAGTCAATAGCATACAGAGTGCAGACGACCACATTCCCGAACACACCCCCACCCTCCCGACCCCCCCACCCTCCCTACTTGAGACCCCCCAGAACACCCCCCACCCCGCACCCACACCAACCCCCCAATCAGGCTGAGATACCACCCACTCCCGCCCCAGGAACCCACAACTAGGAAGGAAACAGTGAGCAGCCAACAAGGGAATTATCCCATGGGGGCATGGCAGCGCCCGGCGTACACCCCTGCCAATAAGACAGGGTGGCCAAGCCTACGTGGTCAAGCAGACAACAGGTAAATACACCCAGAATAAAGAAGTGCACCGCCCAGTCCCAAGCTTCGAACATCAGTGCCAGTGGCGGCACGGAGGACCCGCAGTGCCCAGGGTCAGCCACGAGTCCGATAAATTAACATCGCCCACAAACACAGAGGTCAAGTCAATCTTCAGGTCAGTCATTGTCACTGAGTAGGGCCTCGGAGGCGGCCCGGGAGCCTGCAGGAGAGGAACGATTTGGACGGTCAAGCTTCTTAGCGAACACCAGCGCCTCCCTAGGATCCGGGAAAGTGAGAGTCTTGGAGCCCTGACGGATTCGTAGCTTGGCTGGATAGGCCAGAGAGTAAGAGATGTCGTGTTTCTGAAGGAGTTTCTTGGCAGGCAGGAACTCACGACGCGCCGCCTGGACAGCCTGAGTGTAGTCGGGGTAGAACGAGAGGGAATTGCCCTGGTGGCAGATCTCGCCCTGCTCTCTAGCCGCCCTGAGGATGGCGTCCCGGTCCCTAAAGTTCAAGATCTTGGCGATAATGGGGCGTGCCGGCAGGCCCGGAGCAGGGCGATGACCAAGGGAACGGTGGGCCCGCTCCACGATGAACACGGGCGAGAGGGCATCTCCGAACAGCTCGCGGACCAGCTGCTCCACGAAATCCTCCATACGGGATATGTTGGTGGACTCTGGCACACCCGTGATACGGAGGTTGCTCCTCCGGGAGAGCACCTCCAAATCCTCATTCTTATTGCGGATTACGGCCAGGAGTTTGTCCATGTGTAGCAGTTTCTGACGATCCTGGGTGGCCGCATCCTCCACGTCCGACACTCTTGTTTCCACGTGAAGCAGCCTAGCGTCATGCGTGTCCACCCGGGCCTTCACAGTGTCCAAGCGAGTAGACAGTTGGTCTAGCTGGGCCGCGATGCTGGTGACGGTGGATTTTACATCCAGCATGATGGCTTTCATGTGGTCTTCGCGAGACTGCGGTAGGTCGGGTGGCGACGCAGAGTCCTCCCCTTCCACTCCGCCACCCTCCTGGCGCGTCTGGCGCCGTTGGTCAAACGTGAGTTTGGGCTGCTTGGGATCCGTTCGACCCATGGCGATCAGGCAGTGAGGAGCAGACCCAACTGCGGCGGGGGGCAGTCAGGCCCAAATGACGACGAACCAGCGGGGCAGGTGTGATGTCCAGGCTCAGGAGTGACCAGCGCCCGCACTCGTAGACACGATGGCAGAGTAAGTAGCAGGCTCGACAGTCACGGGCCAGCCGAACCCCCCCCCCGACCACCAGCACAGGAATAAGGTGGCAGAAGCCGGCGTACCAGTGGTAAGGTAAGGCAGCGCCCCCTCGGTACCCACAGTCAGTGTTGAAGGCCGCCGGTGGGGGTCCCAGGATGAAGGACCGCGCCAGACCGGGGAGAAGTGCCACCCGGAGGTCGCCAAGCAGAGTAGGTGGCAGCACAGTAGCAACACATGGAGGAGGGCTCACAGGAGTGGTGCCAGGCAGAGGAACAGAGCGCCGAGCCCGGCGGTACAACTAGCGGGCACAGAATGGCAGCCACCCGGTCCGAAACGTTTAACGGCAGCAAGCTGTTGGCAAGGGGGGGCCCAGCCGGTGCGGCGCCGTTAAGTCCGCCCCCCCAGGGGTTCCAGGGGCAGGTGTGGCAAGTCGGCAAGTCCAGGCACGGCGGGCCGGTGTGGAGTCAGAGCCACAGTCGGGCTTCACTCCCCGCAACAGTGTCCAGGCAGTAATGGGCCGAAGAGGCTGTAGGCCAGGGCCCAGCCCACCACAAAGAGGGCGCCCGGCTCGGGGCAGCGAGGCTCCGTGCAGGCCGGGGGACCGGCGTCCAAGGCCCAGCAGCAGCCCCCCGGGAGCAAGGGGGGGGCGAATGCAGCGAGGAGTCGCGGGGGGCGCGCTGCCCCCTTCGCAAGGCCTGGAGGAGGAGGCCGTGGCCGCAAGTGTAGGGAGGCAGCAAATGGCGCCCAGGCCTGGCGGTACAACGGGCGCGCCCCCAGCCCCGCCACAGAACGCCCCCACGAGCACAACACTCACCGGAGCAAGCAGGCGAGAGCTCACCGGCAGAGTCCGCAGCCAGCGCTCGGATCCCTGTCCGGTCCCGGAGAACAGCCCAGGAGTCTTCAGCAAGGTTGCGCGGACCAGGCCCCGGGCAGGCTCAGCAGCGTAACTCAGCTCCCCGATGTCGCAGAGGAACAGGAGCAGGCTCGGTCTGCTCCCGGAGCGCTGGCGAGGAGCAGCAGTAGCGTCTTGGGCGGTAGCAGGTAAGCTCTCTGCAGGATTTTTGCGGCTTGGCCGGCAGAGCCCACTCAAGGTGCGGCCATCTTGCAGCCGGCTAAGCCACGCCGTATAAACAGCATTTGTGCATTCAAAATATGTAAGTAGCATTGTGGATGCCTAGTTTTACATGTAAGCTATAGCTATTGCCTAGTTTTACATTAAAGCTATAGCTATTGACTTTGCCAGTGCTTATTATATCTACAAGTCTCATAGAGCTGCTGCAATCTTTACAGAGAACAGTCCCCATAAGATACTCTCGTTAAGTATAATTAAATACACTTTAAAGTCACTGAGAGACTGCAACGGTCATTCGTGATGTATGGAGTTTTCCCACTAAACTGAATGAGGTGTATGTCCTCTTTTTCCATTGTTCCTTGTGTTGTAGAGCGGTTTTCAGACTACAGATTTATAACTTTCTCAGCGTACCAGTCAGTAACCGCTGAAACAGATTTTATCATGTGATTGCCATCTGAAGCGCGTCACTTCACGTATCCTTGCTTACTCATTTAAGGTCTGCGAAAATTTCGGTAGTAGTGCACGACGGTGAGGAATCAATCCATCTACATCGGTTTGCACTTTCATTTGCAGGCAGTGAAACACATTGAATGTAGAAAGGTGCACTTCACTTCACTCAGCCTAAAAAATATATTCACACCATGAGGGAATCTGGAAACATCGGAACTGCATACTACGTTAATTCACAACATCTGTTTTTCTCAGATTTGATGATGGTCAACATAAATTTGCTCTGCTACACTACAGCCATTATAGAGTCAAACTGACCTTACTTGACTTGTAGTGCTTGTTGATACAGCAATGGGGCTTCATAATGCTGTACATAATAGAAATTATTGTTACTCAACTAGGTAGGTCTCACTTTATCCTGCTGGGATTCAAACCATTTATTTGCAAGTCTGACGGAAAATGTAACAGGATGTGCATGAATCCACGGTTAAAAAAAAAAAAAAAATCAAAAATCAACGTGGAACTGAAATTGGGAGAGCGTTTTAATATTGCAATATATAGTAATTTTGTCAAAAGCAGATACCCTGAGCGAACTTAATGAGTTCACTTTTAGTAGCCATGCTTACTTTTTCTTCAACTTTCAGAGAAGGAAGACTATGCAGTGTACCTTCAAAGCTAGCCCTTTCTTTTGTTCAACTTGATGGCACTGATTTATGACCTATCGTATATAATTTAGTTTCTTTACTTCCATCGATGTATTAGTAAAGTAGGCACCATAAAATAATCATTTTTGGTGATGTTGTCTGTGTGAATAAGTAGTGTGCCGATAAATTCCTCTGCATACATGTGCCAGTACTGTTGGAATATGTGTTCTCTATGAGCGTCTTTGATACTGTCTCTCTGTGCAAGAAAGCCTTACATAACGGGAATGTTTGATGTGTTTTAAGAATGTACAAGTGTCATGAAGAAGGCACCTAGGTGCTATTAAATTGACCAGATTTCAGATGTGCCTTGATATAACAAACTTAGGCTGCGAGGAGAAGAGTTCTCAAAGCCTTTCCAAAGGAATAGTGATCTTCAAAAGTGGTGATACAGTGAAACAGTTTGTTCCAGAGTAACACTGCTTGCACTGATAATGCTTCTCTTTCCGATCATGCTTTCTAAAAAGTAGGGACAGAAATAAGGACGAAATACAATGATAGAATGGACCTAAAGGGACTACAGCAAGACATTTTACTAAGCAGATGGGGTAACTTAATAGAAGGCTTGGTTACAAACACACAGAACCCTAACTCTGTGTGGCGTTAATTGAGAAGCCACAGTAATTCCGAAATGCTGGAAGTAAGCAATCATTGTCTTCCAGGCTATCTGATACTGAAGAAGAAAGGCAAACATAGACACAACTAGTATAATGTATCCTCAACAAACCAAAGTGATCCTGAATTTTTTTTATGGTAATCGGACAATGAATGGAATCCATGATATGGGAAGTGAATTACAGATCTGTGCCCTGATTGACACCACAGGATTTAGCGAGGGGAACTGGGAAAGGGCATGCCTAAGGTAGTCGAAGCCAAATTTTTGAGAGACATGTTGGCTAGAGCAATTACCACCATAATCTCCTTGGATGGATTTATTCTCAGCTTTATTAGCTCCCAACGTTATGCTGTCAACACTGGATAGTCATATTTACGATGATAGCTTTAGATTAAATAAGTGCATCTGCTTTATAAGAAATTGCTGGTAGGTATTTATTAGCACTGGATACCAACACCATTATGTGCTTGACATTGTTGTTATCATTTGGATTGACAGCACTTAATGTCTTTATAGCACAAGGTGAACATTTGAATATGTATCCCAAATGAGATCATTATACATAAGAGTTTAAAGTGCATTCCATTTAATGTGGATGGTTAGTGTAATCAATATGACAAACATGCAAACTACATTGAATACAATTGCGTGGTTTGCCATACCTTTCCAGAGATCTCGATCCCAATCTCATCCAGAACCTGGTTCACAATATCCTGGCTTTCATCTTCATCCTCCGACCCATCAAAAATGTCATCCAGAGTATCATTTACTAAAAGAAAATAAAGGTTATCCATGCATTATCACAAGCACATTTTATCAAACAAAATAATTTTTAAAGAAAACCATGCTTAGCTTAAGTCCGCCATCTAGTGCTGGGCTCGGATGTGTGCAAGTTGTTTTTCTTCGAAGAAGTCTTTTGAGTCACGAGGTACAGTGACTCCTCCTCTTGTTTGCAAATTGCATGGTCCTCGACTCCATTGTTAGACTGTTTTCCGGACGGGGGTTGAGGTTGGAGTGGGAAGGATAATGTATCTTAGTGAGATAACCATGTGAAAATAATGTAATCTATAGTTAACTGCAACCGACATAGGAGGGTGGATGCATGTGAATCTACAGCACTACATGCCACAAACGGATGCTTACTGGGTAAGTAACATTTTCCGTTTGATGCATGTGTGGCTGCAGATACACATACTTAGCATAGACTGTAAAGCAGTTCTCTTCCATAAGTGGTGGCTAACCTGTGGGGGTTGCAGTTGTTTGAAATAATGTACGCAGAACTGCTCGGCCCACATTAGCTTGCTGACGGGCCAAGACATCACAGTAATGTTTTGTAAATGTTGCGGTGTAGACAGTGTAGCTGCTTTACATATGTCAGCTATAGGTATATAGTACATGAGGGCCTTTTTTACATCTAACGTGTGTAAAGCCCTTTCTGCAACTGAGTCAGGTTGTGGAAAAAAAATACTGGTTATTCGATAGATTGATTGATTTAGGTGGAACTGAGATACCACCTCTGGAAGGAATCTTGGATTGGTACTCAGTACCACTTTGTCTTTATGTAGTTGGAATGGTTCTTCTAAAGTTAATGCCTGAAGCTCACTGGCATGTCTGACTGAAATGAATGCCAATTAAAAATGTTACCTTCCCAGTTACAAACTTGAGGGGACAGGAGTGTAGGGACTCAAATGGAGGACCCATAAGCCTTGTTAAAACAATGTTAAGATTCCAAGTAGGGGCTGGTGGTACCCTAGGAAGAATGACTCTTTCAAGACCCTCTAGGACTGCTATAACTATATGAATCCTGAATAGAGAAGTGTGTTGTCTGTTTTGGAAATATGCAGCTTCAGCTGCTAAGTGTAGCCTTATGGATGTAAAAGCTAACACAGAGGCATACAAATGAAATAAACAGACAAAATCCTTGACTTTTGCTACCAGAGGATTAATATATTTTGAATGACAGTAGTGAACAAATCTTTTCCACTTTGCCACATAACAGGCCCTCTTGCTTCTTTAAGAATGTCCACACAAGGTTGAACTAGATTTAAGTAACCAAACTCTATGACCTCATGAGCCATCTCACACGATTGAGGGGCATGGGGTCTGGATGTCTGGCTTGTCCATGGTTCTGAGTAAGAAGGCCCTGCCTGTTGGAGAGTACCTGGTGGGGAACTACTGAAAGTTCTAGGAGTGTAGTGAACCATGGTTGTCTTGCCCATGTGGGAGCCACTAGGATGAGGGTAAGATATTCCTGCTGAAGTTTGCGAACCACAAAGGGAAGCAAAGCAGTTGGAGAGGTGGAAAAACGTGAGCAAATATCCTGGACCAACTCACCCATAGTACGTTGCCCTTGGATTGTGGGTGTGGGAACCTGGAGGCGAAGCTTGGGCATTTGGCGTTTTCTTTGGGGTGACCCCAACGTTGGAAGAATGGGAGGAGGAGTTGCAGGTTGAGTTCCCATTCGTGGACTTGTTGGTGCCTCCTGCTGAGGAGATCTGCAAAGTCGATGTCCACTCCTGGGAGGTACTCAACTAACAGGTGAATGTTGTGCCGGAGAGCCCATCTCTGGATGTTCTGGGCTAGATGAGCGAGCTGAGTGAACCTGCTGCCCCCCTGTTTTTGCAGATAATACATGGCAGTCATGTTGTCTCTTTGATGAGGACTACCTTGCCAATTTCGTGGGGAAGGAAGTCTTTGAGCGCTAGATGAACAGCTAGCAGTTCTAGGTGATTGATATGGAGATGCATTGGACTGATTGTCCAGTGTCCCTAGACAGTCAGATCCCGTGAATCCACCCCTCAACCGGTGAGGCAAGCGTCCTTTGTTATGGTTCTTTGCAGAACTGGGTCTAGGAAAGGCCGTGTTTTTAGGAGATTGTTGGTATTCCACCACTGCAAAGATTTGCAGGCCTGATGGCTCACCAACACTAGATCTTCCAATTGACCCTTCGCTTGAGTTCAATGATGCGCTAAGCACTTCTGCAACGGAAGCATATGGAGTCTGGCATGAGGTACTATGGCTATACATAAAGTCATGGTCCTCAGGAGATGCATAACTGTCCTCACTGATATCTGCTGATGAGGCTGAAACTGGAGAATGAGGGCCTGAAATTACTGAATGCGGGCAGCATTTGAGTAAGATATCCCTTGCTGAGTGTTGAGGATGGCTCTTAGTAAGGTTGTATTTGAAGGGGTTGGAGGTGAGACTTGACTGCATTGATAGTGAAGCCTAGTTGATGAAGTAGCGTTATGGTGTCTTGTGTGTGTTGAAAACACTTTTGGTGGGTTGTGCTTTTGATGAACCAGTCGTCCAAATATGAGAAAATGTGTATGTTTTGCCTGCGTTGATGAGCAGTTAGTACTGAAAGACATTTGGTTAAAATCCTGAGGGCTGTAGTGACCGCGAATGGGAGCACTTTGAATTGTAAGTGTTGCTTGTTTAGTCCGAACCTGAGGTATTGGCGATTGGCCGGGTGAATTGGAATGTGGAAGTAAGCGTCCTTCAAGTTGTCATCCCACTCCTACAACCAGGCGACTTCATTGCCTCACTCAACCTGAAGAGGGGCCATGTGAAAATACTCTGAGAGATTGTACCTGTTTAGAGGTCTGAGGTCCTAGATTTGCCTTAAGGACCCATCCTTTATGGGAATGAGGAAATAAAGTGAAAAGATACCTGTGCTTTGCTGTTGTAATGGTACAGATTATATGCCCCGCCCTTTTTTTTTTTTTTTTTTTTTTTTTTAGAAGTGCCTGAACTTCCTCTTTGAGCAACTGTTGATGGTCTTTTGAGAGTCTGTGATTGTGAAGTGAAATGTTTGGAGGTGTGGAAATGAGCACCAGACAATAACCATGTTGGATAATATCCAACACCCACTGGTCCACTTTCCATGCGGGAAATAACTGTTTTAGTCTCCCCCGACAGGTGTGGTGACATCAGGGAGGGGGGAGGTGGGGGGGGGGGTGTTTGGCAAGTCAAGGGTTGGTGGTGGATGCAAAAGGTTTGGTAAAACCGCCTGTGCGTCTGCCCCTGGAATTGTTTTCTCCATGAACCCCTGTAATATGCCCTTGGGGAAGATGTTTGGATATGTGTCTTATTGTATGATGTGGAAGTCTCAGGGGAGGTTGATTTGGACCCTACACAGTAAGAGGAGTGGCGAAGGAGTCCCGTTGTGATGGGGTTTGCAATGCTCCTATTGACTTAGCCGTCTCATTGTCCTTTTTGATTGTTTCCAAAAGGCTGTCCACCTAGGGTCCAAAAAGATGTTCCCCATCTAAGGGAAGAGCTAGTAAGTTTTGTTGAACTTCAGGCTGATACTCTTAGCCAGGCATGTCTCAGAAGGAGCAAACTTGAGTTTATGCCCCTAGCCGCTGTGTCAGCCACATCGAGGGCACAACTAATTGTTGTATTAGATAGGTTTGCCCTCAGAGGCATTTTGATATGCCCTCTTTTTGTGTTCTTCAGGGAGATGCTTGAGAATCTCCTCCATCTCGTCCCAATGGGCTCTGGCATAGTGTGATAAGAGTCCAGTGGAGTTTGCAATCCTCCAAAAGTTGGCAGATCGTGCCACCATTTTACCCACAGCATCTCTTTTTCTGCTCTTGTTATCTGGTGGGGGCGCATCACCAGATGTTTGAGAGTTGGCCCTCTTACAGGTTATAGCCACAACTAGAGAGTAAGGTGTAAGTTGTCCCTTAATGTATGTAGGGTCAATGGGTTAAGGTTTGAATTTTTTTTTAACAATCCTGGGAGTGATGACTTCAGCCCTAATGTGGTTGTTGAAAATATCATGAGTGTGTCGGAGCATACCCTTGAGCATATGCATATATTGTATGAATGCTGAATTGAGGAGAGGTTTAAAAAAAAAAAAAATCATCTTCTAAGGGCTTAGTGCATAGTGGGACTTTATAGAATGTGCCGTCCTACTTATGAGATCATGATAATTGGTAGTATCATCAGGAGGGGAAGGTTTTGCCAGATATAAATCCGGGTCTGTAATATCTGGTGGCTCTGTATCATACAAATCCCATGGATCCTCTTGAGGTGGAACAGAATATTGGTCTTTGTCCCCCCTTTGCCTGTGTAGGAGTGTAGTATGATGAACAGGTGAAAGTTGTGGCGACGGAGCATGCACACGAGGCAGTGGTGGTGGGCTGGTAGCTTTATCCTCTTTTTTCTTCTTTCTTGGAGGAGGAGGAATGTCTAAAGCTTCCTCAAAAGACAACTGTCTTTTTGCAGGTTGTGCCCCTGAATGAGGAGGTCAGGTAAGGATACGTTTGGTATCTGGATGGATCATCAGGTGCATTTGAAGTGAGTCCAAGTCTTGGTGAAGTCTCTCAAGCACTAGTTCCACTGAGTGTACTGAATGTGTAGTAAACGTATAGGTCTTCGGTTGCAATGCAGGTTTGAGTACTGGAAATTTCGGTGCCAAAGCTTTTGGCTCCGAAGTGCGGCTCGAGTCCGATGGAGTCTGTTTCGGGTTAGAGACCTGCTGTTTGTGCTTTTTTTTGGCGCAGAGCCGGAGGCCGGATGTGTCCGAAACAGCCAGTTTGTGCAGACCATGGCCCGAAGGCAATGGTGGCCCAACAACAGTCTTTGGTTTATGGAATGGAGGCATGCTACCTTTTGTAAATGTGTGCTGTGGTAGGGGTGAAGGTGGAGGGGGCACAGTACTCATGGGTTGCCCTGGAGTACATGTCAGACCCGAGCTCTCTTCTGGGGAATAAGTGCCTTCGTCAGCAGCCAATGGATGGGCCTGTACCTACTGTTCTGGGTCTTCCGAACCAAAGAGGTCTGGTGTGTCTTCGGTGGCCCGTCGAGACATCTTGAGTCGTCGAGCCCTTTGATCTCCAAGTGTCTTCTTTGAACGGTAAGACTTGCAGGCCTCACAGGTCGCTTCCTCATGCTCGGGGGACAGGCACAATTTACACACCTGATGGAGATCGGTGAGTGGGAACTTGGCGTGGCAACAAGGGCAAAAACTGAAACGCATCTGTTCCATCACCGAGTGGACATCTCTTGGGGGATTACGCCAAAGAAGAATTCCAACCCAAAGGGTGGAGGACTGCAGCCAACTCGAATTTCCCAATGATTGGATGTCGATAGAATAACTAGGGGGATAGAGATCGAACCACGATCGAAAACAATCCAGACGGTATTAAAGAAATAACTTATGACTGGGTTGAACCGGAGCAGAGGAGCACACATCCGAACCAGACAGCGGAAGAAAATCTACCAATGGAGTTGAGGACCATGCGCATTGCAAGCAAGAGTCGCCGCTATACCTGTGACTCGAAAAAAAACAACTTGCACACATCCGAGCCCAACACTAGATGGCAGACTTATGCTAAGAATGTGGATCTACAGTCACACATGCCTCAAACATAACACTACACTCCAACATAAGACTTGTTTCCCCCATTATAAAGTTAAAATGACAGAGTAAGAAACATCTTTAAAACACAGAGAACCGAATTACACACAAGGAGTCTCCACCAGGTGGAAAATTCCCAATGTGTGAATCTGACTAAAAGATTAATTTAAGCACTGAGGGGTTGATTAACAAAAGTTTATATTAGTACAGGAAGGAGTACTACAGGAGTACGCTTTTATGGACTCTTATATGCATTTGTGAATTGGCCTGAAATCTCTAACCCCATCAATAAAAGTGCAAAGAGGATACAGTGTAAGAGGATACAGTGTTTTCTAATTGTATTAATGGGAGACAAATATTCAATTAATATTACCATTTTAGATGTTTTGGGGCTAGTTCTCAAAGGCATGCAAGAGTACATAAAAGAGAGCTACTTCATGTACTACAAAATGCTGTTTTGACTGGACCTCTAGTTTGCTTTTATATCCATGGATCAATATTTTCTACTATACAAATAATCTTTCCTGTGGGGGTAGTCTCTTCTCATCTCATCATAGATATACACACTCCTTCTATTGATGGTATTGCAACTGTATATGTTTGAAGAGTGGGAATCTACATGCAACAGGTATGTAAATAAATGAAAATGTATATGAGAGTGTTTGCCTACTTTTAAGGGTAATCTCATCGGAAAATGGCTACAAACTGGAACCTAAGCCTAAATTTGAGTTAAGAAATCCCACAAGATCAACAAAAAGTCTGTATTCGAGATAGATTGTGAAACATAAAAATACACACCTAACATATAAGCAGGTATAATCACATGCAAGATGATGCCCGACAAATTATCTGTTTTCACAATAGATGACATGGGTAATAAGAGCAGAACAATTAACAACATACATAGGAAAAGAAAATAATTGACATTCACACCTGCAGTAGGTTAACTCAGCGAAATATTATTTTTCATTTTTTAATTGAGCCACTTGTTAGGTTGCTATTGCAGGGGGAAAGCTCTCTAAACACCTTTTTCATGTACCCCTCTATACATTTGTGAGCTCAGCATATACTAAGAGTTTTTGACTATATGGTATTTCAACCACGTAAGAGAGCAATTTGCAGGAGACCTCAGACAAGCATTGATTGCTAATGGCTCCAAACATTAATCTCCTATTGCCACAAAGCGAAGAAACCATTTACTAACTCATCTCTTCGGTCATTTCCATCTTTAGGTTCTCCTTCTGGAAATTTTGCATTGTCTGCATTGTCTTTTGAGGATCCATTTTCTTATTCACAGTCTGCATTGTCTGGAAATATTACGAAAACAGCAGTGTTAAACAACTTTTCTTCTAAATTCTTTAGCAATGAGCAATATATACTCAAATAACCTGGCTGTGTACATAATATACTTTTTGCAACTGCATCCCAAGAATTATGTGAGAAATTCATTTGTGTACCTTTGCCTCAAAACTGCAATGTAATGTAGTGCTGTTTCTGGAAGTGTCAGGAGAGGGCAAAGAATTGAATCGCAGAATCCACCACGCCGAGTTCTTCAGCAGATGAGCATTACCATTGCGATGCATCACATTACGGTGCCCCTGGGCAAAAGCCTTTCATATTTATTACTTTGTTCCACAGGAATGGAGCAGCATGTTGACATGGGAGATACTGCTCCTCCCCAGAGGGTCCACTCTACTGCATGTGCCTGAAGGAGAGATGCCATGACACCAGTGGCACTCTAACACCATGACACAATCATAACAATACTCTCCTAAAATTCAAATGCCATCTCGAGCAGAGGGAAATCACGTGCACTGACAGGGTAGCATATGCTGTTTCTCACACGCACACTTCTAGGAATTAGTGAGTCGAGGTCTTATGGAATGTCCTCCAATACACTCGCTAAGGTTACATGGGCACCTCCTGACATGATCTAGTCCAGGTCTGGTGTTTGATGTATCCATTGCAGGGACCTCTGTTGGACCCCATGATCAAAGGTATACTGGGAGATCCATCTAATGTTTCATCACTCAGAGCTCGATAAAATGAGTACTATAGAAATAGTTAACAATAAATATCTGTTATTTGCCAACTCAATAAACACCTTAGCATCAACAAGGCTTTACCAATACACATACACATAATTTTAGGTTATAACATGACCTAGGGAGAGGCCAAAATGGACAAAGTGTATAAATTCTCTATTTGGAAACATGGGGCCGAAAAGGAGATATGGAGCCATCATATATATCACCAATATCCAAGATCTATGTTGGGGTACAGTGCCAATAGTCCTTTTAGTAAAATCCCTGCCCAACAACAGGAATCTCCGGGGACTTCTTTATAGCATCGCAGGGGGGGGGGGGGTGGCGGCATTACACAGGGATGTATTTACCTCTGCAGGGTTGCCCATCAACTACTGGGGAAGTTTCCATTTTAGTACCCGAGGTGCTGGGAAGTCCATGAGAGAAAGAAGAATACATTGATATATTGCAACATTCCAGGACAAAAATCACAGGCAGGTGTTTTGAGTCTAAAACCCACTTCATCATATGCTTGTCCTAAAACCCACTGTGGTACAATAGGAGCAACTTCCTAGCATTGAAATCTGAAATGTAATTAAACAACACCACCGCTCTTCTTTTGTGTAGAGGTCTTCTTTCATTTATGTTTATATTTGATTATGATTACTTATTGCATGTATGTGAAACACAGCAGTCTTTTGAAAGTTCACCAAACTGAATCATTCTGCCTACTACCTCAAGACACGCGTGTCCTAGGTTCTCATCCTCTCTTTTGCTGGAGGTGTATAGCAATTCAATTGACACAATGTCCTAAATCAGCTTCGATTCCAGAAAAAATGATTTGTCATTTAGAAGACCAAGACATCTTGAATATGGAACCCTCTTTTGGGATAACTTCCAACAGCAGGGCCACATTATACGTAGTGTCCAGGGCATGCACATGACTTTGGTTACCACTTTTTGCACAATGGGGCTCTTTTGGCATTAAAGAAGGGGCCTGCAGACACTTGCACAGCACCCCTCTGTAATAAGGATTGCTCAGTGCAGTACGTGCATGGTATGAGCCCAAGGGGAGTGCCCTTATTTGTAAAGGGGTAAGGCCCATGCAAATGAGGGAACCATTTGGGAATATAGGCAAAGGGTTTCCCCATTTGCATGGGCCACACCCCTTCACAAATCCCTGCAGGACCTCATCGGCCGGGCTTTACCTCCTCACCGTCACGTTGCCTAACTCGTCGCCATGATTTATTTTAGGTTCAATGAGAAGTCAAGAGTCGGTGAGTATCTTTTAAGTGGTTTATTTGGTAAAATGAAACCTCACACCAGACATAGCCTCCTATCATCAGCTGGCTCCTCCAACCGTCTTCGAGATGAATCATCGAACCATTCCGTTCTCTGCATTCCACAGGAGAGACAATCAAGAGCGCAACCTTACAACATAATCCCTGGCATTTACCACCTTTCCATTCAACAAACTGGCATCAGAGCGCTGGTGTGGCATCTATTTAAGCACCGCATGCGCCACTTCCAGAGTGAACGATGGTGCCACGCAGATCCAATCAATGCCACCTACCGGCATGCATGGGTTACTGCTCACGAAGAGTTTTCAGATCCAGTCTGATGCCTGTGGATAAATCTGAAGTAAGGAATCTGCGGCTATCATGATTCCAACATGCACAACGTGTACATATAAAACTTTTTAAAGGAGGAAAAGTTTTTTCCCCTTATGCTCAGTTGTGCAGAGTTTCAGAACAGCAGACCCACGTGGGAAAGACTAGATATGGGATGGTTTATAATGAAACACACAGGCAGGACAGAACCATCTGTCAATTCATGCCCTTGTTTTGGTACTGGTCCTAATACAGTTAGATCTCGACACCCAAGCATCATAACTACCTCTGCTTAAAGAATCTGGTAGTATAATTCACAATGAAGGGAAATGACCTGCACTGTGATGAAATCCTCCCACCAGAAATCTCTAATTTACTATAACCTCTAAGAGTAGAAATGAGAAACAGCAAGTACAGGAGCAGAACCATATTATTCCTTGAGAAGACTTCTCATCACTCAACATATTGAATGCATCCTGATTAAGAAGTCATAATTGAATCTAAAATTAAATGGAAATGTATTATTCCTCACTAGTCTATACCACTCAGCAGTCATCTTTTGAGGTATTCACATCAATATTAAATCACAAGCAGAAGGTGCACACATGATGGCAGACAACCCACTGTGTAGTTTTACTAAGTGCAACCAAAATTTGGGGAAAATGCCAGTTTAAAGAAAAAGTCACTTTTAAAAAGTTTTGGTAGTTAGAGTCACACATCAAAACCACAACACAGCGCAATGACCATATTATGAAATTGTTTGATATGAGGCACCTCTCAAGCTCCATTAATCTTAAAGCATGTAAACTACATAACACAAAAAATATTCAACATAAAGAAGGAATATGGTGAGAAACAGGTCATAGAGGTGGCATACAAAGTGGAATATCACAGAGTTCTAATGCCTACAGGGTGAGCAGTTAACCAATTCTACTGGTCATGCAGTTAGATGACAAGAGGTTGTCTTTCATGTAGGGAATTTCAAGTCACAAAAGGCCATAGGATTAAATGGTTAATGCTTGGACCTGCTCAATATGATTTTACGGCTTCACTCCTCTGAAGTGGGGTAAAAGTTATGCACATTACCTTAGCATTAAGTTTAACAGACTTGTCGGTCAATTTAAATAGTTTACTATGTTAGTTATTTATGCTCTAATTCTACAAGTGGAACAACAGTGAACTCTTCGTTTTTTAGCCTTGGATGAATCCTTCCTTGCCCAAATATCGTGTGTAGGCTGAATATGAAAAGAAGTAGGAAAGGTCCACATTCTCTGGAAAGGGTACAACGGCAGAGATAAAAAGGAAATTGTGTATCGGGGAAAGACTTAGGTGTTTGCTCTTTCAAAGATCTGTAGTATTCAAAATCCTAAATTAAAGAGGTGAAAGTAAAAGGTGAAAATAGAAGAGATTACTTCTCAATTTTATAGCAGTCTTTGTAACATGGCGAGAAGCATAAGGTAATCTTTGTCATACTTGAATGAGTCCCTAAGGGAGCCCCAGCCCTGCCGTCAATGACTCAGATTGTGAACACTTAGTTCAACTTGAGAGAGAAAACCTCAACAAGGAGTAATTCACACTAATATGCATTGAGCATTTTTTATTCCAAGTTCCCATTACTGAAGTAGTTGCAAATTTGCATTGTTGCTCTGATGATCCACCTTTAAGTGTGTAAAGTTAGAAGGCAAGAAACAAACATCGAGGCTCTGCTGATTTGCCACATTGCTTTATTTGGTTGGAAAGCTAAGCCTCAGGATAGTCAGTATTTCCTGAGCCAGGCAGCAAGGATACCTCTGATACTGCTGTACCCATCACAGAAAACTGCTTCCTGTGACAAGGAAAACAGTATTTTTCTGAGTAATTAAGTCTTTTGTGTGTTGTGGTATCCCAACAAGGCTGCTTAATAAGCATATTTTCAATGATTGATTAATTAGGAATTACATTTAATGAGCATCTATGCACAGAGAGTTATCTTGCACATATCTAAATTCATCTGGACCCTTGAAATTACTGGATCAGTGCCATGACAACTCATGAACTCTAAGAAACTAAAATAATAATCCTGGTTGTAGGAATATGAACATGGCATAAGTCTCTCATTCCACTCTGTGAATCTAACAAAAAACCTATAATTTGGCTAAAAAAGGTGCTGGGGTATGTTGAGAGCACTCGGAGCTGGACCTTGCTGCAATACCGTTCCCCAAGACTATCACCAGGACCTTTTTACTAGGAGTTTGAGAACCCAGGCTGAATGGCAGCTATCACCCACGCTTCTGAAATTCCATTTAATTTCAGCAGTAAAACTATTCGCATTGGCAAACTTACGGAACCCCATACACTGAAGACTCTCTGCAGGCAAGGAGTCAGATTTAATCAGGTTTAATGCTTCGGAGAAGGAAAGGGCTTTCACAAGGGCTTCATCAACAGACAGATTAGGTCAACCAGGACTACATGAACAGTAGTTGAAAAAAAGGTAGTCAATATGATGGCAATTGATAGGCGAGACTTCCCTGCAGCTTACAACAGCCTGGTTGACTACGTGGTCATAGATCAGAAGGTAGTAGTTTCAGGCAGCAAGGTGTGTTTTTTACAAGGTTTTGAAGAGTACTGTCACGTTCATGAGAGGGGGGTGTCTATCCACAGAGGAGCGAGCAATTCCCACAGATGGATAAATTGGTTCAGAAACCTTCATTTGTTTATCCTCGGTAGTGAAAGCATCCACATGGTTATGCCTTTGCGTTCAGAAATTGGTGGAGCATTTCTAGCAAATTCTTCACTGAAGGCCCTCTTTAATATTTGGCAGAAACAGACTGTCAATTTTTGTGGCACATAATTGGGGTGCGAGAAGCAAATGCATTCCAAATGTCGGGTATCTCCAAGGATCTATTTAAAGCCAGAGGATGTGCAGGGTTTGAAGAGGGGTGATTTAGCCCTGGATGAAATAAGGTATACACCTAGAAGACAACAAAAACAGACATTTCTTCTAATCAGCACTTCTATGAAAGCTGTAGAAGGCTAGAACTGGATGTGGGGGAAAGTTTGTCTGTAGTGCAAAGAGCCAGTGAGAAGGTGAAGCAGTTCCTGTCTTCTTATGCTTGTAAAAGCAGTTGAAAATTCTAAAAAGAGCCAAGTGCAGGAAAAGCATTGCCTCCAAATGTGTGAGGTAGAAAATATGAGTAATGGAATCTCCTTGGATTTCTACATATATATTCTTCTATACCACACTGATACACAGCAAACTCAAACATCGAAGACAGGCTGCACACATCATTGCACTTCCATTTCTATTTTAAAACAACTGTGTATAATATTGTACCAGGGACTCGGAGACTACAAGAAATAATTGAAAACATTTGAAACTATGTAGAATAAAATGTGGGGAAAGTTTTCAAAGTCAAATTAAAACGAATTAGGAGAATGAAAAGGAAAATGGACTAGAATGAGATAGGTGGTATCAAAGTTGGTTATTTGAAGCAGGCACACTACTGAATGACTTTGCTCTAGACAGAATACTAAGGAGAGGACTTTCTGAGCACGTCAAATCAAGGAATAACTGTGAAGAAATCAGCAGATAACAATAAGAAGTATCAAGTGAGACGTATCAAGTGAGAATAGTGAAAGTACTCCAAGCCTAACAGAGATTTGAAAGCAGAGAACGACAGATAGTTAAGTGGAGTTTAAAGTTTTACAATACCTTTGAAGTGGTCGACATTGCCCCGGCCATCTTCACTTGGGAACCCATTACTTTGGTTTGTGTTGACATGGATGTGATCTTGGAACTGACAGCATAGGTCCTCGTCTTCTGTTTCCGCAGCTGAACAAGCTGCTTTGCTAAAACCTTGCAGGCATCTTTGTTACCAGTTTTAGCCATCTTCTTAATTTCAAGTTCCTGTTTCGAAAAGAGTACAAAAAAGCGACAGTGACATCAGGGATAGAGATTTTTCATTAAGGCACCGCAAAAACAAAATTTCTTAAACGTTTGGCACCTTTTTTTTTTAATACACATCGAACAAATTCACCTTTTTCTCAAATAGCACAAACAAAACTAGGAAAGGAATGCACTGCATCAGGACATTCTACATGACAAATGGTGCATATATCTTCTTTTGAATCTCACACTCTTCAAAAGAAAGTATCCCTAGTGCCTATGTGTTGATCTCATTTATATATCATCGAAAATATGAGAAAAGATTTTCTTCCCCATGCCCTGTATGTTTGACTTGTATAGCAATTCAGATATCAAACCTGATCCATGAATATATGCAGCATTACATTGCAACTAATAAGAGCATCAACGGATTGCACAACCAGTGGCATAGGGTTAATCAGATGACTGCAGGTACGCTGGCTGTAAGGCATAAAGAATTCGAACTTATATTCAGAGTCTGATCACCACATACATTATATGTCGACACCCAAAAACACAAGAGATAGTTGTAAGTTATAATACAGAGTATGAGAACTTCGGCGGGATCACGTAAAGTCAGCGCTGCAAGTGCTCGATTAAGTCTTTGTCTCTGTTTTTGGCTGATTGGTGTATTAAATAGTTAAAGAGCTAGAGCAGTGCTATTTTACTATCTTAAGTTAGTTGTAAATGGTTGTTGTCACAGAAATTGTAAACTAGTGCTGCTTTGGTTTTAAATATAGCAGCATTTGATTATATATATATATATATTATCTACTGGCGGTCGCCAGTAGATAGTTATAGTTAGAACCTATTTTCCATAGGAAATCCGCGACATTCTATTTGAAATAACTCTCTTGCCGGTTGACGTATCTTCGCAAAATTTTCAAACTTTGTGGGGCGCTCCGGTCCGCTCCTACCCTGAAAGTCTCGGGGGATTCGTCAAGCGGGGGCCGAGAAAAAGGGGGTCCCAAAACGCGTTTTCCCCATTCATTTTTCCATAGGAAACTTTAGACACGGCTACAGCCCGAACTGCTGAACGGAATTACACCAAATTTGGCAAAGAGGTAGTTCTTGGTTCAGAAAGAACCCTTTTTGTTAAATGGTGTAAATCCGTTCAGTAGTTGCTGAGAAAATCAAAAGTAAAAGTACATATATATCTATGGTCGCGTCGGATTCGCGCACCGTCCCGATCACGAGCTGCATGCTAATTGGCTGTCAACACTCCAAATCAGGAAGTGTTGGCAGCCATTTTGTCCCTCGGTAGAACCGAGGGACAGAAACAAGTGCGCAAAACGCACAAAGGGGGCAGGGTAGAAACACCCTGACCCCCTAGGTCAAATATTATTATTATTTTTTTTTTTATTTTTATTTTTTAAAATCGGCAGGATGCGCTCAGGGAGCGCGGATCCTGCCGGAAAAAATCGAAGCGCGGTCTCCCGCGCTTCGATGTTAATTGGCCCTCGGGTGGCCCAAGTCCCGGGGGCATGGTGGGGGGTTTTAATTTATGTAGGGGGCCTCTAAGGCCCCCAAGCCCCGGGGACCGCCACCCCCGGGGCTTTATTTAAAAATGATGGCGGGAGGGCTCTGAGCCCTCCCGCAGCCCCGGGACCGCCACCTCCCCGGGGCTTTTTTTTTTTTTTAAACCTGTGTGGGGGCTCCAGCCCCCACATGCCCCAGGGACCGCCACCTCCCCGGGCACTAAACATTTAAATATGGGGGTCTGTTACGGACCCCAAGCCCCGGGGACCACCACCTCCCCGGGGCTGTGCACTGAATGGGAGGGGGCCGCACGGCCCCCTCCTGGAGCCCTTGATGGCCCTGGGGACCACCACCCCCCAGGGCCGGCTCCTGCAGTGTCCCGGGTGCCTACCCCCGGGACACTGCTGTTTGCTATGACAGGACGGGAGCCTCGCGGCTCCCGTCCTGTCATAGCAGACTTGGTTTGCATTTTGAAAGAGAGAGCAGGAAACCTGCTCTCTCTTTCAAAATGCAAACCAATTGCTTTTCACATGGGGAGCAGCATGTAAGCTGCTCCCCATGTGGAAAAGCAATGCCGGCTTCCGCAGGAGGCGGGGAGCCGGCTGGGACTGTGGGGGGATTGGGGACCCCCCCACAGTCTCCAACGTGAGGCCAGGCCCCGGGGGATGGGGTCCCCGGGGCCATAAGTGGCCCGGGAGGGGGGCCACGCAGCCCCCCTCCCCAAAGTTCAATTTTTTTTTTTTTTTTAAATAAGGGAAAGGCCGGCCCCGGGGGATGGGGTCCCCGGGGCCTTAAATGGCCTGAGGAGGGGGCCACGCAGCCCCCTCCAAAGAAAAAAAAATCAAAAAAAAAATCGAGGCCATGCCCCGGGGATGGGGTCCCCGGGGCCAATACAGGCCCAGGGAAGGGGGCCACGCGGCCCCTTTCCCGTTTTTTTTTTAAATTAAAAAAAAAAAAAAATTGCACAGGCCCCGGGGGATGGGGTCCCCGGGGCCAAAGTGGGCAAGGGAAGGGGGCCACGCAGCCCCCTCCCATTAAAAAAAAAAAAACGAAAAAAAAAAAAAACGACCGGCATCGTGCCGGAGGCCCCGCCCCTCCCTGCAGTACTCTGCAAACGCGCCCCTGGCGCGTTTGCAGAGGGGAACAATTCCCCTTGAATACTGGGGGTCCCTGGGGCCAACTAGCCCACCAGGAACCTCCAGTATGCGCCAGGGCTGCCTTGCAGAGACGTGTACATAGGCCATGCCCCTTTTACACCTCTCTGCAACGCAGCTCTGTGACGCTTTTGGAGGTATATGGTGGGCTAGTTGGACTCCAGGGACCCTCAGGATTCAAGGGGACTTAATCCCCCAACTTAAAACGCGCCACAGGGCGCGTTTGCACAGTGGTGAAGGGAGTGGGCGGGGCTTCATGTGACATGTGTGCAAACAGGCCCCGTGGCGCGTTTTAAGATGGGGGATTAAATCCCCTTCAATCCTGAGGGTCCCTGAGGCCAACTAGCCCAACAGGTACATCCAGAAAGCGCCACAGAGCTGCGTTGCAGAGAGGTGTAAAAGGGGTGTGGCCTCTCTACACGTCTCTGCAACGCAGCCCCCTGGCGCATACTGGAGGTTCATGGTGGGCTAGTTGGCCCCTAGGGAACCTCATGATTCAAGGGGACTTAATCCCCCAACTTAACACGCGCCACGGGGCGCGTTTGCACAGATGTCACCTCAGGCCCCGCCCCCACCCTTCACCATTGTGCAAATATTCCTCTAAAATCTGCCTTACTACGAATTCCGATTTACTCACCTGTTATCAGGAGAGACCTCAGTGCTGCATCTTTCAGCCCAGTACTGGTCCTGAAAAGTAATTTTAACCGTACTTACCGGTAACTTGAATTTCCTTCATAGGCTAACATTGACTGGTTTCACTTGGAAATTCTTCTAAGTGTGGAGTTTTGGAACTTTAAAATATTCCTCTAAAATCAACCAAAGTACGAATTCCAATTTACTCACCTGTTATCAGGAGAGAACCCAGTGCTGCATCTTTTAGCCCAGCACTGACCCTGAAAAGTAATTTTAACCGTACTTACCAGTAACTTATATTTTCTTCCATAGGAATCCATTGTCTGGTTTTCAGCAGAAAAGTTTCAAAGTGTCGATTTTCACAAACTACAAATATTCCTTAAAATCGCCTGTATGACTTAAACGCATTCTTTCAACTGTTTACAGGAGATGCACCAGTGCTGGATCCAGGATCCAACACTGAGTAAGAAAAAGTAACGATAACAGTTTTTACCTGCTAAGTGAATTTCCTTCCATAGGATAACATTGGTGATTCTATGAGAAAAAGTTTCTAAGTGTCAACTTTTAAAATACAATAATATTCCTTAAAAATCACGACTGTAACCAAAACGCTTTTACTCAACTGTTTACAGGAGATGTACCAGGACTGAATCTAGGATCCAGTCCTGTGGTTAGAAAAGTAATCCATAAAGTAACTAATTGCATTTAACTAGAAATTCACATTGAGCTGAATGTTGCATTGTGTTTGAAAATGTGTTGCCCATTGCAACAACTGTAACTACTGTACTTAAAAGTCTATTGCCTATGTGCAAAGTATTTAAACTAAAGTAATTCATTCTGAGAAAGTATTTTTTGTAATGTATAATGTAATTACAATGTAATTTAAAAAATAAAATATGTAAAAAAAATTGTTTCTAAAAATGTAGTAAATCAGTATGAAAAAAATTAATATAACAATTAATACATTTAAAAATTGTTATTTACAAAACC